>OW240914.1:55026769-55137193 GCA_933207985.1 Pelobates cultripes
GGGCACACACGGGCTTAACCGATGCTTCAAAAAGGGGAAGTCAGGACATACCGGAGTCGCTGCTACGGTTGGGGGGGGAGGAGGGGTCTCCTCTGCCCCGGGGCTTAACCCCGGTGAGGCTAGACGCGATGGAGCCATGGCTAAGCCGCTACGGTAACAGGGCAGACGCCGGGCTTTGGGCAAGGGTTTTTTATCCCGTTCCGGGACAGGGGGGGATCTGGGGTGCGGCGCAACCTTAAGTCGGTGGCGGAGTTCCCGGGGGTGGTGCGGGAGAAATTAGAAAAGGAAGTTTTATTGGGTAGGATGGCGGGCCCGTTCTCGGCACCGCCGTTGGAAGGCCTTATGGTTTCCCCGCTCGGGGTGGTACCCAAGAAAGAGCCGGGGAAGTTCAGGCTCATCCACCACCTCTCCTACCCCAAGGGAGCGTTGGTGAATGATGATATCGACAAAGAGTTGTGCTCGGTCTCATATGCATCATTCGACCGGGCGGTCGAGCTGGTTAAGAAGGCCGGGCGCGGGGCGCTGATGGCAAAGGTGGACATTGAGGCAGCATTTCGGCTGCTTCCGGTCCACCCGGCATGTCACCACCTTCTGCGGTGTTTCTTTGAAGGGGCATACTTTGTGGACTTGTGCCTCCCCATGGGCTGTTCCATCTCGTGCTCATACTTTGAGAAGTTCAGCACTTTCCTCGAATGGGTGGTACGGGTGGAGGCAGGGAATGGATCAGTGGTGCACTATTTGGACGACTTCTTCTGCGTGGGGCCGGCAAGCACTCCTGCTTGCCAGCGTTTGCTGCGGACTATTGAGTGGGTCGCTGGGCGCTTCGGGGTCCCGCTGGCAGCAGATAAAACGGAAGGCCCGGCAGTGTGCCTTAGTTTCCTGGGGCTGGAGATTGACTCGGTGCAGGGCGAATGTCGGCTGCCGCTGGCAAAGCTGCAAGGGCTGAAAGGGTCGGTGGCAGCAGTAGCGCGGGCGAGGAAAGTCACCCTGCGGCAGCTGCAGTCGTTGATCGGGATGTTGAATTTCGCTTGCCGGGTAATCCCGATGGGTAGGGTTTTTAGCCGCAGCCTGTCGGCAGCTACGGCGGGGGTGCAATCCCCACGCCATTTCATCCGGGTATCGTCCGCCATGAGGGCCGACCTTGCCGTGTGGGATACCTTCTTGCGAGACTTTAATGGGACAGTGTTCTTTCGGCAGGAAGGGGTGTCGGTGACAGAGCTGGAGCTGTTCACTGACGCGTCGGGTAGTGTGGGCTTCGGGGCATACTTTGGTGGGAACCTGGCCTTATGCGGAACCTGGCAGAGCCCCCTTATGCGGAACCTGGCCTTCCTGGAATTGTTCCCGCTGGTGGTTGCGATGGCTCTGTGGGGGGAAGGGCTGCGGGACAGGAAGGTGGTATTTTTCTCTGACAATATGGCGGTAGTGCACGCAGTGAATAATCAGTCGGCGGCGTCGAAACCGGTGGTCCGGTTGCTGCGGCACTTCGTCCTAATGTGCATGTCCCGCAATGTTGTCTTTCGCACGCGCCATGTGCCCGGGTACTTGAAAGAAGTGGCTGACGCTCTCTCTCGTTTTCAGTGGTCCCGATTCCGGACGGTGGCACCGGAGGCGCAGGACACGGGCCAGGCGTGCCCGGACGAAATTTGGCGGCTGGGAGCGTCCTGCTTGGGGGACTTGTGAAGGCTTCTCTGGCACCGGCCACATGGGCCGCTTACAGTAAGGTGTGGGGTTCGTGGGAACGATCTTGTGCTGGGCCTGGATTGCGTGCCGGAAGGGGAATCACTCCGGGACGCGTTTCTGTGGTACACCTGTCAATTGCTGGCAAAAGGGGCCTCCCCGGCAGTGGTTGACAGGTCCATGGCAGCGATGGCTTTCTGGTTTAAGCTTCATGGGAAGGAGGACGTTACCAAGTCCTTCGTCATCAGGCAGGCGCTTAAGGGTTATCGGAAGGGGCGCAGGTTTCCAGACACTAGGCGCCCGGTGTCGGTGCGGGTGTTGGGGGATCTGGTTAGTGGGCTGCCTGGAATTTGCTTTGATGAGTTTGAGGTGTCCCTGTTTCGGACAGCGTTTCTGTTGGCTTTCTTCGGGGCTTTCCGGATTAGCGAGTTGGTGAGTGCCAATCGGGTAGCGGCCGGGGGCCTACAGGTCTCCGGGGTTCGGCTGCAAGGGGGGAAATTGGTGGTTCACCTGGCCGAATCTAAGACGGATTCACGGGGGGTGGGCCGTGATGTGACGCTTCAGGCCCTGCCGGGCTCTGTTCTGTGCCCGGTAGCCTCGGTGGCAGAGTATTTGGTCCGGAGGCCGACGGTTGGGGGATCCCTCCTGGTGCACGCAGATGGGTCTTCCCTCTCCCGATTTCAATTTATTAAGGTTTTTCGGTGGGGCCTGGGAAAAATGGGGTTACGGGTGGATAGCTTTGGCACGCATTCCTTTCGCATCGGGGCGGCCACGGAAGCCGCAAGGTTGGGTCTGGGGGATGACGTAGTTAAACGAATTGGCAGGTGGGAGTCAGTACGGTTCCGGTCGTACGTGCGGTTGGGGTTGTTAGAATGATATGTCGGGCCTTTTTTCGGGGGTTCCCGGAGGGCGATAAGGGGGTGTTGTTACAATCTGTTTTTTCTCTCTTCCCCAGGCTATGTTGCATGGATCGTGGGCCATTCCTTTGTTTTCTGGGCCGAAAGGAGAGCCGCAGCTCGAGCTCAGGGCCAGCAGCTGGGCTTTTCAAGGGACCAGTTGGTGGTGCAATGGTTCGGGTATAGGGGTTTTTGCTGGGGGGGAGTTTGCCGGGAAGTGTTCCGGATGGTGGCAGGCGGGCGGGGGCCAGACCTGCTGGTGCTACATGCGGGGGGCAATGACTTGGGCCTAACACCGCAGCGGAGGTTGGTGAAGTGGATGAAGCAGGACCTCAACAAATTGAGGGACCTGCTTCCGGGAGTAATGTTAGTATGGTCAGAGATTATCCCGAGGAGGCGGTGGCGGCACGCGAGGGACCCGGTGGCCATCGACAAGTGTAGAAAGAAGGTGAATAGCTTGATGGCAAGCTTCGTAAGGAAGTTGGGAGGGGTAGTAGTGCGGCACAGCGAGTTGGAAGGCGGGTTGCCGGGGTACTACCGCTCAGATGGCGTTCATCTTTCGGCAGTGGGATGTGACCTGCTGAACCTGGGTTGGCAAGACGGAATAACCAAGGCGCTATTTCTTCGGAGTGGCGGAGCTCAGACGGCTTAAGGGGTCAAGGTCTGAGCTTGTGGCGGGATAGGGAGCTGAAGGAGAAGGAATAGGCTCCCTAGGATGAACGTGACAGATATGGAAAACTGTGGTCATTGGTGGTTGGTAGGTTTCGAGTCCTGTCGGTGGCTCAGAACCTGGTGGGGTAGGGGTATCCGGGTATACCCCTGCCATGGTTAAATTTATGTTGGCACTTTAAGTTGGTATGTTGGAATAATGTTGGTATATGTTATATATATGTGTTATTTATATGGGGGTCATTGCCTTTTATATTAACAGAAGGAATCGGATGCGAGGGCGGAGTATGGGGGGCAATGACCCATGTTATTTGTTAAATTATTACTATTATTATGTTATGTTGAATATATGGTTATTATTATTCAGATTGTTTAATAAAGCTGTGGACAAATTTTCCCATATACCCGAGTGTCAGTGCATTATTGGGTTAGGTATGTGGGAGGGTTGTCCTGGAGTCCGACTGCCCATATGGCGACTATACACCGGTCATGTAGCCCCATGCAGCCAAAGCACAGCTAAGCGAAAAAAGGGCCTTGACAGGGGTTAGGAGGCGGGCATAGGAGGAGGGAAGGAAGTATGGAGTTATGGGTAAGTAGGCTGGGCTATTTAAATAGGCAGCCATTTTAAGTGAGCTCACTTCTAATTTCCTACCTGGCTAAGTTTGTCCCGCCCACCCTCCCTATAGATATTGTTTATGGTTAGGGGATATCCCGTTTTTTCACAGCGGCGGGATAGGGAGCTGAAGGAGAAGGAATAGGCTCCCTAGGATGAACGTGACAGATATGGAAAACTGTGGTCATTGGTGGTTGGTAGGTTTCGAGTCCTGTCGGTGGCTCAGAACCTGGTGGGGTAGGGGTATCCGGGTATACCCCTGCCATGGTTAAATTTATGTTGGCACTTTAAGTTGGTATGTTGGAATAATGTTGGTATATGTTATATATATGTGTTATTTATATGGGGGTCATTGCCTTTTATATTAACAGAAGGAATCGGATGCGAGGGCGGAGTATGGGGGGCAATGACCCATGTTATTTGTAAATTATTACTATTATTATGTTATGTTGAATACATGGTTATTATTATTCAGATTGTTTAATAAAGCTGTGGACAAATTTTCCCATATACCCGAGTGTCAGTGCATTATTGGGTTAGGTATGTGGGAGGGTTGTCCTGGAGTCCGACTGCCCATATGGCGACTATACACCGGTCAAGAGCAGAGTGAGCATGTGAAAGGCTGCTGCAGGTATTCTGTACTGTGAGTGAGTGTCAGAGAATGTATAGTTTGTGTGTCTGGGTCAGTGTGTGCCAGTGTACAGTGTGTTTGTGTGTGGGTCAGTGTGCAGTAGTTTGAGTATGGGTCACTGTTCAGTGTGTTTGCATATGGGTCAGTGTTAGCATTCAGTGTGTGCGTGTGTGTGTATTGGTCAGGGTGCAGTGTGTGCATGTGTTAGTGAGTGTCAGAGAACAGTGTGTGCGTGTGTATGGGTTCGTTGGGAGTGTCAGTGTGTTTCTTTATGAGTCAGTGTTAGTGTGCGTGTGTATGTGTCAGTGTGCAGTGTGTGGGGGTCAGTGTTAGTGAGTTGCAGTGTGTGTGTGTTTGTGTATGGGTCAGTGTTGATGTGTGTCAGTGTTCAGTGTGTGTGAGTATGGCTTAGCGTTAATGTGCAGTGTATTTCTCTATTGGTCAACATGTTTATGTATGAGTCATTTGTTTTTGTGAATGGGTCCACGTAAGTCCCTTGGACAAGTAGATTTAAAGAGAAAAAAAAGCCATACCCCTGTATGTATATATAAATCAGTTTGTGTGTGTGTGTGTGTGTGTGTGTGTGTATTAAGCTGCATGTGAGTGTATATATATGGAAGTGTGTTAGTATAAAACAGTTGGTGTGTTGGTGTATGTATTACATGTTTAGAATAATCATATATTTCAATATACTTATTAGGCAGTATGTGAGTATGTATTGATAAAGCATGTTGTGTGTGTTTGTGAGGCAGTTTGTGTATGCATTAGGCAGTGTGTGTATATGTATTAGAAGTTTGAGTTTGTGAGTGTGATGCTGTTTTTATGGTTTGGTGTATGTATGTATTATGCATTGTGTTTGCATGTATGTAAAAGGCTGTGTGTGTGTGTGTGTAATTTGTCTTGTTTGTCACAGTTTATAAAGTGACTGATATCAATAGAAATTAGCCCTTTTATAATTGGGATCAAAACAGCTCCCTGTCTGTCACACAGCTAGGAATGTTTTCTTCTCCACAGAGCTAACAGATGAGGCAGACGTGCTGTACTACAATGCACCTGCCTTCTCCCTTTCTCAATGAGCTGAACTAGGGGAACATAGGTGTTCAAGGGCGCATGCGCACAACTGCAGCCCCAAAAAAGAGACTTTTCAGTAAGAAGCCTCTGATTGGACAGCTTGCAGGAAAAAAAAAAAAGCGTATTTTCTTTGGAGGTATATCTACTAAATTGTTAAAAGAAATCAGTGGAATGTTTCCTTTTGGAGTTTAGTGAATGAACTTGTGGAACTATCTTAGGGGGCGGCAAAATGGATCTTTGCCTAGAACGGCAGAATTCCTTGCATCGGCCCTGCTCACAACACACTCTCTGGAATGAGTCACCTATCTAATCAGGAGTACATAGACACAACTAGACTGCTAAATACACAAACAAACAAAAAACATTTTGTTTACAATACCGCCAGAGGGTGGGTAATGTATATAACAAACACCTGTATCAACCTATCAAATTGCTTAAACCGATACCACGTGACCACATCTCTTTTTAAATTAAGCACTATAAGAATAGTAGTTTTTCTTATCTTTTACTTGGTTTATACCTCGTTTTTTGTTTTAACTTTATAATAATGATAGGCAACAATTACCATTGTTCCTATTATATATATATATAAATATGTCACTATTGCTTTTATCAGTTATTTATGTGTTAGTTTATTTCATTCATTTATCATGAATGAAACACAGATGTGTTATATTGGTTATGTGATTCTTATGATGTCATAATCCTGCCTTTTTTAAAAATTGTTTGTATTTTCATATACCCTATAAATAGGGCTACATGCAGGACCTCTAAAAAATGTCTTGCACCAGGGCTCTTTATATATATATAATTAAATTACCTGAAATTGAATGCTAGTTTTATTATCCTCAGATCTCCTTTTCCTTCCAGTAACAGCAAGCCATCTTGCCATTTAAAATATATATTTAAAAAGGCAGCTATAAATGGCAATACAATTATAATCAGTAAAGAACTGATAAATGTCACATGCAGCTGGGTTCCAGCAGAAAGTGATTACAAGTAAGGTTATATTTCAGTTCTGTTTTTAATCTCACTTATGACCCAATCATTTTTTTGTTGGAAGTCTTGAATTACAGTGCTAGTTACACCTTGTGAATAATGGTTAAAGGCAGCAAAATTATACTCAAGATTAATGATACTGGTATATTAAAGGGATACCTTGTTTATCTGAACCACCACAGAATTTTCATCAGGCTTTTTTGAGATCAATAAACAGAATTCAGGGCCAGAAACCGAGAAACCAGTTTGCTGGCCATCAGAGAGTGAACAGTACAGTAACTGCACTCAGTTAACTTCATTGAATGATTTCGGAAGCCTCTTTCACCAACTGTTGGCATGTCAATGCAGTCTCGAGGCAGGATTTTCTGTATCTAAATATATTGCCTTTGTTTCTTTATGCTTCCTTAGTGTTCCACGTGACTGCTTTCATATTGAGCATGCAACCCTTCCTGCTAAGACAGCATCAATTTACGAAAGGGTGATACCTTTTTTGATGTGAGTAATGCAGAGCAGCGCTATTTATTTTTAGTCTATACAAGATAGAAGATATATATAAAAAAAAAAAGTAATCTAGAGGGACATACATGTCTTCTAATTGGTCTTATCCATCAGAATGTTGAATGTAGAACGTTATTTTTTTTCCAGATGGCTAAAAGTGATGCAATATAAAGACAAGTCTAGAAATTGTGCAGTCTAAAGTTTTCAGCTTTTCTGTCTGCCAATGCTGTCTCTTCTCCCCATACACTGACTGCTTTCCGATGGTCAGCAAAAACTACCTATATTTGCATTATGGTCACGTTTGTTGGGAATTATCGAAGGAGCCTTGCAAACTGAATGGAACCATGGTGCAGGAAACAGAAGCAATGGGAAAATGCTGGCTTCCCTACTGATGCCTGGCAGACATATTAGCAAATAATATGTGGAAACAAACAAATAAAATAAAAAAGGAAAAAACAAAATAGATTTTTGCAGCAGTAACATGATAGAAATAAAGCAGAATGATCAGGTAGGGAGATGGACATTGATAGGGATCGGCTGACAGGGTCTGGTGCCCCTAGTGAGGCTTTGAAAAGCCCCAGGTCAAATATTGAGTTCATTGTTATACTGAGAGAGAGGTAACCCCCAGTTATATAATTTGTGACATGGGTAAAGACTCAAGAGAAATAACAACATGTCAGACACGAGGAGGTCATGGTGCTGGTAAAGTAAGCTAGTAAAAGTGGTGTGTGGAACAATGCTTTAGATTTGGAATGAATAATACAGTACAGTATCAGTATAGTGCTGTGGGTGCAGGATTCTAATGCATATGTCCATGTACAGTTGCAAGAAAAAGTATGTGAACCTTTGGAATGATATGGATTTCTATGCAAATTGGTCATAAAATGTGATCTGATCATCATCTAAGTCACAACAATAGACAATCACAGTCTGCTTAAACTAATAACACACAAAGATGAAACGTTGCCATGTTTTTCCTGAACACACCATGTAAACATTCACAGTGCAGGTGGAAAAAGTATGTGAACCCTTGGATTTAATAACTGGTTGAACCTCCTTTGGCAGCAATAACTTCAACCAAACGTTTCCTGTAGTTGCAGATCAGACGTGCACAATGGTCAGGAGTAATTCTTGACCATTCCTCTTTATAGAACTGTTTCAGTTCAGCAATATTCTTGGGATGTCTGGTGTGAATCGCTTTCTTGAGGTCATGCCACAGCATCTCAATCGGGTTGAGGTCAGGACTCTGACCGGGCCACTTCAGAAGGCGTATTTTCTTCTGTTTAAGCCATTCTGTTGTTGATTTGCTTCTATGCTTTGGGTCATTGTCCTGTTGCAACACCCATATTCTGTTAAGCTTCAGCTGGTAGACAGATGGCCTTAAGTTCTCCTGCAAAATGTCTTGATAAACTTGGGAATTAATTTTTCCTTCAATGATAGCAATCCGTCCAGGTCCTGACACAGCAAAGCAGCCCCAAACCATGATGCCCCCACCACCATACTTCACAGTTAGGATGAGATTTTGATGTTGGTGTGCTGTGCCTTTTTTTCGCCACACATAGTGTTGTGTGTTTCTTCCAAACAACTCAACTTTGGTTTCATCTGTCCACAGAATATTTTGCCAGTACTGCTGTGGATCATCCAGGTGTTCTTGTGCAAACTGTAAACATGAAGCAATGTTTTGTTTGGAAAGCAGTGGCTTCTTCTGTGGTATCCTCCCATGAAATCCATTCTTGTTAAGTGTTTTACGTATTGTAGATTCGCTAACAGGGATATTAGCATTTGCCAGTGACCTTTGTAAGTCTTTAGCTGACACTCTAGGATTCTTCTTCACCTCATTGAGCAGTCTGCGCTGTGCTCTTGCAGTCATCTTTACAGGATGGCCACTCCTAGGGAGAGTAGCAGCAGTGCTGAACTTTCTCCATTTATAGACAATTTGTCTTACCATGGACTGATGAACAGCAAGGCTTTTGGAGATACTTTTATAACCCTTTCCAGCTTTATGCAAGTCAACAATTCTTAATTGTAGGTCTTCTGAGAGCTCTTTTGTGCGAGGCATCATTCACATCAGGCAATGCTTCTTGTGAAAAGCAAACCCAGAACTGGTGTGTGTTTTTTATAGGGCAGGGCAGCTGTAACCAACACCTCCAATCTCATCTCATTGATTGGACTCCAGTTGGCTGACATCTCACTCCAATTAGCTCTTGTAGATGTCATTAGTCTAGGGGTTCACATACTTTTTCCACCTGCACTGTGAATGTTTACATGGTGTGTTCAATAAAAGCATTGCAACATTTCATTCTTTGTGTGTTATTAGTTTAAGCAGACTGTGATTGTCTATTGTTGTGACTTAGATGATGATCAGATCACATTTTATGACCAATTTGTGCAGAAATCCATATCATTCCAAAGGGTTCACATACTTTTTCTTGCAACTTTATGCCTTAATGTGATTTATAGAAGACAGTGTATTTGACACATGGTAAAGGATTGGCTTTAGGAAGTTCTTAAATCCGTAAGCAGTAGTAGACATACAATTTACTTTTGAGCTGAAACCCCTGGGCTTTTTGCCACCTACCAACGAACCCTGAACAGGGAAAAACTCTAACAGTCAACATCTTGTACACAGCAGGAAACTGAATTGTTGCAAAACAAAAATAATGCAAAACTAAACAAGAATATACAAGGACCACAGTAGTAAAGGTACTGTGCAATGGAATATGAGAGGTTTGGAAAATAGGTTAAAGGGACACTATATTTACCAAAACAACTTAGCGTAATGAAACAGTTTTGATCGATAGATCGTGCCCCTGCAGTCTCAGCACTCAATTATCTGCCATTTAGGAATTCAATCACGTTGTTTTTGCACCCTATTCACACCTCCCTGCATGTGACTTGCACAGCCTTCCTAAACACTTCCTGTAAAGAGCCATTTAATGTTTATCCTTTCCTTATTGCAAGTTCTGTTTAATTAAGATTTTCTTATCCCCTGCTCTATTAAAAGCTTGCTACACGCTGCAAGAGCATCCTATATGTGCAGTGGCAACTCTAGAAATAATACAAGGGGGGCACATCAGATGCCACAGTCGAAACTGGGGGGCACTAATAACTTCCACCACTAAATTATAAAAAAAATAATAATTAAATGTGTGTGTGTGTTTGTGTGTGTGTGTAAGTGGTGACAGTGTGTGTGTGTAGGGGGTAACAGTGTATGTGGGGGGAGTGACAGTGTGTATGTAGGGGAAGACAGTGTGTGTGTGGGGGGGGTGACAGTGTGTATGTAGGGCAAGACAGTGTGTGTGTAGGTGAAGACAATGTGTGTGTGTGTGTAGGGGTAACAGTGTGCGTGTGTGTAAGGGGTGACAGTGTGTGGTAATAGTGTGTATGTGTGTGTAGGGGGGGCTGTCAGTTTGTGTGTGTGAGGGGGTGATACTGTGTGGAATGACAGGTGGGAAGGGGTGTCAAGTGGGAGGAGGGTGACACCACAGTGTTTAGGGAGGCTGTTTCAGTGAGCAACCTCCCCACACTGAAATACCTTTTTTTTTTTTTTTAAATCCATTCCCTGGTGGTCCAGTGGCCATCATATTCAGTATGCAGCTCCGCCGGGTGCAAATCTGCAGACCCTGTGTCTCGCCAAGGCTGCCGTGGCCTGCTTGCAGGCTGGTATAGCTGGTTGGAAGGCAGACTTTCAATGGTGGCTGGCTGGCTGGCAGGCCTCTTTGTGCATCTGTTTCTCCCCCAACTACTTTGTGTGTCTCTTTTTCCTCTTCCCCAGCCCCTCTGTGTGTCTCTTTGTCCCACCAGGCCTTCTGTGTGTCAATGTGCCTGCCCCCAGCTCACCTGTGTGTATTTTGATGATCTCAGCCAAAGTGAAGAACACACTTTCTCAGCTCTGTTTGTGTCTTTGTGCCACTGCAGCCCCTCTGTGTGTCTTTGTGTCCCCATACCTCTTTGTGCTTCCCCCTCCTGTGCCCTCTTTAGCCCCATCTCCTCTCTTGTGCCCTTATGTAGGTTCCCACCCCTCTTGTGCTCTACTTTTGGCCCTTCCCTTTCCTGTTCCCTCTTTAGCCCCTCCCCTCCGGTGCCCTCTTTAGCCCCATTACCTCCTGTGCCCTCTTTTGCCCCTTTTTGTGCCATTCTTTTGTCACCACCCCTTCCTGTGCCCTCTTTAACCGCTCATCCCTCCTGTGCCCTTATATAACCTTCCTCCTGTGCCCTCTTCAGCTACCTCCCCTCCTCTCCTGTGCCCTTATGTAGCTCCCCTCCCCTCCTGTGCTCTTCGTGTCCCCTCCCTTTCCTGTGCCCTCTTTAGCCCCCCTACCTTGCCCACTTTAGCCCCCTCACCTCCTGTGCCCACTTTTGCCCCTTCCTGTGCCATCTTTAGCCCCCTCCTCTCCTGTGCCCTTATGTAGCCCATCCCATGACCCATAAGCTGGTATACCTAGTGCCAAGATTAAGGGTTCTAGAGAAGGTGAGCAGGTGACGTGTTTATGCATTGGTGACCCCCATTTTTGACACACTTCACCAGGAAGCCATTGCTTTTATTTATTTTTGTCTCCCTTTCCTGAGTCCATCTGATTAAATACAGAAGAGGGTCTGCGTCACCTGAGGACACATCTGCCTATGTGATATGAACCTGTCCTACACTATGAGTTTGTAGTATAATACCTTATACACACCTTTACTTACTGACTATAGTGCACCATATTGTTTTCTCTTTTTTTTGTATAGTTCTTTATAGAATACCAATCCCTTAATATATAAGTGTTCGCATCTTAGTGCTCCACTTTATGCACTGGTGGTAGTTAGAGCCACACAGTGCACTGCCTTGATACAGCAAAACATGCATGAAGATCTTAAATAGGCTTTTCCATTGTGATAACTGACAAGCATAAACAACCTTCTAGAGGAAATCTGATTAAATCCTCAACCCCAAGTCTTCCTGACATGTCAAAGGGGGGGTTTTCTTGTAAGTTTATTGGGATTTACTCTGTTTGTGACAGTGCAATTTTTCACATTTCAATTTTTATTGTGAAAGTTTTTTCATCTCATGAAAAATCCACTGTTGTCACATAACAGGTAATTTGTTTGACATTTACAGACACTGTAAAACAAGCATATCAAACAGGCTGCGCGCGGGCCACAATTAATATTTTTTCGGCCCGCCTGCCCTGGGGCCGCTTTCACCTGTGGCTGCAAACAGCCGCAAGACAGGAAAAATATTTCCTGATTCTTGCTCTCCCGGCCACAAGAGGACAGCAAATCGTAAGGTAGGAGAACAGGGGCTTGGGGGAGGGGGCAGTGTATTTGAAGGAAGGAGGGGGCAGTGTATTAATTTGAGGGAGGGAGGGACCAGTGTATTAATTTGGGGAGGGGTGGCATTGTATTAATTGGAGGGACGGGGGCAGTATATTAATGGGAGGCAAGGAGCGGTGTATTAATATGAGGGAGGGGGCACTGCATTAATTTGGGAAAGTCAGGGGGCAAGTGTATTAAATTGGGGAGAGGGGGCAGTGTACTTATTTATTTGAAGAGGGATGGGACCAGTGTATTATAGTGGTGGGGAGCAGTGTGTTAAATTAGGGGTAGGGAGGGCATTGTATTAAAGTGGAATGGGGGCTGTCTATTCAATTAGAGCAGAGGGAGAAGGGGCAGTGTATTAGATTTAGGGGCAATGTATTAGATTGGGTGAAGGGGCAGTGTATAACAGTGAAGGGAGTGGTGGCAATGTATTGAATTTGTAGGCAGTGTATTAGAATGGGAAGAGGGGCAGTGTGTTAGATTGGGTCTGCATGGAGGTGCTGAATGCTCCCCATGGAGATGCTGTTTGGCAGCACAGCTTTTTCCCACACATGTACAATAGCCTCCCATTGCTTTCCTATGGAAAAGCATTGAATTGGCTGAGATCATCAAGTTTGTTTACTTTGAAGCCCTACAACCATAAGGACGTCCAATGTCAGTTAGGCAACTTTTTTTTTATACTGTACTTTTTGAAATAAACCTATGTTTCTATGAAAACTGATGTTTTTTTGCAGCCCACATAAACATAAACCTTGTTTATTTGGCCTGTCTTGGCCTTTGAGGTTGACATGCTTGTTGTAAAACATGTAGCATATATTATTAGAGTTGAGCGGACACCAGGATGTTCGGGTCCGGCGGGTTCGGCCGAACTTTAAAAAAAAAAGTCCGGGTTCGGGCTCGAACTTGACCCCTAACCCGAACCCCATTGAAGTCAATGGGGACCCGAACTTTTGGGCACAAAAATGCCTCTAAAAAACTCATGGAAAGAGGTAGAGAGCTGCAAAAGCAAGTAAAATGGGTGTAAGAGTAGGACAAGTGCCCTGCAAACAAATGTCGATAGGGAAATCACTTAAAATAACATAAAAATTAAAAATACAGCTGAGCCATAAAATAGCACTAGATGGAATCTTTGATTTTAGCTTTGGAAGAACATAAATCAAAATCTAAAGCATGGCTGTCAAGAGGATCACCAGAATTATCCATTTGAGAGAGGGTTGGAGTGCAAGGTATTCTCTTTCATTGTTCAAACTGAGCTCAACTCCTGATGCATGGAGAAAAGGCCTTCACAAGCCTCTGCTATTGTGTACATAGTTTATGCTAAGTGACCCATAGGTTGAGGAGGCGGTGACCGTGGCGGTGTAGATGGAAGGGGCGGTAGAAGAGGTAGCCAACACTTTATTTGTTGTTTTTTGTTTTTTTTAAATTCGGGTAGCCCCCAAAATATTGGGATATATAAAAAAAAGAAACATTTGCGGCCTGCGGTGCATTTCTTGCAGTCCTGATGCATGGAGAAAAAGCCTTTACAAGCCTCTGCTAATTGGTGAGAGCACACTATACACAATAAGAACTTTACCCTTTGTAGTCTGAGAATTTAATATAACTTATTCAGTGCTCAAAGAGGTCCTTAATATAAAATATAAAAACAGGAGAAAACGCACATAGGGTAGTAACGTTTAAATCTAGTTAATACTTTTGACTTGGTGAAGGTTTCACTCACATGATTTTGAGCCACTTAGTATAAGCTGGCTCAAACTACAGGCAAGAATAATGTAAGCATGTGGTCTCCACACACCAGGCTGCTCAGTCTCCGTGGTCCTTCCGTTATATGACTTTCCTCCGAAAAATACATCCGGTTCGCATTCCATAGCGTCTGACACAACTGGTTCCCGTGTCATGATGAACTTCCGGTCTGAAGTACCTGTTGCATGTGACATTTTTTGGAAAGGGGAAGGGAGAGAAAAGAAGGAAAAAAAGAGAATTGATTAACTAGTTATAAATTTTCAAAATGGAGAATCAAACTCCACATGTATTAGGTAATATATAATTATAATAGTCCTTTAAAATATAAACGACATGTACAAAAAATGTCACATGCAACAGGTGTCAGATAATATATAATTAAATGGTCATATTGAGATCAACCCATCTTAAATATAAATAGGAAGTCAACTAATGGTCTAAATCAGACTAATGGCATTTCCTAAGGGGCTATATTAAAATAAAAATGTACTAAAATTAATTTCTAATAAATATATATATATATATATATATATATATATATATATGTAAAATATATATACATACAGCCTCTTTTCTCTCCCTTCCCCTTTCCCCCCTTTTTTTTATTTCATTTTTTATGTTTATGTTGTCCCTTGATTGGAGACAATACTGTTGTTGCTAAGAGGAAATAGGTTAAATACCTCTTTTAAGTTTATTTTAGTCAAGATATGGCAAAAAAAAAGTGTATTTTCTAAGTATAAATGTATAAAAATTATGTTTTAAGTTTTTTTTCTATTGTAAAAGATTGCCAATGTGCAATGCCGATAAAGAAATTTTGAGTACTGGCAAACTGCATTGTTTCAAGTCCAAATCGGAAATACGTCAGACCGGAAGTTCGTCATGACACGGGAACCGGATGTTGTGTCAGATGCTATGGAATGCGAACCGGACGTGTTTTTCGGAGGAAAGTCAGGGCAGAGGATGCAGCCCCGATACCGGAAGTCAGAAGAATTGGCGCCAAAATTGAAAAGGCGCCAGAACCGGACATATTTAAGTGATTGTGAATGAGGAAGAAATTTAGACTTTTGATAAAGGCCTAGGCCGAAAAGTGTCAAGTCTTTGCTTTTTTGCACAATGGACCTCTTATTTTATGTACCCAGTGTTTGTTTTAACCCTATTTTTATTGTGTCCAATAAATTGTTATTTTCAATTCCTTGCATCCTGGAAATACTTGAATATAATGGAAGGACCACGGAGGGGCAGCAGTCTGGTGTGTGGAGACCACGTGCTTACATTATTCTTGCCTGTAGTTTGAGCCAGCTTATACTAAGTGGCTCAAAATCATGTGAGTGAAACCTTCACCAAGTCAAAAGTATTAACTAGATTTAAACTTTACTACCCTATGTGCGTTTTCTCCTGTTTTTATATTTTATATGCAGGACCTCTTTGAGCACTGAATAAGTTATAAATTCTCAGACTACAAAGGGTAAAGTTCTTATTGTGTATAGTGTGCTCTCACCAGTTGTTTATTGTTTATTATTCACTTGTTAGTGTTTGAGTGACTCACTTAGGTGATTGAAGCACCCTTGTTTTATTCTGTCTATTTTATAACCTTACATTTTTATTTATTTACTACAGTATTTTTAATGTGTACATAGTTTATACTAAGTGACCCATAGGTTGAGGAGGCGGTGACCGTGGTGGTGGAGGAGGAGAATGAGGTAGCCAACACTGTTTTTTATGGGGTTTTTTAAAATTTATTTATTGTCGTAGCCCACAAAATATTGGGACATACAAAAAAAAGAAAGATTTGCGGCCTGCGGTGCATTTCTTGCAGTCCTGATGCATGGAGAAATGCTCAACTCCTGATGCATGGAGAAAAGGCCTTTACAAGCCTCTGCTAATGTGTACCTAGTTTATACTAAGTGACCCATAGGTTGAGGAGGCGGTGACCGTGGCGGTGTAGGTGGAAGCAACGGTGGAGGAGGAGGAGGTAGCCAACACTGTTTTTTGTTTGTTTGTTTGTTTTTTTATTTTTTTTTATTGGGGTAACCCCCAAAATATTGGGACATATAATAAAAGAAAACAAAGAATAAGTGCACTGGAGTATAACAATGGCTGGGTGAGGCCGGTATAAATGTCTATTCTGCACAAGGTACAGACAAGTCTGGTGGGATCCATGCCTGGTTCATTTTAATAAACATGAGCTTGTCCACGTTGGCTGTGGACAGGCGGCTGCGCTTGTCTGTGATAACGCCCCTGCTATGCTAAACACACGTTCAAACAATACACTGGCTGCAGGGCAGGCCAGCACCTCCAAGGCATAAAGGGCAAGCTCAGACCATGTGCCCAATTTGGAGACCCATCAGTAAGTACGTGTAGGCGTGTGCACACGTACTGTTTCACCATGTTGCTGAAATGCTGCCTCCTGCTAAGACGTTCCATATCAGATGGCGGTGCTGGTTGTTGTGGTGTGCTGACAAAGATTTTCCACATTTCGGCCATGCTAACCCTGCCTTCTGAGGTGCTGGTGGTGCCCCAGCTGTGTTGGCAACCTCTTCCTCCTCCTCTGCCTTTGCCTTGTGCTTCCACTGAGCCCCCAGTGTCAGTTGGGAATGCCCTCAGCAGCGCGTCTATCAGCGTGCGCTTGTAGTCGCGCATCTTCCGATCACGCTCCAATGAGGGAATTAAGGATGGCACGTTGTCCTTGTAACGGGGATCCAGCAGGGTGGCCACCCAGTAATCAGCACAAGTTAGAATGTGGGCAACTCGGCAGTCGTTGCGCAGGCACTGCAGCATTTAGTCGCTCATGTGTGCCAGGCTGCCCAGAAGCAAGGACAAGCTGTCCTCTGTGGGAAGTGTATCGTCTGTGTCCTCCATATCCTCCCAGCCATGCTCCAGTGATGCCCACAAGCTGTGTTGGGTGCCACCCTGCTGTGAACATGGTTCCTCCTCCTCCAGAACTGTGCCCTGGCTAGACAATTGTGTACTTGGCCTATGCTGGTGCAGGAACCCACCCTCCAAGCCACTTGTGAATGACTGGCCTGATAACCATGGAAATGACCCCTCCTCCTTCTCCTCTTCCTCCTGTGCCACATCCTCTTCCATCATCGCCCGCAGCGTTTTTCAAGGAGACATAGAAGCAGGATAGTAAGGCTGAGAACGGCGTCATCAGCATTGGCCATGTTGGTGGAGTACTCAAAACAGTGCAAAATAGCACACAGGTCTAGCATGGAGTCCCACTCATTGGTGGTGAAGTGGTGCTGTTCCGCAGAGCGACCGACCCGTGCATGCTGCATCTGAAACTCCACTATCGCCTGCTGCTGCTCACACAGTCTCTCTAGCATGTGCAAGGGGGAGTTCCACCTTGTGGGAACATCGCATATGAGGCGGTGAGCGGGAAGACCGAAGTTACGCTGCAGCGCAGACAGGCGAGCAGCAGCAGGGTGAGAACGTCGAAAGCGCACACAGACGTCCCACACTTTCTGCAGCAGCTCTGATATATCTGGGTAATTTTTAAGGAATTTCTAGATCACCAAATTCAGCACATGCGCCAGGCAAGGGATGTGCGGCAAACCAGCTAGGCCTAGAGCTGCTACGAGATTTCGCCCATTATCGCACACCACCAGGCCGGGCTTGAGGCTCAGTGGCAACAACCACTCATCGGTCTGTTATTCCATGCCCGTCCACAACTCCTGCACTGTGTGGGGTTTTTCCCCCAAACATATCAGTCTTAAAACAGCCTGCTATCGTTTCCCCCTGGCTGTGCTGAAGTTGGTGGTGAAGGTGTTACACTGCCCGGATGAGGTGGTGGTAGAGGAGGAGGAAGCGGAGTAGGAGGAGGAGGCAACAGGAGTCAAAGAGAAATGCCCTGCAATCCTCGGTGGTGGAAGGACATGCGCCAAACTGCTATCCGCATCAGGCCCAGCCGCCACTACGTTTGCCCAGTGTGCAGTTAGGGATATATAGCGTCCCTGCCCGTGCTTACTGGTCCACGTATCTGTGGTTATGTGGACCTTGGGCTGATGGAGCTGCGCAGTGCACACCTGATTTTGTCTGCCAACTGGTTGTGCAGGGAAGGGATGGCTTGCCTGGAGAAGTGGTGGCAGCTGGGAACCATGTACTGTGAGACAGCCACCGCCATCAGGTTTTTAAAACTGTCCGTCTCCACCAGACGGAATTACAGCATTTCAAAGGCCACGAATTTTGAAATGCTGGCATTCAGGGCCAGGGATCGTGGGTGGGTAGGGGCGTACTTCCTCTTTCTCTCCAATGTTTGGGAGATGGACAGCTGAACGCTTCCATGAGACAGTGTGGAGATGCTTGGGGGGTGGCAGGTGCCACTGTCACTCCATAGGTGGAGGAAGAGGCCAAGACCGCAGCAGAAGAGGAAGCAGGAGGAGCCTGAGACCATTCTTGGTTTTTGATGTGCTTACTCCACTGCAGCTCATGCTTTGCATGTAGATGCCTGGTCATGCGGGTTGTGCTCAGGTTTAGCACGTTTATGCCTCGCTTCAGGCTCTGATTGCACAGCGTGCAAACCACTCGTGTCTTGTCATCAGCACATTGTCTGAAGAACCGCCACGCCAGGGAACTCCTTGGAGCTGGCTTTGGTGTGCTCGGTCCGTCGGTGCGGTGGGCAGTAACAGGCATACCGTCTAGGGGATGGCTGCTCCGCTTTTGCACCCTGCTCCCTCTTATGCTGTGCTGGTGCCTCTGTGCGACCACCGCCTCTTCCTCCAAACTGCACAGGTCACTCTTGTGACCTTCATTCTATGTGGTGTCTAGGACCTCATCATCCTCCACATCATCTTCCACCCACTCCTCAACCCTGCCTTCCTTGTCGCTCTGCACACTGCCGAAAGCCACAGCAGTTGGCACCTGTGTTTTGTCATCATCAAAGATGTTCTGCGATGGTCCTTGCATGTCCACATCTTCACACATAAGTGGTTGTGCATCAGTGCACTCAATCCCTTCCACTTCTGGGGCAGGGCTAGGTGGATGGCCCATGGAAACCCCACCAGCAGAGTCATCAAAAAGCATAAGAGACTGCTGCATGACTTGTGGCTCAGACTGCTTGGGTGATAGACAGATGGCCATGGGCTGCAGGTGCCAACTCTGAGCTTTCAGCAGGGCACCGGGTGGGAGACAATGTGCAGGAACTGGAGGCACTGTCAGCCATCCAATCTACTATCACCTGTACTTGTTCTGATCTCACCATTTGTAGAGCAGTATTCGGGCCTACCAAATAACGCTGAAGGTTCTGTCATGTACTCGCACATGAGGAAGGTGTTTCACTTGTGCGTGTAGCTGGCACAGATCGACCACGTGCTCTCCTTGCAACAGGGATTCCACCAACACCAGAAGAACCACGACCAGGGCCACGTCCCTTATTTGACGCTCTCCTCATTCTTTGCGTTCACCCACCAAACTAACAGATGTTTTATGTCAGGCGACAATGTAACCGCCAACAATCAACAATTTATTCTTTTTTTAGTTTATTGGACTGCAAGAAATGCACCACAGGCCACAAATTTACTATTTAGCACCCAGAAAATAAGAATTTTTACAACTGCGCTATAAGCACACTATTAGACGCTTCTATTTGACTCTCAGATATGAAAAGCAGGCCACAAAATGAACTATTTAGCAGATTAGCACCCAGAAAATTAGAATTTTTACAACAGCGCTATATGCACACTATTAGACGCTTCTATTTGACTCTCAGATATGAAGTGCACACTCCAAAATGTACTATTTAGCAGATTAGCACCCAGAAAATTAGAATTTTTACAACAGCGCTATATGCACACTATTAGACGCTTCTATTTGACTCTCAGATATGAAGTGCACACTCCAAAATGTACTATTTAGCAGATTAGCACCCAGAAAATTAGAATTTTTACAACTGTGCTATATGCACACTATTAGACTCTTCAATTTGACTCTCAGATATGAAGTGCACCCCAGTAAAATACTATTTAGCAGTTTAGCACCCAAAAAATTTTAAGTTTTAAAACTGCAATGTGACAGCAGTATTTGACGCTTCTATTTGACTCTCAGATATGAAGTGCACCTCACTACTGTACTACCCCACTAATGTACTATTTAGCACCCAAAAAAATTGACTTTGTAAAACTCAGATGTAACCGCGGTATTTGAAGCTTCTATTTGACTCTCAGAAATGAAATGCACTCCACCCCACTAATGTACTAGTTTGCAGAATTCTTTCCTAAGCTGTCCCTATCAGCGGCAGCATCCTCTCCCTACACTAATAAGACCGCACGTGCGTGCAGCGCTACGCAACTCCAGCTTATATATAGAGGCTGGGTCACATGCTGCACTGCCATTAGTAGGCATGGCTGGTATGGCTTCTAAGGGCACATGAGTCAAACGCTTGTTGATTGGCTGCCCTGCAGCGTTTGAAAACGCGCCATTAAGTCGACGAACACCGAACTCCAACCCGAACATACAGTGATATGTTCGTGTTCGGGTCTGGGGTCCAAAAAACTTAATATTTTGTACGAACCCAAACTTTATAGTTCGGGTTCGCTCAACTCTATATATTATACATTCACATGTTTTTCTTTTTAACTGAACAACGTAAAATTAAACAAATTAAAAATAGAAATAAAAATTAAATTAGTTAAGAAGTGTGAGGTTTCCTAGTGGTCTGGGCATTGTAATTTAGGATTCCTGTGAGAGATTTTCTTTTCTCCATGAGGGTTTATGTAATAGTCATGTTTGGTCTACTTCATATGGTTTGGGTCAAAGCTGATGCTATAATTATTATAAATGGTAACAGTTAAAACATGTATAAAACAAACAATGGGCATGTCTCAATCTCTCAAATGTATTATGCATATCATAGTAGTTTTTGGGTTATGAGGGATATTAGATTGTGTCCACATGTCATGTTATTAAATGGGCAGGAGGTCAAGACCATCTACTAGTTCAGCAGAATAGAAGGCAGTGTATTCCAATGCATTTTACTGTATTTCCACAGGTTGAGAATATCTCCAGGTTGAGTATGTATTGTTTCTGTATAGAGAGGAACTTTTTAACCATTAACTCGTTATTACTTAATATTTTGATCCATTCCATCTTGCAAAGATGGTGTAGAATAGTTAAGAAAAGTGGCAGGGGTTTGCTTGGTTCCAGTGTTGTAACATGGTTTTGCATCCCACTGTCATTATTATGTGCGTACATTTCTTGTTAGGGGTTCTTATTGAGGGTAAGAGTAAAAAAATAGACATATCTGGGGTAATAGAGGGTAGATTATGTGTTTTGAGATACTGCGTCACCACATTCCAGAACATTTAAATAAATGGACAGTCCCAGAAACAGTGATACATATGTGTGGTCTCTGAAAGACAATTAAAAGAAGTCACTGACTCTTTCCTTCCCATTTTAAATAATTTGAGGGATGTACAATAAGTAGTATTTTAGGGTAATTTCGTAGTACAAATGGTAGGAATTTGACTAGGTATGCATATTGTTTGAGAAGGTCCTCGATGGTGGCAGTACCATTTTGATCTGAATGAGGATAGCCTTGAAACTGTAGATGTGCATACAGCTATAGTCACCAAACAAGGAGATACAAGATGAATTTCGCATGGAAATCATCTGGAGTGTATTCATATGAGCATAAGTCCCCCATTCATTTTACTGGGAATTGATTGCTGCTAGCATCTCAAAGGAAGTATCAATGCCTGGGGAAATATATATTAATATATTTGTTTTTGCTAAAAACTAAATTCATATTGTATGTTCGTGCAAATTAAAAAAGTTAATGGTGGTACTGATGACATATTTTAGAGAACAAAATAAACAATACAGGTAGCAGCTCTGAAGGGCATGGCAAATCAGATTAGTGTATTGTGTCACCACCTAGTCTCAGGGCCCCTTTGACACATTGGTTTAATTACTTAGGTATGTCCTTATTTCCTAGCGACTGTGTGGCTGTATAATGGGTTTTCATTTTTTTTTTTTATGTGTAACATGGTAACTTATTTTCTGTTAAGTGCACAGGTAACCCCTCACAACTTATTGAGATCAATGACTATGTAAACCTTCCAGATGTTAAGTGGAGTCAATTGCTAGATCAGACAAGTTATAAAATGTCCAAGGCTAAAGATACAAAATACATGTTTGGGTGCATAGCAGAACATACAAGCTATATGATCACCATGATTTCTGTAAGGGCTCTCACCAGTTGGGCAGCTTGAACTGGAAATGTACCTCCAGAGCAAAGCATTATACATTTGGAATGACTATAAACAAAAAATAAATGTACAATCCTCAGTTGCATTGTAGCTTATACTTGCCACTTGCCATTAATTCCACTTATAGAAGCCTGAGCCAAGCTCCAACAAAAGATACCACTCTTGCTCTGAGCTTCATCTTCTGGTGTCTGATGCGACCTACAATTGATGGACATACTGCACGAGGAGCATCATCTCTGGGAAAAACCTGCTTTGCACATACCCGAGCTATTGTCAACAACCAGGGCAACCATATAATCTTCCATTGTGATCATGAGGGGTGGCTGTTGTTGCTGTGTTGCAAATGGTGTTGTGTGCCAAGCGCATTTCCATTTTTTTTCATGTCTATTTTCTGCATGTAAAAAAAATAATGGCAACTGACAGGATAATAATAAACAGGTGATGGTAACTATACAATTGTTTATTAATACTTAATGATCAACTTTGACTATTCTTCTTCCTTGATTTAGTCCTGACTTGCGTGCCATTTGATGTGTATTGAAATTTAAAATATATCCATTTGTTCCTCCATCCAGAAACTAGATCTTAGAGCCAAGAATCCCAATTCAGATCTGCACCATTTGAAATCGTGCAGTAGAGAGCACTTCGTGTTACATTTTATGCATTGAACAATATGTGATCCAATACATTTATAGTCATGTACACGTGTTAGTATATATTGAAAGAAACCTATCTTATTTTACCTTATAACTGAATTTACACTAAATCTCTGAAGTATAAATGTGAATAATCTGCTATGCAATATACACTGAGCATAACTAGACTTAGTTACAGAACAGATACATTTAGAAAGATGTAACTATCAGGAGAACATTACCTCACTCTGCATTGGGTAAGAGTTTAATAGAAAATATACCGTTTCAATTTCACTTAATAGCTACTTTCCTGCTTGTTCGAAGATGTATTCACATGCAAAATAATTTTAATAAGCACAGTCTTGAATTACAGATCTTTTTTTTTTCTTTTAGAGTTTAATAAGCCCATAAGAAAAGAAATTCACCATCAACATCAAAAACCAAATAAGTAAAATATCCAAGTCAGCAATGAAAAACAAATGTAATATTTAACAGTTTGACAGCCTGTTATTTATTCAATAAAGAATGTGATTATCATGAAATTATCTCAATAATGAATGAGATTATCATGGAATTTTCAACCAGAAGGTTTTGAAATTGCTGGATGCGAATAAAATATAAAAAAGTTATTAAGCAAAATCTTTCTTTTAGAGTTGTTAAACTTGTAAAATTATCAAGATTTTATTGGAGGCTCAAGCATTGTCTTTTAGTCAGAGTTAATAGTTAGATTATCATGGGAAGGTGGAAGATAGGGGTTTAGGGTAGACGAATGACAAAGGTATAGCAGCCTATTATTCACCCGGCAGATCAGCACTTGCATTAGGCCTCCCGCTATCATACCTTTATATGCGGCCCTCACTAGTCCTTCAACCCATATCTTACTTACGGCCCTCTTTGGGCAATCCAACATGACACAATTTGGCCCCTCATTTGGGCAACCCTGTCATACCACGGTTAACTATTCCTTACAGCCTTGTTAGACCATGCAATACATTCCTATACAACACTCTCTCTACACCCCCAAAACCTAGGATACCTCATTACACATTAACCTTTTCCAGGCCTCCCTGGTCTGTCACTGTTACAAGTTAGTTTAATCATAACTCCAGTCACAAGCACTTACTAGATCTCTAGCACTTCCTTTCCTAGAGGAGTTCCCCATGTTTGAGATACGTACACCTGATCCTTCTAGTGGAAGAATGCACAGTGAGAACTCATACCGAGATGCAGCTCTACTAGGTAACTCTTTTTCCTATCCATAGTTTGGTCTGTATCCGTGCTTATACTTATAGGTCCTGTTATTAACTAGGTTTCTACTATCTTTACTTACCATCCTGTGGTTGACGTTTTAATCCTTAACCACAACACAGGTATGTTACCCTTATCTCAATATACATATTTCAATTTGTATACCCATTGTGTCTTTAGATCCTCTCTACGATTTTACTTTCTCAAGCTCAACCAAACAATAGTTGGGCAAGGTACATACATTCCTACGTACTTTTTATTAATTCCTTACATTTTCATTTTCATACATTCTTCAGGCTTAGATCAACTGGCTGTAAAGGGTATAGGTGTGGGCCATTGTAACAAACTGTGTCCCAAAAGACTATATTCCCTCTCACTCTTTCCCTGTTACACCTTCCACCATGAACAGCCATTCCAGTAAACCCTTTGTTTCAGCCCATCTCAGCTGTTGAGCCAATCAGAACACTTACCCGGCCAGCGGGAGATACGGACAATCTCCACGGAACTCCAGCACGGCTATGGATAAGGAGACTCACCCCAGTCACTTTTACCCTTGTTTTAACCCCCTTCCAAAAGAGCTCGGAACGCGCTCTTTGGAGGTTAGGTTACATGTTGTTTTTGGGGTATTTTGGGGTATTTGTGTGTAGCCTCTTCTGTGTCCAGGAGATAATTAGTTTACCAGTTATCAGCTCAATTATCTCCCAGACACAGAGACGCCTGGGCGGGCTTAGGAGCAAATGAATAGAGACCCCATGCTGGGGGTCCTTCTGCCTGAATAAACCATACTGAATTACCCTTCAAATTTATAGCTAAACCCTCTCCAAGCCACTTGGCATTAGCAGGACCTCGCCTTCCTTTGGATTAGCTCATTTTTTCGTCATCCGGCACCAAGCTAGCTGCCAGTTGATTCAGGGTTACACCATCATAACACAACAGTCACATTTACTCAATTTTTTGCATATTATTACATCTCACACCTATGCTCAAGGAGACGGGAATTCAACCCCGAAATCCCCTGAAAGAGCCCCTCACCTCAGCCTCGCTATACTCTGCAGCCGAGAAACTGAATACCACTAGCCACAGTTATTGGAGATCCTAGACTATTTCCAATTGCCGTTGAGCATAGACATAACGCAATGACAACTCAGCAGCTGAACTGTGTAGACCTATGATTTACAACTTCAAGATTCCCCAATCAGATATCAGGGCCTTAGTAGGAAACACAGACAGCATGGCAATGATGCCTGCTAAGATAACATACATGTTTCATCCTTATATGATTAACGGCAGACTGGAGAAGTTAGAATCTCCTAATGCAGGAATTCCTAACTCTCCAATGGATTACCCTCCTTCATACCCCATACTTCCATCCTCTCATGGTAACATCACCAGTCACATTTGGCACTACCTCCATTAATGTCAATACTGGCATTGCAGTTTCCACTTTTGCAGATTATTCCATGTCTGCTCCCTCTGCTTCAGTGCCACGCCAAACCAGGTGTCCTAAATGCCTTTACACAAGCAATAACAGATACACTGACCATCTGGCCTTTTACCGCAATACCCTTCCCCTTCACCTAGTAGACTTATTAAAATAACAACTGATTTACTACACCCTAGAGCATGCTCAAGACTGACCCTATTTTATCACTTGGCGTGCCACAATCTCAAGATAATCTGTGGGCCCCAGCAGTCATGTAATTTCTTGGGCATACAACTAGACTTGACATTGACACAGCACAGCCTCCCTCAGATGGGATACAGTGTAACAGGGAAACACTGAGTCCTTCCTTACCACAGGTGCCTGCTTCCCATGCTCTTTGGTCCCAGAAAATCCCTGGATAAATGCAAAAAAAGGAGACAATGGCCTTTTGACTGAAAACATCATGTAATACCACAAATGTGGTGAGTTGCCTAGAGATTACCTTCAGTAAGTGGTTTAGTTGAGAGAAACTAAGTAATTCTTAGAAGATGGGAGTCCTAGCCCCCACAAGGCCAGAAATCTTATGAGCTGCATTCTCTATTAGAATAGAGGATCAAGTACATTGTGGAGGGTCCACCTATTTCAGTATTGTGGTTTGTCTGCCTCCTGCTGGCAACAATGGATTTTCTACAGTAGGCATTAATGGTGGGATAGTTGGGAATTGTTGCATAGTGGAGCAAAATTTCCTCCAAAGTTGTAGAAAGGGACAATTTAAAGAGTGAGGGTTGGAGCACAGTTGCTATAGAGTGCATATCTACCATGGTAAAGTATCCGAGGGTACTGTCACAAAGCTATTTTCTAAGTCCAACAAAAAAAATCAAATAAAAGCAACAGATATAGCTCAACACAAATATGTGAAGTGTTATACCAAATTCAACTGAAAATGTAACTTATAATGACTTCTCCAGTCCCAAAATTATTCAACCTCTTCATGGCAAGCATCTTTACTACTTAGTAGAGCACCCTTTTTCTGCTGCAAATGAGATGCATAGCCAGACACCAGTTTCTGGCAGAGTTCCTGAAGATTCTTAGCCCATTGCTCATGAGTAATGGCCTTTAGTTCAGGGTTTGCGTGCTGCAACTGCCTTCTTCAAATCCCACAAGAGATTTTCTATGGGGTTCAAGTCATGTGATTGTGATGGCCATGGTAGGAATTTCCAGGAGTTCTGCAACAAAGCCTTGGTGGAATTCGTGGTATGCTTGGGATCATTGTCTTGTTGGAAGGTTCAATGACGCCCAAGCTCCAGCTTCCTCACAGATGGCATTTTTTTCCTACGATATCCTGATCCATGTTGCCTTCCACACACTTCTAGTTTTCATTGCCAGAGGATGTAAAGCAGCATCAGAGCATCACCGAGCAACCATACTTGTATTTTTCAGCATATGCTTCATTCTTCCTCCAGACATACTGCTGATCCAATGGGCCAAAAAGTTCTAATTTTGTTTCATATCTCCACAGAACAGAATCCTAAAACTTCTGTGGCTTATATAGATGATTTGAACATATTGGAGTGATGTCTTGTGCCGGTGGGTAGTAGTGGTGTATAACTTGGAGTTCTGGCATGGAAATGGACATGGAAATCGACATTGGCAATGTATCTTACTGTGCTTACTGAAACCTCAGTCCCCTCGCCATCTTCTTGTATCCTGTACCTTGTTTGTGATAGGTGTTGATCTCTTCCCTTAACTTTGTGGAACATTCTTTTGACTAAGCCATATTTCTAACATGCGCTCAACAAACCCCTAGCAGTTCAGATATTTCAAGTGTACCAGCTCAAGCACACCTGGTGTAACTAATGAAGCCCTTGATTATTTGCATCAGGTGGGCTTGAAACAACACCTGTTTTGCATATTTGTGCTATTGTGAGGGATTATATTCAGGGTGTTGAATAATTTTGATAATGAAGGAGTTATTAAAAATTGCATTTTCAGTTTAATTTGGGAAATCTACTTGAAGCATTTTTTGTGTTGAGCTATTTCAACTGCTTGTGTTTGATTTGTTCATTGCAAACAGCTGAAAGTCTGTACATTTTGACAATAAACCTGATTTTATTGAGGGTTGAATAAATTTGATTGCAACTGTAACTTTCACCAAGAGATTGGTATATAGTGACTCAGTCCACTGTTGAAATCGTGCACCAAGCCCCGACATCTCCAGAACAGCGAAAAGATAGGACCAGTGCACTCTATCAAAAGCCTTTTCAACAATGATAGATAATAAAAAAAGAGTAGTGGTTTCTGTGAATTATATAAATGATGTTGAAAGTATTGTTATTTGCTTCCCTGCTTGGGATGAACCAAGATTGGCCAAAGTGGACTAGACGATGGCAGTTTAGCAAATTTTCAGGTCGGTGTCCATAAGGGATATTAGTCTATAGTTCGTTTTTTAAAGGTGTTCAAAAATTGTTCAGATAATTGTGGGAGGAAGGTTCTATAATATATTGTTGTCAGACCTTTAGGACCAGGGCTTTTGCCATTATTGGTAGATTTCAGAGCTGATAGCTATTCCTGTGTGAAAGGTAAACAATAACCTCCTTATCAATTGTGGGCTTGGGGAGATTATACAGGTTTTGATAAAATTAACTAAATGCCTTTGAAATAGCCTCAGTAGTTACTTGTGATGTCCGTCCAGAGTCGGTAATTTTAGAGATGCAAGACAATTGTTGTTTAGCCTCAAAGGGACTCTATATGCATCCAGACCATTTCATCTTATTGAAGTGGTCTGGATGCAGAGAAACTGCAATGTTATATTGCAGGGTTAAGACTGCCTCCAGGGGCTCTGACATTAGAGGAGGCAGGGACAGAGCCAGTGTCAAGAGACTTTGGACTTGGAATAAGGTGAATTTAAAGGTTTTTTTTTTTGGTTTTTTTTTGGGGGGGGGGGGGGGGTTGTTGCATGAGGAAGGGTAGCAGTGGGATACTATATTGTTAGGAATACAGCTTTGTATTCCTAACACTATAGTTTTCCTTTAAGGACTCTTTCAAGAAATTTGCCACACCTATTCCCATAAGAATAATAGGTATGCCTCATCAGCTGTAGAGTGTGCTGTGCCTCCAGGTTTTATAAGCTACAATGCTGCATTCAGAGGTCTGTGAGTTTTATTTTTCTAGTGCTCCTGTTGTAAATAAAGTTTGGTGTACTAAGTTTGCCACATGACTGGACTGAGACTGTGTGGATCCCACAACAACTCCCTTATGAGCCTCCCATACCCAAGTGGTGGAAACACTCTACATTTTATTTAAAATAATTGTCCATGGTTGAGTAAGCCTCCTCTAAGACTCCAGAGTAATTGTGTGGTGTCTCACTGAGGTGCCACTACTTGAAGAGTTATGGAAATAGTCACAGGGGCTTCACTATTACCAATAGGAGCCTCTTTCAATATTTGTAGATACCTCTGTGAGATGAAGAACATATCCATTCTGGAGTAACAGGCGGCTGTCTGTGAATTGTATGAATAATCTTTTCAACCTGGGGTGCAGGCTACACCAGCAATCTATCAGCTAATGTTGATGTAGTACTTTGTTCAAAAGAATACATTGGTGAAACAGAAGATCCTTACATTGGAATCGCTGCGCAGTGCATGATCTAAAACCATAATCCAATCCTACCACAAAGATCCCATCGAGAAAAACCTCCAATTTTCCTAACACCTGTTTAAAGAAAGGTACCTGGTTAGAGTTAGGTGCATAGATGTCTATGAAGGTTAATAATAGATTATTAATATGTCCTTTCAATAATGCTTTGGGATAAGACAAATTTTGTGTGGAAAGTCAACAGTATCGTTACTCCTCTGGATTTACCATGGGTGTAGATGACAAAATGGGCTTGGGAGATAAGTAAAGACATGAGAGAAGGGGCTAAACCGCCCCTAAAATGTGTCTCTTGTAAGAAGCCTGTGTCTGTCTGAGATCTTAAACAGTCCATAGAAAAATGGTGCACTTTTCTGGTGTATTTAATCATCAGGTGTTTAGTACAGGTTGACTGAAATATAGAAGTGATTGACATGATCATCACTGGACCCACTGAGAAAATATGTTGACCAGAGGACATTGGCTCCTTCAGGTGGCTTCAATGCCAAATCTCTTCTGGTTATCTTACGCTGTTGTACGTTTTTCTTCTCTTGTTCTTAATAGGCTTTTGCCACATGGCACACTGCGATAGAGATTACATAGATGATGGAAGTGTCATGACTGTTCAGTCCTCAACCGGAAAGTTGAAATGTCAGCTGGGGTCATGATAGTAAGAGTCTGCTACCATTAAGGAAAAGGGTAATCACCATTGATATTTCAGACCATATTCTTGCAGGTCTTCTGTCACAAGCCTGAGTGTCTTAACACTGATAGGTGCACTTCGAATTATGAACAAAGGATATACACATATAAATAGAGACCCTGAGGTCAGTTTTACTCTACACCCTGACAAAGGTGCACTACAGAGGCACCGAAACGCGCGTCAGGTTTCTTTCTTTCTTCTATCACTTAGATTTCACTGGGCACTGTTTTGATATGTGCGGGCAACCAACATTCTAAGTATGGTTCTGCACATTAGCACGTTTTAATTTCTAGATATATATTTTTTCACCTCCTTACTGGTTTTGAACCTTGGCTTATGAAGTAAACCATTTAAGGCTGAGACAGGGGTAGGAAGGACTGCAGTACGTTCAGTCTTTAATTACAATCCTCAGCAGGATAGAGACACTTTGTTTAAGTTGTATCATATATTCAACTGTAGCAATTTAATTCTCTAGCTACTTTTTGGGCATTTTGTAGTTTTGTTCCTACACAAGCCTATGGTTTCACTCATCATATTAGTCTGTGTTCTGAGACTTACTAGGCAAATTCTCTCAAGGATTAGAGACCACTCAGCTACCGATAGTTTTTCAGATATACAGCTAGTATTTGGCTCTTGACCAGTCCCCTAGACACTTATACATATTTATGTCTTTTTTAATTTTTGGGATATGATGATTCAATCCTTAGCTTTCAGACTTTGACCCCATGAAATTAATTAAAGTCTTTGGTCTGTAGCACTATCTTTTGACTAGGGAATTTGGAGGTGAGCCATTGGGCAAGATGGTTTTGTACTCTGACTGTTAGGAATGGGTATTAACGTTATACTGTCATTATTTCTTTATTCTTTAAGTATTTAACATCCTTATTACGAGTTTCGCATTTTCAATTTATTTCCAGTTTATATACTAGCGTCTGGATATTTTATCCAGTAGCTGTAGTATTACACTGTAGAACTTTTATGGATCCTCAAATAGAAAATGGACATCTGAGAAAGTGAGACTGTTGATGTCAAGAGGTACCATAAGCTACACCAGGGAACTTAGCAAGTGATTTACAAGCTCTTTTGCACAATTCAGGAGCATTTCTAATTGTGCCAAGTTTTTTGTGAGTGTGATTTTAACTATTTTACAAAATAATTTGTTGTCAGTAAATTACTGTACTATGATTATATTTTTTTCTTTTCCTCCGATATATGGATTCATCATCTGAGTGGTAATTATTGTCACACCATTGTGATTGTGGTGCCCTATTTTTTGTATATCCAGTGTGACTATACTTGAACACTTTTGGACTGTGACTAGCTCCTGTCTTTATAAAGGCACTTGTGGCTCTCAGACCTAACTCTTTTTGAATTGTCCCTGGCTAGAGGGACAGTCAGCCAACAGGTCTGAAGACTCTGTTGATGGGATCCCTGAACAAATCCAGCAGGAGACATAATTCCAAAAGAAACTAGAACATGCAGCTTTATTTTTAACTCAGGACTAGCCCATATGCACATGACATTTAACAAACGGTGACAATTCAGTACATACAGTTGCAACCAACAGGGGACACTGCACATAAGTGTTGCAACCAACAGGTGGATTTGTACATAACTGTTGCAATATATTTGCAACCAACAGATGGCATTGGACAGGTTCCACAACCAAATCCATCAGAAAGCATCAGCAGGACAGGAGAGCACACAAAACATTTAAAAATAAACTATAATTTTTTTACACATCCTGCACTTATAATGAGGTGATTAAGAATTACTTGGGGAGCTACATAAAGTGTCCATCTTCATCCCCTAATGATGGTGACTACCCTCACAGGGTCCTTCTGGCTTGTAAGGTAGAGAGAAAGAGGTCCTGGAAAATCAGCACCTGATGGCTCTTGTCTTGAATATTTTGCAGAGGTTAGACACTTAGTAATATATTTTCCTTCAATTGGATATAGTGCACCATACAGATATGTCCCGAGATGCCTCTTGCTGTAGACCTCTAGGCCACATACCCTAATGGGCTCTGCTCAGTTGTATGCTCAGTCTCTCTAGGAGGTGGTTAAACACTCACCACTTCTCACCACTGTTGGCCAGTTCAGGGATTCCACAAACACGTAGGTTGTGCCCACTCTCATGATTATCCATGTCCTCTAATCTCTGTTGTAGAAAGGAGGCCTCCCATCCTCTAGTGTTTGTTCAAGGTCAGTCAGTTTTCATTACTGATGGGAAGTATTTTTTTAATTAAAATTTTCCTCCAATTTCTCCACATGAAAAAAGGCCATTATAGTGCTCTCTGTTGGTCCAGCCTAATGCTGAACCTGTGTACCTGTTTTCCTAGCATCTACATGCCCGGAACCAGCATGATGGCGGCGGACCTCGGATGGGATTCCCCTCCTCCTCATTCACTTTGGGGGTGGGTTTCGGGAGTGTTATTTTACTTTATCTTATCAAAGGGTGAATGTTACATTGACTGTTAAGGACAAGATGCATTGAGAAAGGGCTTTGCCCTAAATGTTTGTATAGATACTTGTTCTTCAATTAAAGCTGTAGCACTTGTTGCATACACTTGTGTGCTTGCCTCCTTTTTTCAAAATTTTGTTTCCAATTTGTCAAAGATAGCAGCCAAATCCACCTTGGGAAGGCAATTGTAAAGTACGGCTTTAGGGTCTGCTTCATTAGTGGATTGTTCTGAGGCCTGGTAGCCGGACATAATTTCCCCATAGGGAAACATTGCAAAGCTAGTGCATAAGAGCACAAATAGACACACTGCACCAATAAAATGCTCTTTTAAAGCAGCATTTGACTGAGAACATAGTCATACTTGGTTCTCATAGGTGAAGTGCTTTTTGGAATAAAATTTTGGAATAAAAAACTGGTTAATTTAATTTGCTCAATTCCAGACTTTCACAACAATGCTGGTCCCTTATCCAAATTTGAGCATTATTGTAGATCCCGTAGCCTCACTAAGAAATACTCTCTCTTTTATGACCTAATACAATTGTCAAAGAGTGACCCCTTGACTAAAATATACCACATTATGGTCCCAGGAACACCACCTATAATTGACACACTCAGATTGCAAGAAAATCTTTCTTGTTCTCATAAATCCTGCTACAATATTGCCACCCAGACTAACAAGTTGGCACTACTCCCCTACCCAGGTCCACATATTCGCCCAAGGTCTATGGATAGATGCGCTACCTTTCCCAATTGAAAAGCTTCACTACTACATTTACCGACTACAGCAAACCAACTAATCCCACTTTTCTGGAAAAATGCATCCCCACCATCTTTACAGGACTGGGTACAGAAAGTAGAATTAATTATGATCATAGAGGAAATGCATTTCGCCATGACACATACATAGCCATTATACTTACAAACTTGGAATCCCAGGGTTGACTTAACGAGGACCAAAGACAATGGCTAGATGGACGCTCTCTCTCTCACTTCTTCTTGATACAGTGTTTATGTATGTTCAGTCTACCCATAACAATACCACATAAGGGTGCAGCGTTCCACTCAACAACTGTTTACTTGTTATTGTGAACTGTTAGTTTCACTATTCGTTTACGTTTTTTTTTTTTCTTTATTACATAGAGACTAGGTTTTATATTTCACGCTGTGCATGTATAAACAGGATGTTTGCATTGTCTCGAAAGTAAAATCTGTTTGACATGTATCTTCATTTTGTTACATACACTTTTTGTAAAAAAAATAAAAAAACTGTGACATTTTCCACACAAAAAAAATCAATATAGTACATTAAAATAAATCTTTAAGTTTCATTAAATGTAATAAGATTAAAAAAAAAGTGATAATTTGATAACAATTACCCTTCATGATCTAACCCTCTCTATGTGTAAAAATGGATTAGAAGATTGACAATATACTTAATTTCATAACATTAACTGCACAAGTTTCTTTTACTCTTAAAAAGTTCAACTTCTCTGTGCTTTGCCTAGACATATCCTGTCCTATTCTATATTAGTTCATTTGCACGATTTTCCATTGTGCCAAAATCAAACTGTTTTCCCTGACCAATTGATATTAAAAATTTGTACATTTATCTGAAATTGTATTTCAGAAACAGTCAATTAAATGTTTTGCAGACTAGGAACTCAAGTGAGCTTGTTCTCGGATTCTGAGGTCAACGTTGCCTGTCTAATCTTGTTCAGTCCTCATGAGTGCTATTTTCTTCAAATGATTCGATTGTCTTGACCACAGCAGCTACAGACACTTGTAGATTCTTGCACTACCCCTTACTTTCATTTCTCAAAGTAATTACAAAGTTTATTTTTCATTGCTCAACATAATGTTTTTACTATTGTACATTAAATTACATTACAGTACATTTATTTTACCTTTCTTATATTAAGGAATTATTTTTATTATGTATAAAACGCCAACACATTCTGCAGCTCTGTGCAATAGGTGGACTAACAGAAAAATGTTTGTAAGTAGGAATTAGATGCATAGAAATAAAGGATTTAGAGGGTCCTGTTCAAGAGATCTTACGTTCTAGAGGGAGTGGGGTCAAGTGGCACAAGAGATAACGGTAGAATGTATATTTTATGTTTAGGAAAAAGTAGGTTACTAGAATAGTTTACAATTAATGGTTAGTTTTTGGATTACACATCTTCAGGAAAGAAGCAAGGTGGGTTACCAACGTGAGAGGAGGAACAGCTATTAACAGTTTAATTGATATGCTTTCCTGAAGAAGTGAGCTTTTAATGATCTTTTCAAGGAATTGAGACTGAGTGAGAGTCTAACAGAGCAAGAAAAGGAGTTCCATAGGAACAGGCCCGGTGCAAGGATTTTTGCCGCCATAGGCAACAAAAATTTTGCTGCCCCATTCGCTCCACAGTGGTCATGTAGGTTTAATCCCACAAGATAAAACATTCTCCAGTGCCAGGAAAACAAACTAGTTTTCCTGGCACTAGAGAATCCTGGAGTGCCCCCCTCCCTCCCACCCCATCCCATGCCACTGAGGGGTTGAAACCCCTTCAGCTACTTACCTGAATCCAGCGCCGATGTCCCTCGGTGCTGGGTCAAGCTCTGCCCATGCTTTTTCCCTGTCGACGTCAGCCAGCGGAGGATACCCAATGCACATGCATGCACAGCAATGACCGCACGGGTCCCCAAAGTTCTTGTATGAGGAACATTGGATTGGACCAGCATTGCCCCATTTGTGACATTGAGCAAGGTAAGGAGGCAAGCAGGTCAGAGGGAGTCTTGGTGCTTGATAAGTGTAATTACCCCCACTCTTTTTTTCTTTTTAACTATTTTTTATGGTGGGGGGAACTTGAATCTATGTAGGTACAGAGGTACTATAGTATTTGGAATACAGATTTAGATTCCTAACACTGTAGTGTTCTATTAAAAGTATTGCTTTTTAAAAAAAATATATATATATATTTTTTGCCCAAATGCAATCACCGATAGATACATAAATACACCCACACCCACACAAACACTCACATGCATTCACTCTCACACACACACACACACACACACAATGGTCCACACAATTACAATCAGTGACCAATACAAACACAAATTCACTGACTTACCCAGAGTGACACACACACTGACTCAGACAGACATACCCTAACTCGTGTAGACTGACATACACACACGTGCACTGGCCCAAGCATACACACACACTGACTGATGCAGACACAGACCCAAGCAGACACAAACACAGACCCAAGCAGACACACACTTTACCCAAGTAGACACACACTTTACCCAAGTAGACACATACACACTTTATCCAAGCAGGCATATACACTTTACCCAAGCAGACACCCACACTGATCCAGACACACACAAACAGACCCAAGCAGATACACACACTGACCCAAGCATGCACACTGACTCAGACACACACATACTGACCCAAGCAAACACACTGACTCAAGCAGACACACAAAGACCCAAGCACACACATACACACATACACTGATCTAAGCACACACTGACCCAAACAGCCACACAAACACACACACACACACACACACTGAACTAAGCAGACACACACACTGACCTAAGCACACACACACTGATCCAACCATACACACACACTGATCCAAGCACACACATACACATAAACACTGATCCAAGCACACGCACACAAACACACACACACAAACATCCAAGCAGACACATACACTGATCCAAGCACACATACACACTGATCAAAGCATATACACACACACAAACAGGCTGACACTGACACACACATGCACACTGATCTAAGCACTCACACATACACACTGATCCAAGAACACACACATACACTCTGATCCAAGCATACACACACGCTGACTGAAACAGGCTGACACTGACACACACACACCATGAATTACCCCACTTGCCATTATTTAATATGGTCTCTCCGTGGGTCCCACTCCAGGCCTGGCTGCCTTCATTTGCTTTAAGAGCGGAGCGATTTTATGATGCACCCATACATTGTGGCATTGGAGGTGTGTAGGAGGGGGGGCGGCTCTGTGATCCTTGCTGGCTGAGGATGATGGCACCGGGCGCTAGTCTGCAGCTATGTAAATGCTCCCTGGCACCCGGTACCATCACCTGTGACACGCCAAACACAATTTGACCCACATAGAGGGGCAGCCAGTTAAGCTGCTGCTGGCGCCCCCACTTAAGTAGCGCCCTAGGTGGCCGCCTAATTGGCCTACAGGGCGCGCCGGCCTTGCATAGGAACGGTGCAGCCATAAAGACGTTTATAAGGTTGGCAACAGAGGTGTAAGCACAGAAGATAGACACAGATCTTGGGCAGAGTGTAGGGGCCTGGATGGGACATTGTGTATTCGTAAGGAAAGGTAGGTAGGAGCAGCATTATGTAGAAATTTATAAGCAAGCACCATAAATTTGCAATCTTTTGGTGAAGTGTAAGGACTGACAGAGGTGCGAGGCATGGGAGGTGTAGGTGGACTGGAATATAAGGATGAGCCTCATAACTGCATTTTTAATAGATTGTGAAGGGGCAAACCAGGAATGCAGTAGTCAAAGTGAGAGTTGATATTGGCATGGACCAGCACCAGCCATATCTATTGTTAGATAGGGGTGGATGTTAGCTATGTTTTTGAGGTAGAAGCAGCAAGGTTTGCTGAGTGACTTGACATGAGGGGTGAAGGAGAGGTTGGAGTCAAAGAGAACACCTAGGCCGTGAGCCTGCAAGTCGAGCTGATGGTATCGCCATTGACTTAAAGGGAGACAACCACAGGAGTAGCAGCACATGAGCGAAAAAAGATGAAAAGTTCTGTTTTAGACCGGTTACATTCAAAGACGTGAGCAGCCATCCAGTTAAAAATAGCAGAGAGGCAGTCAGAGACATGAATCAAAAGAGATGGCAAGAGATCAGGAGAGGACAGATAGATTTGCGTGTTAGCCTCATAGAAGTGATATTAGAAGCCTAAAGTGCTGACGAGTTTACTAAGGGAGGCAATATAGATTAAAAACAGTAGGGGACTAAGGACAGAAACTTAGGGAACACCTACAGAGAGGTGTTGCAGAGAAGCAGAAGAGCCAGAAAAATATACACTGACAGAGTGCTGAGGATGGTAGGAGGAAAACCAGGAAAGAGGTTTGTAAACTAAGATTATGTAGGATGAGAAGATGTTGATGATCAATAGCATTAGAAACGTGTCCCCATGCAGGAACCCCTCACATGTCATGGTCGCTTCTTTGGAAATTGCACCATTGAATAAAGCATTGAAAATCACCTATACAACTTGTTTTAACCATTTTTATGTAATGCTCCTTATTTTTATTTTTTTATACTATGGATGTTGCAAATTACAACACAATTCAGTTTGTTGCAGGTAAAGTCAGTGCAAACATTAAACATGAAAAGGAGAAACATTGTTTTTGTTGTTCTTTACTATGACAGGCAGAAATATAGGAAAAGACCCTGAGGATATCCGATCAGCACAAAACACTTAGGGCTAGGTGGATCCAGTAATTGGTCCCTGTCTTTTTTGATGATATTATATTATATGCTATCTTGCTTTTTATAAAAATTATGTGAAATAAATTGAGTTTCTATCTGCTTATACTGCTGTCCTGCACTATTACATCTTTTTTATTGTAGCACCGTGGCACTTTTTAATCTTAATAGAATATGTAAACCTGAAGGAAATTCTGAAGAAGTTCCATTCAAGGCACTACATATAATTGGTTTTCTGAGTGCTTTTAACTCCAAGTTTATACACTAGTTGTGGTTACTCTATTACACTATGTGGATTATTCTGTTCCTTTAGGCAACTGCTTCTCCATTTTTTTGGCCTACTTCCTTGGAGTAAGTACATGATTTTTGAGCTAAATCATTGGAAAAGCTACCTTTAACCCCTTAAGGACCAAACTTCTGGAATAAAAGGGAATCATGACATTTCACACGTCATGTGTCCTTAAGGGGTTAAGTATAAATTATGTAATGTGATACATTATGATACACAATTATTAGTGGTGTATTCTTCATAAAAGAAGTGATTTTTTTGCACATCATTGTGATATTTTGCACTTTATGTCAAACATTGTTTTGCATTTAGAAGTTGTTGCAATTTAGATATTTGCATATTATCTGCACTCTTTAACCACTTTGAGTCAAATATTGTTTGCACTTAGTAGTGGCTGCATTTTAGTAACTATTACGGCAGGCAATAAGATAGAGGAGTGTTGGAACAATGATTCACAGGGCGCTAAGATGGAGATATCCAGCTGCAGGTGGGGATTTCTACATTTGATTCTAATTATAAGTTGCATTTTCAGTTGAATTCAGGGAAACCACTTGAAGCATTCATTGTGTTGAGCTATTTTAATTGTAATTTTGCTTGATTTATTCATTACAAACAGCTGAACGGCTGTAAACTTTGACAATAAATCTGATTTTCAATGGGGGAGTTGAATAATTTTGATTGCAACTGTAGAAAAAAAGCACAGACTAAACAGAAACCTGGTTGAACTGTGCTTTGTGTGGACTCACAGCACAGCTCCTGTGACAATTGAACAACACTTATATGAAGAGCATCAAAAAACCTTCTGCAATATCACTAATAAAAATATTGAATAGAATGGGTCCAAGTACAGATCCCTGAGGTACCCCACTGGTAACTAGACCTTGCTTTGAATATACTCCATTGAGTACAACCCTCTGTTGCCTGTCACTCAGCCACTGCCTAACCCATTCAACAATATTGGAATCCAAACTCAAAGACTGCAGTTTATTGATAAGTCTTCTATGTGCGACAGTGTCAAAAGCCTTACCAAAATCAAGGTAAGCAATATCTGTGGCACCCCCTTGATCTATTATTTATTTACCTAATCAAAAAAATCAATAAGATTAGTTTGGCATGATCTCCCTGAAGTAATCCCATGTCGTCTCTGATCTTGAAATCCATGTGATTTTAGATGTTCAACAATCCTATCCTTTAACACGGTTATCATTACTTTCCCCACTACTCAAGTACTGGCCTATAGTTGCCTTACTCCTTCCTACTACCTTTCTTGTGAATTGGCACATTTGCTAATTTAATATCTTCTGGGACTATTCTCATTATTAATGATTGGTTAAATAAATCAGTTAACGGTTTTGATGGTACATCACTAAGTTATTGTAATAATTGTGGGTGTATACCATCAGGCCACATATACTTATTTGTCTTTAAACATCTGAAATATTAAGTTTTACTCTGTAAAGTCACATGTAACAAATGACTCAGTCTTTTTCCAAATTGAGGTCCCTTCCCTTCATTTTCATCTGTAAACACTGAACAAAAACATTAATTGAGGCAGTCAGCTATACCTTTATCCTCTTCTACATACCTTCCTTCTTTTGTTTTAGTCTAACTAATCCTTGTTTTACTTTGTTTTTCTTATTTATGTAAAAAAATGTTTTATCCCCCTTTTTTACTGACTAGGCTATTGTCTCTTCTGTGTGTGCTTTTGAAGCTCTTATAACTTGCTTTGCCTCTTTCTGCATAATCTTATAGATCTGTCTGTATTCCTCACTCTGGGTTGTTTTATCATTACTAAATGCTAACTTTTTGTTTTTTTACTATTTTGCCCATTTCCGTGGAATACCCCAGTGGTTTCTTCACTTTTGTGCTCTTACTAACAAGTCTAATGCAAGTTTCTGTTGCCTTCAGTAGTGCAACTTTTAAATAACCCCATTTAAATCGCTCCTTTCTGATAACGACTCCTTTACGCATATTCTAATGTTTTTCTAAAATCTAAACTTTTGTTTTTGTGTCGTGTCGGTCACTGTTTTTATATTAAATCACACCGACTATTGATCCTAAACTTTTACCTACATAATAACTAATACCAAATCTCAATTTGTTAACAATAAACCTAGTATGGCCTCCTTATGAGTTGGCTCCTCAACGACTTGTTTTAGAAATAATCCCAGTAGCTAGTTTAGAATATGTGTACTCCTGGCGCAAGCAGCTATTTTGGTTTTCCAGTTCACATCAGGAAAATTAAAGTCTCCCATGATGATAACTTCCCCCTTCAATGTAATTTTAGCTTTCTCCTCATCAAGTAAATTATCTAACACTTTATTTGTCCATTGGGCCTATAAATCACACCTACAGGAGTCACTGTGTGATTTCCAATTGTTCGATTTACTAACTTATATTAGGTTATATTTTATATTCAGGACCACCCCTCCCACTTTCTTGCCATCTCTGTCTTTTCTATATTAAAAGAACTCTTGTATTGCTATGTCCCAATAATTTTTTCATTATACCATGTCTCCATAACAGCCACTAAATCCACATTTTCAGTTGCCATTTTTGCTACAAGTTCATGAATCTTATTCCCTAAACTGCAAGCATTTGTGGACATGACTCTAAGCTTATTTTTTAACATACTTGCTACAGGCACTTTCTCTCCTTGTTTTGCAGGGCAATTTGATTGATGTATCCCCCTTTGCCCTCCTCTTAGTTTAAATACTTTCTAGCAAAACCTTTGAACTGCTCACTGAGAACATTTGTTCCCATTTGAGAAATGAAGCTATTGTTTCACCATTCACCAATTCACAAGTTAAAGTCCCTAATATGCATCCGCCTATTATTCTTAATGTTATGCACAGACAGAACTTCAGAGAATGACAGTTTGGACACAACCTGCTGTATATCATTGGAAAGAACACAAAAAACATCCTTACTTCTTTGTAGAATGCAATTAGGTTGGTGTTTCATTAAGTATATTTCATAAAACCTCTTCATCTCTCGTTCCCTAGATTTACTAGCCTTAACAGAAACATGGCTCTCCCCGTCTGACACTACTACCCCTGCATCTTTATCATTTGGTGGTCTTCAACTTACCCACAACCCAAGACACTCTGAATGTAAAGGTGGTGGTGGTGTAGGGTTTGTCCGCTCACCTCATTGCTCCATCAAACCTCTATTCCTCCCCCCCCTTTTCTCTCTTTCCCATTATTTGAAATTCATTCAATTCACGTTTTCAAATCCTTTTCTGCTAACAATGCCGTTATTTATCGTCCCCCTGGTTCCCCTCTCCTTTTCCTTGACCACTTTGCTGCCTGGCTACCTTACTTCCTCTCTTCTAATATTCCATCTCTAATTCTTGGGGACTTTAAAATTCCCATTAATCCACCTTTGACCTCAGCAGCCTCTAAACTACTTTCTATTACTTCCTCCCTCAAACTATCACAGTGGGCTAATTCTCCCACCCATGTAGCAGGCAATACCCTTGACACTCCATTTCCTCTCTCTGATCACCACCTCTTATCATTTGTACCCCTCACACAAAAACCTCAGCCTAACCCCCCTCAACTCAGGAGGAACCTTAATTCTATTGACCTCCAGCAGCTGTCAGCTGATATTGATTCACAACTGAAATCCATCCCTTCCCTCTCCTGTCCCTCACTGGCCATCTCCACATTTAACACTACCCTCAACTCTGCCTTAAACGCTGCAGCCCTGTTTCAAACATGCACCTCAAGGAGGACACCACCCCAACCGTGGCATACTAAATCAACATGGTACCTGCAGCAGATGCTCCTGTTGTGCTGAATGCTTCTAGAGGAAGTCTCGCACCCAGGCAGACTATCTCCATTATAGATTCATATTATGTTCATACAGCGCAGCCCTTGCCCCCGCCAAACAGTCATACTTTTCTTCTCTCATTAGTTCATTCTCCCGCAATCCCAGGCGTCTCTTTGACACCTTTACCTCTCTTCTTCGTCCTGCTGTGGCCACCCCCCAAACTAGCCTTAGAGTTGATAGCTTTGCATGCTACTTTACCAACAAGATTGAACAGCTAAGGAAATAATTTTCCCCACCTTGTCATTCTCTTTCTCAGCCACACTTAGATCATGTCTTTCCTACCCTCCAGACTTTCTCCCCCGCTACTGAACAAGAGGTGGCTGCGCTTCTCCTTTCCTCTCGCCCTACCACTTGCCCGCTCGATCTTGTCCCATCTCACCTTATCAGATCTGTCTCCCCTTGTCTTTTGCCTTCCTTAACACACATCTTCAACTGCTCTCTCTTCGGGTGTTGTGCCTGCTGACCTTAAACATGCCACTAAAGTTCCTATGCTGAAAATAACATCTCTTGACCTGTCCTCCCCCTCTAACTATCATCCCATATTCCTGCTTCCTTTTTCCTCAAAGCTTCTTGAAAGACTTGTCTTTACCCGTATGTCTCACTTCCTCAATTCCAACTCTCACCTTGACCCTCTTCAATCTGGCTTCCGCTATCTCTACTCTACAGAGACTGCTCTTATGAAAGTTACTAACCATAGTAATTCTTCTTGACCTCTCTGCTGCCTTTGACACCATTGAGCATGCTCTCCTTCTTAAAACTCTTCAATCACTCGGTCTGTGTGACTCTGTCCTCTTGTGGTTTTCCTCTTATCTTTCCCAACTCTCCTTCAGTGTCTCCTTTTCTAATGATACCTCCTCCCCTTGTCCTGTCTCGGTTGGAGTCCTCCAAGGCTCTGTCCTTATTCCCCTTCTATTTTCTCTTTATACTTTCTTGGCAAACTTATTACCTCATTTGGCTTCCACTACCACCTGTATACTGATGACACCCAGATATATCTCTCCACCCTGGACCTCTCCCCTGCCATCCTGCAACGTGTCACTGCTTGCCTTTCTTCTATCTCTGACTGGATGTCCTTCTGCTTTCTGAAACTCAATTTCTCTAAAACTGAGCTCCTTGTCTTTCCTCCTCCTTCGCTCTCCCTTCAAGTTAGTGGTATCCACATAAGTCCATCCTTGCAAGCGCGCTGTCTTGGCATCATACTTGATTCTGGCCTCACCTTTGAGCCTCACATCCAGTATGTTGCCAAATCCTGTAGATTCCATCTTACAGGGAGTGCAGAATTATTAGGCAAATGAGTATTTTGACCACATCATCCTCTTTATGCATGTTGTCTTACTCCAAGCTGTATAGGCTTGAAAGCCTACTACCAATTAAGCATATTAGGTGATGTGCATCTCTGTAATGAGAAGGGGTGTGGTCTAATAACATCAACAACCTATATCAGGTGTGCATAATTATTAGGCAACTTCCTTTCCTTTGGCAAAATGGGTCAAAAGAAGGACTTGACAGGCTCAGAAAAGTCAAAAATAGTGAGATCTTGCAGAGGGATGCAGCACTCTTAAAATTGCAAAGCTTCTGAAGCGTGATCATCGAACAATCAAGCGTTTCATTCAAAATAGTCAACAGGGTCGCAAGAAGCGTGTGGAAAAACCAAGGCGCAAAATAACTGCCCATGAACTGAGAAAAGTCAAGCGTGCAGCTGCCACGATGCCACTTGCTACCAGTTTGGCCATATTTCAGAGCTGCAACATCACTGTAGTGCCCAAAAGCACAAGGTGTGCAATACTCAGAGACATGGCCAAGGTAAGAAAGGCTGAAAGACGACTACCACTGAACAAGACACACAAGCTGAAACGTCAAGACTGGGCCAAGAAATATCTCAAGACTGATTTTTCTAAGGTTTTATGGACTGATGAAATGAGAGTGAGTCTTGATGGCCAGATGGATGGGCCCGTGGCTGGATTGGTAAAGGGCAGAGAGCTCCAGTCCGACTCAGACGCCAGCAAGGTGGAGGTGGAGTACTGGTTTGGGCTGGTATCATCAAAGATGAGCTTGTGGGGCCTTTTCGGGTTGAGGATGGAGTCAAGCTCAACTCCCAGTCCTACTGCCAGTTCCTGGAAGACACCTTCTTCAAGCAGTGGTACAGGAAGAAGTCTGCATCCTTCAAGAAAAACATGATTTTCATGCAGGACAATGCTCCATCACACGCGTCCAAGTACTCCACAGCGTGGCTGGCAAGAAAGGGTATAAAAGAAGAAAATCTAATGACATGGCCTCCTTGTTCACCTGATCTGAACCCCATTGAGAACCTGTGGTCCATCATCAAATGTGAGATTTACAAGGAGGGAAAACAGTACACCTCTCTGAACAGTGTCTGGGAGGCTGTGGTTGCTGCTGCACGCAATGTTGATGGTGAACAGATCAAAACACTGACAGAATCCATGGATGGCAGGCTTTTGAGTGTCCTTGCAAAGAAAGGTGGCTATATTGGTCACTGATTTGTTTTTGTTTTGTTTTTGAATGTCAGAAATGTATATTTGTGAATGTTGAGATGTTATATTGGTTTCACTGGTAATAATAAATAATTGAAATGGGTATATATTTGTTTTTTGTTAAGTTGCCTAATAATTATGCACAGTAATAGTCACCTGCACACACAGATATCCCCCTAACATAGCTAAAACTAAAAACAAACTAAAAACTACTTCCAAAAATATTCAGCTTTGATATTAATGAGTTTTTTGGGTTCATTGAGAACATGGTTGTTGTTCAATAATAAAATTAATCCTCAAAAATACAACTTGCCTAATAATTCTGCACTCCCTGTAAATACATAGCCTGAATCCGCCCCTTTCTTACGCAACATGCTGCCAAAGAGCTTGTCCATGCTCTAGTAATTTCCCACATGGATTATTGTAACCCTCTCCTAATTGGTCTTCCCAAAAGCCGTATTTCCCCGCTACAGTCTGTAATGAATGCTGCCGCCAGACTGATTTTCCTTTTAGTTGGTCCTCTCACACCTCACCCCTCTGTCAATCCTTACATTGACTTCCTGTATCCTGTAGTCAATTTAAAGTGCTAACCCATACCTAGAAAGCACTGAACAATTCTAGCCCCTCTTATATATCTTCACAGATCCATAGGTATGTCCCTTCTCGGTCTCTCCGCTCTGCTCATGACCTTCTCCTGTCCGCTGCTCGCACCCATATGGCCAACTCATGCTTGCAGGACTTCTCGTGGACAGCTCACTTCCTATGGAATAGCCTACCATCAGACTCTCCCCTAGTCTTCAATTGTTCAAGAAGTGCCTTAAAACCTATCTATTCAGGAAAGCTTATGACCATCTCAGAGTAACCTCTACCTCACATACCTGTCTCTTGCTCTCTTCTAAAGGGCAGCACTTTACTCTCTCCTCCAGCTCTGCTTCACTCACACCTTATTTGATTGCCATTTCCTGTCCTAATGTGTTTTATACCTCACCTCCTATAGACTGTAAGCTCGTTTGAGCAGGGTCCTCTCCAACCTATTGTTCCCGTAAGTTTTCTAGTAATTGTCCTATTTATAGTTAAATCCCCCCTCTCATAATATTATAATGTTCTATGGAATCTGTTGGCGCTATATAAGTGGTAATTATAATAATAAATCCGCGCTGATTTTTGTTAATGTTTTTCCAACTGAATTCCTGAAAATTATCCATTTACCCAATTAGGACCACGCTTAATTAGATAGCTTTTAACTTAAGATCCAAAGCAATTTTACAATTTTTGCTGTGTTAGTTCAACCACAACTTCCTTCTTTCTCATTTACTGCACCAACACAACTTGATAAAGTTCTGTGAGAGGAACAAAACACGTAGAGGTTTTAGCGGTGTTTGTTCCTCCCTTATACCCTTTGATATAGGTTGGTGTGCCTTGCTGAGTTGTACTTAACTTGGCCGTGCTGAGTCACGGTCTTTTGTGAAGATACCGACCGCGGCACTGATTTCAGTGCTGTCATTCTACGTAGCCACATTACGTAGCCACTCTGGCCACTCAGGCTTCAGTGACTGATACATCCGTTTACTTCAATGTGCAGCAGCTACCAGAACCAGCTCTATCTGGTTTTTCCTCTATTGAGTACCAGTGATTTTGGCTATTTAGTTGATATATTATGTATTTTTGATTAAGTTTTGCACTAACATCTCTTTATATCTACATTTGTGATATTTAGGTGATTTACCACTGTGAATGTGTGATACATCTTACCTTCCACGCTGAGTTGCAACATGCTGCTTCTTTTTTTTATAGATACTGTTGCTTTGTCCCAGTCTGGGAGGTTTATATGTATTACAAGTATGTATACATATATGATATCGCATTGTGATTTTTTCTATTTTTAGTTTGGGAGATCTACATGCTTTTTTTGTGTTTTTAACATACATAAATTGTTTTACTGTTAGCCTACAGAATCTGATATTTTGCCACTATTCAGGGGTATATTTTAGGGATAAGAGAGTAGAGGATCACACCTTTCTTATATATTTTTATGTTTGTTGTTATTAAAGATACATTGATCTTTTTATAGAGGTACAGTGTTTTCTGTCTTCACTTAATTACCTACAGCTTTGGAGCGCTCCTAGTAGTTGGAGATCGTGTAGGCAGTGGTGTCGATGCCTGCCTGGGAGAGGAACAGAAGAGACAAATGTAGAGGGGATGATACCTGCTCAGAACAATAGAGCTGTAGCCTGGTCCTGGTGGAAGAGGTCCTCAGAGATCCCAATCAAGCTTCGGTGACTGAGTCCCGAGTCCCTGGTAGCAGAGAGGGAGCAGACCTGGCAGGGGAACTCAGTCGGAGTATGGTAGCTCCATGACAGTCCTGATGTACAGAATATATCATATGTTTAGGATGTCAGCTTATTTTTGGTAATTACAAGTTAATAAATACAAGGAGTAAAATAAAATTGTGGAGCGATTTTAAAATTTGGTACATTTGTAAGTTTAATAGCTATCAAATAAAACAAAATTGCCAAAGTATATATTTATATATAATACACATTACAGGCTACTTCTCAAAGGGTATTTTGACAATATTATGTAGTCATTAACTGCCAATCTCTACTAAATATTGTGGTATTTTGTTTCTCAGATTTTTAACACACACACACACAGCAATGTTTTTAATGTGTACTTGGTAAACCTGATATGTACTATTACTGTGCAAAACCCCACAATGTGTTCAGCTACATCTTTGTATTACAATGATAACCCTAATGTATGCCTTTGTCACTATCCTGTGAAGCTAGAGAGCCATAAGAGGCCTGACCATTTTAGGTTTTACAGTTTTTTTTAGTTGGGATACACAAAAGGCCTACGATTTGTGAAAGGAGACATTCCAAGGTATCTCATATTGTGTATACTGTGCATTAGCATGCTGAACTGTTCTTTTCTCCAGTTTATTTCAAAATTGGTGATAAATGTATTTTTTGCATTTGTTACATACTCATTGCAATTTAACTAGCCATTTCTGAAATCTGATATGTGCCATTGTGATCAAACTCCTCAAATTATGCTTACCAAGCTCTTCTAAACAAATCTATACCAAAAATTTGAGAAGTTAAAGTGCCATGTAAGAGACCTGGCTATTTTAGTTTTTACAATAATAATAATTTGATGGGTGTATCCTGCATTTTGGGGCATTTTAGCAGTTTCACAGTTCATATTTCATAAATGCATACCATTTGTGAAAGTAGATACCATGGGGTATGTCATATGGTATATTCTGAGCATTATTATACAGCCATTTTAGCGCTGATTTCTTTCAGTTTATTCAATTTTTTTTATGTTTGGATTTTTACATGCACATTGCAAACTAGCAATTTATTTTGTAAACTTGATATGTGCTACTATATTTTTGTTTGCTTTTTCATTAATCTTACATGTCCCATTGTAATACAAGTATTTTAACTATACTAAGCAACATCTCCCGAGTACAGCAATATCCCATATGCATCCATTTGCAAAGTGACAATCTTAAACTCAGTCTAAATTCTTAATCAAACTCTAATTCCAAACCCAATCCTAATCCCAAATTCAACATTAAATCTAATAAATATAATCTTAATCCTAACCCATACCCTAATTCTATGCCTAACCCTTATTTTAATCTTAATCCTAATATCAATCCTAACCCTATAAAAAGTGTTAGAAGGATTCCCTCTGGCTGATTTCAGCAGAAGGATAACCTTGCTGACCCTAATCCTAATCCAAACACCAATCTGAAGCCTAATCTGAAACCTAATCCCAATACTAAAATTAATTATTAATCCATTTTAAATATAAACCTAATAATAAACCGATTACTTAAACTAATATTTATTTTAAACCTAATCTTAATCCATAATTTAATCATAATCCCAATGGTTTCCCTCTGCCAATTTCAGTATTGATATTAGCAAAGTAAATTTCAAGCTAAAATAGAGAGGTATGTATTATCTTCTGGCTATTTTCAGTAAGAAAGCTTTAGATCTTTAACATTTAATATAATATGCATTGAGATAGGGTCTCCAAATCATCAGAGCTAGTGAGAGATTCACTGTAGTTGTGCCAAGATTGGGTAACCCCCCCACACACAGTATATAGAGAAACAGTAACCATAATGAATGAATAAAAAGAGAGAAGGTACGTATAATGGACCTTAGAATGGCCAGGTTAACGTGTGTCCTAGATAGGCGAAAACTACAGCGTTAAAATGGTAATCCAAGGTCAAGGAAACCAGATATATTTGAATATGAAATAACAAGTTGAAGTCAGGAAACCAGAAGATCAGAAAAGGCAAATAGAAAGCTGGGTCAGTAACAAGATAAACAAATAACTACAAAGAATGCAATCTCGTGCAGAATAAACCAGAAGGGCAGATGATGTGTCCCAATAATATGACCTGTCACTTTAATGCTATCAAAAGCCTACACCTACAGGGTCTTGTAATTTCCAAGGACTCCTGTAGGTGGCGCAAGACTGACAAAATGATCATTAAGCCTTGTCAAAAGACAGATCGTGCAGGGGCTGCTCTGCACATGGTGCAACCAAACACTGCATGGTGTTTACTATGGCCGGGACGGCATGGGACCGGAGATATCGTGGCTGCTCCCGGCACCCCCTGGAAGCCGCACTTGGCGTGCGGCATACTGAGGTATGACAAGTTGAGCCTGATTGCTAACACGCAGTGTTCTCTATGATTTAAAAGGCTATATGCAGTGCACGTTATGAAAACGGTCTTGCAGCTCATGATAAGGTCTTTGGCCACTAAAATAGCCCTAGCTGATAGAGAAGCCCCACGTAACTATTGATACCTGGCTTTGAGCACTGCAATCAGAGCAAAGATGTGCCTAGAGTTAATAATTCTGGCTCCAGCTGATAGAGGGTACCCACAGTCATCAACAAAAATACCTCGGGTTAATACCTCAGGTTAAAGGATTTAACCCTTGCTGGTACTTTTACAACATTATGGTCTATTAAAGATCTGCACTGCGTGACAGCATAGACCATCATGTGGATAATAACACTTCAAATACTTTCCCATTTACAGACATTAAGGTCAAAGGTCTATAATTTCCAGGCAAAGATTTGTGACATTGATAGAAGCTCCAGTCTTCATTTCACCAAACCAAAATTGGAACACAAGGCTCCACAATGTATCACTACTTTTGACCAGGGGTGGGGACCTATGTCCAAGATTCTTAAAAGAAATTGGCCAATACTTCTACACAACCCTGTACTCCTTAATGTATTACCAGAACATCCACCGCTAACAGCACGTAGACCGACCAATTTACAAGACCACCTTGTCCGGAGCCATTTAGCATCTCCTTTGCCTGCCACGAACTGGTTAACAAATACTAAGGGAACCTACAAATGTTGGCATTCCAAGGCCTGTCAGTATATCTTGCCCTCTAAATCAACCACATCCACCCAAACCCACATTAGGATAGAAACAAACGCCTTGGTTAATTGCAGTACCACACGAATAATCTATTTGATCACATGCAGCTGCGGAATCCAATATATTGGAAAAACTTTCCAACAGTTTAGATGCAGAATCTTGCAACACGTAACTTCCATCAATAACATTGTCACACCCACCCCGGTGGCAAGACATATTTTGAATTTTCATGATGGCAAACCTGACAACTTGAGATTTCAGGCCATTGAAAAATTACTGCCCAACCCAAGAAAGGGTGACTTCAATAAGATTCTGCTATGAAAAGAATCTCAATGGATTTTTTCATTCAAGACCCTGGCTCCTCTCGGTCTGAATGAAGAATTCAATTACACACCATCTATACATTAACACACTGCTACTATTGGACCAATTCTCTGATCACTTTACAATTTATCCTAATAATATAAGTTATCATTAATGATTTTAATTGTATATTCTCCTTTGGGTTGGTACTACACTAAATCCACACTGTATATTTTCTGTCACCAACAGACTGTATTTTGACTGCAATACACAACCATTATACCAAAAAAATCTCACTATTACATAAGCCTCCAGATACGATTCTGCTGTTTATGATTCTCTTCAAAATACACAACAATATGTCATGTCTGCTATATGATAACCACAATCCTCAAATTGCGATCTAACACACACTGTGTCTCCCAAGTCATGCCTAGTAACTCTATTAATATTTACCGGAAATTTTTAATCAAACTGTTATGATTGTTATCTCTATACTGTCACTGACTTGGTTTAGTGTAGACATACTTTAATTTTAATGATCTAAATTTAATCGCAGCTACATCTTGACACATGTTTGAATGAAACCTCCTTAACACTAGGTCCCTGTTTCTTTAATACACTCACCACAAGGTACTTCTAGTAAACTAGACAATCAGACATGTATTATTTCAATTGTCTCTGAGATCCTACATATATTCATATTCACACCAATTTAGGAGGTTCGCTAATTATTTTCTGAGCAATCTCGGCCACCGTACGTCTGTACCTCCCCCTGATCCCAAACATGTCCAATGAGGTTCAGGAGCGGGCTTTTTAAACCTATCAAACTGGGGAGTCAGTTCCCCCTGATGAGCCTCTAATTCAGGCGAAAGGCGCGTCGGGATCGACACCTACACAATATTTACCGTTATTCCTGTTTGCTCAGTACCATCTTCTCCCTCTTTCTTCCAGTGAATATACTTACCGCTGGTTATATCGAATAGATCTTAGGGACATTAAAAATCGTGATGGTTGATAGCCGTCTAAGTGAAACAGGAATAACTTGATACCGATCAGTTTATCTCCCTCACTAGTAATCTAAACCTGTCGTACTCCGATATTAGAAGTACTTAATTCTATACATAATTATTAGACCTAATATTTTTACTCTATACTACTTTTCTACACAAGGTGCCCATGAAGGTACTATTCCAACTGCCTCATTTTCTACTGTCTACTTCTAGGATATAGTAGCTTTATGAAGGAGTAGCAACCCCTTAGCTTTATGGCATTACACTTGTACGTATCATTAATCTCACTACTATCAGCCAGCCACGTTAGCTGCATTTATGGTATGTGATTACATTAGATTGATTTCTTGGCTTATTGCCCTTAGGTAACTCGTTGATTACACGATTTAACTATATTGCTACATATACTCCATGCACTCTCAATACATCGGTGCACATTGTTATTGATAGTTGCGTGGAAAGCTATAGTACTGTGTATCTGATGCATTCCTGATACACTGACACATTAATATCGATTGTTGCAAAGTAGTTATTTTTTTAAGGGGCTCTTTGATAGTTTTTGCCAATCTAATCCCTCTATATATCTATTTATGTGACTATTACATACTGAGTTCTGGCTGATTTCATTTTCAATGATACTACCTTTCCACACAGCCAGGATATCCTCCAGTGGACTAGACATACACTTATCTACTCATTGTCAGATATTGATAATCTTATCTGTGCCAGCTAAGTTATTTCCTTCACTTTTGTGCGTCATTTCTCACTCCTTCTATCCTTTATCTGTGCTCTTTACGTAGACTACTGCAATTGACTTTCTTTTGAGTAAGGTAGCTACAGTTAGGGTTTGTTTTGTTAATTGTTGTGAGTTTTTTCTGGTTAATAAAGTATCTTTGAGATTTTAAGTTATTATTCTTACTTATACACTTTCAATAGGGACAGATTTTTTGTTCTTCTTTCACCACTATAATTTCCAGGCAAAGATTTTGAACCCATTTTGAATATAGGAACCACATCTGCCTTCCTCCAATTCTCTGGTACTAATCCTGAAAGAAAAGTATATTGAAAGATTAAAAACAGAGGTTCACTTATTTCCACACTTAGCTTCTTGAGTACTTGTGGGTAAATACTGTCAGCCCCTTGGGCTATGTTTACATTTACTTTTTTTAATTGCTGTAGCACCTTGTCTTGGGTCATCCAATCAATTATTTTCTGCAAGGTTTTTCCACCAATCATTTGCATATGATTTGCCATGGGTTCCTCCCTAATATATACTGAAGAAAAATAGTTATTGGAGACCAGGAAAAGGTAGAAATTTTGAAATTACACATTTATCTCTAATTTCAATGCACCTATACTTTTTTGTGGTGAGTGGGGGGATTATGTACTTAAACATGTTTTGGGGGTTGTTCTTTCTCTCTTTGGCTATCATTTTCAAATTTTCTAGTTTAGCCCTAAACCTTAATCACCATTTTGCATGCATTTCATTATTGGCTTTTATGATAATTTGATTTTGTCTGATTTAAATGCTTCATCCTAATATTGTTAGGGTATACCATGCCACCCTGCACAATATAGGCTCAAATGCCATGAGGGCGGCATGGTATGTCCTAATGATAGTTTGCCACCCTCGGCAAGAGAAACTTACCTGGGCCGGTGATCCACGTTGCTCCTAGTCTAGCGGGACTCCCTAAATACCCATTCAGTCCTCCTGCTACCAGTCTGGCCCTCCCAGGCCATGTTATCATGATGACATGACTTTACAAAAGGTTTCACTTGCAATCTCATACAATTCATTATCAGCACATTTTATCAATTCAATTTTTTATTCAGATGCACTTTGTAAAACCTGCATGGACTTTACTCCGCTACAAGCACTTTTATTATCATGCCCTTTAAAATAGAATAGCACTTTCTATTCCCTCATTATTTCACTATTATAAATTATAATACTGACATATTTCACACTACAATATTTGCCCAATGCACAATGTCATAATCAGAGAATCTAGTCACTTCATCCAAATAAGTTATATTTTTAGCGCTGTATTGATAGTTTGCCTGTTTTCAGTATTGCAGAGGTTAAGTACTTACTTTTTATTGTCTAATTCAAATTAGAATCTTTTGCCAGGGATGCAGTGCTAAATCCATATAACCATCATGTTTGGTGCTTCCTCACTTATAAATTGCACTTTACTTTTAGCTCAAGATTACAGTAAAGCATCTTGGTTGCTATGGAAACGTGGGCATCATACATCACAGCGCACACAACGTGTCATCGCACCCAGGTGAGACTACAGCTACACATGTGCATTATGCACAGGGATGCCAGTCGTTATCACCATCACCTGCCGTAACGAAAGTCAATTTTCTATTTTATGCATGGACGAGTTGGAATATTTTCATGTTTTTATTGCTCCTGATAGGGACTGATTCATTTCTACAAAATATACCCATATATCTATTATTTTTACATAATTTACTGATTTTATTTATTAGAATGTGAGGGAACTGTCTGACAACCCAGGCAGAAATTCCAGATAATTTCATTTGCAAGCCCTATATTTGACCCTGTACCTTTACAAAACAACATAAAACCTGTACATTGGGGGTACTGTTATATGTGTGATACACTGCTAAACACAAATATGTGTAATTTAAAAAAGCTAAGGTAACAGCTAAAAGTATGGCATTCAGAGTTAAAATGTCATGCTGAACTTGAAAAATAACAAAATGTCTTAATTTCTCAAACTGTTTAGATTTAATTCATATTAAATTATGTTTCATATATAAATATGTGATGTAAAATTAAATCTGTGTTTCTCCTGAACAAAATTGTGTATAGTGTGTGTATTGGTGCACTTAATATGAAAGTGGTAAATTATGTCTGAATAGACATATAGCTCAAATTCTAGGTTTTGTTTACTTTTTGTTTTGATCAGAACATGTACATTTGCCTTTGTCCTTAAGGGGTTAATTACCCTTTTCCTATTTTTCATTTCTTGTTTACTTCCCAATAAACTACATTGGTTTCAATTTGCTTTTTTTTAATTTACTATCCAATGGTACATAAATAGAAGTGTACATTTCCAATATTTGTTTGAAGAAAACCTAGATATCTTAAGAGGTTTTTTTTCACTAAATAGTTTATGCAGAGTGAAAGCTGTTCTAATCATATTGATTTTGGCCTTTTTTAATGGATATGTTTTAATATATACTACCCAGTACATACTTGAAAACGAGAGAAATCTCAATGTATCCTTCCTGGTAAAATATTTTATAAATAAATAATACACCATGTGCATTTGCTTGTTTGAGTTTACTTCAAAAGACACCATATTGTGATCACTATTTCTCAAGCGTTCCCCTGCTTGAATGTTGGTCAAAAGATCAACATTGTTAAAACTAGATTCAGACAAGCATCATTTCTAGTACAGATTGTGACATGAAAGTTTAAAAACCTGATTGTCCTGGCTGAACAACTAGTTCCTCTATCCCAGTTTATGTCCGAGAAATTCAAATCTCCAATTAACGGTTTACCCAGATGTGAAGCTGTTCTTCCTCATAAAAATTAACATTAGGTGCTTTATAACATATCCCAACCAATAGTGGACTTTTTTTCTTCTGCCCCAAGGAACTATCTACCCATAAAGATTCCACATTTTCCTTGTCACATTCCGCTTGATTCGTATATTTTCTTTAACTCCCGGTTGAAATACAAACATACCAATCACCTTTCCTGTTTTTCTAGCCTTCCTAAATAATATATAACCATTTAAGTTAACTGCCCAGTTATGTGTCTCATCCCACCATGTTTATGTTATGCGTATTATGTAACATTAATTAGCGTATGCTACTGCCTCTAGTTCCCCCATTTTGTTATTTAGGCTTCTTGCATTAGTAAGCATACATTTAATATTATCATGAGTCATTTGTATTTTATGTGGATTTTTAGTACCATTACATACCTCCTCTTATTTTTTTGCTCCTCCCCCATTTCCTTGTGCTGCACTAGAGACCATCTCCTTTCTGTACTCTCTCTATTTGGTAGATTTCTGTTGTCCTCCCCCCTACCACTAGTTTAAATTCTTCAACCTTCTATCCATACTGTCCCCGAGCACAGCAGACCCTCTTCCATTTAGGTGTAATACACCATGGCTAAAGAGATAGTATACTATCGCAAAATCAGCTTACTACTCTAAAATGCCACAATGCTCCTTCCTACACCATGACTTTAGCCATTAACCCCCCGCTGTCTAAAATCTCTGAAAATACTACCTTGGAGTTCCTTTTCTTTAATTTACTTCCTAATTCTTTGATCTTTAGGACCTTCTATCTTTCTCAGATTTTGACATTGGTACCAATATGGACCATGACAGCCTCTCCGAATAATCCATCCACTTTGTCAGCAACATACCGTACTGGAGCATTCAGGAAACAGCAAACTGTCTAGTTGAGATGATCAGAGTGAAACATTACCATATCTACCCTCTTAGTAATAGAGTCATCTACCACCACAACCTGTCAAGGATTTTTTACATTCTCAGCCCCACCCATACTAGAGGGGCTGTATCCTCGCTGTTAGCAAACTGCTTCTCCAGTACAGCTACTCCTTTAGCTGATGCTCCCAACATCTTCACTTAATCAGGCAAAGCTGTTAAGTTGCAAAAAGTCAGGACTAGCTAAACCTTTCCTCTACAAACATAAAATGCAACACATTTTATTTTATCCTAGTTATCTGCATGTCTATCATCATCTGATTCTAAGAGTGTTATATTTTCTGTTATCACATCTAATCCTTGTTGATTCTTATTATAAATATAAATACATGCTTTCATTGTAATACCCGCTAAAATACTGCAAAGCACAAAGTGTGTATGTGTGCGCGTCAGACTAAAGAGGTCTGTAGCAAGCAAACTTTTCCTTTTCACTACTATACACAAAGCACAGACCAATAATTCAGACTAGCAAAGGAAATATGGAAAACTATTCTGCCACCCCCAGTACAGAGAGAAAAACATCTTATCTGTATCAACATATTTCATGCCTCCCAACAGCCGGCAACGTCCCCTCAAGGTCTGCTCCATCTCGATTGCATACCACCCAATGTTGGCTGGTATGATATTTTAGTAACCTGAGTTTCAAATTAAAGCAGCTATCTGGATGCTTTAGTCACTTTTATTAATAAAATTGATATAAAATAATATTGGAATTTGAAACTAAGAGATAAAAAAAGAACCTGTCTTGGTTTACTAAAGATACATTTGTCACAGTTATTCGTATTTTATTAGAAAGATTCCAAAACAGAAAAGAAAGACATCTGTATTCTATCATTGGAGAGCATACTAAAGGTAGGCTGTTATTTCAAACATGCAGGTGTGGAGGATTGTACAGTTAAAAGGTACTTGATTATAGGTCTGTGCATGGAGAAAATTGCAGGCAAATCATAGCATTTGGAGATGCCAAGATCTAATTGAGATATGTTATGATTATGCACCTAGGTTTTTCTGGCTGTCCACTCATTTAATGTGATTCCCAAAGTGCTCTTATGAGACTGCTGTTATTGGAGTTTGGATTTCACACATTTGTATTCATCAAGCCGATTGAAATATTTGCAATAAACCTATTTTTATTCTAAAAGGTATCTGGGACATACTTGTCCTGATATAGACGTGAGTGTAGTGGTGCATAACAAATTCTAAAACTCATTTTTTTTTGTATTATAGTTCCTTCATGTAAATGTGCCATAATTACAGTAATGTAGCAACTATTTCTCGAATTTCATACACATAATTAATGCCCTTGACCCTGCTTTTCTATTCTCAAAGCAATTTTTTTTTCCTCAAATCTATACACCAACATTATCCAATCAATCATTCTCTTTTCTATATTTGTTTTACTATTACTTTTTTTTTTAAATATCAGATTAAAAAAAATAATAATTACCTCTGTAATGGTTATGGTGCTTGGAGTGTTCTTTTAATTTTTTCAACATTCTTGCAAAATGCTGGACATTAGCAGTAGATCAATACTAAAAGAAGGACTTACGGTATGATCTGCTGGTCAACTTCCCTAACTATTATTCTAAATTTCCATTCGGTATGTTGGTAGACGGCAAATATGTTTGTGTAACTCAACTGATTATGGGAATTGCAAAGAAATGGCTGGCAGTGATTCAAATACATCAAGTGGACAGAGTTGTTTTACAGAACTCATCTATCATCTATCTATCAGGTATTTTTAAGGTAGCTGCCAAATACTTGGAGGTGTGTCAACCTTTCATGTACTGCAAAACAAGTGTTGACAAAAAAAAAATATATATAATCTCTAGCAACATTAAAAAAAGGAAAAAAGTGTGGGGGGGCAGAGCTTGGCCACCATCTTGAATGGCCACCATTTAGAGGATCTCCTGGGACACTGAGACAATTTAGTTCCAAAAATACAATTTGCAAACTCAATGCAATAATTTGAAGTACATAATTACTTTCAAGGAGAACTACTCACCATGCAGAAGCAAAAAAATCAAGACAAATCCGTTCCTGCGACTAAAAAAACTGACAAGTCTGCTGTGGGGGTGAGTAAGGGCCTGCAGGCTCACTCCCCCTCCCATATTGTCACATCCAAGATGGCCCCTACAGGATTTAAAACAATGACTTACAATCCAACTATGCCTCTAGAGATGGCAGAAGATTTGCCACCATTGGCTGGCATGATAATACAGATCACCCAAAATTTAAAATATTGGGCAACGTGCAGAAGAGGTAGAGCATAGACTGCACGCCCAGGAAAAATCCAACCAGGACTTGATTAATACTGTGAAAGAGCTTCAACTACAAGTTAACCAACAAGCGGAAAAAATAATGGATGCTGAGGATAGAAGTAGGCGCAATAACCTGAGGATCAGGGGGATTCCTGACACTGTTGATGCCCCAGAATTATTGAACTTTTTCCAGACAATGGTTAAGACAACTTTACCAAGAGCTACCAACCTGGACTTATTGATGGACAGAATCCACAGGCTGCCCAAGCCTACCAAAGCACCCGTAGCCACGCCCAAAGATGTTATAGTGAGATTTCACTTTTTTCACATAAAAGAGGAATTTTGGGGCGCGATACGAGCATCTGGACTTTCTGGGGAATATAAAAACATAAAGGTATTTCAAGATTTCTCAGCCTACACAATGAGGCGTCGCAGGGAGTTCCAGCCTTTTACATCTGAATTAAGGCAGAGAGGGATATGTTATAGGTGGGGATTTCCTGTGAAGGTACTCTTCCGTATGGATGGCCGGAACTATATAGTTACATCACAAGAGGAGGATATGGAATTTTTTAACTCTATCAATAGACGTCCAGCACAATCACATGTGCTTTCACCCTCAACTCCAGCGCGTGCACACAAGAGGAGGAGACCCACGCTGCTTTTGTTTCATTCTTTTACAGCTCCAGCTGCAGTATTGTCGGTTTTGGATTATCAATCACAAGCAGCTATATTCCTTACTTTCAGACGGTTTTGTCCTTATCTTATACTAACATTGATTTTTGCTCCCTACTCAAGTCCTGCGATAAGCAGGGATAGCTGAGAAATTTTTGTTTTGTTCCCACATTAATGTGATATACCTCTAAAGCAGACAACCTTTGCTTCTTTTATGTTTTCTCCCAAAACTATATTAGATAAGTGATAAGAATTTCCTTTTCCATTCCAAGTCAATTGAGGTTTTTCTCTGTTCAACTAAGATTTCAGGACTGCAGGGACCTTCCCTTTTTCTTTCTGCTATTTGTTAATTTTTCTCATTTAAAATCTACTTTTTGATAATTCTTTATTACTTACATTGGTTCCCCTTGTCTCGGGTAGTTTTCTCTCCCCCCAACCTGGGCCTAACACCCTGAGATGGAGAATTTTTTTAAAGTTTTTTTACTTCCCCTAATAGGGGTATTTTTCCAAGTTTTTTACCTCCTGTTTTTTACTTTTAATTTTATGTCCATCCATTTTCTTGGGAAAGGTATACAATTCAGCATGACAAAGTCTCAAGACATAAATTGTACAATGTTTGTTTCAATTGCTTTAACTAATTTCTTAATGTATCACCAAAATCAATTCTTGTCTAAAATGTTTGATCTCCTAATACTTCTCTTGAGACGCGGAACTTCGGGCTCACATATTGACAGCAGATTTCTCTCCATTAACCACGATTTTTATTTAGGTCATGGTTATTAAGTTTATGTGAGGGGCCTGAAAACCGCGCACAAGAGAAGACTACTTTTTAAGGAAGCAAAATCCAACAAATCAGATGTTGTTTGTGCACAGGAGACTCATTTTAAAGAAGGCAAAGATTATAGGCTTATGTCGAAGTTATTCCAATCTCAATTTCATTGTACTTATAAATCCAAATCTAGAGGTGCTTCTATTTATTTTTAACAGAAATGTGGCTTGCTCAACAGAAAAGGTAATGGCGGATGATGAAGGGAGATATTTACTGTGGACAGAAAAAATTTATAATATTCTGTAAACAATTGTGAATTTGTATTTCCCTAACTCAGGTCAACTAGGTTTTTTCAGAAAGGTAATGGATCTGGTGAATGAGAACTTGAGAGGAACTTTAGTGATGTGTGGTGACACGAACTTTGTCATGGATGGCGATTTGGATAATGCAAGGGAAGATTATGATCAACCCCACAGGAGAGATAGTGATAGGTTAGCTGAAAATTTTTCTAAATATATGATTGAATGCAGACTGTATGATCCCTGGAGACTGATGCATGAGAGCGAAAGGGATTTCACATATTATTCGGTTTCTAAAAACATGTACTCCAGGCTGTATAGGTTCTTGATCCAGGGTGCTCTAATCCAGCACATCTTGAAATCCGACATCTTAGACATAAACTGGTCCGACCATGCTCCAATCATTATGCATTTGGATGAAATTATATCTTCTGCCCCTAACAGACAATGTAAATTAGGCGACTATTTGTTAAACAACGTAGAAAATAGGTCGTCTGCAGAAAGAGTTTTGAATGATTATTTTCTGGACAATGTTCCATCTGAAGTTTCTGGTGATGTGGCCTGGAATGCGCACAAGGCTGTGTTAAGAGGCCATTTTATTTCTAGAGCGTCTCACCTAAAGAGAATTAATAACGATAATCTGAATCAGGCAAACAAATCTGGCCCATCCTCTTCCTTATCAGAAATTATAGGAGAGATTCAATTTAAGATACAAAAAGTTAATCTGGACCACACAACTCTTATGGTGAGACGACTTAGGAAAACATTTTATTTAAAAGGTAACAGGGCCTCAACTCTTCTGGCGTCTAAACTCGAGCATATGAATGCTCAATCAAAAATAGCATATTTGTTAGATGACCAGGGACAAAAAATATTTCACCCGACTAAAATTAGTGATCAATTTGCAGAGTATTCTTAAAGAAATCTTACTCCAATTTGGGGAGGTATCCTACTATAAATTGAATGAATCCAAAACCCAGGCCCTCCCACTTCATATGAATAAATCTGATATAGTCACCCTAAAGTCAATCTATCCATTTGATTGGAGAAGTGAATATTTAGAGTATCTAGGCATTAACCTGTGTAAAAACTTGTCTAATAGGCATGCCCAAAACTTAAAGAAAGCATGGCCGGATGGAGAGATTGTGCAGGATGGAACTCTCATGGCTATGGAGAATTGCTTCTATTAAAATGTCCATTCTTCCTAAAATTTTATATTACTTTAGGACTATACCTCTATCCATCCCATTATCATTTTTTAATAAAATGCATTCAGTTATGTTAAAGTTCCTCTGGAATAACAAGTCCAGCAGAATGAAGCTTACATCCCTGCAGCACCATAAATCCCATGGAGGTATTGGAGTGCCAAATATCTGGAAATACTATTTTGCCACGAATGCTGCAGTGGTCGTTAGCTTCAATAGTCAAGTAAATAGGCCACGATGGATGGAAATAGAGGAAGCTAAAATTCTCCCATTCCAACTTAAAGAATTACCCTGGTTGAGTCCTGAAAGAAGGCCTGGAGTTGCTAAATTATTTATATCGACAAAAACTATCCTTAAAGCCTGGGATATAGTGTTTAAAAACAATCGCCACTCAGTGAAACTGTATAGGGCTATGGCGATTGAACTACTGAAACACTATATGTCCTCTTTGGACTCAAATCTGTTGAAGAAATACCAGTTGAACAATATAGACAGTTTTTTTCCACGGCAATACTATTTTATCATATGAAAAATTACAATTTAAACAAAAATTGATGAATGACTGCAAGAAAGAATTCATGTTGGTTATTGAGAAACTGAAAGAACTATATAATATATCAGACACTGATAAAAATTACAAAGAGTTAGAATTATCACCATTGGAAAAATTGTTTTTGCACGACCCAAATAGAAAGAGCACAATATCAATGTGTTATTTACTACATAATACCAAACCCACTGTTAAACTTAAGCACATGCTATCTTGGGAGGCGGAGCTGGGCACCCAATATGAGTTAGAGGATTGGTTTTGTTTTTTAAAATCATTAAAGGGAATATCTTTTTGCTCTGACCATTTTGAAAATCATTTTAAAATTTTGTTTCAATGGTACTTAGCTCCGTCTACACTACACAACATGAACAACATGTATTCTGACCGGTGTTGGAGAGATTGTGGCGGTTTGGGAAATATGGCCCACATATGGTGGTATTGCCCAAAAATAGCCAAATACTGGAAAATGATTTATGACCTAATCATTAAGGTAGATAGAAACATTAGTACTTTCACATCTGTGCTTGCTTTATTCAAGAAATTCCCTGAGTCCGTCAGCAGAATTAACAAAATAATAATAGGTCACATTCTGATAGTGGCCACCTCTTGTTTGCCTAGGTACTGGAAATCTAAAGATATGCCATCGCTTAGAGAAGTACTGAACCTACTCCTAGAAAATAAAGTGCTCAAACTATCACATAGAAGTAACTCGTACCTCTTTGCACAAATGAAGTATGATTGGGATATGTGGGAAGACGAAATTAAAAAAAGCCTATAATCTGTAACAATTTGTCCTATTGTTGCAATGTATCACTCAAATTGTATGCCTTGTATATTACTATATAATTTGTCACATTGGATGGATCTCCCCTTCCCTCTTCCAAGTCTCCCTCCCCTTTCCAAACCTTATTACAATGTTTTTAGAATTTGTTGTAATGTTACAAAAAAATAGAAAAAATTTCAATAAAAACTATTTGAAAAGCAAAAAAAAAAAGGAAAAAAGTGCAAACAAATGGCTTAATGATATGCATACATTCTGTAAAGTTCTTCTTAGAAGCCCAATTCTGGTATGTTCATGTATCTCAATTTATATTCTGAAATATCTAGTACTACATTCTAACAGCTAGAGAAATTAACCATTCACCTTGCTTCATTGAGCTTCGGTCAAAGATCTCTAATGAGACAAAAAGGGTATTTTTTTTTTTTTATATACACCCCTATATATTAACCCTTAACAGGGAACACACGGGATGGGCGGCTGCATTGTAACAAGGCTGAGTGATACAAAAAAATATTTTAAAAAAAAATACCCTTTTTTGTCTCATTAGAGATCTTTGCCAGAAGCTCAAGGAAGCAAGGGGAATGGTTAGTGTTAGGACCCACCTGGGTCTGCCTTGACATTGGTAGGTGGGCTTATCCTCTCATGGCCATTGGAGGTAACTAAAAAACCTCCATTTGTTTAAAAATACATAGGGATTAAGGAGAGAGCGCAGGTAACTTGTTTTTCTTTGTTTTTTACTATATATTGGGCTGACGTGTACTTTAGTCATTACTGCCGCCCAGTGATGGGAGTGAGCGCAGGACTTGTCTTTCTGCATTTGTATCCATTTTTTGTATCACTCAGCCTTGTTACAATGCAGCCGCCCATCCCCTGTGTTCCCTCTTAAGGGTTAATATATAGGGGTGAATATAAAAAAAAAATACCCCTTTTGTCTCATTAGAGATCTTTGCCAGAAGCTCAATGAAGCAAGGTGAATGGTTAGAGTTAGGACCCACCTGGGGGGGGTCTGGCTTGACGTTGGCGTTTGTAGGTAACTAGAAAAACTCCATTTGTTTAAAAATACATAGGGATTAATGAGAGGGCACAGGTAACTTGATTTTCTTTGGTTTTTACAATATATTGGGACTGATGTGTACTGTAGTCATTGCTGCCGCCCAGTGATGGGAGTGAGCGCAGGACTTATCTTTCTGCCGCTAGAGAAATTAAACTGAATAAGCAGGAAGGCCCTGTTCAACATGTTGGAACAAGACTTTGCAAAATTCATTTTAAAATATTAATCTGTCACCAGCTGTATATTCAAATCTGTCATACCACACCGCATCCATAATTGGCAAGACCCTTATTGTATTTACATATTTCATCTGCATGTGAAAGGTGCATTGCAATCAATCACTAAAGAGTGAGAAATACAAAATTCTATTAGATGATACAGGGTGGATAGGATAAATACATTGAGTTTAGGAAAGTGCAAAAAAAATGATTTATGGCACCAAGACTTTTCATGAAAAATAGAGCAACTTCATGAAAATCCATAAATGTTTTTACGGAATAGTATTTTTTGGTGCTGTTGTATTGTACAAAATTGTGGAATGTGAATTGTGGAATGTGTCCAACAGACAAGCTGTGTCAACACCTTTAAACATGGTACATGTCCAAGAGAAGGAGTTTTATCTGTTAAATTGCTCAGCAATGGAAATGTTTCTGACTAGAAAGTATTAATTTCTAATTGATTTCAGCAGGCAAAAAAAAATACATTTCAAACTTTGTTAGCATTTGGTTCAGACGTGTAGCCCATTTACGATTATGTAGGGTGTGGGTATAGTGGATGGTGTGTCAAGTCAGAGTACAGGAATAATGAGTCACTGTAGGCCTTGTTTTCTTTATTGTCTGAATATAGCTTGCATGAAGTGAAGGTTAGATTGTTGTTTCTTTCATTGCTTTCTGTTTTGTTATAGTTTACATGAAAGTGTGCATACATTATTGATTGTTTTTGTTATGTGTGTGGTGATGTGACATTTTCCGATCAGACATGCCCAAATACTCCACTCGTGAAGACAGCGTACACCCATTATTTTGGCATCCATGTAGGGGGATCAGGACAAACCGTGCACCCCTCATATTTGCTGCAATGTATGTTCTATGAATGTACGTGAATGGTCAAATTAAAAAGGACGTTCAATACCTTTTGCTATCCCAATCATTTGGAGAGAGTCCACAAATAATATAAATGACTGCTATTTTTGCATTACACCTCCTATTAAGCATGGAATATCAAGGGTAAAAAAAGAGTGGAATAACATTGTCAGCTACTTGACCAGCGCCACTCTGGGACAACTACCTGTACCTCACCCTCCAGAGTAGTACAGTCTGCTTGAAGATAGGGGAGAGACCTTTATAGGATTGACCTGGCTGTAATTGGTTCATAAGCTATGAGAGTTATGTGATTATTAATTTTTTATTACTAAATCGTTATTTTAGTATGTTTTAATATTTACTGCTATAAGAGTAGTAAAGAAAGTTATAGCTGAATACACGCCTCCTGCAAACAATTGTGACTTTATGGCACTAAAGTAAAAAAAAAAAAAAAATGGAATTAAAATATAATAAAAAATGTATAAAAATATTCATGTTAAGGAGTGAATGAAATATGGACACATTTTGTGTTCTAAAGTGTCATTTTGTAGAGACTAAAGACAACCCTCAATGTTGAACACTTGCATTAGCGTTATTTATATGGCGCTTTAGCTTGCGGAGTGTGTCAAGAGTGCGTCCTTATTTTTTTAATTTTATAGAAAGTGCAGATTTCAATAAAACTTGACACCTATATAATTTAACCTTGTTACGACCCCCATGGCTGGTCCTGTTATTTCCTAGTAGTATAGGTCAATGAAGAGCTCTTGCCTAGAAAAGACTTATTTGTGAGCAGAATTGAGAAGTTGAATTGTGGCAGCCACTGAAAGTCTGGACTAGGGAAAAAGGGGATGACTTGCAAAGGCTGCAGACAAGAGATCTACGGCTTTTGCAGATGTTTTTAGATCAACTCCAAATGAAAAATGCACATCTAATTGTAAGCATATTTTCGTTGGTGTAATATCTAGTAAAGTGATTGTATTAACTTGTACAATGGGGTGTGCCTTTAAAGGATAACATTGTAAATTAACAAAGAATTACACAATTAAGGTAACAAAACTGGACATCTCTTTTATTCTAGACAAATTTGCTTGGTCAGTTCACCACAATGCTGCAAGTAAACCTCAAAACACATTGTGTGGGGCAAGGCCATCACTCTGTTAACATGTTCTAGCTTTTTTTTTGCAAGTTATAGGGCTATAAGTACAAGTAGCACTTTGCTATTTCCAAACCATTTTGTTTTTCTCAAAATTAACGTAATTACATTGTAACATCAATATCTGTCAGGAATCCCTGAATAACCCTTCACATGTATAGTTTTGAAAAGTAGACAACCGATGGTATTAAACTTGGGGTATTTTGACACTTTTCATGCATCCATTTTACCACCAATCTATGCCAAATTTAAAAAAAAGAATGGTGATTTTTTTTACATTTAGCAATTTAAGAATACGTGTACGGAGAACTTTAAGGGTTACTGCCAAAGAACACCACAATATGTGTTCAACAACATCTCCTGAGTACAACAGTGCCCCTAATGTGCAGGTTTTATGAGTTTTGCAAACTTACAGGGGTCAAAAGTAGGGCTTTCCCCTTTTCCATGTTTGCACATTGAAATTTGCCAGATTGGTTTGCTGGGCCTATGTTGCTTTTGAGACCGTATAGCAGCCCAGGAATGAAAATTAACCCCATCATGGCATACTATTTTCAAATGTAGACAACCCAGGGTAGTCAAAATGGGTTATGTCCAGTCTTTTTGTAGTAGCCACTTAGTCATAAACGCTGACCAAAGTTAGCGTTTATTTGTTTTTTATAAACCAGGGAGCCCACTGGACCACCAGGGAATAAAGGTAGGTTCTCTCTCACCCCCCTCACCATCACCCTCCCACCACCCTCACCTTCAGCCTCACCACCCCAATTACCCTCAGCCTCACCACCCCCAGCATCACCCCACCACCCTCAGCCTCACCCCCCACCACCTCTAGTCTCACCCCCCACCACCTCTAGCCTCACCACCCTCAGCATCACCCCACCACCATCAACCCCCTTTCCTTCTCACATCATCTCCCCTCACATCATGCCCCCATACACACTACACACTAAAAGCAGCTACCCCATACACATAGGGTCTCAGACAAAAACGCAAACATGCTCACAGAGACATACATTCACACACAAGGATACTCTCTGTCAGACACACTCTAAGGCACATACACAGGTAAACTGTGCATCAATGTGTGTATGTGACACTTTTTTTGTTAGTGGGGCCTCATGTTTGAGTTTCGACTAAGGCCTCAATGTCTAGAGCCGCCTCTGACGTCAGGTACACACGGTACCAAACAGACATTCGCCATAATGTTATAACGTATCTTGAATTGTGTTACAGACTCAAGACGCCAAGTTAAGACAGACTTGGCGATCAGAACCTATACCATAAGTTATCAACAATCATAGGTAGGTATTCATAGCACACGCTATTTACAATAGGGGGAAAGGTATCAGTAACGGCATATCTGTACACACTCATATGTACCCTATACCTTCCTTCTGTCATCTCTCATCTCGTTTAAGCCTTCCCCCCCCCCTGCCCACCCCTTAGTGGGAATTCATACTTCGGCAGTACAATCAAACAGACATTCTTCATTCAGGTAAGTTGCTCCGGTTTCAGCAACAAACATAGCGACAAGGAATCAACCATAGTCACATCGGTACAGCCACCTAGGTATATCATCCAGGCACCTCATGCCATAGAGATAGAGGTCCCATGAAGCCAACACCCATCCTCCACGTAAGATGTAATAATCCCCCATGGGCCAAATCATAGTTAGATGCCTCGCACGTTGCATAAGCAAGGGCCTCACTCGTCACAACCCTCCAAGACACCAAAAACACAACACCAAAAACCCACTTCCAGCAGATCACCCCCTTGCGTCAACCATAGATAAAAAAAAAAAAAAGACCCAGCCACTTGGCTCTTAATAGGGACTCACCTGTCACTAGTATAACAAATTATTTCGCCACTTCGACACTAGTATAAAAAAAAAAAAAAAAAACCTTATACACCCTCCATAATGAAACTCACGATTCCATACGTATATATTTCAGTATGTCCCAAGTTCCTGAAGAAGCAGACGAACTGTCAATGCCAAGTACGCCAACCAGGACTGCCACCCCCACACGGAAAGGGGACATCGGCAGTCCTGCATCTATTAGATCGTGGACCATCCCACGAATTACGGCCGAGCTACACAGGCGCAGCATACCTTTTCCTGCAACAGCCTGCAAGGCAGAACTATACAGGCTTATGAAAGCCAATCATAATAATTCTGATGCAGGGGAAGGCACTAGTAACACAAGTAATGCTAATCTGCACACCATGATCGCCTCTCTACTGTCTTCCATGGGGCAGATCAACGAAAGACTGGAAAGACTAGAAGCTCGTAGCGGTCCACTTGTGACACCAGAGCCACTCGCTACCAATATCCCAGGCCCAACCAGGTAATCATAGTACACCCACCATCCTAGGGTTGCAAGTAATCAACCCAGCCCATATGGTACCAGCAAGCCTTAAGAAAGACATCCTGGAGGGCAAGGATGTTAATCTGGTCTCTCTGCTCATTGCCTTTCAGGATGTCACAAAGAACCGCTCGTATTCATATGGCGATATCTCTGTGGTCCTTAAGGTAAGAGACTCTAGACTAAGCAAAAAACAAGCGATCCCAGATTTTGAGACGTACTGTGCTCGGTTTACCCACAGAGAAGGGAAGAATTAGACCTGCATATGCACAAGCTTCGTCGTTTTACGACTACCACCGTTCATTTTCATCTAAAGCGGCAACAGCTCTGGCCCAGTATAATGCCAGAATGGACTGGAGCCAAATGGACATAGAGCTGTTCCTCAGGCACTTTGCCGGGCTAAGGTCTCCAGCTTGTGCAATATGTGCGGCTACCATGCACACGGCAAACCTATGCCGGGTATCCATGGATTATACCCCAGACAATGCCACACCAAGCACTTTGAGAGGGGAAAAACAAGGTAGAGACAAACTGGGTCGCCCAATAGTGTACCTGGCAAATCCCAGATATGCAATAATTTTAATGTTGGGGCTTGCTCATATAGTGCTTGCCGTCTGTTGCATGTATGCTCTCATTGATTCAGGGCACACGCGAAAGCTATGTGCCTCAATAAAATGCACGTTAAACTCTACCTAACTACCGTGGATATTGATGTTCTGACAGGGCTTCTCTCTAAGCATCCTTCAACACATCTTGTGAAGTATTTGATCTCAGGGTTTTCCCAAGAGTTTCACACTGGCCTCATATACATGCCAGAGGGTACATGGGAAGCCAACAACCTCCAGTCCGCCATCTCCAGACGCAGACACAGGAGAAAACCTACTACAAATAGAACAAGATCAGGGATTTGTCTTAGGTCCATTTACTGAACCTCCGTTTTCTAATTGGAGAACAAACCCCATTGGACTGGTCACGGGGAAAACTTCAAACAAACAGACTCATAATAGATCTTTCAACACCACATGTTTCGGTGATACCCAGCCTCAATTCCCTGATCCCGTCAGAGGCATTTTCATTGCAATACACCACCATAGACGATGCTATAACCACCATCATCTCAGCCGTCGATATGGCACTTGGTATCAAATGGAGAAGCCAGTATTACTTCTTCACAAGGCTCACCTTAGGATCAAAGAGCAGTCCTAAAATATTTGATACTTTCACGGAGACCTTGTGCTGGCTGCTCTTGAATACTAGCAGGTGCCATAGCGTCATCCATTACTTCGATGACTTCCTTTTCGTAGAAACCAACTCAACTCCCCCTAATAGTCTACACAAAGCTATACAATTATTCAACTCCATAGAGGTTCCAGTGTCTCCAACCAAGATGGAAGGTCCAGACACGGTCACTCAGTTTTTGGGAATACAACTGGATTCAATAACAATGGAAGCCAGCCTTCCTCGAGACAAGATCGACAATATCACACAAACCATTCAACAGTACTTACGCATAGGCTTATGCAATAGGAGAGAGCTACAGTCACTGATTGTCTCTCTGAATTTTGCTATCCGTATTATACCCCAAGGCAGATCATTCATCTCAAGACTCCTGTAACTTCTTCCGACACTGACAGACGAGCACAAACGCACCACTCTCGATCTACAAGCCACAGCAGACTTACACATGTGGAACGTGTTCCTGTCAAACTAGAATGGCAGGAGCATGCCCCCCACCCCCCAAGTCACAGTAGATTCCCCCACCATTTGGACCGACGCAACGGCCTTCACTGGTTTTGCCGCCATATTTGGGGATAATTGGCTGTGGGGGAAATGGCCGGAAGAAGTAAGCCAAATTGAAGGTTTTGGAACTCAGCTCTCTTTGAAGTGTGCCCCATTGTAGCCACAGCAGTAACATGGGGGCAGTCATGGGCGATGTTTTTCTGACAACTTGGCAATTTGCCACATCATGGACAAGGGCCGGTCTGCCTCCCTAACTATCATGAAATTCATCAGGCGCCTAACATGGTTGGCGGCCTATCACCAATTTCATCTGGTATGTTACCACGTACCAAGTATATACAATATAGCTGCTGACCAATTGTCCCGCTTTCAATTTCAGGCATTCAGGGAGTCTCTACCAACAGCGTCACTGATAGCCACAACTACCCCCCAACTCCAGGATCTAATCATGGAATAGAGGACTTATTAAAGCAGAGGAAGATACTGACAAAACTAGCTCTTTTTATAGTTTCCTACGACCCAGAGAATTTACCATCAGAGGGCAACACGATTCCAAGCATTGCCTACGGTATTCTAACCTGTACAAAATACAGGATCACTACGTATTAAGCTTACCATCAACTAAGACCAGCCAGATGGGTCACAAGGTACTTCTTTAGTACTACCCCATCTACAACGCATGGTGCCCGGTGGAAGTCTTTGACACTTATCTAAAGTCACCACCTACACAAACCTCACTCCCTCTCCTTTCCATGCACGGTACAGTACTCACCACCGCTAATTTCATGATGTACATACGCTTACTGTTGACCCGGCTCGGCTCAAATGCCACAAAATATTCTGGGCATTCATTCAGGATGGGGCAGCCTCCACGGCCTCAGGCTTAGACATCCCGGTCCATGTCAAAAAAACCTTGGGCCGATGGAAGTCATCCGCTTACGCTGTCTACATACCTCAGCTGACACAGGAGTTAAGGAATGCATTTGTGAAAATGTCATTGTAATATGCTTACTCCATGTCTTTCATAATAAATATCTTTGATAACACTATATGGGTATTCCTTTTTTGCCCACTTATTTACAGGCCTACCGCACACGTCTGTTTCGGCACACCTCAACTGAATTTTATTTATTGTGATAAATATACTCACTAGCTTTTTCATACCATACTGAAATGGCCCCGAACACAAATTGGAAGGCGGGGCCTGAAGTTGTGGGAGGGGCTATGTCTCTTTAAAAGGGACTCCCCCTCCTACCTAACTGACCTACTGGTCCAGACGTACTTTTGGCCCGCCCTCCTCTCCCTCTATTCAACACTATTTAAGGTAGGCACACCTATTTACAGGCCTAACACACACGTCGGTTTCAGCACACCTCAACCGACTTGTATTTATTGTGATAAGTAGACTCACTAGCTATTTCATACCATACTAAAATGGCCCCGAACACATATATATAAGTGTGTGTATGTGTGTATATATATATATATATATATATATAAAGGTGGGTCTGGAGTTGTGGGAGGGCCTAGTGTTGATATAAATACTCACCCTCGGCACTAGACTCTTCCTAGGCATTCGTTCAGTTTTTGAGTGTAACGTCACTTCAGGGTAAACAGAGAGGGGCACCACGCTCATTTTCAGAATGGCAGGATTACTTTCGGTTTCATACTAACCGCATACCGGTACAGCACAACACCTCAGCACTGTTGAACCAACCCCCCTCCCTCCTCTCGCCCGGTCCTCACGCCTTGCAGACCACAAACGGCAGGGAAGGAGTTTTGACACCTGTTACATACTGGCGTTCACCATTTAATCCTTTCACCAACGTTTCATCCAGGGATATCTCCCTATACATGCTCCCTTTCACACAACTGACAACTTGTCAAGCATCAGATTGACAGTCAGGCCGGCTGATAGCCACGTTGTGGCTTGATATAGATGTTAATTTGATTGTGTAATTAGGTTGTTTAATTGGGATAGATTCTGACTGGAATTTTTAAGTCAGAAGGGAGGTGGAAGCACTTTTCTGTGTACTGTTATTTGACTTGGATTTTCATGTTTAGATATACTCATTTTGTGTCAGTTACAGAGATTTCAGTTCTTCTCTATAGGATATGTGCTGTGGCATTATTCATATATCAGTTAACCCTTTATTACCTTTTTCTGTTTCTTTAGGCTATAGGCTGCACCTATTGAACTTAAGCCATGCAAGTGCAAGTATATGTTCGGCTTATTAAAAGGGTACATATACAATTACAAATACGTTTCTTATGACATCAGTAAGTGCTCACTTACAAACACCTTTAAGTCTCATATAAATGGGGAACTTCAAATTTAAACTATCTCGCTAGATTAGTGATCTTCACGGTTAGAGTCACGTCATTTATAACGGTTAATCACAGATATATATGGTCCTCCAGCAACGCTAGGGAACCACGGCTACTTATATATTGTTAAAGTAAAGGCATCACGGTGGCTACACTGATAGAAATGATGATTAATTAAGCAAACATCATGGTATTCACACTAGTTTCTAGGAGTATAATGATTAGGCTAACCTAAATATCAATGCGCTTGCACTGAAACTCGCTTTAACTTAAAGTATGAGAACATAAGTCATGTATTATACCTCGTGATTCATGGATGTGTATATTTATGTCTTATAGTATGTCTTGGTACTGTATTTATAGACTATCATTGGTGCAGACACTTCAAAGATATCTGATACTACAACATATAGGCCATTGCCCTAAATATCCCATATTCATTCTGTACAAACCAGGTAGGCCATTATTCCTTTGACGATACTATGGTCTCAAGATTCAATTCCTAAGATATAATTTCCCTTCTACATACTTTAGGTGCACCAATAATCAGTGAACCTCCAAATTTCTTGGCTTACGCACTCAAGCTTTAAGTCTTACTGGTATGTCCCCTATGTCACATATTCTAACAAAGGAAATCTCCCCGTATTGATTTTCCTTATCTTAGTTCCTTAGGGAAGCGAGTTACTGGCTATTAGGGCAATAGGAGCCATATTTTAGTTTTCTAGAGGCCTCTGCGCCTTATACTAGTGGTCCCGCAAGGCCAACACCCATCCTCATACTCAGAGGTATTCGGCCCTCGGCCCAACGCAGAGCTAGCCGCCTCACAAGTTACATAGAGAGGCCCTCACTGGTCACGGACAATTCGATCTTCTTTTACACCTCACAGAGAGAGGCCAACATCCCACCACTTTGTTCCATGGTATAGCTCCTCGGTCCAACGCATAGATAGAGCCTCTCAAGCCACTTGGCACTAGTAGGGCCTCATCCATCACCAATTAAGCAATATCTTTGCCACTTGGCACTAGTCAGCAGCCAGTACCCTACAGGTAAACATGCTAAATCTCAAATTTTCCTTTTGGTATGTCACAAGCTCCAGAAGGAGGAGATGAGCTTTCACTCCCTTGCACGCCAGCTAGGTCTGGTTCACCTTCTGGAGGACGATAATCTGCCAGGCCTTCATTGATTAGGTCATGGACCATACCACGCGGAACTAAGAAGATGTAACATTCCATTCGTGGCTATTGCCAGGAAAGCGGAATTGTTCAGATTGATGCACACGAACACCGATAACTTTGAAGCAGGGGAGGAGTCTAGTGGTACCATGTAATGTTGTAACCCCGGTATCTCGGATAGATACACTAATGATCACACCTGCTAATATGGTGCCTCCTCAAACACGTACGTTATCCTGGAGGGTGTGAATCTGATATCACTCCTTATCGCTGCTCAAGATATAGTGGAGAACAAGAGAATACATACATACACAAGCTGGTTCACTTAGGGCACAAATATGGCAGTTAAGCTTTCTATGATTATCATACGTCATTTTAACTAAGGCGGCAGCAACTCTGGCCCAGTTCAATACAGTGATTAATTGGAGTAAGCTGGATACAGAGTTGTTTTGCAGGCATTTCGTCGGCCTCTGTATGCCAGCTTGTGCTTTGTGGTCATCAACCTCCCACAGTACCAACTTCTGCTCCGCTGACACCTCGGTCACAGTTCATCAAAACCCTGGATTGCCTGTAAGATCAGAGAGAGTCAAAGGATAAGCTTGGCAGGCCTATTTTATTCCTCAGGAAATCCCAGATTTGTAACAATTTCAATGCCGGGGCCTACGGGTTTAGTGCTTGTAGGCTGTTTCATGTGTGTACTCAATGTTTCCGTGCTCACTCCAAAACCATGTGCCCTAATAAACTGAATTCTAAACAGTATTTCACATCTGTTGATAGTATCCAGTTGTCTCAACTATTAGTATATCACTCTTCACCACAGTTCACTAATTTCTTGGTTTTTGGATTTTCAGAGGGCTTTCACACGGGTATTGTAGTGTGACCATCCGTTATTACCGAAAGTAAAAAATGTACTATCCGCTGTCAACGACTCAAGTGCAGTTGATTCACTGTTCCCACAGGAACTAGTTGGCATACAAACCCAATTGGTATTGTAACTGGGAAACACTCTTCAAAAATAAAAAAAAATATAATGCACCTCACTCCTCCACCGTTCCCAGTTTGAATTCTTTAATCCCATCAGAAGTGTTCTCATTGCAGTACACCACTATAGATGACGCGGTGCAAACCATCAAAGTGGCAGGGGTAGGAGCATGGTTAAGCAAAATAGATATTGTTAACGCATTTAAACTGCTTCCTATTCACCCGTCACTGTGGCATCTGCATGGTATTAAATGGAGAAACCAGTATTATTTTACAACAGGCTAACGTTTGGGTCTAAAAGTGGCCCAAGGATATTTGACACCTTCGCGGAGGCCTTATGCTGGTTACTCTTAAATTCATGTAGATGTCCATCAGTACTACACTATCTGGATGACTTCCTCTTTATAGTGAGTAATCATAACCCACCTTCAAGTCTTCAGGTCGCCAAACAGCTGTTTGAGAGGTTGGGTGTCCCTATTTCCCTCTCCAAAACTATAGGTCCGGATACCATGGTCAACTTTCTGGGTATTGAACTAGACTCGGTAGCCATGGAGGCCAGCTTGCCGCATGACAAAATTTGACGTTTCCTAACAGACATTGTTGGGGTCATTTTGCCATGAGAATCATCCCGCAGGGCAGGTCTTTTATTTCTAGACTTATGTCTATTGCCTAACCTGCCCTCCGAGGACAGCATGGTTTCCCTGAATGCCCAGGCCACAGCTGATTTACACATGTGGCAGGATTTCTTATTCCAGTGGAATGGGAAGTCCATGTTCATACCTCCACTGTCCCCAGATTCCCTGGAACTGTGGTTGGATGCAGCAGCTTCTTCTGGTTTTGCGGCCATCTGTGGTGACCAAGGGTTATGGGGCAGTTGGCCGCCTGAGACCAGAACATTGGAGGCCTTTGCTCATACTTCAGCATTACTTGAAATATACCCCATCGTGGCTGCAGCAGCAACTTGGGGACACTCCTGGTCGGAACACACGGTCCATTGTTACTCAGATAACCAAGCGACATGCCACATTATTAATAAAGGCCGGTCCCCCTCTCTAGTCATTATAAGTTTCATGAGGCGATTAACTTGGTTCGCGGCAACTCATCAGGTCTTTTGTATTGCACACACATACCGGGGGTTCAGAACGTAGCAGCTGACCATTTGTCCCGCTTCCGTTTTCAGGAATTGCGCCTACTCTATCCCAATGCCTCCTTGGTAGCAACTCCGGCCCCCCAGTTTCAAGACCTCATATTGGATTGAGTCAACTCCTAGAGCATGGCAGAATATTGTCACAGAGAGCTCTGTCCGGCAACTCCAGGTGTACATTCAATAGTACTCTTAATGTTTGTAAAGTTTACTAGGGACTTCCAGGTGGCAGATGTATTCGCTATGGAAACTTTGGTAGCATTTGCCTCTTTTTGCCACCTCAATTTACATTTGTCTTACAATACAATTAAACTTTACCTCACAGGCTTACAACACCAAATTTAACTTTATATCCAAACAGACAGACCTTCTTATCCTCCTACTAATTAAGACCTTATTCAGAGGAGCAGTACGACACTAGCACCACAAGATTGCCTATTACGGGGAAGGTGTTCAGATCACTATCAGACCTTTTGGATAACTCTCCCTTTTAAACCCAAAACCAATCAGACCTGAAAAGTCGCAATATATTTAGCTTTTTATGGGTTCCTTAGGCCCAGAGAATTTACTGCAATCCATATTACCGACGCTAGGTCCACACTTAACGTTGGCCAGCTAATTAAACAGGAAAACCATTATCTCCTCTCACTGTTACATACCAAACAACGCAACCGGGGCAAACTGTAACAATACCTTATTACCCCATCTTTAGTAAATGGTGTCCCGTAAAGACTTTCGATACCTATCTGACTAATTTACAAGCACCTACAAATCACCCATTACTCACCTTACAAGGCACCATCTTCACGACTAGCAAATTCATGCTTTATTTTAGAATCTTGTTGACAAGCTATCTGGGGATAGGTTGAATGTGGGGGTTCTGTTCAGTATGATAGGAATTATGTATTTTTATGTGTTTTTACTGTTGTTGTAAATGGAGATATTTTCTGTATGCTGGAGATAATTGGCTTACCACACCCAAGCCATGCTTGCAGTTGGTAAAAAAGGGATTTCCAACTAACTTTTAAACCACTGGACCAATTTGTATGATTTTGACATATGTTTGTATTTGGAGTATGCTGATTCTGAAAATGATAAGTTTTATGCAAATGTGATATATACTTTTATGAATATTGTGTACAATTGTGTATTTTCCTGCCTGTGATAATTATGTCAGCCCATTGTGTTCAGTAATTATATCACAGGCAGAGGGGAGGATTTTGTGTGTAATTGCTAGGAGTGTCTGAGTGTATTGTACATATTGATTGGTTGTTTTGCAAAGCCCTGTGGGCAGTACTATGTGTGTAAAATGTGCATAAAAGTAGAGTGTTTAATTAAAAGCTTCAGTTCTACTTCACCCTCAATTTGGAGTGCCGTCTCTTATTGGGGGAATCTGCTATAAGGGATTGCTATGCTAGTCATACTCTCTTGCTATATCACTACTAAGCTCTTGTAAGAGCTTGTTCCTGTCTTGCTCTCTGAAGGAGACTACGGTGGTTATGGTGTCGGCTGGAGTGCTTGGAGCCCTCAGGAAGCGCTAGGAGCATCCTTCAACGGAGGTACCCAGTCAGGGTGCAAGGTGATCTGTTACAGCCATCAATAAGTGTTGGGCCAGGAGTGAGTCAGAGGGGAATTTGTAAGTGCCGGGGTTGGAGGGCACCAATCGTCATGTGTGTTAAAACTGGACTACGGACATTTGTAGAACACTGTGATCTAACAAGTTCCGGTTGGGGGTTGTCAGAAAAAATGGCGCTAATTCAGGGTACAGAGAACTAGTGGGTGCAGAGATGGGTGGGCTTAAGGCAAGAGGACTGATATCTGGTGTATGTGGGTAGGCGGAGACAATGGGGCAGGGGAAGTGGAACCACCATCTGCACCGGTTCTAGATCGGAAGGAGGAGTAAGGGGGCGGCAAGGGAAGATCTGATTCAGGGGGAGTATCCAAAATAGGTGGAGTGAGGCCTTTGTGGACAAACGAGTTCTGGCAACCATGAAGCGGCATAGTTCCTCATGGCATAACTTCATCCATTTGGGCTATTTCTCAACAATTTGTTTCCAACAGTCAATATAAGGAAACTAGTCATAATGCCCCTGCATACTAGTTATAACATTGTGAACCTGGATCAAGGCTACCACAGGAAGGTCACTGGGTTACCAGAACAGGCCATTCTCTGTTAGAAGTTAATCTTTTGGGGGACAGCGTTACACCATAATCATAAATAGCATACACCTTAGCAAAATTCCATAACATACATGTTAATGAATTAACAATTTTAGAATCAGCAGTACCCATTGTTGCAACAGATTGTCTGGTTCAAAGCATTACAATTATGCAAACCAGGTTACGATCATCACACAAAGCCCCTTATCAGTAATGTGGCATGGTTGCAGGGCCAAAACACACACACACAGGATCCTCTCTTGTTTCATTATATTAATAACGTCTCACACATACAGAACAAAGTCAAAACCCACCGAAATGCTATACAATTATATATATACAGTTAATTAACATCTAAACCACACGATCACCTAATATTACTACAACCCTGTATCAATAGTCAGTGGTTATGGTGTCGGTGGTTATATTGTCAGTGGTTATAGTGTCATGTGAAATTAAACATGATCTACACTTATTAAAACTCTAAAATTAGGTGCGCTGTGCCTTTAAGACAAAGTTTCATAAAGTGCCACAAGTGCTGTGCAACATGTGATTTATATAAAGTGCAAAAGGCTATTTCAAAAGTCTGCTAAACAGCATATACATCAAAATTTAGCTATAACATACACATTATAAACCGGAGCTTAGCTAGACAATATTTACACCAGAATCTAGTTAAACAATACACTCCAATGGTCTGCTAATCAATATTTACACCAGAAGTTAGCCAGACATTAACTTTTTGGATTAGAATTGGGCTAAACAATATATATAAATGTATATGCCAGAGTTTAGATAAATAATATATATATACATATATATATATATGCGCCAGAGTCCAGCCAAACAATAATCTTCAGAAACATTGATATAGCTGTACAAAATTTACACAAAGCCCAGCCTTTTCTACTAACTCCAAGATTTGCCATCTAGTTGAATGACATTTAAGCTCAACTAGTCCAGATACCGGAATGCAATCCAGACCAGAACTTTGGAAACCAGACCCTATTCTAAACCAGCCCCTATTCTAAAGTATTCTATACAGCCCCAATTCTAAACAGCCCCTATTCTAATCTAACTGAACTAGATTTCATACCAAGTTCAATTAAGCATATGTTTCCAAAACCAGAACAGACCCTACAGCCGAAACAGTCTAGTTCAGTGGTTCCCAACCCAGTCCTCATGGAACCCCTACCAGTTCAGATTTAGGGTTTACCCAGTTGTATCTAAGGTGTTTTTAGAAAAAAACACAATAGAGTAATCCCTAAATCCTGGACTGGTAGGGGTTCCTTGAGGACTTGTTTGGGAACCACTGGTCTAGCTATAGGGTGTTTAGCTAAAGAGGTGTTAGGCCCTTCTTCTTTCCTGTGGGTAAGGCCATAACAGATTTTACCCTAGTGGGTTAACTTTAGTTCCTTGAGCCAGGGTTCTGAATTCTTTAACAGGACACCCCGATACCCACTGCACAGAAGTCAATGGTCTCTTGGACAAAAAAGGCCAGTGGCGCCAAGACAAAAGGAGGTCCACGCAGTATCAGTCCAGGGGTGTTGCCGTGGAGAGGTGGGTAAAATGTGATGACTTCCCGGCCAATAAGCACCAGAAATGTTATAGGGGAGCTCTGAAGAAGCCACGCACAGAGAGTCCGGACGTGGGTCAGTTCAGGAAGCAAAAGTCTTTATTTTAACCGAGCAGGTCTCAGCTGAACTCATGTCCAAAATGTCTGAGCCCTGATCACATGGAGTACATGCTTTTTATAGACTATATATGCCCCATCTGTACCCTTACACCAGTCAGCAAACAGTATACACAGAATTACCTTAAATGGACAGGCAATATGGAACTTAGAAGAGATTGGAATGTGGTTTCAGTTCTTGCACATGCTCAGTACATTGATGACAGTTTCCTGACTACGTGTTACTAACTAACAGATTCATGTGCTTTTATATGCCATGTAGAGATTTTAGGCCTACTAAATTTAGGACCTAGCTGAAATCTCCTCACACCTTAACTTGTGTATTTCACATGGGAACATCTTAAATCAGTCTCATGGCAGACATCCTAATTTGTTTGGACTAAATCTTAGCGTTAAACATGATGTATACAAGGCCCTGACTTGGTGTCACATTAACCTAGGACAAAATGGCATCTTAAAATCAAAACATCTTCTTTATGTATCTGGGTAAGAAGTCAGTTTGATAAAGAAAGGAACATTGTATGAAAAACAATATTTTACATTTCTAACAACTTGTTAGTTGCAAAATCTCTTAAAGATAAAGTGCACAGTTTATAAAATGCAACTAATCATTCTAAAAAAAACAAAACAAAAAAAATAATATTTGAAAATGTCCATAACAATATCATCCAAGAAAAAGTGCACTGTGAATTCTCTGCTTTATTACATACATCCGGTATAGCGAATATTTGTCAATGCTTTAGTTAAACTTTTTCTTGACGTATTCAGAAGCCGATCATCTCTCTAGTCACATGCTGTAAATCTCATGTACTTCTGTATATATTAAATTATTAATCTGCTTTGACTTTTGCCATAGCCGAGGACAGACATCACATGCAATGAAAGGGTTAATTTGCATGACCCCATGTGTCTGGTCGAACTCAGCATAGAATTTATATCACAAATCAAAGGGCATTTTTTTGCCTGTGAAGCAGTGTTGCCATTTAGAAAATAGCAAATGGCCATTATATGGTTTTTAGGGATGTGCATGGGCAAACAATTTGGTTTGGTTCGGCACTTCAGGAATTTCTTAAGCCTAAGCCTTACCTTACCCCCACCCTACCCATCCCCTACTAGGGTTGGGGTATGGTTAGATTCCTGTCATCGTTCCCTTAATTTTCCCTCCCTCTCCTGTTTTGCCACTTCTCAGAAATCCGAAGCACTTCCGAAATTCGGCACTTTGTACATTCGGAAGCGAAACAAATCGCACATGTCTAATGGTTTTCTTTGTAGCTCCTGTGCACTGGTTTTACTGATGGCAAAGTTATGCCACTTCTGGAGGAACTCTGCTGTTACACCATTAATTTTGTTGGATTTTTGTAAGTAATCTATTTTTTTTCTTTTCCTAACACCTCATAACGTCACCTTAATTCTTATTGCCTCAAAGAATTGAGATTGTAAGAAGAAAATTTGCTTCATAGCTACTTTGTGAAAAGTTTATTTAAATCCAAAAATAGAGGAGAAGAATGCAAATGATTGTAACTTACGTTGCAACATCTAGCTTCCAGGAAAATGATTTTCTGTGTTGCTGCCTGTTAGAATCTAAAGCCTAAATAAAGTAAGATATATTTTTTTTCAGAAACTTTAGAAAATAATTTTACATGTTCTCTTTCTAATGACAGGATTAATTTTTCTTTCCTTTATTTTTTTCTTCACCCATCGGTTTCTTTCTAAACAAATCATGGTGGAATAATTTTTGCTTCAAATCTCTCGAAATATCATGATTTATTCAACACTTCATGATTCTCCAGTGCTATCAAATATAAACCCTCTATGAATTCTAAGTAGTGTGCAATCCAGATATGAATTTATGTACCGACAAAAAGGTACAAGCTCCTAAAAATATATATATACACTCATCTGTGAAAATAAACAAGACCCCTGCAAAATAAAATAAAAGTGCAATAAAGCTACACTATTTGCCACCAGTGTTCGGAAATAAATAGAAATCATCTGTAGTAGGCTTGTGAAATCGCCTTAGTATTTATTAATTTATCATACACCGGAACACATTTTTAGAATAATAAACACAATCATGCACAACAGAATGCTATTTTAATATATGCAACTATTGGATTATCTGTTCTCTAAAGCTGGCGTTTGAAGTAGGATTTAACAGTTCTGGATCCGTACGAACATTGCCACTATTATCATACACTATTCTGGTGTCTGGCAAACTTAATAATTTAGGTTCAAAATCACTTACACAAGTTTTCTGTAAATCCATTTATTACCTCATCTCTAATCTAAAATGTCTTTAAACTCTGCAAAACATTGACTGTCTACTGTTTGTATCCCCGCATCCCATATGTAGTAGTTGCATTTGCTGTAGTTACTGTGATTATTCCTCTAGCACAGTGGTTCCCAAACTTGGTTGGTTCAAAACACCCTTAATGTTTCAATATTTTTCCAAGGCACCCCAAGTTAAAATAATTTCCTAGGTTGTATATATGTACAGCGCAGTGGCATATACTGGGCCCCTATTTGCCATTCAAGCGCAGATCCAGAACCTAATCTTGGGAGGGGCACTGGTAGATTATTTAAAGAAACAATCCAGGCACAATAACCAATACAGCACTTTGTAGTGGTTATGGTCCCAGTAGTGCCATAGTGCCCTCCCAGAGTAAGTAGTCAAACTGTTTAAAAACAGTTTGACAACTTACCTTGGATTTCCCGGGATAGGGGCTGTAGAAGGGGATAGGGGCAGTAGTGGATATGAGGAGTGCAGTGTGTGTGTGTGAGAGGTGCAGTGAGTGTATGGGGGTGCACTGTGTTTGTGAAGGATGTAGTGTGTGTGTGTGAGGGGTGCAGTTTGTGTGTGAGGGGTACAGTGTGATGGGGTAGGAGGTAAGATAAATATATGCTTTTTTAAATTAAATAAAATATATTATTTTGATATTCCCCCCTCCCTTCTTACCTTTGCCTGGGAGGGGGCAGTACAAAGCAATCCCTGGTGGTCTGGTGGAAAAGCTCTAGTGGTCCAAGTGGGGAGAGTGAGCTCTAGCAGCATCAGGAGCTGCAAGTTAGAGCTCCCCCAGGTCCTCTCTCCCTCTCCTACCGGCTGTCAGCATTACAGTGGTTTGCCATCTAGTCAGCTCCTACGTGTTAAGAGGATAGTATCTCAAGAGACAGAAGTAGACACTGGTTTGGATTACTGGATGTAGAAGAGGATAAAGGTCTAGCTGACTGCCTCAATTAATATTTTTGTTCACTATTTACAGATGAAAATGAAGGAAAGGGGCATCAGTTAAGAAAAAGGACATTTGTTACATGTGAGTTTGCAGAGGAAGAGGTGCTAATTCAACTGTCAAAAGTAAAGACAAGTCAATGAGACCTGATGGAATACACCCAAAGTTATTAAAAGAGCTTAGTGGTGTACTAGCAAAACCATTAACAGATTTATTTAACCAATCATCATAACTGGAATAGTCCCAGAATATTGAAAGTTAGCGAATGTTGTGCCCATTCACAAGAAAGGTAGTAGGGAGGAGTCGGGCAACTATAGGTCAGTAAGCCTTACTTCAGTAGAGGGGAAAGTGATGGAAACCATGTTAAAGGTTAGGATTGTTGAACATCTAAAAACACATGGATTTCAAGATCAGAGACAACATGGGTTTACTTCAGGGAGATCATGCCAAACTAATCTTATTGATTTTTTTTGATTAGGTAACTAAAATACTAGATCAGGGTGGTGCAGTAGACATTGCTTACCTAGATTTCAGTAAGGCTTTTGACACTGTTGCACATAGAAGGCTTATCAATAAACTGCAATCTTTAAGTTTAGATTCCAATATTATTGAATGGGTAAGGCAGTGGCTCAGTGACAGGCAACAAAGGGTTGTAGTCAATGGAGTATATTCGAAGCATGGGCTTGTCACCACTGGGGTACCTCAGGGATCTGCACTTGGACCCATTCTCTCTAATGTTTTTATTAGTGATATTGCAGAAGGGCTTGATGGTAAGGTATGTCTTTTTGCTGATGATACTAAGATATGTAACAGAGTTGATGTTCCAGGAGGGATAAGCCAAATGGCAAATTATTTAGGTAAACTAGAAAAATGGTCAGAGTTGTGGCAACTGACATTTAATGTGGATAAGTGCAAGATAATGCATCTTGGATGTAAAAACCCAAGGGCAGAGTACAGAATATTTGATAGAGTCCTAACCTCACCATCTGAGGAAAGAGGTTTAGGGGTGATTATTTCTGGTGACTTAAAGGTAGGCAGACAATGTAATAGAGCAGCAGGAAATGATAGCAGAATGCTTGGTTGTATAGGGAGAGGTATTAGCAGTAGAAAGAGGGAAGTGCTCATGCCATTGTACAGAACACTGGTGAGACCTCACTTGGAGTATTGTATGCAGTACTGAAGAACGTATCTCCAGAAGGCTATTGATACTTTAGAGAGAGTTCAGAGAAGGGCTACTAAACTGGTTCATGGATTGCAGGATAAAACTTACCAGAAAAGGTTAAAGGATCTTAACATGTATAGCTTGGAGGAAAGAAAGAGACAGGGAGGATATGATAGAAACATTTAAATATATAAAGGGAATCAACACAGTAAAGGAGGAGACTATATTTAAAAGAAGAAAAACTACCACAACAAGGGGACTTAATTAGAGGGGCAAAAGTTTAAAAATAATATCAGGAAGTATTACTTTACTGAGAGGGTAGTGGATGCATGGAATAGCCTTCCAGCTGAAGTGGTAGAGGTTAACACAGTAAAGGAGTTTAAGCATGCGTGGGATAGGCATAAAGCTATTCTAACTATAAGATAAGGCCAAGGACTAATGAAAGTATTTAGAAAATTGCGCAGACTAGATGGGCCAAATGGTTCTTATCTGCCGTCACATTTTATGTTGCTAACCAACAGAATCCTGTTCTCAGCCTCGGGATCTCTGTGGATTGTGTTTGTAAGGGAGAGCTGTTACTGCACCTGAGTTTCAGGACTGAACACGACCCCAGTAGTTTGTAACACAAGCCTTCTGCATTATCACTAATAAAAATATTGAAGAGAATGGATCCAAGTAGAGTTCCCTGAGGTTCCCAACAGATAACAAGACCTTGCTTTGTTCGAACGTACTCTATTTACTTCAACCTTCTGTTCAGGGGCGTATTAGCCGCGAGGCAAACAAGGCATTTGCCTTGGGCGGCATTTTTCAGGGGGCGGCAAAAAACGCCGCCCCCCAAATGCCCAAGGCAAATGTCTTGTTAGCCTCGCGGCTAACAGACATTCTGGGCGCTGGGCGGCAGTGGCTGCAGCGCTGGGCGGGCGGGCGGCGAGGGAGCTCTTCCCCTGAGCGCTCTCCTCAGCTCCCTCGCGCGCCGCCAGCAGAGTGAGGCTGGGAGCCGGAATATGACGTCATCAACCTGGCTCCCAGCCTCACTCTGCTGGCGGCGCGCGAGGGAGCTGAGCAGAGCGCTCAGGGGAAGAGCTCCCTTGCCGGCCGGCCGCTCGCCTGCCCGCCCGCCCGCCCAGCGCTGCAGCCACTGGACCCCAGGGAGAGGAAGAACCCCCCCCAGCATTACCAAAGGTAAGGAGGCTGGGGGGGGGGGGTTAAATAAAAAAATAAAAAAAACACTAGTGAGTGTGTGTATGTCTGTTAGTGTGTGTGTTAGTGTGTGTGTGTGTTAGTGTGTATGTGTGTGTTAGTGTGTGTATGTTAGTGTGTCTGTTAGTGTTAGTGTGTATGTTAGTGTTAGTGTGTATGTTAGTGTTAGTGTGTGTGTTTGTGTGTATGTTAGTGTTAGTGTGTGTGTGTTAGTGTGGGTGTCTGGTAGTGTGTGTGTGTTTGCCTGTGAGTGTGTGTGTCTGTTAGCTAGTGAATGTGTGTGTGTGTATTTAGAAGGTGGAGCAGGGGGGAAGGTTGGGTGGCGGTTGCGCGGGTGGGGGTGGCGCGGGGGGGTGCCTGAGTTTTGTCCTGCCTAGGGCAGCACAAAACCAGGATACACCACTGCTTCTGTTGCATGTCACTCAGCCACTGTCTAACCCATTCAACAATATTGGAATCCAGACTCAAAGGATTATTGTTTATGTAGTTTATTGATAAGCCTTCTATGTGCGACAGTGTCAAAAGCCTTACTGAAATCTAGGTAAGCAATGTCTTCTGCACCACCTTGATCTAGTATTTTAGTTAGCCTATCAAAAAAAAAATCAATAAGCTTAGTTTCGCATGATCTCCCTGAAGTAATCCCATGTTGTCTGATCTTGAAATCCATGTGATTTTAGATGTTCAACAATCCTGTCCTTTAACATGGTTTTTGTTACTTTCCCCGCTACTCAAGTAAGTCTTACTGGCCTATAGTTGCCTGACTTCACACTACTAACTTTCTTGTGAATTCCCAATTTGCTTATATCTGGGCATAACACCATTAACAATAATTGGTCAAATAAATCAGTTCAAGGTTTTTTTCCTAATTGAGGTCCATTTCCTTCATTTTCATCTGTAAATAGTGAACAAAAAAAATTGAGGCAGTCAGCTAAACCTTTATCCTCTTCTACATACCTTCCTTCTTTTGTTTTTAGTCTCACTAATCCTTGTTTACGTTCTTTTTCTCATTTATGTTTTTCCACCATTTTACGGACTGTGCTATTCTCTCTTCTGTGTGCGCTTTGGAGGCTATTATAACTTGCTATGCCGGTTTCTGCCTAATTTTAGATCTATCTTCCTCACTGGGTTTCTTCATAATTACTAAATGCCAACATTGTTTTTTACTATTTTGGCCACTTATGTGGAGTACCACAGTGGTTTCTTTACTTTTTTGCTATTACTGACATGCCTAATGCAATTTTCTATTGCCTTAAGTAGTGCAACTTTTAAATAATCCCATTCTCCTGGATTCCATTTAAACTACACGAGTCTGAAAATGACTCCCTTACACACATTCTAATTTTAGAAAAGTCTGTTTTTCTAAACTTGAAAACTTTTTAATAATCCCTTGGACTTGGTATCTCAGATCGGATTAATATTTGGACAGTGCACTTAGGGAATCAAGACCTGTCTGGGGAAGAATAATTCATGATGTGTGACTACATGTATTTTAGGTTGTTGCATAGTTATGGAAGAACCAGCCCTTAAATGCCCTAACTGCAAGCCACTCAGCGCCTTCATGTCGACTTCAGAATCTCTAGCGCTACTTTCTGAGTCAACGTCAAAACTTTAACCAAGTGGCATTCCCCCCAGAAACCATGGATCATTTTCTTAGATTGGGCTATATGATGTGTGGATTTTTTGTAATTAAACTACTATTTTGGGGATATTTTTTATTAAATTAAATTAAGCAGTGTCTGTTGCAATCCTCTACCAGACACAGATGCCAGGGCGCGATCGCCTATACGTTTGTGTATAAAAACTTGTGTGTTTCTGATAAAGGTTATTGTTCTCCCTTGCACTATGTATCATCTGGTGTTTGGGGACTTGGGCTAGAAACACTGAAAGCAGCGCTACTTTCAGCTCAAGGGAAAATTGTGCAGAGTTGCCCATTAGGAATATTGGGGCTTCGTTACAACTATCTCTGTAGTCTGCGGCTAGGGGGAGAATAAAACAGCAGAGGTATCGGTTTGGTGTACCCGAGCTTGACTAAACCATGCTTAAACCTTAAAACTGAACTGCATGCCATGTTGTCCTTAGGGGGTTCAAGATTATAGTCTACTCCTTTGCCAATTGCATTTATATTAGGTGTTCAACCTTACCCTGGACTCAACACCATTGTTTCTACTCAACCCTGCCCAGTGATGTTGGCAGTTTGCCTTTCTCTAAAGTTCTAGTGACCAATGGATTGTGGGTAAATTAGCTTACAATTTAAAAAATAAAACAAATGAGGTGAAAAAATATTTTTAAAAGAAAATTGCAAAGTGACAGTACCGTTGTAAAAAGCTTCCTTCATGCAGTAACCTGTTTAAGGTAATAATCAGTTCCTTGTTAAAGCACGTACACTCAGCCTTTCTTCCAGGCTGTACCTATCAAGTGCTCTTGATGCAATCATCTTTCTTTATCAAGCTGTGTGTTAGAATCGTTGATATTCCAGTCCCTATATAATCAAGAATCAGGCTCTCACTTTACTTCCATTTGACTGCCTGTCAAGTTTTCATAACAAAAATTATTTTATGTGTCACTAGCTAGTGGATGAGAGCTGCTCTCCCATTCAAATAGAATGGCATTGATGTTTGTGGCAATTTTAAATTGCAAATGTTAACTTATGATCTACCACTACTGCCAGTAGTTCTCTTGAGTATGAGCTGCTCAAAGCATATGCTTACTCTTCAAAAGCCAAAACACATGCTAAAATACAGGTAAAATTATTGTTTTATTCTTTCGCAGCAAAAATCATGTAGGGTGATATACTTTTCTTTTTTTTTCTTGATAACCAGTAATATTCTTATAGATAAAAATGTCACTTGAATATGCTTAACTCTCATTATCCTGGGTCATGCTTTTAAAGTAAATGTATTTCATGACTGAGCAAACACATAGACAACAGTTTTCCTGGTTCAGAAATTACCCCTGCAGCTCACAAGAGAAATCCTAAGTGTGGCGAAAGTAACCTCTCCACTGGTTTTTGAAGGGGCCTGTGTGCCAGCCTCCTGCCCTGCGACTATGGCCCTGGGATGTATTGCCCTTCTAGGAACTGATTTAGGCATATTGTATTTTATTAGGCTGCTGCTGGCCCTTTAAGAACCATCTGGGGACATACTGTGGAGTTATTGGGTGGCCACCATTTCATGTATCAGAGGCACATGGGGAGAACGATGGATGAAGCACATGGTGAGAACAATGGATGGCGGCCATTTTAACTCACAGACACTGTTTGGACTTTTCTACACGGTGCCATCTCGCCAGTATTTGGTGCACAAAGACATCGTGCAGTAGTTTTAATCTATACAACAGGGGACACATTATACAGTAATTATTTTTCATATAGCCTGTATATGTTCTGCAGAATCTGCATTAAACTGTATCTTCCAAACTACTGAACGGATCTTGGTGAATTTTGGATATGTGGTTCACCCAGATCCCCCGGTTCCGAGGATATACATTTTATGGGGTTATTGCATGTTTTGGGGTCCCTGTGATACGTTTTATAATACTGTATTTCTCTGCCTGTGATAATTATATTAACCATTGTGTTTAGTAATCGTATCACAGGCAGAGGGGAGGATTTTGTGTTGGAGTGTCTGTGTGTATTGTACGGATTGATTGGTTGTATTTCAAAACCCTGTGGGCAGTACTAGGTTTGTGGATTGTGAATAAAAGCGGCTGTATGTGCCAGTACAGTCAGTTCTACTTCACCCTCAATCTGAGTCCTGTCTCTTATTGGGGGAATCTGCTACAAGGGATTGCTATGCTTGTCATACTCCCTTGCTAAATCACTACTAAGCTCTTTTAAGAGCTTGTTCCTGCTTCGCTCTGAAGGAAGAGAAGTTCGGTCTGCGGTGGTTGTGGTGTCTGCTAGAGTGCTTTGTGTCCTCAGGAAGCGCTAGGAGCATCCTTCAACAGAGGTACCCAGTCGGGGTGCCAGGTGACCCGTTACACTAAGTACCCCTGCCTCGCGAAAGAAATTTCTATTGATTTAAATTCCCAATGAAACATGTAGACACTGATATCAAAGTTAATCCTGTATTGGAAAACAAGCCTGATTAAAAAGGGACACCACTACAGCTTAATGTAGTTGTTCTGGTGTTTATAACCTGTTTCTGCAGAGTCAGTGTGGGCCAAACTTCAAGGTTGCTCTCGACCACAGGACTACCAAACAGGGTGCTATTTGGAGGTGTGATACAGGAGGTGGATGCCACGTCCAGGGCCGTCTTTAATATTGATTGGGCCCTGGGCAAGCATTTGATGGAGCCACCTGACCTCCACTCCCTGACATGCAATCACGCTCTACACTTCCCAACGCAGTAGCGGAACCATTTTCCCATGCTTGCAGAGTTGTATTTAGCACTGAGGTGTGTTTATGTGTTTGAATGGAAGCATGTTTTTGTATGGAGTATGTTTGTGTAAATGTAGGGGTGTGTTTGTAGGTGTTGTTGGTGTTTGAATGCAAGCATGCATCTATGTGTAGTTGTTTTTGCTTTTTAATGCTGGGGTGTGTTTATATATATTTTTGGTGTTTAACACAAAGATGTGTTTATATGTATTGTTGACGTTTCAATGCAGGACTGTGTTTGTATGTAGTGTTGAAGGTTGAATGCAGGGGTGTACTTGAGTGTAGTGTTGGTGATTTGAATGATGAGATGTATGCACATGTACACATACACTGCCACACACACTGTGATACTCATACACACACACACACTGAAACACATGCAGACACACAGATATAAACACTGACACTCACACTAACACTAACACACATGCAGATACAGACTGACACAGATACACACACTAACACATACAGACACACAGATACACAACCTGACACACACGCAGGTACACAGATAAAAACACTGACTATATACAGATGCACACACAGATATACACACGCAGGTACACACACTGACAACATACAGATACACAAATACATACAATGATAACATACAGATACACAAACTGACACACATACAGATACGCAGATACACAATCTGACACATATGCAGATACACACATACCACATAGAGAAACATAGATATACTAAATACAGATACAGAGATATACACACATAGATATACATACTGACAACAGAGATACACACTGGCAGACATACTGACACACTGACATAGTGACACACCCTGACAGACATACTGATACACACACATTAATAGTGACACACACACACACACACCCTGACAGACATACTCACACACATACAGAGACATACTAAGACACACACACACAGACACCCTGACAGACATACTCACACACATACTAAGACACACACATATATACTGACACAGACAGACATACTACACACACACAGACACCTTGACAGACATACTCACACACATACTAAGACACACTGACAGACATACTGACACACTGACAGACTGATATACACACACAGAAACCCTGACAGACACAGACAGTCCAGCTGTGTAAAATGAGGAATAGATATAATGAGGCACAGGGCAGTGCTGAAATGTAGCTGGAGGTTTTAATGACAGTAATTTCACCCATAACATAAAAGGACATAATGTCATTGGAAGACAATGCAAAATAATTACAACATGAAGCTATTGGAGCATCAATAAAACCTTATGCAAACCTAAAATGGACATTGGCATGCATGAAAGCAATTCCCCTCTGGATTTAAAATGGATTCAGGCACAATAATTAACCTGATATTGCAGGCATTTGTAAACAATCTATAAATATGTATAACAATTGGTCATTAAAGCCATATGTAAAGCCATCATCACATGCATATGCAATGCACTGTATATAACAAACACACAGAAAAGCAGATCACTGTATAAAAAAAAAAAAAAACAACAACAATCTCAATACATTGCAATGTGATTTTTGTAGCCCAAGTCTTCACACCCTCCAAACTACTTCGCATGTACACTTTATAACTTTCAGATATACAACCAGGATGGGTAAAAATCTGTGCTCTAATCATCCAGCCTACCTTATGGGTTCCCTGGGGTCCAGTGGCAGGCTGAGGTCATTGGGAGTGTGAGGCTCCTGCACTCCAGCTCCCTCCTGACGGCCTCCTACTCCTTCCTCCCGCGCGGCTTCATTCTATCTGGGAGGAAGTGACTCACGGCAGTCACTTCCTCCCAGCCTGCTGCAGTAAAACAAGGGGGCCCCACTTAGTGTGTGGGCTCCCGGTGCAGCGTCTGCACCGGCGGGCCCATGGGGAAAAAATTTTTTTTTACGGACAGCGGGGCCCACGGGGTAGCTGCATTGGGCCCCCCAGGAGTGAGTGGGCCCGGGGCAGCTGCCCCGTTTGCCCCGCTTTAAAGACGGCCGTGGCCACGTCTTAAAGTGAAATATCAATTTTGATCTGTGGGTGTGCCACACACACACACACGCCACAAACACATGCTTCCCTGCAGCCAATCAGGGAGTGTCAGACTATTTAAGCCTGTTTTGTCAATTTCTCTGTGCCCTGTCGTGGTTTCCATTTTGGTTATTAGAGAGCACGTTCCTGGTATTGATTCTAGTGTATTTGACCTTGGCTTCCATTCTCACTATCCGATCTCTGTATTTTTTTACCTTTGGCTTGGCTCCTGACTATTCTGTATTCTCCATTCCTTGACTCGTGGCTTGTTCATTGATTCCGTGTATTCTGTGTTCTTGTCTTAATCCTGTCTTGTGTTTTTTTTTCCTTTATCTGTTAAATCCGGCAATTTTAAGGCCCGGTGATACGTTTTAGGATTTTCCTTTATATCTACTTAAGTTCTGCATGTTGGGCATCAGCTATTCATGACAGTGGAGAGGCATTGAACGAACACCAAGGACTTAAGGGAGCTCTATATACTGATAGAGACACGAAAAGTGACCGGGTCTTTCCACCTAGTGCTCTGGTCCTCTACACTGGATTGGACAATGCTTGTGGCCCAGCCAAAACATATCTGAAGTATTCGGCTAGGCACTTCCAATCCAAGCACTTTTTGGCCTGAACACCTGTCTAGGGGAGAGCTATCCAGGCATTACACCAGCCTGGGGGTGTTGGCACTGGAACTTATGGTTTTGCGGGCATACTATTGTTTGATGCCGAGGTGTCTGACTGTTAAAGTTAACTCATCAGGTACAGACACCCAGGGCCAGGTATGGTGTAAAAATAACATTCACTGCAATAAGGTGTGCTTGTTTTAGCCTTACATCAAGCCTTGTCAAAAGAGTAGGGGAGGGCTATAATCACCTAGGGGTTTTCACTAAGGGGGAAAGGGAGTCCTTGGCAGGAACACTCAGGACACTTACAAGTCCACCACAGCAGCATTTTGCTGCCCTTGCGCAATAACTTCCCAATGTTTTCCCAATGGGATAGCATTGGATTGCCTGAGATTATCAAATCTGATAATCTCAGACAGAGGCAGAGCATAGGGCCACACTGCATAGAAGAGAAAATCACCTTTTTAAAGTAAAGACAGGGGGCATGGGACCTAAATAATCATTTTACCACTATATTGTCAGGAATATAGGTCTGCGTTCCTTAAAAGGTAGCAAAGAATATTTTGAATAAATATAACAATGTGAAAATTGTGTATGCAAGAAGGAATGTATGAACTATTAATATGAAGTTTAAAAAAGTCACAAAATGAAAATATAATATACCCTTAATAGTTTGACACACACATTCTCTCACAAATTATTTTGAATTAAGTCTACCCAACCTCCATAGCTTCATTGGATCATTTCCCTGGGGTCCAGAGTGGTGTGTAATCTTCCTGCACTGCTTGCTCGAGCACGCTATTTAGGGATGCCACAGTGATGTCATAACCCAGCTTCTGGCATCACCGCAGGATGCGTGAGGAAACCATGCTGGAAGATCATTAAGATTACAGCTACCTCATCATCTCCATTCTCCTCCAGCTAGCCACCTCTTGGGGGTGCAAAGGTGGCCAGTCAAGAACTCTTGGTGTACACCCTGCATTTGGTGCACATATCCCCTGGGATGTGCATACCATGAATTAAGAAGCTAGGCTTTAGAGAACGTGGAAACCTTTACTTGACTACAGTGTCTACTGGGGGAGAAATAAATCATACCCTTTCTTTTTCTACCCCCCCAGTGTTTTGTTTATACATATTACAATAAAGACTATGTCCCTTTGTCTGCTTTGTTCTTTTTGTCTCAGTATGGATTGTATTATTTGTATGCTGTGCCCTTGTTAGATTTTATGGGCACTTCTGGCCTCGGATATTAAAATTACAATTTAACAGCCTTGCCAGACCGGTTTGTTTTCACATCATTCCCTGAACAGAGAGAAACTACCCACAAAGGAGTCATAATTATCAGCTATATCAGACTCTAGAGTGCAGGCAGACTCTCACAACAGGTGGCATAACTGCATTCAGTGTTAAATCACTAGAACATAGAAATAAATAAATAAAAAGGTAAAGAAAAACAACATTTTGTATTTGCAAAACAAGTTTCCTAGTGTTTGCCTTTAGATTGTAATTACAAAAAATAAAATAAATGGGATACAAAGCTGTAATAAAAACAGTTATAGTTTGGTGATGCCATATCATATATATAGAATGATCTTCTATGACTCATTAACATTGAAAATATAGAATTGTTTTAAGGAGCATAGCAAAAATAATGGATTTCTAGCTTGTGTTTCTTAATGGGACAGAGACTGTCTTTCCTATTGTCTGTGCATCCACAATCAATACAAACCCAAAGCAAATCAGATACAAACCAAAACTTCTTGTCTGGACCTGAAGTCTGAAACATGGTAATTCTTGATTTCACTCATCAGAAAAAGTACATTTGCCTTGGTCTCCAAATGCCATTCATCTCTAAACTGGACAGATGTTTAATTATAGGGCATACCTAAGCAGAATACCTATTTTTCTATGAAGTAGGTCTTACAAGTCTGATTCAAACCATCAAGGAAATAGCCTTGCGTGGGAAAGAGGGTATCCTTGTCTATGCTCAAAGCCATATCATGTATGGGTTCCTGCTCATAGCCACTCTTAGTCTTCAAACTGTATATTTACATATTATATACACATACATATACAAATGTACACACACACACACATATATATATTATATTATACAAGGAGCAGCAATAGTTTCTATGACAGGGGCTGCAAACCACAAAGACCTGGTACAGGGGCAGGCACCGGTCAGCATTTCAGAGGTTGTGGATTCCATCTCCATAATATTCTTATATCCATACTGCTGTGAAAGGAGCACAGGAGATGTAATCCACAAAATCTAGAGTGCCAAAGGTTGTCTACCCTTGGCTTAGCAAGACATAGCAAGGACATTTTAACAATCTAACTCTTTTTCTCGTCTACATTAATATTAAATAGAAACACTCAATAGCATAACTGTGGATTGCATTCACCATTTAACTGATTAAGCACAAAGACAAGTATCTACAAAAAAAATAAAAAAATAGGACCACACAGATTAGTAGAGTCAAACACAGACAAAGGGTGATATTCAATGTTTAACTCACAATGTCTGACTCACAAAAGTATGGGAAAATCAGGCTCATCTGATTTATAGATGTATTTTTTGGTAATTACGGTTGTGGTGAATCTGGTTGACTTGAATTTTCAAATGTCCATGCAAAAGAAACAGAAAAGCAACATAGTGAAACACTGTATAAAAGTATAACAAATCACTTATTGGTCACACTTACAAAATCTTTAAAAATCAAAAGCCCATCATCAAATCTTTGAAGAAACTGGAAACAGTGAAAAGTGCAAATGCATATAATTTCTCCTTTCTCCTTCTCTAAAGAAAAATTATGCAGGTATGTAGTAAAAATAAAGTAATTGTCCAATCTCACTCTATGTGTTTCATCTCCCACGAGACTTCCTTTAGGGATATCAATATTAATTATTAGCAAAGATTGGTTATAAAAGAGTATACAGACATATCCGAGTTATAAATGAACTATAGATCCACCTCCAGATCGCCTTCAGCCAACCCGAACAGGATTTCCCAGCTGTTATCTTTTTAGTAATAATTGGAAAAATTCCCAATTTTTTTTAATTAGTCTTTTTCTCCTTGCAACGCATATGCGTTCCACTGACGTCCGCGGCACTATTTCTGGCTTCCTTTTATGGGATGTCACATCCTGTATCCAGTGGAATGCTTATAAAAGGTGGCGGCATTGTTCCAATGTCCAGAGGATATCATCTAAAAGGAAGCCCATAGATTGCTCAGCGACCAAAGTACTTACCAAAAACTCCCTACTAAACTAATAAGAAATTCAATGAGAAATTAAAATTATTGCGAACAGAAGCCAAACAAAAAAGGTGATTGACAGACAAGTTTTGGTTTTTTTTCAAGAATTTCTTAGGTTTGCCACTTTCTATTTTCTCACTAAAATCCAGAAGATCAAAAACAATCCACCATGTCATCCAATTATAAGTAGTATTGAATCATTAACATCCCAACCTTCTGAATTCATTGACCATTTCTTACAAAAGTATGCACGGCTTGCAAAATCATATTTTAAAGATACGAAACATATTTTACAAGAAGTTGAGTCAATAGTGTCATGGCTCACCGTGACATCCAGATGGCCAGAAAACATACCTTCTGTTCTTAAACTTCTGCACCTCAACCTGTAAATACTTCTATTAAGACCATCACTACTTCCTGCCAGCCCAAGCAAGACCTACCTGTGGATTAAAGAAGATCTTGACTGCTCTCCAGCTGTACCAAAAGCTGGTACTAAGGAGCCCCATGTTGAAAAGGGACTCCACACTGGGTACTATAACTACAAGGACTTTCTTGATTCTGATAGTGAACCTGATGAGTGTTATGAGGAGCCTATTCACGCCCGGAGTGCATTCTTAAAGGAGGGATACTGTCACGGCTCTCACCGTGACATCAAGACGGCCAGACTTGGTCACTCCAGAAGTGCCCAACAGGGGATTTGAACATGAGTCCTTATGCATCCCAAGCCTGTGTTCCTGCCTCTAAGCCCCTATTTCAGCTTCTGTATCTGCCTGAAGCCAGATCTTGTCTTATCTGCAGCACTAGGGGGCTGGACTTCACCAGTGGCTCTCACCTAAATACCCAGCTAATACTGATCTGATTCAGGTGGGTTTAGATAGGATTACCTAAACCCACCTGAATCAGATCAGTATTAGCTGGGTATTTAGGCACTGCCTCACCCTGGGAACTTTATCAGTTCATGGATTCTGGTTCTGCTGTCTGGTTCCGGTTTCTGAGTATCCAGATTGTATGTTTTCCAGTTTGTTCCTGGCTCCTGACCTTGGCTCTTCTATTCAATTTCTCTGACCTCAGGCTTCCCCTGACTACAGCTTTCCCAGACTACTCTTCTGCTTGTCCTTGCCTGTACTGCGATGGAGTATATCCCTGCACAACCCCCGTGCACAGACTCACAGGCCAGGTGAATTTTTACATGACCATCTTGGTCTGTGTCTATTTGCAAGGGTGAGCATATATCTCTGCCTACCGGACTCTCAACTAAGGTAAGCCGTGACACAGAGTGGGAAAGAAACGAGTATATATGGGCTACTTTTGATGTTAGCTCTTTATACACCGTAATAGACCATCAATTGGACCTATCGGCAGTTAAAGATAATTTAGACCATGATACTAGTTTGGACAATGATTTTAGTGAAGTTTTAATACAGTCCATACATTTTATTTTACATCACAATTTTTTTTTTAATTGGGCATCAAGTTCTCCCCAAGTTATGCTAACATTTATATGGACAGTTGGAGAGACAATTCATTTGGAACAACAAAGTATATGGGGCGGACCTGGTGCTCTATATTGATGATATTTTAGTAATTTGGAAAGATTCAGAAGATATTTTTATTATATTAATGACAATGCTACAAAACAAAAATTAATATTTTTAGACTTGGCCATTTATACTGAACATTCCAATATTAAAAACGATTACACACTTCAAACCTACAAACACTAACAGTTTCATAGATGCAACCAGTGGCCATCATCCTAGATGGCTATATGGGGTACCTAGAAGTCAATACACCAGATCGAGAAATTCTGCGAACAAGCATCTTTTCTAACAAATTCATAGAAAAAGGGTATTCCAGGAGAGATTTACAGATATAAGTTGATATGATAGGTGAGATGAAAAGAGGCTCCCTCCTTTTGCATAAGGAAAAGAACCCTAGAAAAAAAAATTGGAGAAGAGATTTGAATTCTCCTTCAGTACCAATCACAGCTTTCAGGCCTTTCGAATCAATAAAACCCATCAAAAAGTATTGGCCTATTTTACAGGATGTAAAAAAAGATGAATTTCTCGGTCCCGTACTACCTCAAAGACCTAACATAATATAGAGAAAAAACAAGAATTTAAAGAATCTTCTAGCACCAAGCACTTTTAGAAACAAGAACCATAAAAATAAACAAAACTGTGCAACTTCTCATAATAGAGAAGGTTTCTATTTATGCGGACAATGTAAGGCCTGTAGGTTTTTACTTAGACATACTTCTCGTTTTAGAAGCAAGGTGACCCAGGAGACTTAATATAAAGGCAGCCTGACCTGTTCTTCTACCCATGTAATGTATTTACTTTGTAAACACAATGGATGGAGCACTTCAAATCTCCCCTCTTCTCAATATAATACTGCAGAGACAGAGAGATACATACAATAGTGCAGACAATTTACAATAAATATAAAAACAATATGTGCAAGGAAACACTCACAAGATCAGAGCCAATTGAAAACCTGGCTCTGGTATAGATGGCTTCAGGAACTATTTCAGGGTGATCCTTAACCCTTCTGTGGCTGATGGTGCAGTTTCCAATAAATAGAGAAGGATCCAAAGGGTGGAATAAAAAAGATAAATTTATTGAAAAAAATAATAAGCATAAAAACCAGGAAAGGATAAAAAATAAGGAAAACCAGGAAAGGATATAAAAATAAGTGAGCCAATACGTGTATCGCCTATTGTAGCTTCCTCAGTCAGCTCTCCTAACCACTGTCCAGAAAACGTTCTTATATACATGATAAATTGATTGCAGTTCGCGGTAAAATTCATTTTGGAACGCACTCGTGCGTTCCATATCCGCGTTCTCGTGTTTCCGGTCTCGCGGGTGCAATGACTTCCGGGTTTCGGTCCGAGTGGAACGCATAGTGCGTTCCACTTCAGTTCCCTCTCGTTTTCACACTACGTCATGCGTAAGTGGAACGCAGGCTATGCGTTCCAAGTCTCCTCTCCGTTTCTCATCCACATAATAATGTCCACACAGAAATAAAAATAGAGACGTAATAATTTTCAAGCGTATGTATGATTTGCTTCTCAAACTCATAACCTTTCATTTTCATTTTAAGATAATCTTAGCCTTCTTATTATATATCCTTGCCATTAGAATTATGTTTATAATTAATTGTGTATTATAATTAATAACTTCCCACTCTATTCCCCTATTTGTGTAAGCACTATAATAATTTATGCATGGTCACTTTACATAGAATGGAGAATTACATTAGTTTTATACTATTTGCACTATCACTTTAAATGTTAAGATTGAACGAATATGTGGAAATATGGTATATATTTTATAGTGGTGAATGATCACCCTGAAATAGATCCTGAAGCCATCTATACCAGAGCCAGGTTTTCAATTGGCTCTGATCTTGTGAGTGTTTCCTTGCACATATTGTTTTTATATTTATTGTAAATTGTCTGCACTATTGTATGTATCTCTCTGTCTCTGCAGTATTATATTGAGAAGAGGGGAGATTTGAAGTGCTCCATCCATTGTGTTTACAATGTATGTATTTTCTGTGTTGGTATAGGGGATAGCACACGGGTGTTTGAGCTATTGGTAGTTACTCACTGTGCCATCTGTATTTGTTGTGTATAATGTATTTACTTACCTGTAGTTGCGGTTTACTGTGCATGGGTAGAATGGGCAGACAAGCCAAAATTTGTTTCCTGGAACACCAAAATATTAGAAAGGGTTTGACAACACATTCGGTCCCATTTTATTGTAATAGATGCCCCAATTTTAAATCAAACAAATTTATGTTCACGATTATAGAGCAAGTGAAATTTGATAAAAAGGAGGGGGTGATTTGATGATTATTTTAAGACGGGGAGAGGGTTATTGGATTTTAAAATTACAAAATCTACAAAGGTTTTAATGTAGAATTTGTTTTAGTATGTTATTTGTAGTGGGTTAAAGTCTAGTTTTATAAATATGTAGATTTTTTACCTATTCATCTTTTTCACACATTTTTATATATTTGATCTTATACATTAGATTTTTTTATATACATCTTATTATTGACATTTTAGATTAATTCCTTCCTTCCTCTTAACTTCATAACATAGGCGAATTTATATTATATTATATTATATATATATATATATATATATATATATATATATATACACACACACACTCATTTTATTGATTAATAATTATATGTACTTATATTTGTATAGTATGTGTATATAGTGGTGATCCCTTATTTCTGTTCCTGTTTTTTCACTATTTCCTATATATGGATTCCTATTTGTATAGACTTCTGCTTGATATAATGATTAGAGTTGAGCGGATACCAGAATGTTCGGGTCCGGCGGGTTCGGCCGAACTTAGAAAAAAAGTCCGGGTTCGGACTTGAACTTGACCCCGAACCCCAACCCCATTGAAGTCAATGGGGACCTGAACTTTTGGGCACAAAAATGGCTCTAAAACACGCCTGGAAAGAGCTAGAGGGCTGCAAAAGGAAGTAAAATTTGGGTACGAGTAGGACAAGTGCCCTGCAAACAAATGTGGATAGGGAAATCACTTAAAAATAACAAAATAAGCAGCCGCTTAGTAGATAGCTCCCTAATACCGTGGGAATTAGGGAGTTATCTACCAAAAGGCTGAAAGACCTAAATTGGTCTTTCATCCACATTTACTAATACTAAGTAAAGATTACTTAGTATTAGTAAATTCAGCCCCTACTCGCTATACCTCAAGTAGGGGCATGTCTAGTAAACAGTGAGCAGCCAGTGGCTGCTCACTGTAAAAACAAAACAAAAAAAAACCTATTGCCCCCACCCCTGTGCGAAGGGTAGGGGCCCTAAATAAAAATTGAGTGGGGGACCTAATGTCCTCCCCCCCGTCCCCACCCCTGAGCGGTGGGTGGGGGCCATAAATAAAAATTGGGGGGACCTAATGACATTAGGTAGGTCCCCTCAATTTTTATTTATGGCCCCCACCCACCACTCAGGGGTGGGAGCCGGGTTGGAGGACATTAGGTCCCCCCCATTATTGTTATTTAGGACCCCCACCCGCCGCTCAGGGGTGGGGACAATAGCCCCCCCCAATTTTTATTATTGGTCCCCATTCACCGCTTATGGGTGGGGGCCGGAGGGAGGACAATAGGTCCTCCCCTTGTTATTTAGGGCCCCCACCTGCCGCACAGGGGTGGGGAAGGACAGTAGGTGTCCACCCCTTATTTAGGGCCCCCACCCGTCGCTCAGGGGTGTGGGCCGGGGGTGGCAATAGGTCCCCCCCTTTAGTTTAAAAGCCCCCACTCGCACGTTGCGGGTGGGGGCTCAGGAGGGGGCATTTTTTTAACAGTGCACTGTTTGATAGACACGCCCCTACTCGCAGTATAGCGAGTAGGGGCATAATTTACTAATACTAAGTTGACCAGCTTCTATAGAGGCTGGGTCACTTGCTGCACTGGCTAAATCACAGCCATGCCATTAGTAGGCCTTTCAAAATGCGTCATTAAATCTCCGCACTCCAAACTCCAACCCGAACATACAGTGATATGTCCGTGTTCGGGTTCCAAAAAAACGTAATGTTCGCTACGAACTTGAACTTTTCAGTTCAGGTTTGCTCAACTCTACTAATGATCCTTTCTTATTTGTTATGTCCTTTCTGAACTTTGAGCCACTTCCGGTACATTTTCGAGGGTGGAACGCATAAGCATAAGCGTTCCACCGGATGTGACGTTGCATAGAAGTAAGCCGGAAGAAGTGCCATGGTTGTCAGTGGAATGCATATGCGTTCCAAGGAGAAAAGGACCAATTGAAAAAATAATTTTGACAGTGGGAATTGCTCCAATTATTACTAAAAAGAACAGCTAGGAAATCCCATTCAGGTTGGCTGGAGGTGGATATATATTTCATTTATATCTCGGATATGTCTGCATGCTCTTTTATAACAGATCTTTGACAATAATTAATATCCCTGAGGAAGTCTCCTGGGAGAGAAGAGACACGTAGAGTGAGATTGGACAATTACTTTATTTTTACTACATACCAGTGCATAATTTTTCTTTAGAGAAGGAGAAATTAAATGCATTTGCACTTTTCACTATTTCCAGTTTCTTCAAAGATTTGATGATGGGCTTTTGATTTTTAAAGATTTTGTAAGTGTGACCAATAAAAGTTATTTGTTATACTTTTATACAGTGATGCACTATGTCGCTTGCATGAATATTTGGGAATTCAAGGTAACCAGATTCACCACAAACGGATTTACCAAAGAATACATCTATAAATTAAATGAGCCTAAATTCCAAATACGTTTGCGAGTTAAACATTGAATATCACCCTTTTTCTGTGTTTGACTCAACTACTCTATGTGTGGTCCTATTTTTTTTTATTTATTGCAGATACTTGTCTTTGTGTCATATTTCTGAGGAACTTTTTGGTGTTCTACAATATATATTTTGAAAGGGTAAATACTTCAATGTAGTTTAGTGCTGCACTATTATGGGGAGTGTGTTTGAATGTTGTGTTTTGATACAACCTAGAGAGCAGTCTGATTTTGTCCAGCCGGTGGTACTAGAACACTTAAAGCCAAACAAGAGGAAGAAGACTAGCGCAGACTGTCTGGCATCCTCACTTGATTGTAAGTCATCCATTGCCTGGCAACCCTAACCTGGTGATTATCACACATAATATGCTATCAAGGCATTTTTTCCCTTCAGATTAGAGGCAGTGTTTGACATATGGGATTTCTAATCTGGAGGGGAAAAACAGGCAGGCAAGTCTCCAAACTTTAAGACCCTCCCCCTTATTAAGCACATTCCTCTAATTATCAGCTTACCACAAACTACCCCAGTTCTTTGCCTGCCTTCGGCAGAAGAGGTTGTATAGCAGGTTTTTTTTCCGGGGAAGCAGGTGAGAAGGGCTGAGGCTCGGAAGGCTCTGCTTTCTTTTGATCAAGAAGAGAGTTTCACACTGGATGGCAGGTTCATCACGGCGTTTATGGTGGTCCGTCTTTGCCGCGCCAGGTGCCGGTCAGACGAAGGACGCAGGCGTGAGTCAGCTGGGAGGCCCTGGCGGTGGAACGCACGTACAGGTTACGTTGCGTTCCACCGGGAATTCGTGGTGCACATGCGCAATCCCGAATTCAGGCGCCAAATCTGAACTCAGCGTTTTTTGTTCAGATGGTTTCCAGGACTGAAAAGGAGCAACTTACCAGCAGCAACCTCTGTTTGCCAGGAGCTCTCAAATCTGTTGCAAGTGTGTTTCTCACCTGCCCTCCAACACACTGTGAGACCATTTAAGGTAAGACATTTGGCTTTTATTTTAAATGGCTCTAGCCTGAATTAAAAAAGGGAATTACATTTTTTTTTCCTTTCTCTTCTCTCTCCTCAGTATGTCTAATCCTGAGAACACAGAGAAATCGACAGAGAAGGGAAAATGTTCAGCAAAATCCAAGCATTTAAGTTGCTCTGTATGTTTCCAACCTATGCCAGATGGATATAAAAGGAAACTTTGTTCTCTGTGTTCCAAAGAGGCTTCGGAGGAAGCTTAAAAAAAAAAAAAACTAGTTACAACAGAGTATGCAGCAAACCTTTGTGGAAATGCAATCGTCAGTTTGCTCAGGCATCTGTTCCTCAGGATTTACCTGTAGTAAAACAGTCCAAGAAAATACAGAGATCATGGGAAATTTCAGATGCAAGCTCAGGTACTTCTGATTCTAGAGATGAATCCTCTAGTGATTCTTCTGAGGAGGAATTTGCCTTTCCAGAGGAAGCCATTGGAAAATTAATAAAGGAATTACAGTATCTTATGGAGGATGAGAAAACAGGGAAAAAAAAAAAATCTAAAATTTTCCCATTACATCCACAGCTAAAGGAGTTGGTTTTAAGAGAATGGAAATTCCCAGGTCATAAACCATTTATATCAAAACACTTTAAAACGCTTTTCTCCATAGAAGTGGACCAGGACTGCCTGCTGGATACAGTTCCTGTAGTAGCTCAAATAGGAAAGAAAACTGCGTTACCTTTAGGTGACTCTAGTGGTTTAAAGGATGTGATGGTGAAGTGTATGGACTCTTCTTTAAAGAAACATTTTGTTTCCTCAGCAGCTCAGGCAAAAGCACTTATCGCAGGAACCTCTGTGGCTAAAGCCCAAAAACATTGGCTAGAAGAACTAGATAAGGTTTATGCAGGCGAATCGAAAGAAGATCCAGTAAAGCTGTTAAAAAATATCAAGATGTCTTCAGATTTTTTAGTAGATTCTTCTTCAGAAAGTCTGAAGTTATCTGCTAAGAATTTGGGTCTAACGTCAGTAGCTAGGAGAGCACTTTGGCTTAGAAACTGGTCAGCTGACGTTGCATCTAAAAATTCTTTGTGTGACCTACCCTTTGAGTCTGGTAGACTGTTTGGGTCAAAGCTGGATGATCTGTTAAAAAAAATGAAGGAGGGTAGGAAGGCCTTGCCAAGAAGCAGGTTTGGAATAAAAAATAAAAAAAATGGGTATCCAGCCCTCATATAAAAGTTCCTTTCGTAGGAGCAATTACAGGGGTCAGAGGAAAGTTTTCGATTACGGAAAGAAAGAAAAACTCACATACAAGAGAAATAGAATGTTATGACGCCAGGCCAGTGGGAGGGAGATTGAACCACTTCCTAAATCACTGGGTTCTCTCTGTAATAAAGAGCGGTTACAGTCTTGAACTGTCAAATACCCCAAGGAGAATTTATTTATGTTCCAGGGTTCATTCTCAGGCAACAGAGAAAGCTTTAATGCAAGAAGTATCAAAACTCCTGCAGAACAAAGTTATAGAAGAAGTACCCCTAAGAGAAAGACATCGGGGCAATTATTCAAGGCTATTTTTAGTTCCAAAGCCAGATGGTTCATTCAGACCCATCATAAAGGCCGTAAACAAGTGTATTATAAAAAAGAAGTTCTGTATGGAATCAATAAAATCCGCAACACTTCTTATTCAACCAGGGAATCCAACCCTGGATTTAAAAAGATGCCTATCTACACATGCCCATAGCAGAATCCAGCAAAAGATTCCTAAGGTTTGCAATCTGCATCCAGTCGGTAACCATGCATTACCAATTCAGAGCCCTACCATTCAGCCTTTCACCTGCTCCAAGGGTGTTCACAAAGCTGCTAGTAGTCATCTCAGCATACCTAAGAGAATTGGGTATCAATGTCATCTCTTATTCAGTTCTTAAGTCTAATCATAGACGCAATCTCCATGAAGATTTTCCTTCCAGAAGGGAAGAAACAAAAGATTACTCAAACAATTCAGAGGCTCAGAGAGAAAGGTATTTTTCTCAGTCAGAGAAGCTATGAGTTTGCTGGGTCTTTTGACTGCCGCTATCCCTGCAGTCTGTTGGGCAAAAGCCAGGATGAGACCTCTTCAGAGAAACATTTTAAAAGTATGGAACAGACAGGCATACAGCCTGGATGGTCTGATGAAATTCAACAGTCAGACGCTGAGGAGTCTTCCATGGTGGACCTCATCTCGATTCCTGCATATATTTCGTTCCAAATGAAGTCCTTCAGAATTTTAACAGACGCCTCGGCATTAGGCTGGGGGGCTCGTTTAGGAGACCAAAAGAAGCAGGGGCTTTGGCAAGTAAGAATGGATGTAAGAACTTCATCGAACTTAAAAGAATTAAAGGTAGTGTGGATGTCTCTCCTTGCATTTCAGTTCCAGTTACAGAATCAGCATGTACAGATACATTCAGACAATCTGATAACAATAGCATTTGTGAACAAACAGGGCGGTACAAGATGGACAAAATTAGAAATTCTATGTTCAAAGATCATGCTATGGTCAGGAATTCACCTACTCTCAATTTTGGCAGTTCACACAATGGGAAAATTCAACGTGTTACCAGACGCTCTGAGTCGTCAATATTTAAAACAAACAGATTGGTCCCTTTCGTGCAAAGTTTTCAAGCAAATATCAGACAACTTTGGTTGTCCAGAAATAGACCTTATGGCTTCCAGGACAAACAGGAAGACAAGACGATTTGCATCGCTGAACCCTGCAGACAAACCAGAAATCATAGATGCTCTTTAGATACCCTGGAAGTTCAACCTAGCATATGTGTTCCCACCGGTAGTTCTTATTCCCAGAGTGCTTCAAATGATCAAGTTGTAAAGAGTAAGGATTATCATAATCATTCCTTGGTGGCCAAGAAGAAGTTGGTTTTCATCTCTTCTAAACATACCAGGGGCCAATATTGGAACATTCCATGGTACATCTTCCGACCCTACAGAGATTCAAATTGACGGCTTGGTGTCTGAATTCCAGATTTTATAGAGTAAAGGTTTAGATCCTGAGGTTATTAGAATTTTGTTGGCTACTGACAAAGAATCGACGTCTAAAATTTACTCCAAGATATAGAAGAAATTTTGTCATTGGTGTTGTAGGATTAAAGAGAACCCTGTTACCGCCTCCATTCAAAACATTCTTAAATTCCTTCAGATGGGATTTGCGAAAGGATTAAAGCCAGCTTCTCTAAAATTACAAGTTTCAGCTATCAGTTTATTTTCTTTCAGATGTTTGGCATCAAACATTCTGATATCTAGATTCTTCAGGGCTCTGTGCTGTTTGGTTCCTAACATTAGGGAAACCTGTCAGCCCTGGGATCTAAATTTAGTATTATCAGCTTTGTGAACCACCTTTTGAACCTCTAGAGAAAGCGTCTCTGAAGATTTTATCGTTAAAAACTATTTTTGGTGGCAATTACCTCAGTCAAGAGAGTGGATGAACTCCAAGCTCTACAGGCGAATTTTCCTTTTTTCTTTTTTTCCATCAAGACAAGGTGGTTTTAAAGCTCAATCCGACATTTATTCCAAAGGTTTTGACCTCATCTAACATCAATCAAGAAGTGGTGTTGCTACTTTTTGCCAAAATCCATCCAATGCCTTGGAAAGAAAATTTAACTGCCTAAACGTTAAGAGATGTCTTATGCAATATCTAGAATCTACAAAGTCTTTTAGGAAGGATAACAGCCTGTTTGTCTTAGTTCACGGCACAAGGAAAAGTATGAAGGCTTCAAAAAGTTATCTGGCTAGATGGCTAAAGGATTGTATTCATTTGGCTTATTCCACCAGTAACACGGAAATCACAGGCTCCGTAAAGGCCCATTCTACAAGAGCTATATCTACGTCCTGGGCTCTTCGGGCTGCGGCTACGCCTTCCCAGATTTGTTCTGTGGCCACATGGTCATCGTTTCATACATTCTCGGAACATTACAGGTTAGACATACTGGCCTTGGAAGAAGCAGCTTTTGGGCGCAAGGTGCTACAAGCAGTTGAAGTGAGACCCGCCCTAAGGGATTGCTTTTTATATCCCATATGTCAAGCACTGCCTCTAATCTGAAGGGAAAAACACATTTTTACTTCCCGTAAATTTCTTTTTCCTGAAGATTAGAGGCAGTGCTATAATTCCCCCCCTTTTTTCTAATAAACTCAGAATTGTGCATTTAACCGGCTTGTGTATTTTCTGGGGTTGTTTGTGGTAAGCTGATAATTATAGGAATGTGCTTAATAAGGGGGAGGGTCTTAAAAAAGTTTGGAGATTTGCCTGCCTGTTTTTCCCCTCCAGATTAGAAATCCCTTATGTCAAGCACTGCCTCTAATCTTCAGGAAAAAGATTTACAGTAAGTAAATTTTTGTGTGTTGGCTGCTAATAGTATTATTTTACTTTACACTTTTTTTACATTAATTAATATATTTTAGTTACACTATCTGGCATAGGACTCTATTCTATGGTTGAAAGTTAATTGTATCCATTAAACAATAAAATTGCTATGGATATCATCCACTGCTTACCATTTTGCATTTACTTGGTGTAGTAGAGCTCTTTTGCACAACATGAGTATCTCCACTTGTCTCCATTTACCTGCAGAATACATAGACTAGAGCAGCTGTATTGCAGCCCACACAAAATCAGTCGATATTGAAGGAAGGCTGAAACAAGTACAATTTATTAGTGAAAAACACATTTATACACAATGTATCTTCACCTTCCAGGGACATTACAAAGGAAAGTTCCCTCCCCTGCCCCATTCTTGCTTGACTGATAAGTCAATAACCTGCTGAGTTCCTTCCAGAATGAGCACTGAGAGATTAGGATCCCTAACTCCCCACCTAGAACAAGTAACCTCACAATGTGTTCTCAGACAGCTTCTCCTATCATCTATACACACACACACACACACACACACTGTGGCAGTGTGAGGGAACACTGCTATATTAGCTCCAGAATGGCACTTTGTGTTCCCTGATTAGAGGGGGTTAAAATCAGGTTGCACTAGTAGATTAATTAGGGAGCTACATAAACTCTATGTCAGGGGTAGGCAACCTATGGCACTAGTGCCATGCACGGCACTCGTGGTGTCTTCGCACGGCACTCAAGGCTGCTAGAGCCAAACAGGCTGTGGCCTATCAGGAGTCCCAGTGAAACTTCAGATATCTGCTAATACGAACAGGTGGTGAAGCTCTCTCCTGGTGCTCCTTGTAGCGGATGGCATTGGCCTGTCCTCCAGGATTGTGTTTAAAGGACTGCTCATGTGTTTAGCTTACTGTATAATTGAAATTGTATGTGGAATTCGTATGCTTGTTCGGTAGTTTCCATTCATATTTCATACGAATGGAAACTACTGAATCAATAGACCACCCCAGAGAGAAGTGTGTACCTCATTAAGGCTTTCACACACTTCTCTAACCACAGTTAATCAGTGTTTTATTGCTATATCTGGGTGGCCACCATTCGGTAAGCGAACACGTGGCGGCGGCCATCTTACGCACGAACTCTCAGCGGTGTTTGGTCGTCGAGTGTCTGGAACTCAAATCGGACACTCGATTACCCAAACACTGCTGAGACCTCCAGAGCTCCAGAACGGAGGGGAGAATCTAACGAACAAGGGGATTCATGCAAACGCATTATTAGCAATGGATGGCAAAGATTAGTGACTGTTTTGCCTCCCGAACGTAGACCGACCGCAGGGCCAAAACACATTGAACCCTTTTCGGCTACCCCTTCGGTCAAATAGTTTATTCCCCATAACTCCCGAACCCCTGGTCTGATCTGGGTGAATTTTGAGTATGTTGGTCACCCAGATCAGGGCTGCCAGGGGATGCGACTTAGATCCTTGTACCCCACAGTTTTGGGGTACATCCAGAAAACAGGGAAAACTGTACCAGAAATAAGTGGATTAAGTGTCACACTGAGGGGAGGGAATGTATGGGAGGGAACTACTGAACCATTGGTTACTGTGCTAATTATTGTAAATCCCTCCCTTGCATGGGAGAAACCTTTATAAGGAACTGCTGTGATTAAAGTTTAGTTCTGCTCCTGATGCTGTGTCCAGTCATTGGGATTGCAATTAGGATGTTGTTGGAGTATTTTGCCTGCTGGAAATATTACCCTGTGGATTTATAATACTTGTTCCTGAGCCTTACTGGGATCTAAAGTGGAGATAGGCTGTGTAAGACCAGCTCTCCGCTACACTCCTCCTACCTCACCCAGCAATATTTTAGTGTTTCTTTCTCTGGCTCTGCCTCTCCCTCCCAACCTCTCTCTGTTGGTGTCCCCAAAGGCTCAGTCCTTGGTTCCCTACTGTTCTCGATCTACACTGCCTCCCTTGGTAAACTCATCAACTCCTCTGGCTTCCAATATCACTTCTATGTAGATGACACGCAAATCTATCTGTCCTCCCCTGATCTCTCCCCGCCCCTCTTGACTAGTGTCTGACTGCCTCTCTGCTATTTCTAACTGGATGGCTGCCCACTTCCTTAAACTCAAATTGTCCAAAACAAAACTTCTGGTCTTTCTTCCCTCAAGTGTTGCTACTTCCGTCTCTGTCTCCCTTCACGTTAATGGTGCTACCATTAGCTTCACCACGAAGGCTCGCTGCCTAAGTGTTCTCTTTGACTCCGACCTCTCCTTCACCCATCATGTCCAGTCGATCGCCAAATCCTGTCGCTTTGACTCCAACCTCTCCTTCACCCATCATGTCCAGTCGATTCACAAATCCTGCCACTTCCATCTCAAAAACATTGAGTGCAACCGCCCCTTCCTAACGCCAGATGCAGCTAAGGTGCTGGTCCACGCCACTGTCCTTTCTCGCCTTGACTACTGCAATCCACTTCTCAGTGGTCTTACGTGCTCCCAACTTGCCCCATTGCAGTTTATAATGACTGCGGCGCCCACACCTCCCATGCCTCACCCCTCTGTCAGTCCCTGCATTGGCTTCCCGTAAGATATAGGGCTCAATATAAAATTCTGGTTCTTGCTACTTCCAGATATATCCTCCCTAATACACAAGTATGTCCCGTCTAGGCCTCTTCGCTCTGCCGAAGACCTGCGTCTATCCTCTGTTCGTACTCCCACCTCTGATGCTCGTTCCTGTGGAACTCCCTTCTCTTCTCCGTTAGACACTCACCCGGTCTCCACTACTTCAAAAAAATCATTAAAAACTCACTTTGTCACAAAAGCATATGAATTAAACTGTTAATGGCTAAAAAAAAAAAAAAAAAACACTGTCCTCAGTGAATACTATTCTACCTATCTACCTCCCTAATACTTCCCTTACCTTTTGTGTCACTATACCCCACTCCCTCTAGCATGTAAGCTCATTGAGCAGGGCCCTCAACCCCTCTGGTTCTGTTCGTCAAACTTGTCTGGTTACAATTACATGTTTGTTAGTTCACCCATTGTAAAGCGCTATGGAATTTGTTGGCGTTATATAAATATAATAATAATAATAATAATAATAATAATAATAAAAGGACAATCCTCAATTTATGCATTGCAGCATGTAGAGGAAGGTCACTTCCTCTCAGCACTTGTGAATGGGAATCTGCACTGTAGTAGAACATCCCGCAGCTGCTATTGCAGCTCCTGTCCTTGAGCTGTACCTGGCCAACCTGGTCCAAACTGGAACACAGGGAAGCCACCCACACTGCTAGATATACACAGAAATGCACAATAACCCTCCCCTCATACAAATAATATTAACAGTCAACACACAAACCTACACAAAATCCACACAAACCCAACACCACTAACAATCCACATACATGCACACTATGCAATACCCCAAACAGCCACACACACACCAAACACACAATGTAACATAACCATCTACACACACAATTCCACAAGCAGCCCCCATACACAGCCCACATTCATAGGTATCCTACACAATTCCATAAACTACTCAAGAACATATACAATATAATAGCTCATATACACACAAGTACAACACTACCAAGCAACTGCAGTATAATTAACACAAGCAGAATACAGCAACTAGTGATGTACCGAACGGTTCGCCGGCGAACGGTTCCTGGCGAACATATGCGCGGTTCGACCCGCCCCCTATTCGTCATCATTGAGTAAACTTTGACCC
>OW240914.1:55140575-55169413 GCA_933207985.1 Pelobates cultripes
ATGGCTCACTACGGTTTTGTAACGACTTCAGGAAACTCAATGAGTGTACCAAATTTGATGCATATCCTTTACCTAGGGTAGACAAACTTGTCGAGAAATTGGCCCTAGCTAGGTATCTGAGTTGTCTAGACCTTACAAAAGGTTATTGGCAGATTCCCCTGTCTGAATCTGCTAAGGAAAAAACTGCTTTTGTGACCCCGGAGGGTCTTTATCAATATACAGTGTTGCCATTTGGCTTACATGGGGCCCCTGCAACCTTCCAAAAGGCTGATGAATAATCTGTTGAGACCCCATTCTGGTTATGCCTCTGCTTATTTAGATGCATCTACAGTCAGGATTGGGAAACCCACTTAGACAAAGTTGAATCCGTACTGAATACATTGAGGGTTTCATGTCTCACTGTTAACCCTGCCAAATGTATACCAGCATGTCCAGAAGTTAACTACTTGGGGGATACTATAGGACGAGGCGTGGTCAAACCTCAAATCAATAAAATAGCTGCCATTGAAAAATGGCTGCGTCCCTTGAATAAAAAACAGGTTAGGGCTTTTCTTGGTATTGTCTGATACTACAGGAGATTTATACCCCATTTTGCCACCCTAGCTTCCCCCTTGACAAGAGCAAGGGGACCGGAAATAGTTCCGTGGCGTCAGGAAGCTGAAATGGCATTTAAAAATTTGAGGACTGCCCTATGCGGTCATCCGGTTTTGATAGCCCCAAACTTTAATTAGCAATTCTTTCTACAGACTGATGCTTCAGAGGTGGGTCTTGGAGCAGTATTGTCACAGTATGTAGGGAATGAGTAAGATCCTGTGCTCTACCTTAGTCGTAAACTGCTTCCTAGGGAACAGAATTACGCTGTGGTAGAGAGAGAATGCCTATCCATCAAATGGGCTGTGGAATACTTAAAGTATTATTTGTTGGGTCGTTCATTTACTCTAGTGACGGACCATGTTCCTTTACAATGGATGCAGAGGAACATGGAAAAAATGCAAGGGTCACCCGATGGTTCCTCTCCTTTCAGCCCTATAAATTTGTAGTGAAACATAGAGCGGGCCTCCTGCATGCTAACGCAGATGCATTGTCTAGAGTGCATAGTCTCTATGTCACGGCCGCTCCACCCTGTTGTGTTCCGCTGGGGGAACACTGCTATATTAGCCCCAGAATGGCACTTTCAGTGTTTCCTGACTACAGGGGGTTAAAAATCAGGTTGCTCTAGTAGATTAATTAGGGAGCTACATAAACCCTATGCAGAGGGAAATCAGTCTCTCCTGAAGAGCTGGGGCAGAGACAGAGAGACTGTGAGTCAAAAAGACTGCTGAAACTGTGTGGGAACAAAAAGGTATTTTGCAAGCCTTTATTTTTATTTGTTAAACTACTGGGGTCTGCTTAGCTGCCCAGTAGCATAGAAAGGGTACTCTATGTTAGTCTCCAGTGTGGAGTAGGAGTTTATTTTTGGTCTTCATGTTTTGCTGTGGCTCAATTGAGGCCTGCTTGCTAAATAAAGTTTTCCTCATGTTGGAAGAAAGAACTGTTTCTGCTATTTATGACCCAAGACCCGGCCAGCCTGCTACAATACATACATATACATACACACACACACACACACACACACATTTTAACAGGATGTCCAACTCCTGTTTTTTTGTGCTGGATATGTCCTTCTTCCACAATGATGAGATGGCACACCTTGCATCCAGTTCAGGGTTCCCTTATTTCCACGTCATTAAAAATAAAAATATATAATAATGCTTTGTGCATCATAGTGCTAAAAAGTGCATCTAATAATAATTGAAATGGTACTCCACAGTCTTTGTTTAGAGTCCAAAACGCGTTTCGCCCACTCCATATAATGTCTCTCTGGTTTTCTCTCCCTTTTTAAACTGCCCACTTTGTTACTTCTGGGTTTCGGGACCTTAACCCTCCACTTCCGGTTCCAGGTTGTTCTTATATGCCTACTTTACTTCCGCCGGGTCTCTCACCCGTGGAATGCAATGACACTATCTACAAATCCGTGGGAGTGCTATGGGCACCAAGTTCACACCCAGTTATGCAAATTTGTTTATGGCATACTGGAAAGAGATGTTAGTTTACCAGGGACATTCCTGGGTTGCAAGCTTGGTAACCTATTGCAGATAGGGCAGGTCCACAAATAGAGTTGAACAATTTTTAAATCTATTTAAACAGCAATATTTGGGGGAAAATCCTCTACTATAAGTACAGTTGAAATGCATTTTATAGATCAACATATACATCGATAATATTAAAACAAAAAAACTTTTAAAGATGATGTGGATGCGAACGGGTTTATCGAAGAAGACAGTTGCAATTACAAACCATGGCTTAAGAGTGCTTCAAAAAGCCAATTCTTAAGAATCAGGCGAAACTGTACAGACGATCAGGACTATGTGAAACAAGACACAAGGATCAAAAATCAATTCCTTGATAAAGGATATAAGGAAGAAAACCTACAAGTTACTTTGGAAGAGGTAAAACAGATTCCTAGAAAGAGTGTTTACTTATGTATAAACATAAGTATTTAGGGAGAACCATCAGAAATATGAATGTCAGAGTAGCAGAACATAGAATATATATATTTTAAAAATACATCACAACCAAATTCCAGAAGGTTTCATTTTTTGTGCACTTAAATCTATTAAGAAAGACTAAAGGGGAGGAAACTATATGAAGAAAATTAGTATAGAAGAGATGAAATTCATATATACTATTAATACTATTACCCCCTATGGCCTAAATCAAGATTTTGAAATTTGTCACTTTTTATGAGCATTGAGAATTAAAGCCATTTTATCCTTTTATCTATTATGAATAGTTCGAATCATAGAGAAAAAAAAAATTAAACAGCTTAAGTAATCTATGTTTTACTTTTTGTGCAGATTTTATCATCCAAGACATAAGTGTAAATTTAAAAGTCTTTATACTAGCCGTGTTTATGAGCACAAAATTTATTTTAGCCCTTAATCAACTCATTTAAGTCATATTTTTTTAATGTTAAAATTTTTTATATATATATATATATATATATATATATATATATATATATATATATATATATATATATATATATATATATAGTTTTGTCGACATGTACTTATATACTATGAATGTTGACTTCGTGCCATAAATGTTGGGGGGAGGGGGGGAAAATCAACGATTATCATTTATATAAATAAGATAACTTGTTCCCCCAGTGCATTTTTCGGTCCTGTAGAGTCTTAAAGGCAGAGGGAGCCAGGTTGCGTTCCAGCCACTTTTGGAACTCTGGGACGCAACTTGCGTTCCACTAAGAGGGCTACAAGGAAGCCCGAAAGACCCGCCCCCCCCCCATAAGATTCGTTGCATACCAAAACACACACTCATGATGATTCCATGGGTGAGAAACCCAGCGGAAGTAAAGTAGACATAGAAGAACAACCCAGAACCGGAAGTAACTGAAAGTGGGCAGTTTAAAAAGGGAAAGAAAACTGTAGAAACATAATACCAGCTGAAGAAACCCAAAGGAGTGGGCGAAACACGTTTTGAACTCTAAACAATGACTGTGGATTACCATTTCGATTAATATGCTTTTTAGCACTTTGATGCACGAAGCATTATAATATATTATTTTTATTGTTTTTAATTACATGGAAATAAAGGAAACCTGAACTGGATGCAAGGTGTGCCATCTCTTCATTGGGGAAGAAGGACATATCCAGCCACAGAAAACAGGAGTTGGACATCCTTTAAAAGTGTCCATCAGCTTACACCATCAGAGCCAAATGAGTTAATTGGCTCCTCGCTTGTGAGTGATACCACTTTAATTTATGCTTTACCGTTTTTGTTAACTTTTATTGCACTATTTTTAGATCTCCCTTACAGGATGTATTCAAAAGAAACTCGCTCCACCTTATGTATGGTTTGGGGGATTTCCATCTAGGTGTTTGAGCTAGTTTATGTTTCATCTTTCACACTCAAAAGGGTGATTTACTTATTATATATAGCAGAACCCGAGAACTCCTAACCCTAAAAAGGATTACAATACATCTGGCAACCTAAGAACACTAAACATGGTTGTGGCAGAGCCTGAAAATTTCAATGGCCCAGAGACCCATGGTCTGCTATTTTATTTTTAGTTTTAAGTGCCTAAATGTTTCCCCATATGATTTGGTCCTATGTACTAAAATAGCATGTATGGATTGTCCAGGTTGCATGTTCTTTTCTCTCCCCCCTTTTCCAGTCTTATTGTTCTTCCACCAGGGAGTTGTTTCAGGGTAGAAAATAACAAAAATGGTTCACAAGGGAACCAAATAACCATGCCTGAAAGGCTCCAAGTGGGGGTAACCCACAATAATTCAATTAGATTACAGAATAGACAAATAGGCCCAAAAAGGGCATATTAGTCCAAAGATAGAGATCCCTCCAAAATCTAAAATAATGGCAGAACAACTTTATTAGAATATGCCCTTTTTAGAAAAATTAGAGTAAGAGACAGTATATATGCACATTAAAAAAAAAAGATACAGACAAAACGATCAGCGCTGTTCAAGCAAACCAAATAGTCAAAAAAATATTAGATAGGTAGGCAGCAAGCCTTAAAATGTAGGGCTCCTTCTTAGTCCTACACAATAAGTACAATAGTAAAAAGAATAGGGAGAGGGGGGGTGGGGGAGGAGAGGTTGCGCCAAAACAATATTTTTCTAATGTGTTTAAGCAACATGAAAAGCTATTGCAACAGGGTATAGTAAAATTATATATATATATATATATATATATTTATATTTATTTATTTATTATTTTTTTGATTAAAGTTTAAAAAAACAGTTGGTATTATTATAAAAATGCCCAGTGTTGACATATAAACTTGCCAGAAGAAATGACTATGGGGTTCTTCAGAGAGTATTCTTCCGCCAGGAGATCAATGTCAGAAGAAATCTTGGAATCCGTATATAAAAACAAAGAGAGCCTAATAGTGCAATATATTCTCCTGGAGTTTTAATACAGTGAGCACTATTGTTCCTTTTATCATTTTATGGTCTTCACATCATTGAAACAACTATCAACTTCTCACGTATCCTATAAGTGGGGATTGTACCACTGTACGCTATCCATACTAGACCTAGTCAAAGCTCTAGAAAACGTGAGTAGGACCATATAGACTTATCATACACCAATTTCTTGGATATATTACACTATTAGTCTCTTTGTTTTTATATACAAATTCCAAGATTTCTTCTGTATAACCACAAAGATAGAAAATCAGGCCCCAGACATATTTAGATAATATGCCCCCAAAGTAGTTTAAAATAAATCCTGCCTGATATACGGCTAGATGTCCAGAAATCAATTCCTAGACATAACACTAAAAAGACTGCTTTGAGAATTTGATACAATAATATTTGATTAATGAATACTCTAGATATGAGAATAGGTAAGAGGGACTAGAAAGTGGTTTAGTTAGTCTGTCCCAGCAAGTTCCATTCACCTTTTCTCTCAGTAACAGGGTGATTATTAATAGGGGTGACCCTCCAACCTCCCTTAAATGTTCCCAAGGAGTTACCCCACCAGGAATCATCGAGTGAATCAAAAAAGTGCTCAAGTCATAAGTGAAATAAATGTGACGCAAAAGAGCCCAACGCATGTTTGTTTCAGGGACATTTCCAGACCAATTCAAACTGACTGCCCTTCCACTCCTTTAAATCTGTTATGTGGTCCTAAATACTCGCTTGAAGTATTTGTGCTCCGCTACAACTGTGGTTTATAACATGGCTTCTTCTGATGATGCCGATGCTATGAGTGAAAAGCATGTCAAGTGCTAGGACAATACTGTGTACTTAACAGATTATGCATTTGGCTATTTTACCCCATGATTTAAATTTGTTATTTCTAATTTGGTAAGGTTGAGAGGCTATAAATTATGTAATAAGATTGTGCAACCTTTAAGCTTTTTCATTAGATATCTCCAAACTAAGTTTTCAGACTTAGATTTGACTTACTAACAGCGGGGTTTGGGTATTGCTACAGGAGACCTCTACTGGATAGTTTATACTACTGCACACACTATTGTCTTTGACACAAACATGATCACATTAATGAATTGCTATTATTGATAAGCATGGGCCATGGTGACCTCTAGTGGTCCACAATGCTAACATTAGTTGTGTGTGGTTTTCCCAAGAAAGGAGCTTTTCCCAATAGCCATAATTTCTTCAGCAATATATACGTAAATAAAATTGTCAGTGTTAACTGAAAAAGTGTTGTTTACTCAGATTTGGAGTAAATAGAAAATCCAATTGGAAAGATTTAGACTAACACAGCTATAGTCCCTGCTGGGGTGTTACTGACATTTCATTATTTGTTTTTCAAATTACTGTTTAGTGAATAATTACCATTTTTGTTAAAAAAACATTTAAATTGGTGTTTTACGTTGATTTGTATTACTTATTTGCAACATGTGTCATGGCAGAATTTTTCTTTTTAAGGAAAGTCTTACACATACTAGGCAGTGATTAGTGGACTTACAGCCCAGGTTTAAGGCATAATTGTTTTGTGCATGTATGGCTTAGTCCAATTATTAAATATGAACTGGAATTGCTAGTTTAATTCCTCTCTATGGCATTCCCCATTTTTTTAAACCTGGTTAGATATAGTCAGGGGCGTACCTAGAGCATTTGGCACCCGGGGCGGATCCTGTGCTTGGCACCCCCCCCCCCAAAAAAAAAAAAAACCTGTAAAAAATGTTAAAGGTTTTCTTTAATTAATCCACACTCATTAATTAAACCATACCCCTTAATTAATCCATAACCCTTAATTAATCCACACTAATTCATCCACACACCCTTAATTAATCCACCCCCTTAATTGATACACACACCCTTAATTAATCCACACTAATTAATCCACCCCTTAATTAATCCACTCCCCTATAATTAATCCACCCCCCATAATTAATCCACACTAATTAATCCACCCCCCATAATTAATCCATCCCCCCTTAATTAATACACCCCACTTAATACACCCCCATAATTAATCCCCCCTTAATTAATCCACCCCCCTTAATTAATCCACTACCCATAAATAATCCACCCCCCCTTAATTAATACACCCCATAATTAATCCACCCCCCATAATTAATCCACTCCCATAATTAATCCACTCGCCCTTAATTAATCCACCCCCCATAGCTAATACACCCCCATAATTAATTCACCCCCTATAATTTACCACCCCCCATACCATTATACACCCCATAGTGTATACACCCCTCCTTTCTCCTCTTTCTCACCCCCACCTCCTTTCTCTCTCACCCCCCCTTTCTCCTCTTTCTCACCCCCTCTCACCTCTCTTTCTCACTTTCCTCTGCCCTCTGTCCCCCTACCTTTTGCTGTAAGCATTGGCGAGCCAGTATAATCACCCCCCCATAATTAGGTAGCTTTTTTGTTTCCACTGCCGGCGGACTAACAGAGTGAACACACCAATGTGCTTCCTGTTAGTCGACTTGTACAAAAGAACTGCTTTACTGCCTGTACCATAAATTTATACTGGGCTCAAACCCCTTTATATCTCAGTGACAGGAGGGAAGCTGGTAGCTTCCCTCTGTGTCAACCCCATGCTAGCGCCGAGGCAGTGCGGTCGCCCCATGGGCCTTTTACGCCCGGGGCAAGCTGCAGCCGCCCGAGGCTCTCTACAGAGCGCTCGGGCGGCTGCAGCATGGGGGGGGGGCGGCAGGCTGGTCATGGCACCCCCCACCCTGCTGGCACCCGGGGCGGACCGCCCCCTCCGCCCCCCCCTTAGTACGCCACTGGATATAGTACATACTTTTGCCACTCAACTATTAACAATGGACCCGAATTTCAGAACATCAATAAATTAATTATCTCTAGTAGTTCCAACCACTGAATGATGCCTTCGAATGTTGATAGAGCCATTGTAAGAACTGCAACCTGGTATTGCATGCAACCTTCACGACTGTACTGTGAGAGTTAATTTAATCCAGTCTGCAGGGACCTATAATGAAATGACAGGGATAGAAAGAAGTATTACCAGACCTTAGAGTGGCTGGGCTTAACGAAATGCAGAAAACTCCTAGAAAATGAAAACTGATACCTGGTGAAAGAGTACTTTGGATAACCGAGGCCAAGGTCAGATCACAGAAACCAAAGTAGCTGAAAATACAAGCTGCTATCAGAAATAATATAATAACAAGGCCAACTCAGAGACCAGGTAATAAGCAGTCAAAAGCCCCCACCTGAGTAACTGGCTGATATTCAATGCTCAGGCATGGGCTTGAAGCAGCTGGGTTTATTTCAATGCCTGACGATTACCACACAGATCTTGTATAAGCACCAGAATGGTAATTCATGTGTGGCCGTAGGTGGTATTGCGGGAACATTGAAACCATTGGTCTGTATCCACACAAAATGGCCAATGTTTGAATTGCATGCACACTGCAAGCACAGGCCCGGATCCATCCAAAACGTGATGGACACAAATTGTGAATCTCTAAGCTACTAGCCATGTAGAGGATTCTCAAACAGCTCGACTTCAAAATGTAAACAATAATACTGGGAATTTGGGTAACCAAAAGTAAATTAGAAAATGTAAATGTTGCATTATAGAATAAAACCTAAACTACTGGGTTTTTAATCATGATCTTATGTTTTTGGTTAAAACAGCTCTGGTCACAATGTTTCCAGTTTGGCTGTTTTGAATTTGAATTCCAAACAATTCTTAGTTTAGTGAATAAACCCAAACATTCTTTGGGTATTTCTGGAGGAATGTACTAACTTGGTGTTAATGTACTTTCAATAATAATTAGTTTATTTCTTATCGGATTTTCTAATGTGGTTTTTTTCTACTTTTTCAGTTTAGGGTGTCTTTTTGCATTATCCATAATATGTGGCCGCGTTTTCATTCGCTGCCAATCATCATGATGAAATTATGTGCGTTCAGGAAAACATGATAGAGAAGGCAACCCTACCTATAAGTTGAGGAGATAACAGAAGGAGGAAGCAAACCTCCCTGGCTGTCTGACAGCTAGAGAGTTTTTCATAATTTAACAATAAAAAATTTTCATAGAAATCTGTACTTTCATAAACTGGAATTATAGGATACCCCTCACCCATAAAACACTTATGCAAACTGTGCTTACTGATTGTGGAGCGGTCCTTTAAGGCAAGCTGAGAATCATGCAAAATTGAAGGTTTTATGTAGACCAAAGTAATCTAATTGGACACAAAAAATTTTACTCTGCCAACTGATGGCTGCTCTTTTATATGAAATTTCTGCTTGGACCAGGATAAATTAACTGAACATATTTTAATATTTTAGCAGGAGTGGTTTTAGTACCATCTGCATAATTTAAGTATTGCTTCAAATAATCTTCTGCTAGCTGTTTAAAGTGTATATTTTTTTTTACTGGGTTGGAGACGGCTAATTTAAAGATGTTATGACTGCATTCACTAACGTGAGAACTGAAAGTGAATTTTATGTGCAAATAGCCAAAACAGAAAAATTCTCTAAGTTAGCTACTCTGGCCTTAAATTAGAAATTTACTTAGAATTCACTTTCAGTTATCAGTTTAGTAATTAACCCTGTAGATATTTGCTGGAAACTTAACTTAAAATCACACGTGAGATCTCAGGCGCCCCAAATGATACATTTCCCTTGAGTTTGGCAAGCTTTTCTTTAATGCAGGAAGATTACCTAATCAGACTTTTCTTACTGCCCAATAAAATTAATACCGCCTACAGTTTAATTTAAGGCAATCAGTCTTGAGGAAACATTGCAAGAATAATACCAGACATTGGTGAAATTGGTGTTTTGGGTTCTCTGGAAATCTTAAAAACAAATCTAACATTTGAATATATATATATATATATATATATTTATATTATTTTTTTTCTTACCGGTTGATTGGTTTGAATAATAGATGAACATTTGATAGATATATTATGGCTTAGCCCAGTGCAAGGCAACCCTCCGCACTCTAGATGTTGTGGACTCCAGTTCCCCTGATGCTTTGCTAGCATTATGGGTATAAGAGCATCATTGGAGATGTAGTCTACAATATCTGGAGGGCTGAAAGTTGCCTACCTCGGATTTAGCCCATGCCTGGAAGACTATTGGCCAAAAAACATCAAACATGTTTATATTTTCTGTGTAATAATCAGTGTAGCTATTGACTAAGTTACATGAAGCACACACAAAAATCCCAGTGATTAGAGAAAACAGAGAATTCTAATTTTGTAAACTGTTTTTAACCCCTTAAGGACACATGACATGTGTGACATGTCATGATTCCCTTTTATTCAAGAAGTTTGGTCCTTAAGGGGTTAAAGGTCTTAGGTTTTGCAGACGTATGTCATGCACATTCCTCTTTATGTCCTGTCGGGAAACGTGTTTATGTGTGAAGCATGCAAGGTAGCTCAGCACACTTGTAGTGTCTCATTACATCCTGTGTGATTAGCTGTAAGGTAACATTCAGAATATATCTGTAAAGTGAGTTAGTTACATGTCAGTTTTAGATTGTGCAGACAGCATCTACTATTTGCTTCTAATACAGTGAAAATATAGTGTTTCTTTAAATAAATAACCATTCAAATTTCTCATGACAGTTCGAAACTTACATCTATCTTGTATATATCTTGCATATCAGCATTAATCTGACTAATAGGTTGCATTAAGAAAAGCCAGTGTTCTGATTTAACAGCTGTTTTATCAGGCTGTGAGAGTGACGTACATTATGACTGATCATTTTAGCACATGTTATAACAAGTGCATTTTTGTGTGAAGCTATTTAAGTCTGCCTACAAGAGAAGGATTTTTTTTAAAGGAATATTAGCATTTAAAGAGAAATTCTTTACTGTCTCTGCCACTGAGAGGAGTGGATATCTGGAGATACAATGAGTGTTTTAATTTGCACAGCTCGGTAATCCATTCTTAGCTTATACATTAACTCAGTTACCACTTGATTAGATACACCCTTCTAGCAATCAGTTGGGCTCTGGATCAGCCTGCACTCTTCATGGTGTGAATTCAACAAGGCTCTGGAAACATTGCTTAGAGATTTTGACCGCATCGCACTGTTGTTGCAGAATTGCATATTTACTTGCTATGAAATGCTAGTTCCACCATATCCTAAAGGTAATGTTATGGATTCAGGTGACCGTGGAGGCCGTTGAAGTATGCTGCACTCATTGCCACTTTTGAAGAAATATCATACAAAAAAATAAATTTAGAATATGCTAGACTGTACTCATAAAGGAATATAACAGTGAGCAACAACACCCAGGCTGCAATATTAAAACAATGCTCACCTGATCTAAAGTGGCTTAATTTTTTTTAAAGAGAGATCCCCCATGAGATATCACAGTCTGGTGAAACTACAATGTGGGACGAAGGATGCAAAGTACCGAGCACAAAGTCAGAGCGAGGACAGGGAAGATGAGTAAATCTAATGCGAAGGTAGTGTGAGAAATTATCAGAGAAATAGTTATGAACTTGCCAAGAATGATAAATACTAAATCAGGATTATAGAATTAGTTAATTTAATTACAGAAGCATATTACAATGATGGGTACTGTAGTTACATTGACGAACAAAGCAACGTAATGAATTGTGCAGTGATGAGTTTAGTGAGAGGTATTCACAGTTGTGTGCACTACTGTAGCGGTACTTACCCTCTCCGGGGGCCGGCCAAGGTCCACTTTTCCCGCCGCAAGCGGTCCTGCATCTGCACGAGCCGCGCCCAGCTCGTCCGACGTTATCAGGAAGGCGGGCACTGACTGCGAGGCGCGGTCAAGTGACTCGCCTGGCTCTAAGAGCGCGCCGCGCGTCTCGGGCGCACTCTTAAAGGGACTGTGGGAGCCGAAATGTTAAACGGTCTCCCATTGGCCCATGTCATTCCACATTCCTCATACACTCATGTTTTGGAGGCGTGGATATGACAGGGGCCAATCAAATTGAACACTAGGGTATTTATACTCACCTTTCCCTTAGCATCCTGCCCTATCGTGGTTTTTGCCTCAGTTCCCTTTAGTGCTTTTATCGTTCAGTAGTGTTTTTTTCGTGCTTGACCTTGGCTTTGTACCTGACTCCGTTTTTCTCTTTATCCCTGCTTTGTCTTGAATGCCGGCTTCCTGACTCCTGTGTAACAGACCTTGGCTACTTCTTGTTTTCGCTGTCTCTCTGTTCCATTGACCTCGGCTCGTTCCTGACTCTGTACCTTCTCTGTACTACGTTGTAGTCCGGCCATTCTAAGGCCCAGTAAGACGTATCTTCTTTATCTTGTCTCTTGTTGGACTAAATCTTGCGTGTTGGGGTACACTACCATGACAACTACATCCCCATAACATTTGCTGCATAAAATATACTATACACAGAATCTGTGTATTTTGGTTGGGTTTCCTAGAAAGTAATATTGAAAGGTATTTTTGTTTCAGTATGCATAGATAGCATATTATTTCATGGAAACAAAAATTTAAATATTGGTTGGACGAAAAAACTTTACTATGACATTGCCAATACCATATCTCCCTCACCTCACATTGCAGCAATGTTGCGACTTTGGATGGACGAGGCCCTGGGGAGATAGCGCAGCTAAGCGGACAAGGGCACATGTAGGAGTGTGGGGATAGATGCATGGGATTGGATGGGAAAGACTGTGTGGGTGGGATTATGTTCTGTGTAAGCTAGTGTGGGGGAGGTCTTACCTCAGTGCCACTTGGGATTCGGGCCAGCAAACAGCTTCCTGTCCTCCAGCTCCTGTTTGCCTGGGCCTTTAGTCTTCACAGCTTGAGGTGATGGATGTCGAGGCGATCCTGTCGTCCCTCAGGGCTGCTGCAGCGTGGATGGTGGCCGGCACCTGTGGAGGCAATTTACCAGCATTACTGAAGGTATGGCTGCCGGTGTGGGCACCCCCCGTGGCCTACCCTCCCCCTGGAGCACCCCCTGCGGTCTCCCCTGCTGCCTCCCATGCGGCCCCTGCCCCTGGGGGCCGCACCAGCACTGGCAGGCATTCCCACCCGCCATCCAGGCTGTCCCTGGATCCTACTCCCTGGGCCCAGTGAGGAGCAGGAGCCTGGGCCCGGGGCACCGCGGGGGCCGCGTGTCTGGGGCTGCAGGCACGCGGCCTACTACTGGGGGGCCGGGATCTGAGGCCTACTGAGGCCGCGCGGGTGGCACGGCCTTTAGACACGAGGCCTGCCACTGCCGCGCGGCCTGCTACCCCCATGGCCGCCCAGCCAGCTACTTACTGGGCCGCCTACTACCTCCAGGCCGGGGATGCGGCCTACAACTGCCGTGCGGCCTCCTGGTGCGGCTGCCGCGCGGCCTACTCCTCTCCCCCCCTCCACACCAACCGCCCCGGCCGCCAGTGCTGGATTGCGGGCCGGGGGCGGTGGGAGGCGGATCCCGCGATCCGGGCGGCGGGTGGCCGCCCGGCAACTATGCAGATCCCCCGCAGCCGGCGGGGAGGTGAGTGGGCCCTCGCGGGCCGCTGGGGGGGGGTCCCCTTGCCCGTCGGGAGCCTCCTCTGCCAGTGAGGAAGGCTCCCAGGGCTCTGTCTCTCCTTCCCTCCCTCTTAGTGCTGACTTTATTTTCCTTTTTCTTCCAGGGGACCCAGCTTACCCTTGCCTGGGCCCCCTGGTCCCCCCTTCCTCCTGCCCATTTTTTTCTCCCCCCCCTGCTCTAATCCTCCCCTCCCTCTCTATCCCTCCCTACCTGCATCCTCTCTGTGCCCCCCCCCTCTACCTTGCCCCTCTAGCTTGACTGAACCCCCTCCCTCCCCCAGGTCACTTACCTCGGCCATCTCCTCTGGGGCGTGGGCTCTCATCTTCTCTGCTGCTTCTTCTCAGCATGCTGCTGCAGTTCATGGATCCGTCCATCAGGTGGCGCCTGGATCACAGCTGATGTCTCCTGTGGATGCTGGAACTGCTGTTTCTTTGCCTCAGCCTTCTGTGAGCGCAGTGCTGGGCTTGGATCGCCAGGCTGCGTCCGGTGAGTACATTTCCCTACTTTTAGCGCTTCGCGTGCGTACGTTCTTTCTTCCTTTCTTCCTAGAAAAAAAACAAAAAAAAAATTGATGCAGACAGGGGAAAAAATTACAGGACAGAAATACAAGGTAAATTACCTATTGGACTAATAAAAAAAATAAAAAAATAAAGAATCCTACGTCAAGTGCAGGGGTAGAATTCAATTTAAAAAAAAAAAAAAAAAAAAAAAAAAAAAAAAAAAAAAAAAAAAAAAAAAAAAAAAAAAAAAAAAAAAAAAAAATACACTGTCTGTATATATATATATGGGGAATCCACAATAAAATAAAATTTGGGTACCCCCTTTCCTTTTTCTGTATGTATTATACATTTAGGTATGCTTTCCCGCAGCGTCTGGCGCAGCTGATAGCGCCGGCGATGCCTCCCAGGTTCACGTGACTCTGGGCTGCTGAGCTCATGTGGCCCGCTTGGCTTGCGCGTACCGCTAGGGAGCGGATGGAGAATGGGGTTTTGTATCGAAAGCTGTTCCCTCCTGCCACGGGGGTCCCTTGACTAAGGGGGACATTAGGGGTTCAGGAATGGTCGTGGGGAGCACATATCCAGGGCACATATCGGACAGGGCTCCCCGAGTCGGCGCTGCATGTTTCAGCGGTCAGGACACTCTCGGGACACGTATCGTCCCTGTGATAAGCTGGGTTGGTGGAGGTACGTTTTGCACTTTCATCAACGGTTGGCAGTGCGACCCTTCTTGGCCTGGGGCCGGATGGGTTTTGCCGCTGGTTTTCTTTGGGGCTCACCTAGCCCCTCAGCATAGCATGTTTTTCCTTAATCTCTGCAATCGGTCGGGATGGGGACCCTCAGTTTATGTGGGAGCTCCATCGGGTGATGTGGGTCCAGTTTACCAAGCACGCTTATAAGTTTACTTCCCAGTCGTTTAGGGTACCCCTGGAGTTCGCTGTGGTGCCCAAGGAGGAGGAGCAGGGTTAGTATCTCCAGATTACTTATTTGCTCAGTTGTCGTTTCCTTCCAGGGGCTAGGTTTGGGATGATGGCTCGGCGCAGCGGGCTGCATGGGTGGGGTTGCAGGGCCTTGCTGACAAAGGTGGCTGTGGAATCAGTTTTACGGCTGCTGCCGGTATGCCCGTCGGGTTTATTGTTTCCAGGTTGTGTTCCCGACGGTCAGGATTGGGTGGTTCTGTGCCTTCATGTAGGTTGCTCCCGATGTCATTTATGCGTAGGGCCGTCGGTGCAGCATGTCCGCACTCTGCTGCTACAGTGTTTTTCCTGGGGTAGTTTTGAGTTTCGGAGTTCCGTGGCCCAGGCTATATCCGTAGGTTTTGGGCCAATTTGGGCTCTCAATGGTGTGCTGACTCTTGCCCATTACACTGGCAAGGATCGGTTTTCTGGCGGGCTTTGGGGTTCTTGGAGCTTCCCCTTTCTGGTGGCATGGTAGGCATGGGGTGCCCGGCTCTAGAACAGGTAGGTGGGGTTTTCCTTTGGGACCATCGTGGGGCAGTGCGGGCTGTCTTGTCATGTAACAGTACACTTTACCCCAGGGTTACTCTGGTGGCAGCGCCTGGCTTGGCGCTGTTTGAATCTAGGGCGGCTGGTCTTAGGTTTTTTGTGTCCGGGTATTCCCGATGTGGTGGCCGACGCTCTATCTTGGTCATTATTGGGCATACTTCGGTCAGAGGTGTCACGGGGTCAATGTTAGGGCAGTGGAGGTGGTCGCCTGGTCCAACGGTCTGATGAAGCTGGTCCGTGGGTCGCCCTATGAGGCGGCGTGGGGCCCACTCCAGTATGGTGGGAGTGATCGGGACGGATGGGGACGTTTCCTTGTAGGTTCCGGGAGTGGACTGCTCATCTACATGTTTGGTACCGTCTGTTGAGGGCGCTAGGGGTGATTTCTGTGATTGGCAGGGCTCGGCTTCCTGTTCAGGTTACAGTTGTCGGCAAGTGGTGGGGTGTTTTGGTGGACGGACTTATTTCAGGTTTCGCCGCTCGACTGCTGTTGTCGTTGGGACGGGTAAGTCAGTTGCGGTGTGGCTGATGCGTCGATGGAATCTGTGCGATTCTTGGATGTTTAGGGGTCGACGTGCCCTGGCTTTTCCGCTTTCTCCTAAGGTAGATGGAATGCACGGGGTGATGGTTGGGCTCCTAACACGGTGTAACGGGTTCCCAGGATGGCCTGACAAATTCCGTTCTGATCGGAGGCACTGCAGGTTTCCATCAATTGCCGGAAAGTTGGTGGGGTGTTCGAGGGGCATTTATTCTGGTTTGGGATGGCTACGGTCGCTGCCAGGCTTGGCGTGCCTGCGCCAATGGTTCAGGGGCTCGAATTTTGGGAGTCAGGGTGGTGGTTCCTTCAGGTTCACCCTGCTGGTCTCCGAATGGATTTCTCACCGTGGTTACGGCCCCCCTCCCCCCCCCCCCGGAAAGGGAGGTTCAGTGGTCTGGCACCAGTTACATGGTGGGGGTGTGGTCCTCCTCGTACGGGGTCGGCTGTCCCGCCTCTTGGACGTACCAGGGGGGTTTTGTCATCTCTGGGTGGATTGATATGGGTTCGGTGTTGTATGGGGTGCTCTTCAATCTGAGGGTGCTCTGGAATCTGGACATGTTACACATTCTGTTTCTGTTTCTTACCAGAGGTTCTCAGGGGGCCGGGCTGAGGCTATCACCTGTTCCTGTTGGCAGTGCGCTCAGCAATGTGAGTGCCCTGGTGCGCTGCAGTCGGGAATCGGTCGAGGTGGGTTTCTTGTTTTGGCTTGGGGGATTCCAGTTCACCTTGGGGTGTGGCCGGATGTGGCCTAGTTATCTCGAGGGGATGGGTGCGCTTGCTGGAGGTCGGATGAGGCCTATGTTGATGGTGCACGGAGGACGACTCCGGCTGGAGATGAAACGCGATTGCTGCTATATCAAAGGATTGTATCTGGTATTTTTTCTTGTTTCCTCTGCGGTGTTTTATTTAGGCTTTGTGCCTAGTATATTTTACTATTTATACACTGCATATTGTCCCTGTTTTAATTGTTTATTTGTGCAATAAATTTTGGAGTCTGCACTTTGTATCCTGTGCTGCTCTCCTCAAGGATATCGTTTAGCCTTTTTAGGCACCCTCCTGCACATTATATAGAGCCTGGGACGGCTTTAAATCCTGTGAGTTTTACGCTACATAAGGAGTCTAACATTATGTATATGTATGTGTATATATGTATGTATATATTTTGCGCTATGTTGTGTTATTGGATTGATCACGAATGGTCATTTAATTTCCTGGTGCAGTACTTATTCTATGTTGATCTGGCACTGCTAGCAGTGGTGGAACAGGCCATGGCTGGTTGTGGTGGGGTCCCCCGCTGATTTTAGGTGTAAAACAGCGTGGTTGTGGCGGGGGTATGTCCTTGCCAATTGAGTTTGAGGGGTTACGTTTAAGTATATGGAATGAGATGAACAAGTTTTTAAGGTCTCAACCTCCCCTGCTTCAAAAGGTTAACATTAGGTTGCCTGAGGTGTCGTGCCCATCGAGCGTGGATAAGGTCGGCTGATGGCGGGCATTGGAAAGATATGATTTTATGACGAGGGGGGAGGTGAGAGGAAGTGGTGATTAGGAACCACTGTATGTTTATTGGCAAGGACGGTTGGGTCACTGTATAACACTATGGGTGGAGTTATATATGTATATATGTTAACTTATGCTTATTTATGTCTAACGTTTTGGTTACAGAAAAAGAAGAGATTTAATAAATAAAGTTATGGATGTGTTATGCAGTAATTTAGTTTGTGATAATAAATGCTGTGGCCTGTTCATCCATACTAAGTGGTCTGTCATTATTGGGGGGTTGAATGGGGTTAGTTTTGTTCTAGGCTGCATCGCAATTCCCCACTACGTACATACAAGGCCCTGGGGAGATAGCGCAGCTAAGTGGACAAGGGCACATGTAGGAGTGTGGGGATAGATGCATGGGATTGGATGGGAAAGAGTGTGTGGGTGGGATTATGTTCTGTGTAAATTAGTGTGGGGGAGGTCTTACCTCAGTGCCACTTGGGATTCGGGCCAGCAAACAGCTTCCCTCCCGCCCACCCTATTGGTATATTTAGTCACAGCTAGCCGGGGGTATGTCCTTGCCAATTGAGTTTGAGGGGTTACGTTTAAGTATATGGAATGAGATGAACAAGTTTTTAAGGTCTCAACCTCCCCTGCTTCAAAAGGTTAACATTAGGTTGCCTGAGGTGTCGTGCCCATCGAGCGTGGATAAGGTCGGCTGATGGCGGGCATTGGAAAGATATGATTTTATGACGAGGGGGGAGGTGAGAGGAAGTGGTGATTAGGAACCACTGTATGTTTATTGGCAAGGACGGTTGGGTCACTGTATAACACTATGTGTGGAGTTATATATGTATATATGTTAACTTATGCTTATTTATGTCTAACGTTTTGGTTACAGAAAAAGAAGAGATTTAATAAATAAAGTTATGGATGTGTTATGCAGTAATTTAGTTTGTGATAATAAATGCTGTGGCCTGTTCATCCATACTAAGTGGTCTGTCATTATTGGGGGGTTGAATGGGGTTAGTTTTGTTATAGGCTGCATCGCAATTCCCCACTACGTACATACATGCACACACACTGATTTAGGTGTGCATATAAAAACTCTTATACATTATAATGCATTCACACATATACACACACACGTACTGATGACTATATGGATGGTGATGTGACAAATTGAGTTGGGGGTAATAGATTGTGTGTGATGAGAACATACTCTGTTCTCTGTACAGCATCCCTACACATTGCTGCTGCTTTTTTTTTATTATAGCTGAGTCCTCCTACTGCTTACTTTTTAGCGATGAGAGTAACTCTATTTCTTATTCCCTGCTGGTCCCGGGGCTGCCAATGGGATCTACACCTCCAAATGTATGCAGGACCCTCTGAATGGTTCCTTCTAGTCTATATAACCAAGAGGGAGCATCTATAGAGAGCTGCCCTGTACATCTCCCCACTGGCTGGGCAACCGCAAGGGGTTTCAACAGAATCAATGCTTGAATGGTACCACTGGCTCTGCTGTCAGCACAGCCATTACAAATGAAATTAGTTTGCTAAAAAGAAAATACATTTTCAATGTTTACATTTGTGTGTGTACACAAGTGCAGAGTGTGGCTGCATTCCATGGAAATCATGTAAACACAACTGATGGCATAAAGGGAAGGGCATAGGAAGGTCATTAATAAATATGGACAATAGAAGGAGGCAAGAACTGTACTTTTGGGAACAAATGTAACTTTGATTGGGAAACACTGTTGGCAATGAACGTATATTGGGCCCTGTCAGATAAGTATGAATGAAACCAGTTTGGTTGTTAATAGTATGCGGAGCATTACCCAGTGAGTAACTGGGTAATGCCCAATTGCAACAAGTAGGGTAACTATCCACTGTTGGCTATCTGCAGGCTGGAATGGAGACAGGAGCATGGTGCCCAGCAACTCCCAGGTAAGAAATCAACTGTACTAAAATTAATTTAACTACTTACAATGGGCCAAATGGGTGTTGTTTCATTTTATAGTGAAAATATCCTTTATCTCAGTAGCTCAACTTCTAACACCTACCAACAAAAGTGCTTTCTGATGAAAACCATGAATATAACTTTCTTATTTTTATTTGAATTTATAGTATATTTTTCACTTCATTTTCCTGACCGTGTGTTGATGTGAGTTGATATTAACTTTAGTATTAAACAGTAAAAAAAAAAAAAACATTTCCCCTGGCTACAAAATACCTTATCTCCCACCCACATACATTTGTAGTCTTGGCAGGATTTATCATGGGACATCTGTGCTTGCACCGTGTAGACTAATTAATTAATGGTTAGCCCATTGTTTGCCATTTAATCCATCTTCAACCATTTATGCTGTGCGCACACGTCCTTGTTTATTTAGATACGTGATTCTAGATGAAACTTCTATGAGTAAGGAATTGACATTTTGGCTTTCTGATTTTCAAAATAATCTTTCACTTAATTTACCATTACCCTCCGTATTTTTAATACTGGCAAATTGATATGTATTTCAATAGAATTTAGGTAAAGTGGGGTAGGTTTGTCCCTTTATTTTCCTAGCTGCACATATCTATATGACAGATTTATTAAATCTTCTACAACATAAACAACATACATACACGTATAATAACATGCATACAACAAAGTAAATGTGCATAAAATGTGCACAAATGTTATATTTGTAACAGTGGAGGGATTATTATTGTCCCAGCAGGCCACATACTAGCTGAGTAGTGTTGATTTCTGAGGGTCATCTCCCTTTTTTGCCTTTTCTGCCTTACACACATCAAAGCTTTTCCGTGATCTTGGGAAGATAGGAGGCGGTTTCCATGACAACTCCATTAGGATCACATACTCTCACAACATGGACCTGTTTCCGTCTTCACAGCTGAGTGAAAAGAAGAGAAATAGAGCTGGCTAAAAGCACAAAGAGATGTATTCCTTTATCGCCCCCCCCTCTGCTCCCCCCAACAACCCCTATTAAGAATGGAGTTAAGATAGAGCAAAGACTTTAAGGTTTGCATGTGAAGCTGATGAGTTTAGAATGGTTAGTATTAGAAGAAAGAACTATTTATATGTACCGTAGAAGACGAGTTTTTCAGCACATTTTTTGTGCTGAAAAACCCCCATTCGTCTTATACTCGAGTCACTGTCTGTATTATGGCAACTTATATTGCCATAATACAGACCAGGACCGCCGGGCTCATTACAAGCCCAGCGGTCCTGTTGGGGGCTGGCAGCGAGCTGTTACTTACCTTTCCTGCAGCTCTTGTCAGCTCCCTTCTCTCTCCTCCGGTCCGGTCAGCTCCCCTGCAAGTCTCGCGAGAGCCGCGGGGTCAGAGCATTGCCATGGGTTACCAAGGCAATGCTCCGCGCAGCACTCAGACCGCAAGACTTACAGGGGAGCTGACCGGACCGGAGGAGAGAGAAGGGAGCTGACAGGAGCTGCAGGAAAGGTAAGTTACAGCTCTCTGCCAGCCCCCCTCCTACTCAGACCATCCACTGGACCACCAGGGAATGAGAGCCCCCCTCCCTGGCCATGTATCAAGCAGGGAGGGGGGACGAAAAAAATCGAAATAAATAAAAATTTAAATAATAATAAAATAAAAATAAAATATTAATAATATTAATAAAAATGCCCACCCCCCACCAAGGCTCTGCATCACACACAAACACTGCATTCATACACACACACACATTGCACTCATACACACACACACACCGCATTCATACAAACACACTGTATCATATACACATACACACTGCATTAATACACACACACACACACACTGCACTCATACACACACACTGCATTAATATACACACACACTGCACTCATACAAACACACTGCATTGTATACACACACACACTGCATTCATTATATACACACACTATAAATATTCAATTAATAAAATTTTTTGGGGATATAATTTTATTTAGAAATTTACCAGTAGCTGCTGCATTTCCCACCCTAGGCTTATACTCGAGTCAATAAGTTTTCCCAGTTTTTTTGGTCGACTTATACTCGAGTATATACGGTAATAAAAGATGAATTACATGCTTTTGAAAAGTAGTGATAAAGACCCAAGACACGTATGGGCCAGAGGGATATATGGAAATTTCTGGCAGCACTGAAAGGCTGGGATAAAGTGTCTGTAGGTGAAGCCTCAGGGTATAGATGTTCAAAAAGTTGTAGCTGATAAAGGTCCAGGTCAGAATGCAAGCAAGGAGACATTAATGGATATAGTGAGACCCTGGAGAGCCAACAGAATTGCTGTTGATGTCTGGAATGCTCAGTTTCAAAGAAGAGTGTTAGTGAGAAAAAAAGGTGTCTAGTGATTGCCATTGGCTATCATTATTAATAAGGACCATCATATCTCTTTGCACTGTAGTTGGGTTACAAGCAAACAGAGCTGATGAACGGTTAATTATATAAATAATGGTATGTTCCCTAGTTAGTCAAGCCTACAGTATAAGAAAATATTTTCCAAAAGATAGATCTTAGAATGCTAAAATATATAAAAAAATGCTAAAAAGATTCCGATTATGCTTTTCAAGACACTGTCCCATTTAAGCCTCCATGTTTAACTTCTTCATCAGTTGAAAAAGATGAGCATGGAATTTCCGTTAACAGGCTTTGATGGAGTAATATACAAAGGTGCAAAACTGTATGTCTGTACACATGTATGTATATGTGTGTGTATGTATATATATATATATATATATACATCTATATATATATACATCTATATGTACATAAATCTATTCTAGTTGTAGCACTATCTTTATCTTGACAATATAATCTGCACAGAATACTGTCTGGAATTGCCTTGGTGAAGATGAGAGGTGCCACAAAGGGTAGCTGAGAATGATCGAGCTAACATCCTGTGGGACCTTCAGATCCAGACAGACAAGAAAGTAGTGGCCGATTAAGGAACAGGGCACTCATAAAATAAATTTCTAAATTTTATAAAACTACTTAAAATCGTCTCTCGGTAAACATATATGGGGATTCAGTTCCACCATATGGCCATATTGTGTTAAACTTTGTCACTAAATTATTTTTTAATTACATTTATCACATTATTTTTGCATTATATATTCCCAATGCTCTTACAAACAGACTATTTAAATAAACTTCAGCTGATTTAGCACTAACACTCTTTGATTTGTATCCCCTGTTGGAATTAGTGTAGGACCCACCGATATTGTTGTACTGTGAAGTAGTGGTGCGCTTAACACAATATGGCGATATAGTGGAACTGAATCCCCATTGCTAAGATAGGCAATTTTAAGTAGCCTTTACAAAAATCTAGAATTTAGACATGTATTTTATGAGTGCACTGTTACTTAATCTGTATTGTGTATACATTTTGGTCACTACGGCAGCACCATTCCTGCAAGATGCATGTTCCAGGTGTGCTCCCAATTCCCTCTTGTTTTTACTAAGAAAGTAGTGGTGGATGTGGCACTACCCAGTGACTACAACATCAGGATAAAGGAACATGAAAAAGTAGACAGTTACCTAGAACTAAAAGAAGAACTAAAAAGAATGTGGAAAGTGAAGACACTTGTTGTCCCAGTTGTGAGAGGACCACTCAGGGCTGTGACCTATAAGTTGGGGGAGTGGCTTCAACAAATTTCATGTGGAACATCTGAGATCGCTGTCCAGAAGAATGCAGTTCTAAGGTACTGCACAGATCCCTCAGACCCCCAGGCCTCTGAGAATGACGAATGGTAAAAAAATCTTTTTTCTTTAAATATACCCAAAAGAAGACATTAATTTAAAGCCTGGTAAATCAAAGAAATCTTTAGTTAACGTTTCACACACTTTTTCATTACTTATTTGCTGTTAACATTGCTATGACTATGTTGGTACAAGATAATTGACTTCTATCGAAATTCTAGTGCAGAGTATATTTTGTTTCAGACTCTATGCATCAAAGATTTGGACTTAACTCTTTTCTTTCTCAAGATAAAATACACCCATGTAAGCACAAAATATATAATCCATTCAATTAAAAAAAAAATACTTACTATACATTTTTGTGCTTTCAAAACACTGTGCAACCGGAACTAGAAAAGCATGGAAACACCTATGAAAGCAAAATGAATTTCAGTGTAAGGTGTTCTCTCATATAGTTAGTTATAGTACCACAAGCGCCTTTGTAAAGGCAGTATCTGGAGAAGTCAAGGCAGTGGGATCCAACCTGCCTAGAAGAAGGAGAACAAGCAGTGGGGTTGATACCTGACTGAAAGAAGCTGGACAGTCAGAGGGGTTGAAGCAGTTGGGGCTGCACACTGGGAGAGATATACCTTGAACCTAGTCTCAAAAAAAATAAAATTGGGCAGACTAGATGGGTTGAATGGTTCTTATCTGCTGTCACATTCTATGTTTCTATGTTTCATTGATGATCCTATTCTCAAGTGGCAGACCCGCACATCTGGTGGTAAATCCTGGAAATTGGTAGACCCAAGTCAAGATATGCCATCACAATTATGGATGTAATTACTAAGTGTACTGTTGTACCTCATGCTGTTATGGCCAAAGGTACAATACTGTACCTTATTATGTAGGTTTAGAGGTAATTATGGGTAGAGGGTGTTTGTGGTTTGGCACTTAAGGTTAAGGAGGTGCAGAAATAAGAGGAACATATAGCTTAGGGTATCTGCCTCCATGAAGCTGTGGACTACAGAAGGAATAATTATCCGACCTAAAAATGGGATTAAACTGAGGTGCCACTTTTAGTTTTTTTAGGTGTAAATAAAAACTGAACAAACACAGGCAAACCGTACAAGACAAACATATTCTCAATCCCTAGAGCTGCCGGGTTTAATGTTCTTGTGCAGAGAATGGTCACAGCCAGGTTAAAATCATGGATTACAAAAAAAACCACAAAGCCCAAGTTCAGGAACACAAATATCAGAATAAACAATAAACAGAGCCAAGTCATAATCAAAATCAAATCAATCATCAACTGGATGCGCTCTTGGGTAACAAAATATGATAGGTCAAGGAAAAAATGTAATCATGGTCTTAAAAAGTCCTGGTATTGAGGTCATTGGCAAGTGTTAAAAATTTATGCCAGAACATATGAGCGAGGTATTGATAGAATGACGCAAACTGCTATAGTACACTGGTTCAGGGAGATATAAGACACAAAGGACAGAATCGGCCTGCAATGATACTGACCCATGTGATGCATTGCATCAATTTGACTGTTATGGTGGCATCTAAATGTAGGGGGATTCATGATACTTTGGACGTAATCTCATTCTTAAAGGGACACTTTAGTCACCTGAACAACTTTAGCATAATGAAGCAGTTTTGGTGTATAGAACATGCCCCTGCAGCCTCACTGCTCAATCCTCTGCCATTTAGGAGTTCAATCCCTTTGTTTATGAACCCTAGTCACACTTCCCTGCATGTGACTTGCACAGCCTTCCATAAACACTTCCTGTAAAGAGAGCCCTACTTAGGCTTTCTTTATTGCAAGTTCTGTTTAATTAAGATTTTCTTATCCCCTGCTATGTTAATAGCTTGCTAGACCCTGCAAGAGCCTCCTGTATGTGATTAAAGTTCAATTTAGAGATTGAGATACAATTATTTAAGGTAAATTACATCTGTTTGAATGTGAAACCAGTTTTTTTTCATGCAGGCTCTGTCAATCATAGCCAGGGGAGGTGTGGCTAGGGCTGCATAAAAAGAAACAAAGTGATTTAACTCCTAAATGACAGTGAATTGAGCAGTGAAATTGCAGGGGAATGATCTATACACTAAAACTGCTTTATTTAGCTAAAGTAATTTAGGTGACTATAGTGTTCCTTTAAACTACTCTGCCTTTCTAAAACCAGGAACCCACTGCATGCTAAGATAAAGGGATAGTCCTTCGTATGATGGTCTTCTACAGAACAATTTTTCAGTATTCAAACAACTCTCTGACAACTAAGATAAACCCAAACCATCCAGGTTAATACCATATATTGACTGTATTGAGTAGACCTATGGATTAATATAATCAAAAAGAATAGAAAGTACCTTGTAGAAATCACAATACATTTGTAAACACAAAGCTTGTCATAAAATTGATAGAAAGTAATTTTCTAATATCTCTCTAATAATTAAGGTAGTTTCTATAAAGCAGTTGTGTACAAACAAGTTTTCATGACTCAACAGTCCAGGTTTTTTCAGTATTTCCACTGGGGTAGAAAAGGTAGCGCATAAATCCTGCACTGCTGCTGGGCCATGAGGTTTAGAAACCACTGCCATAAAAAGACAACCTGCTAAATATATCCGTTAATGAGTGTAGCTGCCATAGAAAACCAGACCATGCTATACAGAGTAAAATATTCCTTACTAATGAAATAGTCTCTTAGTGCGTTTGTCTGCATTTGGTTCAATGGGGGGTCATTGCCCACTAATGAGTGGCAGACTATTAATAATATCATCATTATGTATGAAGAGTTCTCAAAACTATTCTGCAACTCTTTTCTTAATGAGCAGGACTTCTATTATAGATGAAACTGTAAAGTCTATCAATTAGGTGCAGCAAAACTGAATGAAGCTACAGTGGCACCGGGAGTTAATGCATGTGTAATTTTCTTTTTTGCACTTGTGTTTTTTCCAATAATTCCCTTCAAACATTGAGTTAATTAAAATGTATATAAATGTAAATAAGCTTTTCTATACAAAACTTCAAATTTTTAAGTTATCTCATAGAAATAAAGGGATTTATTCACTACACAGTGAATGGTAATTACCTAAAATTTGAAGTGATAATATAGACCTAAACAGCTAATCCAGAAAAATATCTATTTTGGGAGATTCATTTGCAATATTTTCCTATTTAATAACTCTTTAGAATAACTTGATCTTTCATCTATCAGTTAAATAAATGAGTTAGACATTCGGATAACAATGGGAAATAAGTTGTATCATCAGAACATTGCATGATTTTGGTACAGCATTATCACATTGTCTTCTCCATTTCAGCATTGTTGCTGTTAATTTTAATGTCCGATCCTCCAGCACAGTGAAATATACCAATGTCTCAAGTAATATTAATCTCTCAATTTTTTGACAGAATTTGAAGTCAGTGCTATATAAAGATGCACAGGACATTTATCTCTATCTATTGCCATCCCAAGGGTCATTGCTCAGGGTCATCTTCCCAATTCAGCCCGTTGTAAGAGAACATAACGAGAAAGACTTAAAATAACATATTGAAACATATCTGCTTGTTACTGTATTCCCTCCATACACTGTACTGTCATGAGCGCAAAACGTATTCAAATTTGTGTTTCACTTGAATGCATTTGTCAAACTGATCTACAGGTTTTATTCCAATCACAAGCTCAGTCAGGTTACCTACAGCATTTAGTATGCTACCCATCTAAAACAGTTGCTGATTGTTACATTTATTTTCTTTAATGTATTTTCTTGTTATATTTGCTTACTCTAATTTATTTACACGTTTTGTGGACTATATTTCTATAAAACTGTGTTTTTTCTTATGTTGTGTATTATGATGAATGTACAATAAAACACCTAAAATTAATTAACATACAGTTGTATTAACATCAACATGCTCGTGGAGTATATACCATATAGGGTATAATAATTATCTGCATACCTTTGACAGCAGTATGGTTGTAATAAATAAAATATAGGCAACTTTGAAATAGATAAAGGGAATGAGAAAATTCAATTATGAAGAGCATCTGGTCGAACTAGGTTAATTTATCTTGAAAAATAGATGCCTAAGCTGAGATCTCATTACTTTGTACAAATGCATTGAAAATGAATATACAGTCTTATCAAAAAAACCAAAAAACTTATTACAGGTTTTTTTGAAAAAAAAAATGAGAAAACGACATTATTTAATATCAGAGGACAAAAATATGAATTTTATTAATAATTAATAACTAAGTGAATCACCTATTGGCATATAAACAACTTGTCTTACCAAAAAATATACATCCAAATAGCACCATCACCAACTGGTGATAGACATTTGGAAGCACATTTTGTTTTTGTTTTTTTAGTAATACAAGTCCTTATATGTGAGTAGGTGATTTGTTTTGTTATTGATTGAAAAATGTGTTTTTGCATAAAAATATACAACTGTTGGGAAAATGATGGCTACATTAGATTAGTAAGTGTGCTTTTAATTATATGCATTCATTTTATTGTGTCCTTTTATGTTTTAGGAATTTTTTATGTTGCATGAAAATTTTTCCTTAAGAGCAAAATAACTTTCAAAATAATAAAGTATTACTATTGCTTTAACTGTATTGACCCTTTGTTTTGTGAAACTGTACAAATTAATTACATCATTTGAAAACATCTTTATATTATGCAATGAACAAAGGCCCTTCTTGTGAAGGATCTGATTGTAGCAGAACCTTGGTATCCCAACTGAATACCTCCGGTTGATTCTCCTCCCAGCTGTAACAGGAACCATTCAGTGATTATAATTCCATTCCCTGGACATCAGACGACACATAATGCTGGGAAAAACAACTAATTTTAATGAATCGAATGCAGCCTTTTATGTCCAGACCCCTAGCATGGGGTCTCCATGGGGCCTCTGTGTCTGGAAGATAATGGAGTCATCTCTCACTAAATCAATTATCTCCTGGACACAGAGAGCCGAATACAGTAAAACCCCGAAATTACATTTAAAAACCCCCTCAAACTCCCAATAGTCATACATTTCTGGATAGCTCTTGATAGAGTTCCCAATCTGTCCAAATAGCTTGATCCGTTAAAGTCTGTGGAAACCCCACTCCTTAAAGTTTAGACTGGCCGCTAGTACAGTCCTGGACAAAATTAGTTCCAGGCATTTTTAAGGCTTATTTTAACGGGGTCTGTTTGTAAGGCGTATTTTTAACAGGGTCTCTGGAAGGATAAGGCAAAGGGGGCTTGCCCTGTCTTATAGGTAGTGGTTGTTCACCTGATGGACTGTAGCTCCCCTCCAAAAAGCACTCTAATAGGATACTGGGAAAGTGGTGAGAACCATGGGTGAATATGACCAGGATCGATATGCTGTCCGCGCCCGAGACGGAGTTCAAGGGGAAGCAAAGACAAGTCCCACTGACGAGATTGGGATGCTCAGGCTCGTTGTAGAGACTGAGGTTGATGCAGAGAGAAGACTGCTCACAGAACTCATGAAGGGGAGAGGGAACAGAGAGCAAGGGGAGTGATATAGTCCTTTAAGAAGTTTAGAACAGTGTATGTGGCGATATCAACCACACTGATAACCAATGAAAAAGGTATTTTATCAAGGAGAAC
>OW240914.1:55178891-55193592 GCA_933207985.1 Pelobates cultripes
CACCTTCCTATCAGTCCGGCCGGCATCCCGGACAGCAGAGCAGCTCGGCCACGCTACAAGGGTGGGGAAAATATGTGCTGCAGCCACCTGAGGCTCTTAACAGAGCGCTCAGGCGGCTGCAGCATTTAAAGGGCCGGCCCTGACAGAATTTAGGGCGGCCTGGGGGGCAATTGCCTCCCTGCCCCCTGGCCCAGCCCGCCCCTGGGTGTTGGGACCTTCTATTTTACTTTCCAAAAATTGGGACTCCTAGCTTATAAAACAGCCTGACTGTGAGATAAGCACACTGGTGTGGAAATTAGCTTCTCTAAGGTTAAAAATACATCCAGGTAATGTATTATTATTGGGCACCTGCAGTTATTAAGGAGGAGCCAACATAAAGTTTCTGCGAAAATATTGAATATATTCAAGATTACTTTTCACTCCAAAAGTGAGCTTGGAAGCTTAAAAATACTGGTGCGTGCAGCGGACAGGATAACATCATGGGCAGAGCGGAGAGACAGAGAAAGGGCATACCTGCGGATCAGTGAAGAGATATAGAAGAGGCTAGAATTGGTCAGTGCTTAATAGGTGTGGGTTAGTACCTTGAATTGACTCCTATAGGATACAGGAAGTCAATGTAAGGACTGACAAAGGGGAAAGGTGTGAGAGGAGAGACAGGAGAGGAAAATCAGTCTAGCTGCAGCATTCATTACAGACTGTAGCAGGGCAATACGACTTGTGGGAAGACCTATTAGGAGAGAGTTACAATAATCCATGCAAGAGATTACTAGTAGCATCTTGCGTAAGAAAAGGGCAGATGCAGGCTATTTTTTTAAGGTGGAATCTACAGGATTTGGTTACAGACTGGATGTGAGACTCAAATGTGAGGCCAGAATCAAATATAATGCCAAGACAGCGCGCTTGCAAAGATGGGCTGATGTGGGTACCACCAACTTAAAGGGAGCACGAGAGAGGAGTATCATTATTGGTAGGAGGAAAGACAAGAAGTTCATTTTAGAGAAATTGAGTTTCAAAAAGCGGGAGGACATCCAATCAGAGATGGAAGAAAGGCAAGCAGTGACACGTTGCAGAACTGCAGGGTAGAGGTCTGGTGAGGAGAGATATATCTGGGTGTCATCAGCATACAGGCGGTTTTGGAATCCATATGAGGTAAAAAGTTTGCTAAGAGAGGCAGTATAAGGGGACCAAGTACAGTGCCTTGGGGGACTCCAACAGAGACAGGACATAGGGAGGGGGAATCATTAGAAAAGGAGACAATGATTCCCCCTCCCTACGTCCTGTCTCTGTTGGAGTCCCCCAACAGCGTTGGGAGAGATAGGAGGAAAACCAAGAGAGGACAATGTCACAGAGACTGAGTGATTGAAGAGTTTGGAGAAGGAGAACACGGTCAACAGTGTCAAAGGCAGCAGAGAGGTCAAGAAGAATTAGTATGGAGTTGTACCCTTTGGATTTAGCTGTGATTAGGTTGTTAGTGACTTTAATAAGAGCAGTCTCAGTAGAGTGGAGGGGGCGGAAGCCAGACTGAAGGGGGTGAGAGTTGGAATTGAGGAAGTGAGACATATGGGTAAATACAAGTTTTTCCAGAAGCTATGAGGAAAAGGGTGTAGGGATATGGGACGATAGTTAGGGGGAAGGACGGTTCAAGAGGTTTTTTTTTAGATGGGTACTGTGACAAACTCCCCTTCTCACGTGAGTTTGCCACCAGCTCCTGGAGGAGCCTGCTTGTCAGCCTCCTGCCCACAGACTTGAAATGCACTGTAAAAGTCTCAGTTCGTGTATTTGGACTATATTGTTCGGGAACTGAACAGCCACACGAACCGGAGACCACCTGGGAGCTTGTTAAGCCTAATTGCTACTTTGTAGCAATTTTACACCAAGTGTTCATCTGGGTGCCCGCATTTCCTATGGACGACCATGAGGTGGCGGCCATCTTGTTCTCACGAACGCAGTCAGCTGTGTTTGGTCGTCGAGTTCATGGAACTGAAAACTGACACAGAAACTCACGAACACTGCTGGACTTCCAGCATCACCTGCGTTCAGTTCTACACTTAGGAAGAAGGTTAGGGGAAGGGTTAAGGGTAGGTTTAGGGGTAGGGGTGAGGGTTAGGGAATTGGAGAAGTGGCGAATTGGCGAAGTCCCGAATTTCGCAAGTGCCGAACCAAACTGAAGTCCAGAATTGCAGAGGTCCCAAATTCCCGAATTTCGGACGTGGTGAACCCAACCAAATTTTTTGCATGGACTCTGATGCACAAGGAGCAGATATGCAACAGCCTGCAGTACTATACCCACAACAACCTGCATACCGGAGCCTTACCTAAAAAGACAACTTGTCGTTTAACTCTCTCTGAACTGGTTTGGCAGATTGGGCTAAAGAGGTCTGGCTAGTAGACGAGAGGCTGACTTAATTTGGGCTCAATTTGACTTTTTTTTGTTAACCACTAGGTGGCATACATTGTAAGCAACATAGTGGAACAAAAATTGTTACCTGACCGAATATTGGACAACAGCCAGAAGATGCTAATTGGAAAATGGATGATGATGCGGCCAAAGCCCAGGGCTCACTGCCTCAATAGTGACAGACTGGGGCCACAATGTGGCAAACCATAACCAGCCAACATGTACCCTTACCAAGTCCAAATGAGAAAGGGGCAGCTCGTTATCATGAGAGGCTGAATGAAGAACATGCGCAATAAAGAGTGAAAAAGGGGGCACAAGGGCCCAACAAAATACCATGTGACCAAAACCAGGCCTGTATCTCCATACTATGTGGCTTCCCCAAGATGGAGGATGATGCATTGCTCTGCATGTACTGCCACAAGCCCGAACGCAGCCAGCGTGACTCTCTGCCAGACCAGACCATGGGCCAAATTGAGCCAGACAATAGAAGACATATTTTTAGAAATAACATTGTGAACTGGCCTTAAAGCAGTCTAACTATAAGTGAGGACCTAACATGGGTTGCCAAATTATTACTCACAATTGGGGAATAACTGATCATGCCCCCATGAAAACTGCCGTGAGGCTTGTAGCTTGTAGTAGTAGGAGCTGTAAATGGAGGACAGCCAAGGACTTGGCCACGGCATTGTATAGAGCTAAGTGACTGTTAGGATTTCATGCAGGCTGGAGCATTAACTGAGATAAAGGGGGAGGGGAAGAATCCTGCGTTATAAAGGCCAGATAGCCCTTGTGTAACATCTCCATCCTCATCCTATTCCGCAGTTACTCTCTGCTTATCGCTCTGTGGCTCCCTCTCTCTCAGGGTGGCTCTGTATTCTTTCTGTGCATTTCCCAGAGCCAGTTTACAAACAGAATTCTCATGGATTCAGGGATGCTCTCTCAGTCCCCAATTCATAATATAGTATTGCCATGTACATAGATGAAACAAGATCATCAGAAAGGCAGAAATCTCTTAGTGCACATATACTATGGTAATATTGTGATTGCAGTCAATAATGCAATTATCTTTATATGCACTTTATAGCATTCCTGCTCTCCGTTTTTTCATGCACATGTGAACTGGACATTTAAAACGTATAAAAACTTCTCTTGCTTATCTAAAAGCAAATTCCATGAGTACATAAACTGGACAGTTAGACATTTATAAAGCGCTCTTTTTTTAACATGCATAAATTCAGATCTAATTGATTATATAACAGCAACAGGACGGAAGGTATCCAGGTTGGCATCACTCAGGGTCTCCTGAAACCTCTGTATCACTTATTCTTGGTGAAGTCTTTCCCTCCACAATTCCATTGGAACCCAAAGAATGTCTATTCTTTCTTAGTGGGAGATATTGTCCACCCAGCCAATATATCTTTGGACACCATCAGGCCAAGCGATTAACCTCTCTTGCAGTGTTGTAGACATCCTGTAAATCGAGACATTATTTAGTAGATTGGGGATATTTATTTTAATATATTAAAAAAGCCTTTTTGAAGGCCTGGAGGAATTTGATTGAAGTAGATTCCAACAAGTAAAAAACTTAGGCAGATGAATCTCTTTTCATGTAATGTTTGACTTGATTGAAGTGATCTTTAAATGGTTCTTACTTTGTATAACAAGCTTGTGAGGTGAAGATTTTTTTCTTGGTCTGTAATTTGATTCCCTTGGGACTTGTATTGCTGGGGGAACCAACTTTCATGTATCATTCGATTAGATTTTGTGATGTTTCTTTAAATGATTTTTACTTTGATCAACAAAGTGAGATGAATAGTGTTTTTTTTTTATTTATCAATTTAAAATAGATATGTAAGCAAAGTAAAATTATTAATTTATCTGGTTTTATCTTTTTAATGTTTGCAGCATATAATGTTTAGTTGATTAAGAGTTAACTTACTTTTATGCATCTTACAATAAGCACTTTTTATACAATATTTTGTTTAATTGATGGTGCTCTTATAGGTGGTTTGAATTTGATATTCAATGGATGCTAAATATTATTGTACCTCGGTGAACTAAAATTTGCAGTTTAGAAATCTGTTGGGAATATTCCTTGCCCCATGTCCTTAACATATAATCTGTAATCAAGTTTCATATGAAACAAGGTCACCATATGTCACTCTTTAATTTACCTACAATAAAAGGTGGCTGCATCCCATCTAATTTGCAAACGATGCAATTTACCTCAGCCTAACCTCATTCACATACAACAGGACAGTGGAGGCTCATTCATGTGGGCCCTTTGGATAGCATCCCAACCGTTTTTATGTGGCAAAATAATGTATTTGCAGTAGTTTAGAAACTTTAGATTTTTATTCTAGAGGTTGACAATGGTAAGGCAATAAATATAGGGAAAAAGAGTGTCTCTTTAATTCTCTAATAAGTTTCTGTTTTCTTGTTTGGCATCTGACCTGTTTAAACAGGTTTTGCACTTGCCTAGTGTCCTTTAAGAAGAAATTTCCATTGAGTTTCCATCCAGTGTATGTAAGTGTATAATATTATTTTTTCTATCCACTAATAGCCATAGTGACTGTCTGAGGGCTTATTAAGCAAAGGGATTTACTCAAATTAATAATTAATATCTATAAAGCCAGGGGTAACAAGAGACATTGTATATTTCTGACACATGGCACTGTGCTGTCTGTCACTAATAGTTTTAATAACTCCTTCTACCCATCATCTCCCTTAAAGTGCTCTGCCATTCTACAGAGACCTGAGACATATACTGTGGTGAGTTAAAAAGTTGTGAAGCTGGAAACTACAGGACTAGGGATGTGACTTTGGTGACTGATCTGATTTCCAATCACTTTTAATCTGAAATGATTGTTGATTATATTTACCATGTCAGCTACATATTGGCTCCATATTACTGCAGATTAGTATATTATATAATTGTAATTTAATTATAATATATATATTATATTATATAATCAGCTGCAAAGTAGTTTATTCATATCCTGCTGCTTTAACCCTGTGTACACTGGGTGCTGAGAGGTAATAATGAGTCAGGAATCTCTTAGCTCTCTTTTAGATGATCTCATCTTCAGTAGTGCTCTAGCTAGGAAGATAAAGAGAGACAGAACTTGAAAAATAGGGATGCAAGTTTGCAGACAGGGCATGAAACTGAGATTCTCATGGAGGGTGCATTGATGTCCTGCAGTGACTGAATCTAATCTTTCAGGCCTTCTGGGACAGGTTGAGAGCATGCCTGAAACTTGCAGCACTGTGCAAAGCAACAGTTACTGAGACTTCATGGATGGTGACCATGCAGATGGCAGATGCAGCCTACCACAATTTGACCCGTGGAGCTAAATGACACCATCGGAAGCATGTCCTGGGAAGGGCAATATACAACCCATCGGACCACTGCAAAGCAATAATCTTGCACCATAAGCCACACTGGGCCTCAAAGCTTTCAAAGAGACTCTGGCAGACTTTAACAAGTCTTTCCAACTAAATAAAGACTTGTTAGCACTGTGGATTATGATCTAGATGACCCATCTTTGATATATAATTGTTAGAGATAGATTACCTTACATATCTTATATGTTCAGTTTACTTGAAAGCTGGGAAACATAATAGAACATCACTTATTAACATTTCAAAGGGCCTTTAATGCAGTTTACAGTGGCATATTTATATCAGTGATGTGTGTTATATATACACTGCATATACTGGCAGAAATTATGAAATTTTGGCATTGATTTTGAAAATATGACTGTCTTTTATGGAAGGATAGTGATCATATTAAGTCATTTATTATCACATAGTTGTTTGGCTCCTTTTTAAATCATAATGATAACAGAAATCACCCAAATGACCCTGATCAAAAGTTAACATACCCTTGAATGTTTGGCCTTGTTACAGACACACAAGGTGACACAAACAAGTTAAAATTGCAATTAAAGGTTAATTTCCCACACCTGTGGCTTTTTAAATTGCAATTAGTATCTGTGTATAAATAGTCAGAGTTTGTTAGCTCTCACTGAACAGATGCACTGAACAGGCTAGATACTGAGCCACGGGGAGCATAAAAGAACTGTCAAAAGACCTGTGTAACAAGGTAATGGAACTTTATAAAGATGGAAAAGGATATAAAAAGATATCCAAAACCTTGAAAATGCCAGTCAGTACTGTTTAATCACTTATTAAGAAGTGGAACATTTGGGGATCTCTTGATACCAAGCCACGGTCAGGTAGACCAAGAAATATTTAAGCAACAACTGCCAGAAGTAAATCCACAGGTAACTTCAGGAGAAATGCAGGCTGCTCTGGAAAAATATGGTATGTTTGTTTCAAGAGCACAATACGATGATGACTGAACAAAAATGAGCTGCATGGCTAAGTTGCCAGAAAGAAGCCTTTACTGAGCCAATGCCACTAAAAAGCCTGGTTACAATAATATGCCGTCAACACCTTGACATGCCTCACAGCTTCTGGCACACTGTAATTTGGAGTAACGAGATCAAAATTGAGCTTTATGGTCACAACCATAAGTGCCATGTTTGAAGAGAGGTCAACAAGGCCTATAGTGAAAATAATACCATCCCCACTGTGAAGCATGGTGGTGGCTCACTGATGTTTTGGGGGTATGTGAGCTCTAAAGGCACAAGGAATCTTGTGAAAATTGATGGCAAGATGAATGCAGCATGTTATCAGGAAATACTGGCAGACAATTTGCATTCTTCTGCATGAAGGGACACTCATGGGACACTCTTGGACTTTTCAGCATGACAATGACCCTAAGCACAAGGCCAAGTTGACCCTCCAGTGAAAAAGGTGAAGGTTCTGAAGCGGCCATCACAGTCTCCTAATCTTAATATCATTGAGCCACTCTGTGGAGATCTCAAACGTGCGGTTTATGCAAGACGACCAAATACCTGGAGGCATTTAGCCAAGAGGAATGGGCAGCTATACCACCTGCAAGAATTAGGGGCCTCATAGACAACTATGACAAAAGACTGCATGCTGCCATTGATGCTTAAGGCGGGCAATACCCAGTAGTAAGAACTAAGGGAATGCAGATTTTTGAACAGGGGTCATTTAATTTTTTTCTTTGTTGCCATGTTTTGTTTTATTATTGTGCCATTCTGTTTTAACCTACAGTTGAATATGCATCCCATAATAAATAAAAGAAATATGTTTTGCCTGCTCACTCATGTTTCCTTCCGTACATATAATACCAGTGATCCAAGGGTATGCAAACTTTTGAGCACAATTGTATATAAATATAACTTACAAGTTGCCCTTAGTGCTATCTATTTAGATATAAAGACGTATAGGTATATATATTATGGAAGTAGAGTAATCTTTGAAATTATGAAAGGCCTGTCAGTTTGATTGTTCTTAAACAAAGACTGTTTTTAATACACTATTGAGTTTGTGACTGCTTTGATTAAAGTTTAGAATTTTAGGAACTGTAAATCCCTTTTATTTTTCTCTTTAAATGTTACAAGATTGTCCCTTCCTGTTTTACCGACATTTCAAATATTAATCCCTAAAAGATTTTCATAGCATTCTCTTTCCAGGAAATGTTTTATAGGCTAAACTTCAAATAGGTGTAGTTTCCTTTTTGATGAAGGAAATGCCATTGGGACATTTGCATGCCATGATGTGAACTGGATGCTGTCCAAACTCATATAACTCTTAATGAACCAGACGTAAAATAAGCTTACTAATAATGGCTTTGATTTAATATTTTTTTGGATAAGCTTTGCAAATTATTGAATATCTTTGGATACATTTTTAAAAGTATGCAATATTTGAAAAAATATTTTAATATTATTGGGTATTTTATGATATATTATTGAATAATTTCAAAAGCTCTTCTAAAAATATTAATTAAAGACCAATATGTGCAATGTATAGCTTGGTTGCTTCAAAGTGTTGCTTCTAAGTGTGTGGTTGGAGATATTCTGGAGATTGCTGCTTCTAAGTGTGTGTTGGAGATATTCTGGAGATTGCTGCTTCTAAGTGTGTGGTTGTAGATATTCTGGAGAGTGTTGCTTTTAAGTGTGTGGTTGGAGATATTCTGGAGATAAACTGGAGGTAATCTGAGGTATTCAGGAGGATAAATAAAAAGTTAAGATTTGTTTAATTTAAATGATTCACCTCACTGGAATGGCAGACTTAGTTCAGTGTAATAGTTGCTATGCATTTGTTTCACGTTCCACTTTTTGGAGGTTTGGTTGTTGTCTAGTCTGTAGACAGTTCTCTGTCTTGCGGCAGGATATTGTATTTTTGAAGTCTGAGATTTGTAAATTATCTGGTAAACAAACTCAGGCTGCAACTGCTGCAAAGCCACTGCCACAGAGACATACTAGGAATGGCAGATGGATTACTGTAGGATCTGGTAGACTTAGAGTTGTGGAAAAAAGGCATATTGCACTGTCTGTTGCTCTACATAATTCATTTTCTGCACTTTCAGAGTGTAATGGTGTTATGGAGACAGGCACTGAGGCTAGTGCTGTTGTGGAGAGAGGCACTGAGGGTAGTGGTGTTGTGGAGAAAGGCACTGAGGGTAGTGGTGTTGTGGAGAGAGGCACTGAGGCTATTGGTGTTGTGGAGACAGGCTCAGACACTGAGGCTAATGGTGTTGTGGAGACAGGCTTGGAGACTATGGTGAGGCCTAACAGAAAGCAGTTGTTGTTGGGGGATTCCATCATAAGAGGTGTGGAGATGGACAATGGTGGTCTTGTGAGGTGTCTTCCCGGAGCTACTGCTCACAGAGACAGGAGACGTATCTGTAATATTGTTAAGCAAGCAAAGCAGGAAGGGAAATTGGATGTACTTGTCCATCTAGGGACAAATGACTTGGCTTGCAATGAGGTTTCAGAGGAAGTTTTTAGTGTTTTTGCCAATGATATATGGCAGGTTGCTTCCACACTGTCATTCTCTAAAGTTCTGCCTGTGCATAACACTTAGAACGACAGGCGGATGCATATTAGGGACTTTAACTTGTGGCTTGGTGAATGGTGTTGGGAGCAAGGACTTGGCTTTATTTCTCATGGTAGCTCTGTTTGGAATGGAAATAACCTGTACAAAAAAGATGGTTTGCATCTTTCTCAAAAGGGAACAAATGTTCTCAGTGAGCAGTTCAGAGGTTTTGCTAGGATGTATTTAAACTAGGAGGAGGGGGTGGGGGCAAAAGGGTGATAAAACATCATTCCAATTGTCCCCCAAAACAAGGACAGAATGTGCCTGTAGCAAGTGTGTTAAAAAATGATAAGCTTAGAGTCATGTCTACAAATGCTCGCAGTTTAGGGAATAAGATCCATGAACTTGTGGCAATAATGGCAACTAATAGTGTAGATTTAGTCGCTGTTACTGAGACATGGTATAATGAGAAAAATGACTGGGACAGAGCAATACCAGGGTACTCTTTATATAGAAAAGACAGGGAAGGCAAGAAAGGGGGAGGGGTGGCCCTGTATGTGAAGGATAGCATAAAATCTAGCATAATAAAAGTTAGTGAGGCGAACATAGAGTCCGTTTGGGTTACGTTAGAATTTGGTAATCATACAGTAACTCGTGTAGGTGTGATTTATAGGCCCCCAGGACAAATTGAAGAGTTAGATAATCTACTAGTTGAGGAAATAGCTAAAATGACAATGAAGGGGGAAGTTATCATCATGGGTGACTTTAATCTTCCTGATGTGAATTGGAAAACAAAAATAGCTGCTTGTGCCAGGAGAACACATATTCTAAACTCCCTACTGGGATTGTCTCTAAAACAAGTCCTTGAGGATCCAACTCGTAAAGAGGCCATACTAGATTTAGTGTTAACAAATGGAGATTTGGTATCAGATATTACTGTAGGTGAAAGTTTAGGATTCAGTGATCATCAGTCAGTGTGGTTTAATATAAGAACAGTGACTGAGTCACACCACACAAAAACAAAAGTTTTAGACTTTAGAAAAACAGACTTTTCTAAAATAAGAATATGTGTAAAGGAGTCATTATCAGACTGGAGCAATTTAAATGGAGTCCAAGAGAAATGGGATTATTTAAAAGTTGCACTACTGAAGGCAACAGAAAATTGCATTAGGCTTGTCAGTAAAAGCAAAAAATTCAAGAAACCACTGTGGTACTCCGCAGATGTGGCCAAAATAGTTAAAAACAAAAAGTTAGCATTTAGGAATTATAAAAAAAACCCAGAGTGAGGAAGACAAAATGATCTATAAGATTAGGCAGAAAGAGGCTAAGCAAGTTATAAGAGCTTCCAAATCACACACAGAAGAGAAAATAGCACAGTCAGTAAAAAAGGGGGATAAAACATTTTTAGATACATAAATGAGAAAAGAAAAGTAAAACAAGGATTAGTTAGATTAAAAACAAAAGAAGGAAGGTATGTAGAAGAGGATAAAGGTCTAGCTGACTGCCTCAATGAATATTTTTGTTCTGTATTTACAGATGAAAATGAAAGAAAGGGACCTCAGTTGAGAAAAAGGATAAATGAGTCATTTATTACACGTGAGTTTACAGAGGCAGAGGTTCTATTTCAACTGTCAAAAGTAAAGACAAATAAGTCAATGGGACCTGATGGAATACACCCAAAGCTATTAAAAGAGCTTAGTGGTGTACTAGCAAAACCATTAACAGATTTATTTAACCAATCATTGTTAACAGGAGTAGTCCCAGAAGATTGGAAGTTAGCGAATGTTGTGCCCATTTACAAGAAAGGTAATAGGGAGGAGTCGGGCAACTATAGGCCAGTAAGCCTTACTTCAGTAGTGGGGAAAGTGATGGAAACCATGTTAAAGGATAGGATTGATGAACATCTAAAAACACATGGATTTCAAGATCAGAGACAACATGGGTTTACTTCAGGGAGATCATGCCAAACTAATCTTATTGATTTTTTTTGATTGGGTAACTAAAATTAGAGATCAGGGTGGTGCAGTAGACATTGCTTACCTAGATTTCAGTAAGGCTTTTGACACTGTTGCACATAGGCTTATCAATAAACTGCAATCTTTAAGTTTGGATTCCAATATTGTTGAATGGGTAAGGCAGTGGCTGAGTGACAGGCAACAGAGGGTTGTAGTTAATGGAATATATTCGAAGCTTGGACTTGTCACCAGTGGGGTACCTCAGGGATCTGTACTTGGACCCATTCTCTTTAATATTTTTATTAGTGATATTGCAGAAGGTCTTGATGGTAAGGTATGTCTTTTTGCTGATGATACTAAGATATGTAACAGGGTTGATGTTCCAGGAGGGATAAGCCAAATGGCAAATGATTTAGGTAAACTAGAAAAATGGTCAAAGTTGTGGCAACTGACATTTAATGTGGATAAGTGCAAGATAATGCATCTTGGACGTAAAAACCCAAGGGCAGAGTACAGAATATTTCATAGAGTCCTAACCTCAACATCTGAGGAAAGGGATTTAGGGGTGATTATTTCTGATGACTTAAAGGTAGGCAGACAATGTAATAGAGCAGCAGGAAATGCTAGCAGAATGCTTGGTTGTATAGGGAGAGGTATTAGCAGTAGAAAAAGGGAAGTGCTCATGCCATTGTACAGAACACTGGTGAGACCTCACTTGGAGTATTGTACGCAGTACTGGAGACCGTATCTTCAGAAGGATATTGATACCTTAGAGAGGGTTCAGAGAAGGGCTACTAAACTGGTTCATGGATTGCAGGATAAAACTTACCAGGAAAGGTTAAAGGATCTTAACATGTATAGCTTGGAGGAAAGACGAGACAGGGGGGATATGATAGAAACATTTAAATACATAAAGGGAATCAACACAGTAAAGGAGGAGACTATATTTAAAAGAAGAAAAACTACCACAACAAGAGGACATAGTCTTAAATTAGAGGGACAAAGGTTTAAAAATATTATCAGGAAATATTACTTTACTGAGAGGGTAGTGGATGCACTGAATATCCTTCCAGCTGAAGTGGTAGAGGTTAACACAGTAAAGGAGTTTAAGCATGCGTGGGATAGGCATAAGGCTATCCTAGCTATAAGATAAGGCCAGGGACTAATGAAAGTATTTAGAAAACTGGGCAGACTAGATGGGCCAAATGGTTCTTATCTGCCGTCACATTCTATGTTTCTATGTTTATCATAGAGTGATACAAGTTTTTTTTTTTTTTTTTCATATTTTCATTGTATATTGTAAATGTGTGTACCAAGTGTGATACATCAGATGTGACAAAACCCAAACCCACATGGTACATGACACTGCCAGTGAAATGGTTACCATGATAACCACTATAAACAGATTGAGGAGGAAAAAAAATTAAAACTACAGGTTAAAGAACATATAGTTTAAAATGTCATAAAGTTACTAAAAATTACCTATCTTGGCAAAAAAATATGGGAAATTGGTTACAAATACACCATATGGCCTTAATTAAGCCCACCACTATATCATAGTACTTGAATATGTGTTGTACGTGCGCTGTTCCTTAATCCACATTGTATATTATGTTGGCCTTTACAGCAGCACCACTGCAGAGAAAAAGAAAAGTTCTGAGTGTGCCTCACAATAAAAAAAAAAATAATAATAAATATAATCTCAAAACTAATATAAAAATGTATCCTTCTTGTTACACAAAAACAGTATTTGAGAGGCATCTAAGATATATGAAAGCAAAATGCAATCAAGAGTTATTCAAAAACAGGAAAAGAAAAACATGGAACATGAATTAGAAATGCTCAACAGGCATAAAAATGAAGAAATGAGACATACTGATTTAAGGTAATAGTAATCATAATTTGTATGAGTAAGAAACTGCAGAAAAAAAGAAAAGAAAAATAATTTAAAAAGAAAAATGTATGAGAGAAAACATGGGGAATGTCATTCAAATATTTTAAATGAAAAAAATAAGTAACGTGATGAAGAAAGCAAAACATTATGTTAGTGTTTGTATGTGTCAATAAGCAAATGAGAAAAAAAAAAGAAAATAGAGGAGAAAAGGAGACAAAAAGAGAAAAAAATAGAGCAAAAACTTAGTGAAATATGGATATCAGGTACTTGTCCCCTCACTCACCAACCTCGCGCTCCCACAGCACATCTCTCACTCACTCCATGAGGACAGCGTGTCGGTCAGTTCAATCACCCACGCCGACTGCTCACGATCATGCGAACAGCACCTCTGTTCGCACAAACTCTACTTATCAGATACAAAAGGAAGAACTCCATGCGTACGAATGCCACCTCTGTTCATGCAAATGCTACTCACCTATACTGCAGACAGAATTCCGTTCGTACTTACGCCGGCTCCTGAACACAGCACGAACAGAAGTCTGTTTGTGAGAACGCTGCTGCTTCCAAGTGCAACCACACTGAAGGAAGAACTTAAGGGGAATCAAAGGGTGCGCATGCGCCAACACAGTGCCTTTTAAAGGTACAGGAGGTGGAGACCAGGGTGGAACCTCAATTAAGAAGACCACCCACTTTCCCTAATTAAGTCGTACACACCCTTCACTCTACGCTCAGTTGTACTGTGCTCCTGATTGTGTAAAGACCTTCAGAGACTCTCCTGTTGCATCCTGATCCTGTTCCTGATTTTGACCCTTGCCTGTATCATCGCTTCTCAAGCTGTGCCGCCTGTCCTGACCTTTGGCTTCCCCAACTATTGTCTTCGTCTAATCCTTTTTTGTGTGTATCTTTTAAACAAGCAAATCAACATGCAACCCTGTTAACATTTATGAGCTGTTAGATTTAGAGGTCAATTCATAATGGGATTTCGGCAAGGACCCAAGCTATAATATATGTATCATAAAGATAATCATTCCAAATTCTACGTACTTGTACAGATAGGGAATGCTGATTGGGCTTAGTATTGTCAGGTTGTAAAGTCAGCAGACGTTAGAGCATGTGTAAAAGTACACAAATAAAACATAGATTGTGATAGCAGATAAGAACCATTCGGCCCATCTAGTCTGCCCAATTTTCTAAATACTTTCATTAGTCCCTGGCCTTATCTTATAGTTAGGATAGCCTTATGCCTATCCCACGCATGCTTAAAACTCCTTTACTGTGTTAACCTCTACCACTTCAGCTGGAAGGCTATTCCATGCATCCACTCCCCTCTCAGTAAAGTAATACTTCCTGATATTATTTTTAAACCTTTGCCCCTCCAATTTAAGACTATGTCCTCTTGTTGTGGTAGTTTTTCTTCTTTTAAATATAGTCTCCTCCTTTACTGTGTTGATTCCCTTTATGCATTTAAATGTTTCTCTCATATCCCCCCGTCTCGTCTTTCCTGCAACCTATACATGTTAAGTTCCTTTAACCTTT
>OW240914.1:55193692-55206613 GCA_933207985.1 Pelobates cultripes
ATAGAAACATAGAATGTGACAGCAGATAAGAACCATTCAGCCCATCTAGTTTGCCCAATTTTATTTTTTTGAGACTAGATTCAAGGTATATCTCTCCCAGTGTGCAGCCCCAACTGCTTCAACCCCTCTGACTGTCCAGCTTCTTTCAGTCAGGTATCAACCCCACTGCTTGTTCTCCTTCTTCTAGGCAGGTTGGATCCCACTGCCTTGACTTCTCCAGACACTGCCTTTACAAAGGCGCTTGTGGTACTATAACTAACTACAGGGAGTGCAGAATTATTAGGCAAATGAGTATTTTGACCACATCATCCTCTTTATGCATGTTGTCTTACTCCAAGCTGTATAGGCTCGAAAGCCTACTACCAATTAAGTATATTAGGTGATGTGCATCTCTGTAATGAGAAGGGGTGTGGTCTAATGACATCAACACCCTATATCAGGTGTGCATAATTATTAGGCAACTTCCTTTCCTTTGGCAAAATGGGTCAAAAGAAGGACTTGACAGGCTCAGAAAAGTCAAAAATAGTGAGATATCTTGCAGAGGGATGCAGCACTCTTAAAATTGCAAAGCTTCTGAAGCGTGATCATCGAACAATCAAGCGTTTCATTCAAAATAGTCAACAGGGTCGCAAGAAGCGTGTGGAAAAACCAAGGCGCAAAATAACTGCCCATGAACTGAGAAAAGTCAAGCGTGCAGCTGCCACGATGCCACTTGCCACCAGTTTGGCCATATTTCAGAGCTGCAACATCACTGGAGTGCCCAAAAGCACAAGGTGTGCAATACTCAGAGACATGGCCAAGGTAAGAAAGGCTGAAAGACGACCACCACTGAACAAGACACACAAGCTGAAACGTCAAGACTGGGCCAAGAAATATCTCAAGACTGATTTTTCTAAGGTTTTATGGACTGATGAAATGAGAGTGAGTCTTGATGGGCCCGTGGCTGGATTGGTAAAGGGCAGAGAGCTCCAGTCCGACTCAGATGCCAGCAAGGTGGAGGTGGAGTACTGGTTTGGGCTGGTATCATCAAAGATGAGCTTGTGGGGCCTTTTCGGGTTGAGGATGGAGTCAAGCTCAACTCCCAGTCCTACTGCCAGTTCCTGGAAGACACCTTCTTCAAGCAGTGGTACAGGAAGAAGTCTGCATCCTTCAAGAAAAACATGATTTTCATGCAGGACAATGCTCCATCACACGCGTCCAAGTACTCCACAGCGTGGCTAAAAGAAGAAAATCTAATGACATGGCCTCCTTGTTCACCTGATCTGAACCCCATTGAGAACCTGTGGTCCATCATCAAATGTGAGATTTACAAGGAGGGAAAACAGTACACCTCTCTGAACAGTGTCTGGGAGGCTGTGGTTGCTGCTGCACGCAATGTTGATGGTGAACAGATCAAAACACTGACAGAATCCATGGATGGCAGGCTTTTGAGTGTCCTTGCAAAGAAAGGTGGCTATATTGGTCACTGATTTGTTTTTGTTTTGTTTTTGAATGTCAGAAATGTATATTTGTGAATGTTGAGATGTTATATTGGTTTCACTGGTAATAATAAATAATTGAAATGGGTATATATTTGTTTTTTGTTAAGTTGCCTAATAATTATGCACAGTAATAGTCACCTGCACACACAGATATCCCCCTAACATAGCTATAACTAAAAACAAACTAAAAACTACTTCCAAAAATATTCAGCTTTGATATTAATGAGTTTTTTGGGTTCATTGAGAACATGGTTGTTGTTCAATAATAAAATTAATCCTCAAAAATACAACTTGCCTAATAATTCTGCACTCCCTGTATATGAGATAACACCTTACACTGAAATTCATTTTGCTTTCATAGGTGTTTCCATGCTTTTCTGGTTCCGGTTGCACATTGTTTTGAAAGCACAAAAATGTATAGTAAGTATTTTTTTTTAATTGAATGGATTATATATTTTGTGCTTACATGGGTGTATTTTATCTTGAGAAAGAGAAGAGTTAAGTCCAAATCTTTGATGCATAGAGTCTGAAACAAAATATACTCTGCACTAGAATTTCGATAGAAGTCAATTATCTTGTACCAACATAGTCATAGCAATGTTAACAGCAAATAAGTAATGAAAAAGTGTGTGAAACGTTAACTAAAGATTTCTTTGATTTACCAGGCTTTAAATTAATGTCTTCTTTTGGGTATATTTAAAGAAAAAAGATTTGTTTACCATTCCTCATTCTCAGAGGCCTGGGGGTCTGAGGGATCTGTGCAGTACCTTAGAACTGCATTCTTCTGGACAGCGATCTCAGATGTTCCACATGAAATTTGTTGAAGCCACTCCCCCAACTTATGGGTCACAGCCCTGAGTGGTCCTCTCACAACTGGGACAACAAGTGTCTTCACTTTCCACATTCTTTTTAGTTCTTCTTTTAGTTCTAGGTAACTTATGGTACATATGGAATAGGGATCCAGCTTGTATCACTAAAACATAAATAAAAAAATACAGCATAGCGTAATACTGTTGTGGTCTTATTAATTGCCCAATGGTTCAAGGTTAATCTCACAGATTTGTTGTATATAGTAAGCCTTCAGGTTGCCACCCCTATTGGTAGGGGGGTAGGTCCTGTTTGTTTGTAGTAACGCCAATCTGGAGACCAAGAAGTTCACACTCTCCCAATGGTTGAAAGTAGAAAACAATGGATTTATTGGCATATAGTAAAATTAAATTAAAATATGGTTCTACGCGTTTCGTTCCCCTTAGGAAACTTCTTCAGGAACCAAAATTTAAAAAACATACAATTTATACACTCCAAATACTAACAGGTGTATCCATAAGCCTATTGCTTCCCTCCCTCCCCTTCCCTTAAATACAATAAGTGCTGGAAGTCCATTGGTGGTGTGATGGGCATACACTCCTTTTCCTCTTCTATTGGACATCTCATCCATTGGTAAATTACCTCCATCTGTTGTTTCAGCTGTTCTGATTTTCATTCCGTTTTTTTCACTGCATTTTAAGTGTCCATTTCTGATGACACACTTCCTGTATGGGTCAGTGTCTTCACAGCCCTGAGTGGTCCTCTCACAACTGAGACAACAAGTGTCTTCACTTTCCACATTCTTTTTAGTTCTTCTTTTAGTTCTAGGTAACTGTCTACTTTTTCATGTTCCTTTATCCTGATTTTGTAGTCACTGGGTATTGCCACATCCACCACTACTTTCTTAGTAAAAACAAGAGGGAATTGGGGGCACACCTGGAACATGCATCTTGCAGGAATGGTGCTGCCGTAGTGACCAAAATGTATACACAATACAGATTAAGCACTCATAAAATACATGTCTAAATTCTAGATTTTTGTAAAGGCTACTTAAAATTGCCTATCTTAGCAATAGGGATTCAGTTCCACTATATCGCCATATTGTGTTAAGCGCACCACTACTTCACAGTACAACAATATCGGTGGGTCCTACACTAATTCTAACAGGGGAAACAAAACAAAGAGTTTTAGTGCAAAATCAGCTGAAGTTTATTTAAATAGTCTGTTTGTAAGAGCATTGGGAATATATAATGCAAAAATAATGTGCTAAATGTAATTAAAAAATAATTTAGTGACAAAGCTTAACACAATATGGCCATATGGTGGAACTGAATCCCCATATATGTTTACCGAGATAGACGATTTTAAGTAGTTTTATAAAATTTAGAAATGTATTTTATGAGTGCCCTGTTCCTTAATCGGCCACTACTTTCTTGTCTGTCTGGATCTGAAGGTCCCACAGGATGTTAGCTCGATCATTCTCAGCTACCCTTTGTGGCACCTCTCATCTTCACCAAGGCAATTCCAGCCAGTATTCTGTGCAGATTATATTGTCAAGATAAAGATAGTGTTACCACTAGAATAGATATATGTACATATAGATGTATATATATATATATATATATATATATATATATATATATATATATACACATATACATACATGTGTACAGACATACAGTTTTGCACCTTTGTATATTACTCCATCAAAGCCTGTTAACGGAAATTCCATGCTCATCTTTTTCAACTGATGAAGAAGTTAAACATGGAGGCTTAAATGGGACAGTGTCTTGAAAAGCATAATCGGAATCTTTTTAGCATTTTTTTATATATTTTAGCATTCTAAGATCTATCTTTTGGAAAATATTTTCTTATACTGTAGGCTTGACTAACTAGGGAACATACCATTATTTATATAATTAACCGTTCATCAGCTCTGTTTGCTTGTAACCCAACTACAGTGCAAAGAGATATGATGGTCCTTATTAATAATGATAGCCAATGGCAATCACTAGACACCTTTTTTTCTCACTAACACTCTTCTTTGAAACTGAGCATTCCAGACATCAACAGCAATTCTGTTGGCTCTCCAGGGTCTCACTATATCCATTAATGTCTCCTTGCTGCATTCTGACCTGGACCTTTATCAGCTACAACTTTTTGAACATCTATACCCTGAGGCTTCACCTACAGACACTTTATCCCAGCCTTTCAGTGCTGCCAGAAATTTCCATATATCCCTCTGGCCCATACGTGTCTTGGGTCTTTATCACTACTTTTCAAGAGCATGTAATTCATCTTTTATTACCATATATACTCGAGTATAAGTCGACCCAAAAAACTGGGAAAACTTATTGACTCGAGTATAAGCCTCGGGTGGGTAATGCAGCAGCTACTGGTAAATTTCTAAATAAAATTATATCCCCCCAAATTATATTAATTGAATATTTATAGTGTGTGTATATAATGAATGCAGTGTGTGTGTGTGTATACAATGCAGTGTGTTTGTATGAGTGCAGTGTGTGTGTGTATATGAGTGCAGTGTGTGTGTGTATGAATGAATGCAGTGTGTGTGTGTGTGTATGAATGAATGCAGTGTGTATGTGTATATAATGCAGTGTGTTTGTATGAATGCTGTGTGTGTGTGTATGAATGCAGTGTGTGTGTGTGTGTATGAGTGCAATGTGTGTGTGTGTGTATGAATGCAGTGTTTGTGTGTGATGCAGAGCCGGGGTGGGCATTTTTATAATTTTTTTTAAATATTATTTTAATATTATTTTTTTAATATTATTAATATTTTATTTTTATTTTATTATTATTTAAATTTGTATTTATTTAGATTTTTTCGTCCCCCCTCCCTGCTTGATACATGGCCAGGGAGGGGGGCTCTCATTCCCTGGTGGTCCAGTGGATGGTCTGAGTAGGAGGGGGGCTGGCAGAGAGCTGTAACTTACCTTTCCTGCAGCTCCTGTCAGCTCCCTTCTCTCTCCTCCGTTCTGGTCAGCTCCCCTGTAAGTCTTGCGGTCTGGGTGCTGCGCGGAGCGTTGCCTTGGTAACCCATGGCAATGCTCTGACCCCGCGGCTCTCGCAAGACTTGCAGGGGAGCTGACCGGACCGGAGGAGAGAGAAGGGAGCTGACAGGAGCTGCAGGAAAGGTAAGTAACAGCTCGCTGCCAGCCCCCAACAGGACCGCTGGGCTTGTAATGAGCCCGGCGGTCCTGGTCTGTATTATGGCAATATAAGTTGCCATAATACAGACAGTGACTCGAGTATAAGACGAATGGGGGTTTTTCAGCACAAAAAATGTGCTGATAAACTCGTCTTATACGGTACATATAAATAGTTCTTTCTTCTAATACTAACCATTCTAAATCAGCTTCACATGCAAACCATAAAGTCTTTGCTCTATCTTAACTCCATTCTTAATAGGGGTTGTTGGGGGGCGGGGGGGAGCGATAAAGGAATACATCTCTTTGTGCTTTTAGCCAGCTCTATTTCTCTTCTTTTCACTCAGCTGTGAAGACGGAAACAGGTCCATGTTGTGAGAGTATGTGATCCTAATGGAGTTGTCATGGAAACCGAGATCACGGAAAAGCTTTGATGTATGTAAGGCAGAAAAGGCAAAAAGGGAGATGACCCTCAGAAATCAACACTACTCAGCTAGTATGTGGCCTGCTGGGACAATAATAATCCCTCCACTGTTACAAATATAACATTTGTGCACATTTTATGCACATTTACTTTGTTGTATGCATGTTATTATACGTGTATGTATGTTGTTTATGTTGTAGAAGATTTAATAAATCTGTCATATAGATATGTGCAGCTAGGAAAATAAAGGGACAAACCTACCCGAATTTACCTAAATTCTATTGAAATACAGATCAATTTGCCAGTATTAAAAATACGGAGGGTAACGGGAAATTAAGTGAAAGATTATTTTGAAAATCAGAAAGCCAAAATGTCAATTCCTTACTCATAGAAGTTTCATCTAGAATCACATATCTAAATAAACAAGGACGTGTGCGCACAGCATAAATGGTTGAAGATGGATTAAATGGCAAACAATGGGCTAACCATTAATTAATTAGTCTACACGGTGCAAGCACAGATGTCCCATGATAAATCCTGCCAAGACTACAAATGTATGTGGGTGGGAGATAAGGTATTTTGTAGCCAGGCGAAATGTTTTTTTTTTTTTTTTACTGTTTAATACTAAAGTTAATATCAACTCACATCAACACACGGTCAGGAAAATGAAGTGAAAAATACTATAAATTCAAATAAAAATAAGAAAGTTATATTCATTGTTTTCATCAGAAAGCACTTTTGTTGGTAGATGTTAGAAGTTGAGCTACTGAGATAAAGGATATTTTCACTATAAAATGAAACACCCATTTGGCCCATTGTAAGTAGTTAAATTAATTTTAGTACAGTTGATTTCTTACCTGGGAGTTGCTGGGCACAATGCTCCTGCCTCCATTCCAGCCTGCAGCTAGCCAACAGTGGATAGTTACCCTACTTGTTGCAATTGGGCATTACCCAGTTACTCACTGGGTAATGCTCCGCATACTATTAACAACCAAACTGGTTTCATTCATACTTATCTGACAGGGCCCAATATATGTTCATTGCCAACAGTGTTTCCCAATCAAAGTTACATTTGTTCCCAAAAGTACAGTTCTTGCCTCCTTCTATTGTCCATATTTATTAATGACCTTCCTATGCCCTTCCCTTTATGCCATCAGTTGTGTTTACATGATTTCCATGGAATGCAGCCACACTCTGCACTTGTGTACACACACAAATGTAAACATTGAAAATGTATTTTCTTTTTAGCAAACTAATTTCATTTGTAATGGCTGTGCTGACAGCAGAGCCAGTGGTACCATTCAAGCCAGTGGGCAGATGTACAGAGCAGCTCTCTATAGATGCTCCCTCTTGGTTATATAGACTAGAAGGAACCATTCAGAGGGTCCTGCATACATTTGGAGGTGTAGATCCCACTGACAGCCCCGGGACCAGCAGGGAATAAGAAATAGAGTTACGCTCATCGTTAAAAAGTAAGCAGTAGGAGGACTCAGCTATAATAAAAAAAAAGCAGCAGCAATGTGTAGGGATGCTGTACAGAGAACAGAGTATGTTCTCATCACACACAATCTATTACCCCCAACTCAATTTGTCACATCACCATCCATATAGTCATCAGTACGTGTGTGTGTATATGTGTGAATGCATTATAATGTATAAGAGTTTTTATATGCACACCTAAATCAGTGTGTGTGCATGTCCATCCAAAGTCGCAACATTGCTGCAATGTGAGGTGAGGGAGATATGGTATCGGCAATGTCATAGTAAAGTTTTTTCGTCCAACCAATATTTAAATTTTTGTTTCCATGAAATAATATGCTATCTATGCATACTGAAACAAAAATACCTTTCAATATTACTTTCTAGGAAACCCAACCAAAATACACAGATTCTGTGTATAGTATATTTTATGCAGCAAATGTTATGGGGGTGTAGTTGTCATGGTAGTGTACCCCAACACGCAAGATTTAGTCCAACAAGAGACAAGATAAAGAAGATACGTCTTACTGGGCCTTAGAATGGCCGGACTACAACGTAGTACAGAGAAGGTACAGAGTCAGGAACGAGCCGAGGTCAATGGAACAGAGAGACAGCGAAAACAAGAAGTAGCCAAGGTCTGTTACACAGGAGTCAGGAAGCCGGCATTCAAGACAAAGCAGGGATAAAGAGAAAAACGGAGTCAGGTACAAAGCCAAGGTCAAGCACAAAAAAAACACTACTGAACGATAAAAGCACTAAAGGGAACTGAGGCAGAAACCACGATAGGGCAGGATGCTAAGGGAAAGGTGAGTATAAATACCCTAGTGTTCAATTTGATTGGCCCCTGTCATATCCACGCCCCCAAAACATGAGTGTATGAGGAATGTGGAATGACATGGGCCAATGGGAGACCGTTTAACATTTCGGCTCCCACAGTCCCTTTAAGAGTGCGCCCGAGACGCGCGGCGCGCTCTTAGAGCCAGGCGAGTCACTTGACCGCGCCTCGCAGTCAGTGCCCGCCGTCCTGATAACGTCGGACGAGCTGGGCGCGGCTCGTGCAGATGCAGGACCGCTTGCGGCGGGAAAAGTGGACCTTGGCCGGCCCCCGGAGAGGGTAAGTACCGCTACAGTAGTGCACACAACTGTGAATACCTCTCACTAAACTCATCACTGCACAATTCATTACGTTGCTTTGTTCGTCAATGTAACTACAGTACCCATCATTGTAATATGCTTCTGTAATTAAATTAACTAATTCTATAATCCTGATTTAGTATTTATCATTCTTGGCAAGTTCATAACTATTTCTCTGATCATTTCTCACACTACCTTCGCATTAGATTTACTCATCTTCCCTGTCCTCGCTCTGACTTTGTGCTCGGTACTTTGCATCCTTCGTCCCACATTGTAGTTTCACCAGACTGTGATATCTCATGGGGGATCTCTCTTTAAAAAAAAATTAAGCCACTTTAGATCAGGTGAGCATTGTTTTAATATTGCAGCCTGGGTGTTGTTGCTCACTGTTATATTCCTTTATGAGTACAGTCTAGCATATTCTAAATTTATTTTTTTGTATGATAATACATCACGTTTTAAAACACACACTATCACTGGCTATTTCTTCAAAAGTGGCAATGAGTGCAGCATACTTCAACGGCCTCCATGGTCACCTGAATCCATAACATTACCTTTAGGATATGGTGGAACTAGCATTTCATAGCAAGTAAATATGCAATTCTGCAACAACAGTGCGATGCGGTCAAAATCTCTAAGCAATGTTTCCAGAGCCTTGTTGAATTCACACCATGAAGAGTGCAGGCTGATCCAGAGCCCAACTGATTGCTAGAAGGGTGTATCTAATCAAGTGGTAACTGAGTTAATGTATAAGTTAAGAATGGATTACCGAGCTGTGCAAATTAAAACACTCATTGTATCTCCAGATATCCACTCCTCTCAGTGGCAGAGACAGTAAAGAATTTCTCTTTAAATGCTAATATTCCTTTAAAAAAAAATCCTTCTCTTGTAGGCAGACTTAAATAGCTTCACACAAAAATGCACTTGTTATAACATGTGCTAAAATGATCAGTCATAATGTACGTCACTCTCACAGCCTGATAAAACAGCTGTTAAATCAGAACACTGGCTTTTCTTAATGCAACCTATTAGTCAGATTAATGCTGATATGCAAGATATATACAAGATAGATGTAAGTTTCGAACTGTCATGAGAAATTTGAATGGTTATTTATTTAAAGAAACACTATATTTTCACTGTATTAGAAGCAAATAGTAGATGCTGTCTGCACAATCTAAAACTGACATGTAACTAACTCACTTTACAGATATATTCTGAATGTTACCTTACAGCTAATCACACAGGATGTAATGAGACACTACAAGTGTGCTGAGCTACCTTGCATGCTTCACACATAAACACGTTTCCCGACAGGAGATAAAGAGGCATGTGCATGACATACGTCTGCAAAACCTAAGACCTTTAACCCCTTAAGGACCAAACTTCTTGAATAAAAGGGAATCATGACATGTCACACATGTCATGTGTCCTTAAGGGGTTAAAAACAGTTTACAAAATTAGAATTCTCTGTTTTCTCTAATCACTGGGATTTTTGTGTGTGCTTCATGTAACTTAGTCAATAGCTACACTGATTATTACACAGAAAATATAAACATGTTTGATGTTTTTTGGCCAATAGTCTTCCAGGCATGGTCTAAATCCGAGGTAGGCAACTTTCAGCCCTCCAGATATTGTAGACTACATCTCCAATGATGCTCTTATACCCATAATGCTAGCAAAGCATCAGGGGAACTGGAGTCCACAACATCTAGAGTGCGGAGGGTTGCCTTGCACTGGGCTAAGCCATAATATATCTATCAAATGTTCATGTATTATTCAAACCAATCAACCGGTAAGAAAAAAAATAATATAAATATATATATTCAAATGTTAGATTTGTTTTTAAGATTTCCAGAGAACCCAAAACACCAATTTCACCAATGTCTGGTATTATTCCTGCAATGTTTCCTCAAGACTGATTGCCTTAAATTAAACTGTAGGCGGTATTAATTTTATTGGGCAGTAAGAAAAGTCTGATTAGGTAATCTTCCTGCATTAAAGAAAAGCTTGCCAAACTCAAGGGAAATGTATCATTTGGGGCGCCTGAGATCTCACGTTGAGTTTGGCAAGCTTTTCTTTAATGCAGGAAGATTACCTAATCAGACTTTTCTTACTGCCCAATAAAATTAATAAGTTAATTAATAAGTTTCCAGCAAATATCTACAGGGTTATTTACTAAACTGATAACTGAAAGTGAATTCCAAGTAAATTTCTAATTTAAGGCCAGAGTAGCTGACTTAGAGAATTTTTCTGTTTTGGCTATTTGCACATAAAATTCACTTTCAGTTCTCACGTTAGTGAATGCAGTCATAACATCTTTAAATTAGCCGTCTCCAACCCAGTAAAAAAAAAATATACACTTTAAACAGCTAGCAGAAGATTATTTGAAGCAATACTTAAATTATGCAGATGGTACTAAAACCACTCCTGCTAAAATATTAAAATATGTTCAGTTAATTTATCCTGGTCCAAGCAGAAATTTCATATAAAAGAGCAGCCATCAGTTGGCAGAGTAAAATTTTTTGTGTCCAATTAGATTACTTTGGTCTACATAAAACCTTCAATTTTGCATGATTCTCAGCTTGCCTTATGGGTGTTTTATGGGTGAGGGGTATCCTATAATTCCAGTTTATGAAAGTACAGATGTCTATGAAAAATTTGAATTTTTATTGTTAAATTATGAAAAACTCTCTAGCTGTCAGACAGCCAGGGAGGTTTGCTTCCTCCTTCTGTTATCTCCTCAACTTATAGGTAGGGTTGCCTTCTCTATCATGTTTTCCTGGACGCACATAATTTCATCATGATGATTGGCAGCGAATGAAAACGCGGCCACATATTATGGATAATGCAAAAATACACCCTAAACTGAAAAAGTAGAAAAAAAACACATTAGAAAATCCGATAAGAAATAAACAAATTATTATTGAAAGTACATTAACACCAAGTTAGTACATTCCTCCAGAAATACCCAAAGAATGTTTGGGTTTATTCACTAAACTAAGAATTGTTTGGAATTCAAATTCAAAACAGCCAAACTGGAAACATTGTGTAAAGAGACCAGAGCTGTTTTAACCAAAAACATAAGATCATGATTAAAAACCCAGTAGTTTAGGTTTTATTCTATAATGCAACATTTACATTTTCTAATTTACTTTTGGTTACCCAAATTCCCAGTATTATTGTTTACATTTTGAAGTCGAGCTGTTTGAGAATTCTCTACATGGGTAGTAGCTCAGAGATTCACAATTTGTGTCCATCACGTTTTGGATGGATCCGGGCCTGTGCTTGCAGTGTGCATGCAATTCAAACATTGGCCATTTTGTGTGGATACAGACCAATGGTTTCAATGTTCCCGCAATACCACCTACGGCCACACATGAATTACCATTCTGGTGCTTATACAAGATCTGTGTGGTAATCGTCAGGCATTGAAATAAACCCAGCTGCTTCAAGCCCATGCCTGAGCATTGAATATCAGCCAGTTACTCAGGTGGGGGCTTTTGACTGCATATTACCTGGTCTCTGAGTTGGCCTTGTTATTATATTATTTCTGATAGCAGCTTGTATTTTCAGCTACTTTGGTTTCTGTGATCTGACCTTGGCCTCAGTTATCCAAAGTACTCTTTCACCAGGTATCAGTTTTCATTTTCTAGGAGTTTTCTGCATTTCGTTAAGCCCAGCCACTCTAAAGTCTGGTAATACTTCTTTCTATCCCTGTCATTTCATTATAGGTCCCTGCAGACTGGATTAAATTAACTCTCACAGTACAGTCGTGAAGGTTGCATGCAATACCAGGTTGCAGTTCTTACAATGGCTCTATCAACATTAGCAAGGCATCATTCAGTGGTTGGAACTACTAGAGATAATTAATTTATTGATGTTCTGAAATTCGGGTCCATTGTTAATAGTTGAGTGGCAAAAGTATGTACTATATCCAGTGGCGTACTAAGGGGGGGGCGGAGGGGGCGGTCCGCCCCGGGTGCCAGCAGGGTGGGGGGTGCCATGACCAGCCCCGCCGCCCCCCCCCCCCATGCTGCAGCCGCATTAGAGCGCTCTGTAGAGAGCCTCGGGCGGCTGCAGCTTTGCCCGGGCGGTGCGTCCATGGGGGCGGACCGCACCGCCCGGGCGCAGCATGGGGAGAGGGGCTGACAGGAGGGAAGCGCTCAGCGCTCAGCGCTCCCTCCTGTCACTCCCTCTGTAGTAGCGTGGCCGAGCCCAGTATAGCCGGCGGGTACAGGCAGCAGCTGTCTCCTGTACCCGGCCGGACTAACAGGAAGTGCACACAGTGTGTTCACTTCCTGTTAGTCCGGCCGGGTACAGGAAACAACAGCTACCTGTACCCGCGGACTATACTAGGCTCGGCCACTCTACAGCAAAGGTAGGGGGGAGGGGAGAAGAAAGAGGGAGGGAGGGGGGAGAAGGAAACAGA
>OW240914.1:55209058-55224662 GCA_933207985.1 Pelobates cultripes
GTTAATTAAAATGTATATAAATGTAAATAAGCTTTTCTATACAAAATTTCAAATTTTTAAGTTATCTCATAGAAATAAAGGGATTTATTCACTACACAGTGAATGGTAATTACCTAAAATTTGAATTGCTAATATAGACCTAAACAGCTAATCCAGAAAAATATCTATTTTGGGAGATTCATTTGCAATATTTTCCTATTTAATAACTCTTTAGAATAACTTGATCTTTCATCTATCAGTTAAATAAATGAGTTAGACATTCGGATAACAATGGGAAATAAGTTGTATCATCAGAACATTGCATGATTTTGGTACAGCATTATCACATTGTCTTCTCCATTTCAGCATTGTTGCTGTTAATTTTAATGTCCGATCCTCCAGCACAGTGAAATATACCAATGTCTCAAGTAATATTAATCTCTCAATTTTTTGACAGAATTTGAAGTCAGTGCTATATAAAGATGCACAGGACATTTATCTCTATCTATTGCCATCCCAAGGGTCATTGCTCAGGGTCATCTTCCCAATTCAGCCCGTTGTAAGAGAACATAATGAGAAAGACTTAAAATAACATTTTGAAACATATCTGCTTGTTACTGTATTCCCTCCATACACTGTACTGTCATGAGCGCAAAACGTATTCAAATTTGTGTTTCACTTGAATGCATTTGTCAAACTGATCTACAGGTTTTATTCCAATCACAAGCTCAGTCAGGTTACCTACAGCATTTAGTATGCTACCCATCTAAAACAGTTGCTGATTGTTACATTTATTTTCTTTAATGTATTTTCTTGTTATATTTGCTTACTCTAATTTATTTACACGTTTTGTGGACTATATTTCTATAAAACTGTGTTTTTTCTTATGTTGTGTATTATGATGAATGTACAATAAAACACCTAAAATTAATTAACATACAGTTGTATTAACATCAACATGCTCGTGGAGTATATACCATATAGGGTATAATAATTATCTGCATACCTTTGACAGCAGTGTGGTTGTAATAAATAAAATATAGGCAACTTTGAAATAGATAAAGGGAATGAGAAAATTCAATTATGAAGAGCATCTGGTCGAACTAGGTTAATTTATCTTGAAAAATAGATGCCTAAGCTGAGATCTCATTACTTTGTACAAATGCATTGAAAATGAATATACAGTCTTATCAAAAAAACCAAAAAACTTATTACAGGTTTTTTTGAAAAAAAATATGAGAAAACGACATTATTTAATATCAGAGGACAAAAATATGAATTTTATTAATAATTAATAACTAAGTGAATCACCTATTGGCATATAAACAACTTGTCTTACCAAAAAATATACATCCAAATAGCACCATCACCAACTGGTGATAGACATTTGGAAGCACATTTTGTTTTTTGTTTTTTTAGTAATACAAGTCCTTATATGTGAGTAGGTGATTTGTTTTGTTATTGATTGAAAAATGTGTTTTTGCATAAAAATATACAACTGTTGGGAAAATGATGGCTACATTAGATTAGTAAGTGTGCTTTTAATTATATGCATTCATTTTATTGTGTCCTTTTATGTTTTAGGAATTTTTTATGTTGCATGAAAATTTTTCCTTAAGAGCAAAATAACTTTCAAAATAATAAAGTATTACTATTGCTTTAACTGTATTGACCCTTTGTTTTGTGAAACTGTACAAATTAATTACATCATTTGAAAACATCTTTATATTATGCAATGAACAAAGGCCCTTCTTGTGAAGGATCTGATTGTAGCAGAACCTTGGTATCCCAACTGAATACCTCCGGTTGATTCTCCTCCCAGCTGTAACAGGAACCATTCAGTGATTATAATTCCATTCCCTGGACATCAGACGACACATAATGCTGGGAAAAACAACTAATTTTAATGAATCGAATGCAGCCTTTTATGTCCAGACCCCTAGCATGGGGTCTCCATGGGGCCTCTGTGTCTGGAAGATAATGGAGTCATCTCTCACTAAATCAATTATCTCCTGGACACAGAGAGCCGAATACAGTAAAACCCCGAAATTACATTTAAAAACCCCCTCAAACTCCCAATAGTCATACATTTCTGGATAGCTCTTGATAGAGTTCCCAATCTGTCCAAATAGCTTGATCCATTAAAGTCTGTGGAAACCCCACTCCTTAAAGTTTAGACTGGCCGCTAGTACAGTCCTGGACAAAATTAGTTCCAGGCATTTTTAAGGCGTATTTTAACGGGGTCTGTTTGTAAGGCGTATTTTTAACAGGGTCTCTGGAAGGATAAGGCAAAGGGGGCTTGCCCTGTCTTATAGGTAGTGGTTGTTCACCTGATGGACTGTAGCTCCCCTCCAAAAAGCACTCTAATAGGATACTGGGAAAGTGGTGAGAACCATGGGTGAATATGACCAGGATCGATATGCTGTCCGCGCCCGAGACGGAGTTCAAGGGGAAGCAAAGACAAGTCCCACTGACGAGATTGGGATGCTCAGGCTCGTTGTAGAGACTGAGGTTGATGCAGAGAGAAGACTGCTCACAGAACTCATGAAGGGGAGAGGGAACAGAGAGCAAGGGGAGTGATATAGTCCTTTAAGAAGTTTAGAACAGTGTACGTGGCGATATCCACCACACTGATAACCAATGAAAAAGGTATTTTATCAAGGAGAACTTTCTACATTTGAAGCTTATAACATGGATATAAAAGGAAGTTATTGTATGATTGAAAAAGCACACCTCTTCAGGTGAAATGCGCCAGATGCCATTAATTTTACATATGGAGGGCTATTTTATAGTGAGGAAAACTTCAGCAGGTATAAAATCAGGCTCTGTTGAAAGTGAATTTGACCAATTTGATTGTTTATGCTTTGCTGCATTTGTCTTTTACTTTTTTTGCATAGCTGCTTTTTAATATGATGGTTTACAGCAGGTGTAGGCAACCTGTAGGACTCAAGTATTGCACAAGAGTATAATGTGTTGAACATTCAATTATATGGAAAAATCAACGATGTGTTCACATTTCCAAAGAGTATATTGTGCACTTATAAAAATATCTTTAAAAAAAAAAAAGTGCAATAATAAAATTAACTGGCCAAGGTCCCTTGTGTCTAGTGGTGTGGACTCCTTCCTGTTTCCCCTTTGCATGTGACACAGTTTTCAGCCGGCGGGTGCCGGTATATCACTCCCCACCCACTGCCTCAGCTCATAGTCCCTCTCTTCCCTTTTCCCCCACCTCCATTGCTCTCTCCCCTCCCCCATAACAAAGGGTTCACATTATGTGGGACTGGTGAGACGAAGAATAGCCATGACCCAGGTAAACTTTAACATGCTGTAGCTCAGGTGCAATCTCCTTGAAAATGGTATTTAGTCAGTGAGGTTGAGAATGGTCTATTGTACTGTGCATAGCATTGTATAGTGGACTGCCTGCAGGGAGAATCCACAAATCTCTGTATAAATAGCTGTGTTGTCTGCACTACAGATTATTCTATCCCCTAGATTCAGTCTTGACTACTGTGTGAAATGTGAATGTGTGAAAAGCTATACTTACTGTTTTATAGGACAGAAGGTCTTCTGAGGAAAGAGAGGTATAACTGCTACAGCTTGGCCCGGTGGAAGAGGTCCTCAGAGACCCCAGTCAAACCCGTGACTGGGTCTGAAGCACTCCATAGTTCCCTGGTAGCAGAGAGGAAGCTGAACTGATGTAAGTACTCAGTCAGAGTATAGGAGCTTCATCACATTTGGTGGGAGCAGTGGGCTTCTTAGCTCTTGAGGAAGCATTTAAACCACGACTTGGACCCCTGGACATCTTCTGAAACTCATGGAGAGGGATAGAGCAAGCATCTGTGCAGCAGCCTTGTCCGATGAGGAGTTCCAGAGGAAAGTATAAGAAAGATTGGATTGCTTAGGAGCAACTCAGCAGAGATGGATGCAACAGATATGGGAGCACGTGCATACAGTTCTGGACCAGGAGAGGTGGATCTGCCTGGCCAGCAGTGGCAGATAGCGGAGTACAAAAGAGTTTCAATTACCCTTCTAAGCAGAGGGAAAGCTGGACTGGAGGGACATGACCTGAAAGGAACTCTGAAATAGGTCCTCAAAGAAGTACAGGTTCTCTAGAGAGAATCCCTCCCAACCACAGAGTAGCGATTTTGGGCTCAACTGGCTTTGCGGATACCTTTCCTAGGAGAGCATCTCCTGGTTGAATAGATGTTTGAACTACAGATGCTGTCCAGAAGGAATTGTGGCTGCATGATGCTTACTGGGCCTTAAGGTGGTATGCATAATAGGAATACCCGTGGCTAGCATTTGACAACCTTCCAGACAGTGAGGACAATGATGGCCCTGGCCTATTGTTTGAAGCATTTGAGGAGAAGATTGTGTTTGGAAGTCCTGATGCATCACAAATCTGGGACATCCAGGACAATAGGGAAGAACTCTATTCATAAACAGGGCTATTGTCTGGAAGTCCTGATGCATCACAAATCTGGGACATCCAGGACAATAGGGAAGAACTCTATTCATAAACAGGGCTATACATAGGACACAAGGTCACACATTTAGGCTGGAAGAAAGGAGATTTCATCTAAGGCAAAGAAACGTTTTTTTTACAGTAAGCGCAATAAGGATATGGAATTCTCTGCCTGAAGAGGTGGTTTTGTCAGAGTCATTACAGATGTTTAAACTGCAATTGGATAAATACTTGCAAAACTATAACATACAGGGATATAATTTCTGATTAGTGGGGTAATAACTGCTTGATCCAAGGAGATATCTGACTGCTATTTTGGGGTCAAGAAGAAATTTTTTCCTAGTTTGTGGCAAAATTGGAAGCGCTTCAGACTAGGTTTTTTGCCTTCTTTTGGATCAACAGCAAAAACATATGTGCGGAAGGCTGAACTTAATGGACGCAAGTCTCTTTTTAGCTATGTACCTATGTAACTATGTAACTACTGAATCTCTTGAAAGCAACTGAGCTGGAACCAGATCTGACCCACTTGACCACCAGGGACAGGGAGCTAGAACAGGCTTATAGGTGAGGTAGGGGTGCAGATGGCACCCCTTCCCAATGACAGAGTATGTTTCCAGGAGAGGTTACAGGCTGCACCCCTCAATAGTGAGCTACAGGAAGAGAGTGCAGGTAGCACCACTCCCCAGCAGCAGGAAACACCAGGAGGAAGAGACAGTCAGCATCCCTTCCCAATGACAGATTGAGCATATGCTGTGCTCCTGGGCTGGAGGTAACAGCAATAAGAATTTGATAAATATAAAGGGAAGTATACATCTATCAGCTACTTGTACAGGCAGAGGTTGTTTTTCCAACAGCCTTGCTGCTCTTAGCAATCTTGCATGAATTGTATTATTTTTTAATCAGTGTATGCAGCATGTATTGTGAATAAGGTTTCTTTCTTGCTTTTTTTTAATTTAAGTTTTTATTAGCTTTTATTGGAAAACTGCAATAGAGAAGGTAAAGAATCAGCAGTGGAATGTAGACATGGTACCAAGTACACAATAGAGTAGGGGTTGGCACTTTAGATATGGCTTTGTCATCATTCTGGCTTTAAGTGCATTTTGGGAGATGTAGTCCACAACATCTGGAGTGATGAAGGTTACCTACCCCTGCAATACAGTTTACATAAGCAAACCCTGTACTAGATGTGTGCAAGGTGAGAAAATTGGGTTCTGTCCCAAATCATTCTTTCTTCTGGTTGTCTGAATTTTGGCCATATAGTCAGGTACTGTCTCATATGTCTTTTTAGACATTTTGAAACTTTGGGCAAAGCCAGTGCAATTTATTTGAGGCATCTTTTTAAGAGCAGGGGTCCACATTTTTTTTTTACCAGTATATCATAAAAAAATAAAAACAAGCAGACACAGCTTTAAAGGAACACTCCGGGCACCATACCAAATTAATAAGAATGAAATTGTTATTGTGCAGGAGGTCCATGGTGTTGGCTTCTTTTAGGGGTTAAAGTGTTCATTAACAGCTTAACCCCAAAGTCCAGATACAAAATACAGATACAAGATACAGATACAAAAAGTAGATAGGTTAGCACTCACAAGTCTTCAAAAGTAACACATCTTTATTAAGACAAAGTACAGATATTAATCATAGTCAAGATTCAGTCAGACAAAATTCCCAGGGACTGAAATGTTGACTATGATTAATAACTTGTTTTTACCTTAATAAAGAGGTTACTCTGTCCTGTCCACTTGATGTGCATGTCTTATCTGTTTTATTTTATGGTACATGTTAAGGCTACATGTTTTTGTTTTTGGCTGTTTTATTTTTTTTTTTTACTTAAATAAAAGCACTAAACTGTCACTAAATAATGGACTCATGCAACGTGTTTGTAATATGTAAAAGATTGGGAATAAAATCCTATAGTTAGTACATGTTCTAATAGTGTAGCAATATTTGATGCAAATTATCATGAAAACTACAGTTTTGTACTTCGTAAATTACGCTTGTGAAAAGTATTAAATGAAGATATATAAAAACATGCGTAGGGTGTTGGCATGCATATGGGTATTAAGAGCTGCGTATTTAATAAAAACATAATGCTTTCAGCATGTCTTCCACTCATGCAGAGTGCCAAACGTTATTAAGAATGGAGCCTCAGGTGGGAAGCTGCTGTGTAAATTACACAGTGTTTGAAGCCTGCTAGCGGGATCACCGTGGGTGACAGCGGCATATTATTTGTGTCCTGGAATTGTCAGTTGAAAATATCAGATCATGTTGCCTTTTGGTAGCACTGATTAAAACCTCCAAAGTGCAACGTGCAAGGAAAATGAAATGAATTCAGAGAATTCTGAAGTAGAAAAAGTTTCACAATTCAGTGTTTGCAGTTGATACAAAGTACTGGGTAAGGAATTTGGCTAAATTAGAGGACTGGGCAGTAAAGTGGCAGATGAGAGTTATGCACTTTGAGATGAGGTACTTACAAGCAACGTTTACTAAATGATTAGAAGAAACAATAATTGAAAAGGAAAAGGATATAGGAATAGTTATAGGAAACAGCCTAGGTAGCAACGTGCGAAGTCCATTAGCAGCGGGTAAGGTGAGTAAGATATTGTTATGGACATTATTTGGACTTTTATTTTGACTGTTTTTATTTTGCTTGTTTTTATTGTCTTCTGCTGGCTGTGTGAGAACTACCTCGCTTCACCTGGTTCCACAGTGTGTGGATACATGCCCAGATTGTCTACCTGCTTGTAAGTGCAATCTTAATACATTTTTCTAAGTTTTAACTATACTTCACCATGTATGGCTCTCTTTCCTCCATTTATTAAAGGAATCAATGAGGATTGGAATCCAACAGCTTTCCTTATTGTTTTAACCACTGGTGGGTTGAGAAGCTCTCTTTCACCTATTTTTGTGAGTGTGATTACTATGTAACACATATTTCTATTTAACGGTAACTGTATTACACTATGTAATGTTTATTACTGTTACAGATCCACATACATAATTTATTCTATTTATCCTGGTTCATCTTCCCAGGTTGTATTCAATTTACCACATACTGGTTGTTTTCCCACTTTTTCCTTGTACCTATTTGTATATTAGGTGTGTGTGAGGTACACCTGGGTAACACCTAGTTTTTCACGTACCACTTAAAAAATGTTTAATTTCAGTAGTGTGTGTATACATATTTCTTTCTCGTAAGATATTGTTATGCACTCAAGTGCATGTTGATTTGCAGGATGAACATATGAGGATACATATGAGGGGATACACATTGTATTCAATATACAAATATATCTATATAGGGACAGCGTTACAAAGAATGTCTAAACAGGATTATAAAAAACATTTTCCCCAATCTTAGGTCTTCCCTGACCTTACCAGGCTTAGCTGAGCACAGTGCCCAATATGACCCTCACCCAGTAGCAGAATAATCCTGGTACAGACTCCCGAAAAAGAACTGAGAACTGAAGCCAAATAAACATTTAACCATGTGATGATCGGACACAAAGCGGACTATGAGAGTGCTGTTTGGGAAGATGGCAGCTGAGAGAGTGAACAGTCTGGGGGTATGTTGATTTATGGGCATTCAGTGAACGAAGGTGTAGCAGTAGAGCAAGTAATTCTGGTGCCAGAAACCAGAGGCCCCAGCGGGTGAGATATTACATTACCTCCTGAAGTAATTGATGTCTTTAGCCCTGGACTGGACTGCGAATGTGAGGGTTTACACTTTTATCACCTAATCTCCTGCAGGTTCAGTACACAAGCATTCTAAGCATATAGACATACATGTAAATATGTATGTTTTTTTTCTTTTCAATAAAGTTTTCTTGTTTTCACCTTTCATCAAGTCTTGACTGGTGTTTGGGTGAAGGGCTATAATTACTAAACTGCATTGTGCAGTAGTGAGGAGGGAAGCTGGTGGAGGTACTTGAGCTGAGTAACAGGGTTCCGCTACAGCCAGAATAAAAATCTCTCAGGCAGTTTGTTCATTAATAAGTCCATGCAAGGACAAGAAGTCATCTACTTTTTTCAAATAATGCACCCAATGTTATAAATATGTGCTTGCTTTTTTTGGAAATGCAGAGAAAATATTTAAGAATGTAAAGGTTAATGCATGGGGTAACAGTTTGTTTCTCCATTTTAGAGTCAGACAGGTAATTATTGGGAGAACTGCCGTTCAGCTACCAGAGTTAAGGTTATCTCATGTAGGAAAATTCTGAGAAATGTGCAGATAAATTCTTACAAAACAGTCATAATTCAGAACCCTAATGCAGTTGTTTAATTTAAGTGTCTTTCAGTAAAGCTGTAATGTGACACCTTTCTGAATTCCGCTTCTACAGGGTCCAACTAACCTTGATTTCATTTATATCCAAGAAAAAAATAGAGCAATTTTTAAATATCCTGAGTCACTGTGACTTAAAAAGTAGCTGAAACTGGCTTTAAAATCTGTTGCCATAAAACTATAGTTTGCTTAGGCAGCTTTCCGCTCAGGAGCTAGCTGGTCAACACATGTCCTTTCCATATGTCAATGTTTGAACCTCATGCATCAAACTGCCCACTTTGAAATGTGCAGTGATTTTAGGGCAGTGCATTTCACTGTTACTTTAATATATATTTTTTATTAGCAATAAAGAACGTTTAACTCCATCTGCTGTGAAAGGTGCTGGGTACTATTATTATTATTATTTATATAGCACTAACTAATTCTGCAGCGCTTTACAATAATATGAAAGCTGGGGAAATTCACAATAAGTGAGACAATTACACAGTGACACAGGAACAATAGGTAGATGAGGGCCATGCTCAAACGAGCTTACTAAGATTTAAGGGTTAAGCTAGGGGTCACAGTTGATTTTTAGTTTTCACTATAATGTTGACTGTAAACATGGTAGATAGTGAATGTTAATATCAGTCAAGGACTTACAGACGTTTCTGGATTTTCACACTCCTTGTTTGCATTCCAAGTCTTGGGACTGCAAACACCATCATTCAAAGCCAAGCATGTCCTGACTGTGAATGTGGATGTTTTTGCATAATATGTGATATAGATTTAATACACCTTACAGGTTAGAGATTCTTGAGAAATGCTGCAATTCAAAACAATTCCGGTCCTTATTGTGAAAGCAAAAGGAGCTCAGCTGTAAACATCTTGTTATAAGAGAAAAGGACGAAAGTTGGCTCATCAGTAAGTTCTGGAATGGCAACCTGCTCTTTAATATGATATAACATTGCCTTTTGTTTTTCTGTTTTACAATATAAAGCTATATACATCATTTGATTATATAAATTTTAATCACATCTGTAAAAATGTCTTAATGCGTCATGGAATCACACTTTGCCCAACAAGATTTACTCCAGTATAATACACCCAAAACAGGATGTTAAATGCAGTGTTACTAATGCCCCGTTTCTACTGAGCGGTTCGGTTCAGGTCGGTACGGTCTGGTACGGTATTTTGAGTGTTTCCATTATGAAAGTGGCCCATACAACCAAACCAAACCGCACCATTCCTGGGCCACCTTCAGATGTAGGTCCATAGGAAATGGTACAGTACGGTTAGGGTGGAGCTACTGGCTTCACACTATGCAATCCATTGATTGGCGGACAGGAAAACGTCAATGCTCATGACAAATGACACACTAGGCATTTGGTCTAAACCCCGCATGCTCCCTGGCGGTCCGACTTGCAGTGAAAATGCTCATCTGAACAGGCTGGACCATTCTAACCCTTCTGAACCGTACCGACCCAAACCATACCGCTCAGTGGAAACAAGGCATAATACCACCACCTAGGCAACACAGAACCAAATTAGGTGGAAGCAATATAATTATCTGTTAAAGGTCCATTGTCACTTCCCATGGTTGTTGCTACGATGTGTACTTATCTCTATATTTAACAATTACATTAATTTAAATATAGAGATCTACACTTTGTTACCTTGCAGATGAGCACATCCGTGCAAGTTTTGCTCAGGGCCGTCAGTATAGAGATGGCATGCAGACAAGATATGTAGAAAAAAAAAAAACAATGTAATCTATTTCTCCTCTTCATTTGCTTTTTGCTCTGACTTTGCCTTTTCTTGAACTGGATTGTAATGTAATCTTTAATACAAATGAAAAAGAATGGCTCGTCTCATGAAATAAAAGGTTAACACAAGTTATTACAAATACAAAAAGATAAGTCCTGCGCTCACTCCCATCACTCCTGGGCGGCAGCAATGACTACAGTATACATCAGCCCCAATATATAGTAAAAACCAAAGAAAAGAAAAAGTTACCTGCGCTCCCTCCTTAATCCCTATGTATATTTAGACAAATGGAGGTCATTTAGTTGCTCCAATGGCCATTGGAGGGAATGCCCGCCTGCCAACGTCAAGGCAGACCCCCCTAAAGCTGGTCCTAACACTGACCCTTCAGCCTGCTTCCTTGAGCTTCTGGCAAAGCTATCTCTAATGAGACAGAAAGGGGTATTTTTTTATATACACCCCTATATACTTATTAACCCTTAATATATACACCTCTATATACTTATTAAGGGTTAATAAAAAATACCCTTCAGTCTCATTAGCGATATCTTTGCCAGAAGTTCAAGGAAGCAGGCTGAAGGGTCAGTGTAGCACCCGCTTTAGGGGGGTCTGCCTTGACGTGGCAGGCGGGCATTCCCTCCAATGGCCATTGGAGCAACTAAATGACCTCCATTTGTCTAAATATACATAGGGATTAAGGAGAGAGCACAGGTAACTTTTTCTTTTCTTTGGTTAACACAAGTTATTGTTGATTTTGAATGTTTTATTTAATAGTGTAAATTCCAGAGAAGTGATATTTCCCTTTTAATTCCTAACAAACCTTTGACACTCATGTGTTACAAGCTCAGAAAACCTCTCATTCAGTAATTGAAAGTCTAACAATTGTTAAATTGACACTACACATCTATCCCAGTGACTACTACTTTTACAGCATCTTTACTAATATCTGCCTGTGGGGTCCTACTATTTCCAGCCTGCCAACAAAATTTCTCAAAAGTTTATAGAGTAGTGGGAGAAATTATGCGTTTAGAGGGAGAATCATTAAACTTAGCTGAATGTGTTAATGTGTGTCCCTGTCGTAATTTGAGACAATAAACATTACAATATATCTAGGATAGCAGCATTAATATATAACCGTGTCTGATTATTCATGCTGAGTGACTCCTATTTCCCAATGTCACTCTGTTACGAGCTGTATATTTTGCTTTTCTCTTGAAATGTTCCTCTGTGTATCTTAACTGTCATCCATTCTTGTGCTCTTTAGATTACATTAGCTGACTTTAGAGGAGTTTTATACATATCTCAGAGGCAACATTAAGTAATTGTCTACCATCAAGTTCACGTTTCTTTTGTAATATATGCTCAGATGTCTTTTACTTTTCCTAATTATTGTTTTTTATTAGATTACTAATTGTTGACAAATGTTTCAAGTCAAAGGATAACAGGGATTGACATGATAGGACTTCGTTTTTTTGCTTTGTGTATACGGTGACATGATAACCTGACTATGTCAAGCAAGGCTAAACTACGGTTGAGGGTTGTCACAATTTCTATCAATTTCTTCAGTCACAATTTCTTCTATCACTTTATAATGCATTTTTTAAACACATTACGTATATGAAAATGTCTGCATAACCTATGTATGTGATACCATAACCCCATCATAATTGCAAATTGGTACTTTTAATTTTAATCAGGAATAAGGATAGGAACATTGTAACACTTAATTTATAGAGATTTGTTTAGCCCTCTCACTGCTGAGCAAATACTAGACTTTTTCAGCAATATATTTGGGAGTATATCAACAGCATTGATTTGTCGACAATATTGCTAAAAATAGGCTTAGTTAATAAAGTCCTTTTGGCAATTTTAAACATAGAGTTGACCCTCTAATATACCTGCTACTGGATGAATTGGTGGTTATGTTTATGAGTAGCCTTTTAAGGCTAGTCTCACAGTAAGTAATATTATTTTGGAATTTGATTTATTCTGATGGAGATTCTCTCCCGTCAGATATTTTTATATATATATATGAGTCTTTGCTACGTTTCACCCAGTATAGGATACTTTAGTTAATTCCAGGTCGCGCCTATCCTTGTGACATGAAAAAGTGCCCTTTTTTGTTTCTTCCAATTTTATAATTAGGGTGAGGCCCTGATACATCCATGGAGTGTCTAACTGGTGTGCAGGTTCCAGTAATTTGTTTATCCCGGTCCATGTATTAGTGTGTGTTTGTTTTTTAATTGGTGAAGAAGTGTTGAGACTTCTTCACCAATTAAACACAACACAGGTGAGAGTTAATAGGAATGGAATTAAGTGTCATTAAGAAATAAAATTACTCTTAAAAAAAAAAAAATACTGAGAGGTTGCAATAATTTATTTGTGAAACTCTATGCTCTTTTTATTTAAGGTGTGCTTTGGCTTTGACGGGCTTTGTTTCTAAGCTAGTGAACTGATCAATCTACAGTGTCCCTTTCAAATGATCAAAAAAAAATATAGAGAACTTTTGTGTAATATAGTTACTGAAGACATTACCTCAATGCTGGAAGAAATAGAGAACAGATGTACCCTCTGTATTCGAGGGATGACAATTTACTACATAAATAAGTCCAGATGAGCATCATTAAGGCAAAATGAAAAGATGATGCAGGTGCAGCAGGGTAAAAAAATTAGATATTTTATTTAGTTTTTCTTGAGCATTTTAAGCACAATACATTATTTCATTTGCTATTGAAAACATGCAACATTACCATGGATAATGCTACTGACATGAACATTGAAAAAACAAAAACATATTTTAAATCCTATACAATTCCTTTTTTGCAGTACCTATTTCATCAACGCTGTTGTAGTAAAATCAACTTACTTTATTTTGATTGAACAGCTGGCAGAGTGCTGACCCAGTTCATTCCAGGACAGAGTTTAATTAACATCAAAAACCTTAAACAATTCTAAAAAAAAAAACATGCTAGATTAACTATGGCTCAAACCTTCTACTACTGGAAGTGGAAAGTGAACCCTGGCAAGCTGGTCCAATGGGCTACATTGTGTCTGCAGGGAGATGTGATGATGGGTCTGAAATAAGTCAGTGGTTGCTTCCTAGCAGCTCCACAACCAGAGCTACTGCTGGTATAAATGAGCCACAAGGAGTGTGTTCCATGTAGTATTGATCAGATTGTACTCTAACATGGTGGAACATCATCCTACAGCACATTCCACAAGGAACTACATTGATCAGTACTTCATAGAGTGAACTTTGTGCAACTTGCATTCACGTCACAATGCAGCCTATGTAAGTAAAACAGGTACGCCTCATAATCAATTGGAAGGCATAAGGTAGAGTTATAATTGACTGAGAGGAGGATGAAATAATGGGCTATTCATGATTATAAAGAGGGAAGAGCAATGTAATAGGCTATTCACTGTCTCTGAGGGGAGATTATGATAATGGGTGTAGCAGAGTCCTTTCGGGCTAGAAGAAATGTCACTTCAGTGATTATAGCCCACCTCCCCAAGCACTAGACGACACTTAGTCGACAGGAAAACAACAACCTTTATTGAAAACAGCACATCCATTTACACCTCCAACATCCTCATTTACATACAATAGAGTTACAGTTTAACACAAAGTTCCCATTCAGGTCCTCCACTATAAGCCCTTCGAAACAGCAGAGTGAGCAGAAGTCCACTAATAGCAGTAACGACTTAACCAATTAAAATACAAACAATAATTATATAATATTATAATTAGTGTGACTGGAGCATTGTGGTAAAAACAAGGGCTTATAAGGCCCCCACGAAGGTGATTTAAAGAAGTGACAGAGCAGCTAGTTTGAACTGGTCTGTAAGTGTCCCTGGTACAATGGAACAATGCTCTGCTGGTAAAACAATAATACAGGAAAAATGAGAAGGGGAAAGGCACATGCAATTGAATCAATACATTCAATTTAATACATATAACTAAATCATATGGGGAAACATACAGGCACTCATAATAGCACAATATAAAACAGCAGACCATGCATGTGCCTCTGAGCCTGGGGATTCTTTTTTCAAATACAATAAGCAGCCAGGGCCCACAGACTCAACAGCCCCTTTTAGTGGGTCTTGGGACCAGCTCCATAGTCTGTGGGCAGGAGACTAGCTTTTATGTCTTTTCAGAAGGCTGTAGCACAGGAGCTTCCATCACAATGGGTGATAAATAACTCTTCGGCATGGAGAGAATAAACTCTTACTGACTACAGAGATGTGGAGAGAATGGGCTATTGGGAGGATGGTAGAAAATCGACTGCAAACCCTTAGAGTGGGTGGTTTTGTGACAAGTAAAGGGGAAATGGTGGCAGATACATGTGTTCTTTCACACATTAACTCTCCATGCAATAATATTTATCCTGAATTCCACACATCCTGAGCCTCTATGCAAATACACTCCAGTACTAATCACACTTACACAGCAGTGTTCCATGCAGGGCCACCATCAGGGTATGACTACCATGATGGCTGTCATGGGCCCGGCGGTCCTGGACTACTCTGGGAGTTCCAGGCCCCACATTGCCTATGTACACATGTATTTATACCGATTTTCTCTATACAGGCGGTTCTCACTTTGTGACTTACCTGTTTTGCGACAGCTCGCACTTACAACTAGTGATGTCGCGAACCCGAAATTTTCGGTTCGCGAACGGCGAACGCGAACTTCCGCAAGTGTTCGTGAACCGCCCGAAACGCCATTGACTTCAATGGGGAGGCGAATTTTAAAACACACAGGGACTCTTTCTGGCCACAATAGGGATGGAAAAGTTGTTTCAAGGGGACTAACACCTGACTGTGGCATGCCGGAGGGGGATCCATGGCAAAACTCCCATGGAAAATTACACAGTTGATACAGAGTCTGGTTTTAATCCATAAAGGGCAGAAATCACCTAACATTCCTAAATCACAATGAATATGGATTGACACCTGACATATGACATTGACACCTTGACATATGGATTGACACCTGTCCTCAGAGCCCCTGATGCACACGGACACAGAGCAGAATAGAGACTGGTCCCCTTACATAGGGTCACTTGGCAGATATGGATTGACACCTGTCCTAAGGATCCCTGATACACACTGACACAGAGCAGAATAGG
>OW240914.1:55224762-55235437 GCA_933207985.1 Pelobates cultripes
AATTTGGCTTTAGTAAATGTGAGAATTTGCTAAATAAATTTTTCTCCTGTATTTTGCACGTGTTCACTATTCAGCACACTATTCCTTGTTTTCAAATCCATAATTTCTTGAAATTGACTAACTCATTGCCACCTGTGCTTAAACTCACATGGTCAACAGGTGGCCAGTTAAAATGTTTGCTCTTTCAACCAGCCAAAGCTCTTCCATGCAAATAAACATTTAGGACTGAGCATGGTGTGTCTGTGTCTCAAATGGAACAATTGTAAACTTGCTGAGTAGAATAAATTTAAATGTTCTTCTGTGGAATCTGAGGCATATGCAATACAGTAAAGAAGGCTTGCACTGATGTCAGTGGCAATGCTTGGGAATTTATTGAGTATATTTTCATTATTTTGTAAAATGAGGACAACTTGTATGCATTAATGTTCATGTGCCGATGGTTGAAATGTCCCTTTAAGTATGTGTCGTATTCCCTGATATGCAAATATATTCTCTGTTCTGAAGGTGGCCTTGTCAGTCACAGGATGGATGACACATCTACAATAATAGCAGAGCAGAACATTGATGACATCTAAAATTTACAATATGAATCTCTTATGTCAACCTAGTCAAAGAGACTCGTACTTCCATAACCTTACTAATTACAAATGTGTATATTGAAAGCACACGTATAAGTGTAGAGTTTATAATGCAAAAAGTTAAACTAAACGTCATTTTTTCCTACAGCATCACCCTTTTATTGTATACATTTTCTTGTTATAACTCCTCAAATTACTCCATAAAAGCCCTTCTATTACTCCATATAACCTATCTCTACAATGCCTCCCACTACTCCATATAACGTATCCCTACAATGCCTCCCACTACTCCATATAACCTATCCCTACATTGCCTCCCACTACTCCATATAACCTATCCTTATAATGCCTCCCACTACTCCATATAACCTATCCCTATAATGCCTCTCACTACTCCATATAACGTATCCCTACAATGCCTCCCACTACTCCATATAACGTATCCCTACAATCAGTGGCGTACACATGACCCATGGGGCCCCGGTGCGAAAATTGATCCGTGGGCCCCTCCCCCCCCCCCTGCACGCGGGCCGGGCCGCAACACATGGCGGTGGGCACCTGGTCGCAGGGGTTACAGGGCTGCGACCCCTGCGACCGCAGTATGTACGCCAGTGCATGCAGATGCACACACACTTAAAGGACCACTCTAGGCACCCAGACCACTTCAGCTTAATGAAGTGGTCTGGGTGCCAGGTCCAGCTAGGGTTAACCCATTTTTTCATAAACATAGCAGTTTCAGAGAAACTGCTATGTTTATGAATAGGTTAAGCCTTCCCCTATTTCCTCTAGCGGCTGTCTCATTGACAGCCGCTAGAGGCGCTTGCGTGCTTCTCACTGTGATTTTCACAGTGAGAGCACGCCAGCGTCCATAGGAAAGCATTATGAATGCTTTCCTATGTGACCGGCTGAATGCGCGCGCAGCTCTTGCCGCGCGTGCGCATACAGCCAACGGGGAGGAGAAGAGGAGGATCGGAGGAGGAGAGCTCTCCGCCCAGCGCTGGAAAAAGGTAAGTTTTACCCCTTTTCTCCTTTCCAGAGCTAGGCGGGAGGGGGTCCCTGAGGGTGGGGGCACCCTCAGGGCACTATAGTGCCAGGAAAACGAGTATGTTTTCCTGGCACTATACAGACACCCAGATCACATCAGCTCAATGAAGTTGTCTGGGTGTCAGGTCCCTCTAGTTTTAACCCTGCAGCTGAAAACATAGCAGTTTCAGAGAAACTGCTATGTTTCACTGAGTGGTTGGTCTAGCTCTAGTGGTTGCCTCACTGACAGCTACTAGAGTGAGCATTGCCTCGAACGCCCATAGAAAGCATTGAGTAATGCTTTCCTATGGGCGTTTGAATGCGCCGCATTCGAGCTGAGTGTTGAGGGATCCTCAAGGGAGTCCGGCGCTGGAGAAAGGTAAGTGCTGAAGACACACACACACACACACTTACAGACGCATACACACTAGCTAACAGACACACACATTTACTGACAGAGACACAGTCAGCGACAGACATACATACACTCTCATTGACAAACACACACTCACTAACAGACATCAAACAGACTCACTAACACACACACTCAGTAAGACACACACAGTAACACACTCACTGACACTCACTAGCAGACACACACTAACACTCACTCTAACACTCACACACACTAACACTCACACACTAACACAGACACACTAACACTCACACACACTAACACTCACTAGCAGACACACACTAACACTCACTCTAACACTCACACACACTAACACTCACTAGCAGACACACACACTAACACTCACTCTAACACTCTCACACACTAACACTAACACTCACACACACTAACACTCACTAGCAGACACACACACTAACACTCACTCTAACACTCACACACACTAACACTCACACACACTAACACTCACTAGCAGACACACACACTAACACTCTAACACTCACACACACTAACACACACACTCACAAGCAGACACACACTAACACTCACTCTAACACTCACACACACTAACACTCACTAGCAGACACACACACTAACACTCACTCTAACACTCACACACTAACACTAGTTTTTTGTTTTTTTAAAATTTAATCCCCCCAGCCTCCTTACCTTTTGGAGTGCTGGGGGGATTCCCTGGGGTCCAGTGGTGCTGCTGGGCTCCTGGGCGGGTGGCTGGTCGGGCAGGCGGGCAGGCAGGCGGGTGCGCGAGGGAGCACTCAGTGCTTCCTCTTTAGCTCCCTCGCGCGCCGCGTAGGGATGCCGGCGCCGGAAGATGACGTCATCTTCCGGCTCCGGTATCAGTGCGGTGCGCGAGGGAGCTGAAGAGGAAGCACTGAGTGCTCCCTCGCGCACCCGCCCGCCTGCCTGCCCGCCTGCCTGCCCGACCAGCCACCCGCCTTCCCTGTGGGTACATACCGGGTCGCAGGGGCGGCCGGGCCCCCTGGTGGGCCGGGCCCGGTGGCAGCCGCGACCCCTGCGACCCTGGTATGTACGCCACTGCCTACAATGCCTCCCACTACTCCATATAACCTATCCCTATAATGCCTCCCACTACTCCATATAACCTATCCTTATAATGCCTCCCACTACTCCATATAACCTATCCCTATAATGCCTCCCACTGCTCCATATAACCTATCCCTACAATGCCTCCCACTACTCCACATAACCTGTCATGCCCAGTTGTACTCACTTGTCCCTGTGCACTCGCAGCATCCAGGAGAATGGGTCCACCTCCAGTCTTCTCCTAAGGGTTGTGTTAATAAAGATGTGCTGGTCCTGCATCTGATTTACACCACTCCAACCAGACCCAGATGGGTCAGCACACTCTCCCTATAACCCCTCCCTTCGCATCACATAATCTCCACTGATAACTCAATATAACTCCATATACACTATTCTTATATCTCCTCATATTACTGCATATAACCTGCCCTCATATTTTCTCCTATTACTCCATTTACCCTCTTAATATAACACCCTCTATTATCGCATACATAAGTTTCCTATCACTAGTATTTGTCTGGGATGTTTGTATATGCAAACCCCTTAGTCTAGTGAGTTTAACCCCTTAAGGACACATGACATGTGTGACATGTCATGATTCCCTTTTATTCCAGAAGTTTGGTCCTTAAGGCGTTAAAGCATCATGTTGCCGCAGTTCTAACTCTCCCTAAATCAGAAATTAAATATATTCTTTGGCAGAGCTATTGCTTCGCTTTTTCTATTTTCCTCCCCATTCAATCATCCATCTAAACATGTTCTGCTTTTTTTTTCTTGACAAACACCTTGCTTTTTCAAATATATTGTTTCAGCTCTATTCATATTTCCTCAGTATCATTCCACACTAGACATGGAGATTATTTGTTAGGCTTCTATCTCTCTTCTTTTCAGAGAAAAAGGAGAAATAAAAAAGAATTTGCTGATTTTCATTACGTCTTTGCACTTTTTTATTTTTCAGATATGAATGGTGGAAAGCTCGGTATAGAATGCAAAATGTGTCTGCAAGATGTAAAACTGTCATTTTAGTGTAAGACTAGTCCTGTGTATGACAAAGTAGGCTTAATAACTCATAAAAAACTCATAAATTTAAACAAGAATGCCTACAGTGTTGGAGCAATCATTGCACATAATTTTACTATAACCACCGCAGCAGTAACAGAAGTTATTGTAGATTAGATTCCATGCTCATTGGAGCCCAAAAATGTACACTTACAGCAAATGTAGGCTTATTGCCTACTTTTCAGAAAGGTGCTAGAATGCTAATTTTATAACATGACAGGAGGCTTCCTATTTTGCATTAACTCTCTTTACTAAACTCCATAGCAGTAAAGAAAACGTAAAGAATAACAGTAAATCATTGAGCAGCATAGTATATATAAGGGTCATGCTGCCTAAACACTCCCTCTTTCTTTACTGCTCCATCGCAGACAGGTCAAACTTTTGGCTTTCCCTGAGCCTCATACCTTTATTGTATTTTCTCTATTATTTTACCTTTAAATAAGTATTTTTCTGTTGTATTTACTTTGTTATTTACATTATCTACTGTTATCTACTCATAAGAGCAGTGTGTTTATTTAGCTGGGCTTCATAGGGGTTTTCCTCCCTCTCCCTGCCACTTATTTCGGCCCTGGGACCCTGGTTTCTACCTCAGTTACTTCCCCATTGCCCTGGGATCTGGGGACTACCTTCTGTACACCCTCATTCTCGGCCGTGACCGTTTGCGGTTTTAATTTAGTCCCCGGCTTTTGCGGCCTACACACGCGGCGGCCATCTTGGATCGTGCATCTCACCCTCCCTGTATACCCCTGCTCTCCATGTAATGAGCTGAGCTTCATTTCTACTGCCCTACCTTGGTGCTCCTGTGCCTCTGTGCCTACTACAATATCAGAAGTTCCCTGCATTCATTTGGCTGGGTCAGTCAGGTCAGTGCTGCTGCCTGTGTATACTTGTGACCTGCACTTAAGGGTTCCAATCCCTGTGCAACCGGGGTGAGCCCCCATTATATGTACCTAAGTACTGTGCTGCTTATTGGGAGACTAGCTTTTGCAGTTCTCTCTAATTGGTGAGCCCCTAACTGGTGAGCCCCAGTTTAAGGTCACCAACTATACCCTGCTGGGGTTTTATTGGACGGATTTATTCTCTACCAGAGCCACTACATTAGCTGATCCCACGCCACACTATCTATACCTAAGACCTGGGTGCCATTACTATAGTGCCTATCAGTGACGTGTATCACAAGCCTACCCTATATTATGGAAGACTCCCAGAATACCCCTGTGGACTTCTAGGCTATGATTAATGCAGCTGTCGCTGCTTCTGTGGAGAAGGCACTTTCCAAAGTGCGAGCTGCGGCTCCTGATTTACCCAAACCGTCCCGCAGACGCCCTCACTACGAGTCTAACTCCGATGTCTCAGACTACCATACCAGGGAGGATTCACGCCCACGTAAACGCCACTGGAAAGGCGAGGGCGCTACATGTAAGCCATCCAAGGGTAAGGCGCCTGCCTAATCCTCCAAATTCAGTACCCCAGCCCTGCGTCAGGACCACTCTTCTGAAGAAGACCAAGCATTGTCACACTCCATGTCAGTTCTGGACGAGTGGCAGGCAGGCCTATCCGACTCGGATTATGACGCTTATGGTTTGGACGATAAGTCTATCTCCGCTTTTATGCTGGGTGCGGCCCAGATGGAGAGGAGCGAGGATCTCTTGACTCAGACACCATTCTGGACCCTATGGGTCAGGCTATGTTTGACCCTCGCAACATACGCCATCCCAGATCAGGGGACTGGTCACCACCGGAGCACCTCTTCAAGTTCATGCACCTGTGGCTCCGCAAACCTCTGTGCAAAGACGTATGTAGCCGACTTAGGTCGGAATGCCCACGCCCTTCCCTTCCAGACAAGGTGGCTCAAACCCCTGAGTTTGACAAGATTATGACAACCTTCATGATGCGGAGTGGACGGGACCCTCGCAGAGGGGTGGAGAAAGGTCTGTGGGGCGCTCAAGACAATCTGCTGGACTTCATAGGCCCCCTTTTCCGCATCATGTACTTGGCGGACGATGCCTATGCCAAGGCCGACTCCTTTACGGCTGACAACATCAGGGAATGGGCACATGACGTGCGTGAGTGAGCACAATGATGCTTTTGTTTCATTGGAAACACTAATGTTACGCTCTCTTCTGAGAGTCGAAAAGCAGCACTATACCATATTAACGGTAAGTTGGCAGAGCTTGGCACTAAGGAAATAGGGCCCCAGGCACAAGGGAAACTGTTTGGCGAACCGTTCCTCAAGAAACTCAACAAACACGTGAATGTGTTTACCTCACTCAACAAGGCGTAGTCATCTATGCGTAGAGTCTTCAGAGGAAACCCCATTAGAGGGTTTTTTGGAAGGGCTGGCCGGCAACGGGGCCGTGCCGCCAGCCAATTCTGGCCTTCAGGCTCCCGCACATAACCAACATCATTCTTCCCATCCAGGGATTACAGGCAACCGCCCTCCTACTCCAGAGGCTAGAACAGAGGCCGCAGACCACGCGGACGTGGATGCTCCCGCTTTGCTACAGGTAGGCAATCTTATTCCCCCTCTCTTACCATGCACCCGCACTGCGGGTCGTATTTCCCTTTCTTTCCAGAATTGGGCTGCCCTGTCATCAGACACGTGGATTCTGCAAATGGTGCAGGGCTACATCATAGACTTGGTGGGCACCCCCACTCAGGCGCACCTCCCACGCCCCATCCATCTGTCATCTCACGACCACAATCTTGTCGACACGGAGCTGCAAGAACTAAGGAACAAAGGAGCCATCCAGCTGGCCGACGGCTTTGGAGGCTTTTTCAGCAATATTTTTCTGGTCCGCAAAAAGACAAGAGAATTCCGTCCTGTCATCAACCTGTGAGATCTCAACGCATCTCTCTTGCGAGATCTCCTGCGAGACAACGATTGGTTTACCAGGCTGGACCTATAAGATGCATACCTTTCTGTGCCAGTGCACCCAGACTGCCGACCTCTCCTTCGATTCCTCTGGCACGACCGTCCTTGGCAATTCACCTGCCTCCCTTTCGGGCTCAGCTCAGCCCCATGGTGTTTCACCAAACTCCTGAAACCAGTGATAGCCCACCTGCGCTCCAGGGGCATCCGGTGCATCATTTACCTGGACGACATCCTTCTCTTCTGCTCCCAAGAGTTCAGGCTACGTCAACACACTCGTCTCGCAGTGGCACTATTGGAATCCCTGGGTTTCGTGGTGAACTACCAGAAATCGGAAATGTCTCCCTCTCAGACGATACAATTCCTGGGGTTCGAGATCGACTCCACATCATGCACTCTGAGACTACCATCATCGAAGATCTCGTCCATTCGGAAGGAAATCCGCAGAGTCCTTCGTTGCAACACCATCCCATTACGCAACTTAGCCAGAATCGTGGGACTCCTCTCCAACTCCATACAGGCCATATTCCTGGGCCCCCTCCACTACAGGGCCATGCAATGGCTCAAGGCAAGATTCCTGTGCCGCAGACCCACGTACGATCAACCCGTCCCAGTGACGGCAGAAGTTCGCGAAGAACTGCCATGGTGGCTGGACAGCATGCAGGCCTGGAACGGCAGGGCCATATTCGGAGACACTCCTGATTTTATACTGGAGTCTGACTCCAGCTTGTGGGGCTGGGGTGCTACCAGAGGAACCACTTCCACGGGGGAACATGGACAACACAGGAGCTCTCCATGCACATAAATTGCCTAGAACTCCTAGCGGGTTCCTTCGCGATCCGCAGCCTGGCTCAGAGGAAATCCAACTGTTGCATCCTCCTTCGCATTGGACAATGTCTCCGCAGTCCGATATATCAATCGCCTGGGGGTGCACGCTCCCGCCTCCTATCGGACATCATGAAGGACATCTTCGACTTCTGTCTTCCCCACAACATTGCACTCCAGGCCGAACACCTCCCCGGAGAGATCAACCTCACGGCGGACTGGTTCTCTCATCATTGAAGGACGTCAGCGACTGGAAGCTGGACACGAGAGTATTCCGGGCCATCACAGCCCGGAGGGGTCCTTTTCATCTGGATCTGTTTGCCTCCCGGACCCGGAAAGCAAGGCGACAGACCCATTTTTTTTCCAACGTTGTCCGACCAGTGGTGCGCAGCAAGTGACACTGACTTTCATAACGCCAATGTGGCAGAGACTTCTGGCCTCCTCATGCAAGGACCCTCTACTCCTACCATCCTTCCGGACCTCCTCCCATTAGTACTGGAAGTTCGTCTGCCCCTTGTGGCTTTGACTCTTTCAGGGGTTCCTGGCAGATCAGTGGACTATCGCAGACTGCTAGAGACCTCTTATGGGATTCATGGGCCCCCGGAACTAGACGCTGATACCTTTCAGCTTGGGCCTCCTGGTCTACTTGGTGCGTGGAACGGGACTCCAATCCATTTACAGCTCCTGTATCCTTGATTCTTAATTTTCTATCGTCCTTGTTTTCGACGGGCTGATCTTACCGCTCCATTAACGTTGTTCGGTCGGCGATTTCTGCGGCTCACACTCCCGTCGGGGACCTCCCAGTTAGCAAGGATCCTCTAGTTTGCCGACTTCTCCACGGTATGCGGCTACGCCGCCCTCCGGGCCCCAAGTACACCCGTCTCTGGCACGTCGGGCTGGTCCTCCGCTTCATCCGGGATTGGCACCCTAACGAACATTTGTCCCTCCAACAACTGTCAGCTAAGTTCGCTCTCCTGCTTTGCCTGGTGTCTTTCCGTCGGGTGTCTGATGTACGTGCTTTCGATGTCGACGCTTTTGATGTCGCCCCCGATGGGGTCACATTCCGTATCTCCCGGCGTACCAAGTCAGATTCGACGTCGTTTTTTTATCCCTTTTTCCCAGTCGACCCACAGCTATGTGTGGTTTCTACTCTTTGCAGATACGTCTTCGGAACTCGGCGTCGGGCCAACTCCTGGTGTCCTACGTTCGGCCCCACGCCCTGGTCTCGGTTACCACACTGGCTCGATGGATTCGCTGGATCCTTTCTCTTGCCGGTATAGACCCCTCATTTGGCGCCCATTCCGTACGCGGGGCAGCGGCTTCCTCAGCCTTCTTGGTGGGAGCGTCATTGCCGGATATTCTGCGGGCGGCGGATTGGTCTAGGGAATATACCTTTCGTACCTTCTATTTCCGCACTCCTCCTTCTGCTGGGTTATCTCTACTTCAGCGTTAAAAGTGCAAAATAGGAAGCCTCCTGTCATGTTATAAAATTGAAGACTATGCTAGCTTTAGTATACTAATAATCTTAATTTTAATAAGGACAGGAGGCAAATATTTTCCCTCCCTTGTGTTCCCTCCCCTGACACACCCCGGGGGGGTGGATTTTGAGGTAACGGATGTTTGCTATCACAGGTTAGATTCATTGTAACCCCTTTTAACATATGGTGGTCTACTCTGGTTCCCGTTTTGGTGCAGATTGTAGGGACCTGAGTTTAAATCGTTTTCAGGAGCATGGTTTAGTGTATAATATCGTTATTGTGGTCTGCTCCGTATTGTATCCATATACTACGCATGCTTATAAAGGCTCATCTGCTTGACCAGTTATGGTTCAGTACCCCACCTGTTTTAGTACCTAACCCTCTCCAGGACCTCCAATGGATGTCATTTTGGGATAACCCACAACTCCGCCTGTTTGGTGGATGACTTCGTTTGTCTCTCATCCTCTTCGTTTCGATGATCAGGAGTCTCCACACGTTCAGCGCTCCCCGGAAGATGCTCCTACTGGTTTACTTTGGTTTTGTTAATTCAGTGTTCAGTCAGGACTTCGATGTCGCTTAAAGAAAGAGGAAGTGTTTAGGCAGCATGACCCTTATATATACTATGCTGCTCATTGATTTACTGATATTCTTTACATTTTCTTTACTGCTATGGAGTTTAGTAAAGCGAGTCAATGCAAAATACTCGCCTCCTGTCCTTATTAAATTTAAGATTATTAGTACACTAAAGCTAGCATAATCTTCAATTCTGACAATTTGTATGATTTTCCTGACACGTTCACAAAGATTCTAAAATGGTTGCGATAAGTCCATGGTGGCAGGCTTGAAAGGGGCAGCACAGCCAGTGGGGTGCAGTCTCCTGCAGTGGGGTCAAACCAACAGGGAGAAGATCTCCTTGATCCTACTCGATCTCCCCTTTCAAACTTGATTTATTGCATCAGAGCATTACTGTGGATTAACATCGCAAGGCTCTGACACATTTCCTGGCACTGGCCGGAAGGACCTGTCTGCATTCGCAGGGGTGCAGAAAGCAACATCTCCCACCGGACCACCAGGGTCAGAATTCCACCCCTCCCTGGTATGGTAAGCCTCAGGAAGGATGGAAGAATATATATATATTTTTTTACTTAACATTCCCCTCCCCCCCTCCAATACAGCCCTTAAGCCTGTATCCCACCACTTTACTCTCAGTATCACCCCTATACCCCACTACAGTCACTACTCCACCTCTGTTGTCTCCATTCCCTCACTACAACCACTATCCCACCCACTATAGCCCTTATCCTCCTACTAAAGATACTATGATCCCCACCACAGCCTCTATTCCCAATACAGCTTCTAGTCCCCA
>OW240914.1:55235537-55251963 GCA_933207985.1 Pelobates cultripes
ACTACAAAAACACTACATTCACTATACACACTGCATTCACTATACACACTACATTTATTATACACACTGCACTCACTACAAATACACTACATTTATTATACACACTGCACTCACTACAAATACACTACATTCATTATGCACACTCTGCACTCACTAAAAACACACTGCATTCATTATACACACTCTGCACTCACTACAAATACACTACAATTATTATTCACACTGCACTCACTACGAACACACTACATTTATTATTCATACTCTGCATTCACTACAAACACACTACATTCATTATACACACCCTGCACTGCACTTTATGCATAGGAGTGTAATTTTTTTAAGGGGGGTGGAGGGGGGGAGGCGGGAATCTTGGGTGAGTTCCCACACTTTTCTCCCCAGGACTTGACCCCTGCCCACCCTGTTAGTGTTGTAATGTCTCTTTGTTGCAAGGTCCCTTTGTGATTTTCATGGATTGACTGGTCTCTCTTTGTATCCTGGTATGTATCTTCTGATACATGGTGGATGATAACTCACATGAATCTCAGAATGTGTTATATGACTTGTATTCACAAATCAGAAGAGAATTTCCACAGAACCAGCATTGACCGCCAATTACTAAAAACAAACCGATTTAGCTTTGTGGCTCTTGATGCCAGTAATGTTGGTTCTTCAAAGCAAGTACAAGTAACACTTTTTCCTTAGCAGCTATATTTCAAGAAGGTTAATTTGTTACTGTGTTCAATATTAAAATGTCACACAGCCTTACAAAATCAAAGCAATCCCCAATCATTGCACTGGTTCATTATCAACATAGTTTTTAAGTTCTTCCACATGTAAAAATTTACGTATATGAAAACAAAACCTTTGGTACCCACTAGACAGTTCTAGGTTTCTGCAGTTTGTAGTCCTTTTTATATCATTCATTCAAAAATTTACGTATATGAAAACAAAACCTTTGGTACCCACTAGACAGTTCTAGGTTTCTGCAGTTTGTAGTCCTTTTTATATCATTCATTCAATATCGAATTTAAAAACAATTCCGTCATTTGTTTTTTAACCCTTTCACTACCAAGCAATTTAGTTTGAATACAATTTTAGAATTACCTTTGTAATGGAAGCCTCCATGCCACTGAATTTTAGAGAGGCTTGAAAGCCAGCCCCCTACCCACAGACTATGGACCTGGTCCTCCAAGCCCCTGAAAGGGCCTGCTGTCGATGTGGGCATGGGTATAGGGAGCTCTGGACGCTTATTGTAATTCCCAACCAGACTTGGAGACCTCTGGGGAATGACCAGACTCGTCCAGAGTTCCTTGTAGTAGAGAGGAAGCTGACCTGGCGGAGGTACTCAGAGTACAGGAGCTCCATCACAACCTTTATCTTATACATGAAATGGCTGGCTAGAAATGTATGACAAAATAGTAATTACGTGTATAGATTGTGGTTTGAACATAAAAATAAAAATTATGCAAATTTACACATTTTATTTTTTTGTGTTTACGCTGTATAGAAATAGTGAGAAAATGTAACATTTAAGAGATTATAGATCATGCCCCTGCAGTCTCACAGCTCAATTCTCTATTATTTAGGAGTTGAATCATTTTGCTTATACAGCCTGTAACGGACCGCCTGCCAACCCGACTGGGTGCCTCCATCGAACAATGCTCCTAGTGCTCGCCAAGCACAATCAGCACCGCACTCTACACCATAACTGCCGCAAACCCCACGAACCACCGCAGCTTGGTTGGGGTTTCGCCATCCTCTACCCACCCTGGACCCAAGACCGGGCTCCAGCTTCCAGTGGGTAAACCTCTCCATAGTCCAGAGAGCGAAACAGGAACAGCTCTTACAAGAGCTAGTGATTATACTCTGGGGAGTATAGTGATTATAGCAATCCCCACAGTGTAGTTCTCCAAACATGAGCCAAGACTTCATGAAGGGTGGAACAGGTCTGTTTAATGCAAGCCAGCACTCACTATTTATACAATTCCTCAGGCCAGAGGCACACCCCTTGGACCTGATGGAACAAAGGACACAAACCAATCAGAACAATACAGCAATGTCTGACACTCCCACATACAGCACACAGGCCTTCCCCTCTGCCTGTGATACAATTAACTAAGATAATGAACTAACTCAATTAAATCTAAGCAGAAAAAACATACATTTTTACAAGCCCCAAAAAGTAATCCAAAATACAACATATTCCCACAAAAGTCATCCCCTGATAGCCCCGATCTGGGTGAACAACATATCCAAAAATCACCCAGATCGGTTCAGGAATTTCCTGGAAGTCTTATTTTTGCCCCACCGTGGTCCCATGCTCAAAACAGTTCCATACACTTGATGGCAAAACACTTTACAATTTAATTTAAAGACAATTTAAGAAGTCCAAGGGGCAGAAACAGTGCCTTAAAATCCAATATGCCCAAATAGTGTTTTTAAAGGGCAATAAATTCAAGGGGTCATAGTCACAGGGCAAGAGGCTGGCAAGCAGGCCTCTCCAAATCCCAGTGACGAAAGTGCTCTCGTCACACAGCCCTAGTCACACGACCCTGCATGTGACTTACACAGCCTTCCAAAACACTTCCTGTAAAAGTCATCTGTTTATACTTCCTTTATTGTAAATTATGTTTAATTTAGAATTTCTTGTCTCCTGCTCGGTTAATAGCTTGTTAGATCCCACAGGAACCTCCTGTGTGTGATTAAAGTTCAATTTACAGAGCATGAGATAAAAACTTTTAAATTAAGCTACCATATGACTGAAAATGAAACCATTTTTTTTCATGCAGGCTGTGTCAATTACAGCAAGGGGATGTGTGGTTATGGCTGCAAAACAGAAACAAAATGATTTAAATCGTAACCTCTTCAGGACCGAGGACGGTTCAGGACCGTCATCGGCATTTTTCCATTGCCGACCGGTGACGGTCCTGAACCGTCCTAATGGTCCAATGTACTCACCCGATCGCCGTTGTTCCCCCGGCGGCAATCTGCGGTGCTCCCGTTGTGGGGAGACTGCCTGCAGCCCAGACAGTCTCCCCATGGCGGATTAGGACCCCTGTGCCCATGTGATCGCTCAACAGAGCGATCACATGGTCACAACAGGTGTCCATGTGCCTGCCTGCCTGCCTGCATGTGTAAAATAAAAAAATAAAAGTTAAAGTTAATAAAAATAATAATAATTATATATATATATATATATATATATATATATATATATATATATATATATATATATATATATATATATATGAAACAAGGGGGGTTGGCTGCACTCACCTGAACATGCATAAATGGGGGTGCACCCCTCCCTGTCACAGGTGCCTCATCCCAGGGCCCTATTTAGCCTTGTACTGCAGAGAGCCCCAGATGGAATTTTTTTCCTCAAGTAAGTGGGTTAATCTCATAAGAGCAGACATTAGGCTGTTAGTGATGGACCTGCCAAAGATGGGGTACATTAACGTTGTGGCAGGCTTATGCAATGTATGATCATATAATGTAACTAAATCCCCATTATTTTTGCCTAGATTAGGTGTTTTTAAAAAACTAATAAAATCTTTCAACATTGAAGTTGCTGTTTAGTGGACAGGTGAGTGCGCTGGATCTTGTGTATTGTGTGTGTGTGTGTGTGTATATATATATATGTCATACTAAGTGTATTTTTATATTAATATGTACATGTACATGTACATATATTAATATAAAAATACACTTATAGTTAAATTACACACGTGTGTGTATATATAATATATATAATAACTATATATATTGTATATAAATATTATTATAAAATACAAATAAGTAATTTAAATTAAATGAAAACATTTAAAAATAATAAAAATTGTAAAAATAATATCTATATGAAATTTTATTCTAACTGTATTTTGATAGTAAAATATATATATATATATATATATATATATATATATATATATATATCAAAATACACTTAGAATGAAATTGTATATATATCTATGTATATATAAATAAATAAAAATAGTACGAAATATACATATGCCCATATACAAAATTACATAAATAATTATATAAATATACACGCAGACTTCACATATATAAATATACATATATATTTAAATTCTACGTGCGTATTTATGTAATATGTTTACATAATTAAGTAATTTTATTGATTGCAATTTGCGGGACCTGCCTGATAACCCAGGCAGAAAGTCCAGAGAACTTAATTTGCTAGCACTATGTTTTACCCTGTAACTTTCTATGACACTACCAAATTTGGCAGATTCAGAAATTCAGAAATTATTGCAGTTTTTCTAAACTGCAATAATTACCTTGCAGAGTTGTCTTTCTCTAGTGGCTGTTTGAGACAGCCACTAGAGGGACTTCCAGCTTCTTACACAACTTTTGGTCATCTAAACAATGCTGGACATCCTCATGCATAGTGTGAGGATGTTCAGCATCGTTTAGAGGACCAAAAGTCGTGTAAGAAGCCATAAGTCCCTCTAGTGGCTGTCTGATAGAGCGTCGCCAGAATCCCCATAGTAAAGCATTGAATAATGCTCTCCTATGGGGAGGTCTAATGAGCGTGAGCATCCATTGCTGCACATGAGGTCTCTGCCAGCGGACAACAGCGATAGGGGGTGGGAGGGGGGCACTCCAGGATTCTCTAGTGCCAGGAAAACGGGTTTGGTTTCCTGGCACTAGAGAATCCCTTTAATACCCAACAATGGGATGACATATATAAGCCTGAACCAAACATAAACCAAAAAAAAATAACATTCTATGAAATTACCAGCAGCTTTTTTTATTCTGTGACATTTATTATAACACCCTAACTTATGCTAATATTTATAGAAACTATTGCAGGAGAAAATAATTCTGTTTAGTTTTTAAATAGTAATGACATCTCAATGACGCTGCCGGTTGTGGAGTTACACCTCCAGCAAAAGAGGTGTTAAACTCGTTTCACAGCGAAACCCTGCACATACGGACACCGTACACCATGACCACTTCAAATCACTGAAACATTCAGAATGCTTGTAGTAACCCTTTAACATTGTAAATTTTTCTGGGTACACACCGTTTATGTTGTATTTTTTGTGATTTCAGTCTTATGGTTATCTGGATGGATGAGACCATTATATATTCCAAATGTTCTCTGTGTTTTGCTAGTCTCTGTGATAGACAACCAGGTTTGAACTGAGGAAACCAGCAGTATCTGAACTGTTAATTTTTATTTTTTTTCCAAAGTGCTTGCTTTTCTTTTAAAATAAATTCTTCGCATAGTGAGCAAATCTGTTGGATTTATAGCAAGATTTGTTTCTAAGGCAGAAGACGTGAGCTGATGTTTTAAAGCCATCTTAGAGAGACAGCAATTAAGCATATCATCTAGTAGCATCATGCTGCCCTCTTCAGGATTGTAAGTATATTACCAGCTGCAGAAATATTTCCAGCAATGAGACACCATTCTACTATTTATGTTTCACTGAAACCAAAGTTTATTTCTTTTAATTATACCGGCTGTTTCAGCATGTCTAGTTTTAATATGTGTGTCATCCAGAGGGATACGTTGTTACACATTTACAGTATACTGTAAATAAATTATATTGCCCTGTAAACAGTCAAATACATGAATACCACCCCAATTATTCTCTACCTTGGCCAAAAGCTGGAGTTTAGCTGATACTTTGTCAGTTTGAAATCTTAAAGGATCTAACGCTATACTGTGGTCCAGTGGCTGCAGTTCAAAAGCGTGTTTTTGTCTAATGCACTCTCTCTCCCTCTCTCTCTCACTTGCTGTGGGGTAGAAGGGGTGCCAGAGCACTCCTGGCACCATAACCACTACAGTTTCTGGTGTTTTGAATGTTCTTTTAAATTCATATGTTGAACTGCTGGAAGCATCGAGTAGATACATTTTTTTCTTTTTTTTTTTTTTTAATGATATGCCACAAAAATTTAACTGTACTGTTGGACAACACCTGGTTGACCTTACATTAGAAATTGACTTTCAATTCACCTTGAAATCACTCTTTAGTAAATAACCCTGTAAATCTTGCTGTAGATAAATCAATTCAATAATCATTGCAGCTCCTTTGGTAATATTTCTGTGAATAATTAATTGATTTGCCTCTAGCTATATATCAATTGGGATTTCTACTGCATTGCATTTTTGTGAAGTGCAGTGACCAAAGGCTTGTAGAAGTCATGTGTGTGCAGTAAGAAGGGTCTTTGACAATTCTGTTGATACACAAATACTAGTCGTATTCTGACTAACCAAAACAAACAACAGAGTAGAAAATGAAAAAGAAGGTGCAATACATGTACATACAAATAAACTGAATGTTCTAACTGGAGTTAAAGGTTTTCTGCATAATATCGTGAAATTCAAAGCTTAAACAATTCCTATTACAACTATGGACTGAACACTTTTTGATATTTTAGTCCTTGTGATTATAGCACTAAGCTATTAGCTAGTATTTGGCTGAGACGCTATGTGTATTTTTCCTGCGATTGGGGGGCTTAGACTTTGCTTTATTTAAGGGGTGCCCTCGAAGGCACAGTAGGTTCAGTATTGTTATAGCAATTTTTCCATTATTCAAATCCTATTCAGGGAGGGCTAATAGGGTACTTCCATCCTCACCCAAAAACCTTAATACACAAGCTGCTTTCTCACAGCTCGATCTACACTAATGGTTACTTTGTATTAATCAATACTATTGGGAAAGAGTTTGAAACTTTATACCACCTCTCGTACTTGAAATCACTGTCAAATCAACTATCACAAGGACAATTAGTTCACTAATTTTCTTGTTTTTATACTGCCTTTCGTATGGTCTCTACTTAGATCTAAATTTTATAACTACTAATAAAGGTTAAATTTTATTGGTTTAATTTATTTTGAATTGAATGTAGTCAGAAATGCACTTTTTTTTATTTATTTTTTTTGCTTCGATCACATTTTCTAACTGGAAAAATATTCTTAAGAATATTAACAATGATTTGTGTCTGTGGTATAAGATGATCTAAAATTATCCTCACTACATTTCAGTTGGATGGTACATCACAAATTACAGGCATGTATGGTGCAATACCTGTAGAAGACTTATGGGTCTTTAAGGTATGATATACTACTAGGGATTCACCTTTGTATTGTGGTCTGTATATATTCTGGGGATGACGTAAAGAAATAATATCTAAACCTATGTGGCAGATTGGTCATTAATGTTTTTTTTAATTTTCCTTGGAGTGAATATATATTACAGGTTCATATAGCCTGTACCATAATAAATAAAGTTGCTAACCGTGGACCTGGTATTTAAATTCCCCTTTAGTGAGACCCTGCGATTGGATACCAGTTTTAAGGAGGTTTAACTTGCCTCAGTATGGTCAGCACATAAGGCAGTGATCAGCCGCTGTTTAATTTTGCCTCGGCTAAAAAGAAGGCCAAGAATAAAACGCTTTTTGGGTTGCAGATAACTCTGAAGGCTGCAGAACACAAACATAGATCTTCTCATTCCCCCCAGATGTTGGAAAGTGTAAGTACCCTTAGTTCCACAATTAAAAAAAAAATACTTATTGATGTTGTAGCTAGATCCATGACTTGGTACAAGCGTTTTCTCTTTGAGAAAGATTATAAACTAGACTTCCTTCTGGCTAAAAACCTAAAACCTAGAACTACACGTACACCCATAGTGACCATTAGAAGTGAAAATGGGGCGATGCTTACTTCCCCAAACTCAATATGACCTTACTGATTTTTTTTTTTAAATCACATTATATAATTATGCTGCCCAATAAGATCTTGGTCCAGTTGAGGTAAGGGCCATACAGAGATATCTGAAGTCCATATTATTACCTGCAATCCCCAATGAGGCCCTACTTGATTTAAATGCAGAATTTTTGAGGAGTAGATTGCCTCTGTGCTCTCCACCCTGAAAGATTTGGAAACACCTAAATTGGATGGTTTTTGTGATGCATACTATAAGATTTTTAGAGAGGTTCTAGTTTCCCACCTTACTAAGTTGTTTAATTCCTTTTAGAGGTGGGTGCACTCTGTTCCCTGGAATTAAGTTGGCTAACATTGTACTTTTGCCAAAGGAAGGGGGGACCTCATGAGAGTGGAGAATTCTAGACCTGTATCTTTAATTTCTATAAATGTAAAGATTCTAGCTCACGTTTTGGCAGCCAGATTGAAGCCTCTATTGCTTGAACTTGTCCACCCTGATCAGGTCGATTTCATTCTAGAACGTCAACTGTTTGAAAACACTAGGGAATCTGCTGACCTAGTGTGAACTAAACAAATGCCTACCTTATTTTTGTCCTTAGATGCTGAGAAAGTATTTGATAGGGTCAACTGGCCCTATCTGTTTGGCCTGCTAAAGCATTTGGGTTTTCCTCCTTCTTTTGTCAAATTAATTAATGCATTGTATGATGATGATCTGGCACAGGTGAGCATGCAACATGCAGAACATAGGCCATTTAAACTGAGTAATGGCCCTTTCTCCTCTTTTGTTTATTTTGTCTTTGGAACTGCTTTTGCAAAAGAATATCCAGAAAATTCAGGTGGGTTCTGATTCAAATGAAATATCAGCTTATGCTGATGATGGCCGTCTTACAATTAAGGACTCCTCTTTTTTTGTTTGTTGGATGAATATGGTATAAGAGCAAGTTATACAATTAATTTTGATATACCATTAGCCCTGCCTGAACCTGTCGGTACTTCTATGCTACATATCATTAGATCTAGATATAGCCTCCCTATACAACAGATGAGTTTGAAATACTTGGGAATCCATCTAACCTCTGATCCTGCCTACCTATTTTGGGCTAATTAAACCACATTGTTAGATATGCTTAAACTTTAATAGGAATACTTGGGGGAAGATATCCATTTCCTATTTGCGTATGATACATCCTGTTAAGATTAATGTGTTGTCTTTGCCACTCTTTTTGTTCTAAGCTCTTCCTGTCAGTGTATATAAAAAAAAATACCTAGATTGTCTTTAGACATACATTGACCAGTTTGTTTTGAACAATCGGAGACCTGAAATTGCAAGGAAATTGTCATACAGACCAAGGGGAGTGGGGGGGAGGATGTTTGGGGCTTCAGAATATCATCATGTATTACTACATGGCCCAGATTGCCCAGATAGTTCTGTGGCACTAACCTCCTGGGATGTGAAGATGGGTGGATTTGGAGTCTTCAATGATGGGATCAGATTTGCCACAGTTGGCTAGATTGCAGAGGGCTATGTTGAGAACTTAATGTCCTGCTATTTAGAATTCTATTTTACTCTGGGATCGGCTCCATGCCATAATTAGTCTGCCTCGCACACCAACCCGATGGCCCATACCTTTGTTGCATGTTAGGAATTTTATAAATATTTGAAGAAGCTGGGATTCAGCAACATGCTCACATTTGGTGAGGAGAGAAATCTCTAGATTTTAAGAGGTTATCTGATAGGGTGCATTTGACCCAGAGGAACTACTTTAGGTTTCTTCAGGTTTGGAATTTTGTGGCTACAAAGGAGGTTAAAAATGCTGTTAAAAGAGAACTATCTATGTTTAAAAAATTATGTTATAAGAAAACCAACCAAAAGGGACTGATGTTCCTCATATATAACAATATGTTATAATTCTAGATTGTGGGGTGAATTGACCTATACGAAACAGTGGGGAAAAGATCTGGGTGGTACACTGAAAGGGGAGGATTGGGAGGCAGCAACTTCTATTTCAATGTCTTTGCTGGAACCTATGCAGAAAATCCTGGTTAAATTATTTAAAATGGGTAAAACCCCTAGTGATCTGTGCTAGAAGAGATGTGGACTTAAAGGTTCATATATCCATATGTGGTGGGATCTCCCTAAAGTAAGCATGCTTTAGCAAATGTTAAAGGGATCCATGGTCCTTCCTTCTTTTTAAACCGGTAAAGGTTTTGACTAGATATGAGCAGAAACTTTATGATAACATTACGTTAGTGGCCAGACAGTCGCTAGAGAACAATTGGATTAAATGTGAGGTCCCATAATAGAACTTAATTAGCTGATGGACCAGTTTACACCAGTGGTGAGAATTAGGAAAGTACTTATCAAAAACAATCGCTGGAAAAAAATTGTGCTTTTTGAATGGTTGAATTGTGAATGTAGTTTTTCTGCCTGGAATGTATATGATGCCCCTGTCTCTCCATCTCCCCTTCCTTTTCCTTTCTTTCCTCCTTTTTTTGTTTTCTTTTTTCTCTTGTAAATTGTTTGGTTTTGGGTTCTTTTCACTATTGTAATCGGGGTAAGCCTAATTCTTTACGAATACTTGACAACATATATTGTAACAATAATAAGGATATATATTGATTAGAGGTCGGCAGTTATAAACTATTATTGTACAGATAGGTCAGCATGTCCTGACGCCACTAGGTATGGGACCCTTGGAAGATATTTGAATTTATTTTATTTACATCTTTTTCTTTTTTATATTTTATTTATTTGAGGTCTCCAGGAGAACAATGGGAATTGCAACATACCTGGTGCCTAGGTGTCTGTACCTGAGCAAGTAATTTAATTATCGGCCAGACACTTTGCCACTAGTAAACATTTTCACACAAAACATGGAGTTCCTGTGCCCAAGCAAATGGTATCAATGGAAAGCTCTCTTCTGAGTGCCCATTCTGTTCAAAAAACATTTGGAATGGAGAAGGCTGGCCCGAGTAAGCTGCAAGTAAAGCTTTGACCAGGCAATGGCCATCCTCCAGTCCAGTGAAGAGATCTTTTTAGAGGGAGTTGGTGGTTGGGAGTCAAGTACAAGTCCTGGGTGACTGGGTGGTCTGTCTCCTCCCTTTACTATCAATAGAATGTTTATTCTAATCTCAATCTGCTAAGCCTTACATGGAAAGGGTTGTTTAGTACCTTGAAGGAACCTTCCAGGCACCATAACCAATACAGCATGTCATAGTGGTTGTAGTGCCAATGTAAGTACCATTTGGTAACAATTTAACTTCTTAACACTTTGTGCCTCTACCTATCTCTCTACTTTCAGTTTTTGCTGCTCTGTAATTAACTTATGTTAGATATCTATAGAAATGCTGCATTAAAAGTGTTGTGCCAGTGATATATAAAGGCACATCAAACACCAGTCTAGTATTAGGTTTCAATGTACATGTTTATACATATTTAACTAGAACAAAAGAGATTACACCCAGGCGCCTATGTGGCTGGACGATAACCAGATCAAGCACTGCTAATATAATTAATTTACGGACAACAGGGTACCTTAACAGAATATCCCTAAAAACATATATACGTTAGTAAACCCCATCCATGTGGTAGCCACAGATAGCTCATCCCTGGATGCTCTAACTGGTAAAATCTGTCGCAGGAGGTCTGAGCTTCATCCAGTTAAAGCTTTAGTGGGTTGTGCCAAAGTTCCTATTTGCTTATCAGTTCCACAGAGTTTCTAGGTTTGTCCTGGTCGAACACATGAAGCCCTCACAGCCGATCGGTTTGTGGGAGTCTGGTTTTCCTGGTCATTCTGGGTCCCCAATAAGCACAGGGTAACTGAGACTTAAGAGCTGACTGGGAAGCTGGGGAAGGGAGTTTCCCATGAATCTGTTATGGAATTGATGGAGCGGAATAGATTGACATTCTCCAATAAACTGTAAATCTATTTCCACTTTCAACTCCATTAGTCTTTTTCATACTAGCTAACTAACTGTGTGCAAGGGCTGTAATTTGTTTGTTGACCATTGTGTGCGGGAAGGTTACTAGTGCTTTGTTTAGAGGGTGGAGGCTACATGTGCAACATTAGTTCACTAAAGCTCTGAATATGGCAATCAATAATAGTGCATAATATAATCACATACAAATACCCTCAATAATCACAAATCAAAAAAGCGCAAAAAATAAACATAATTTAGCATCTAATGTTGAAACACTAAGTATTGGGGGAGAGGAGCCTGCTTAACTTCAGTTACCGAACAATCACCGAACAATCACTGAAAAGGCTCATTTTAGCAGACAGGTGCCTTTATTGCTTTGCTACTTTTTTTGTCAGATAAGATTAAAAAAAAAAAATCACATTTCTTTTTAATAGATTTTAAAATGCATGTTATACATTTATGTATTTTCTCCTTTAAAATAATTAATTGTAGATTATTGACTGCAGCAAGGAAAACACATATATAAATTAATAAAGAAAGAAGGTTATAAAGCAGGTTATTTATATCTCTCTATAGCAGAGGAATAAAATAAATTTCCCAGCACAAACACGTTTCTCTCTATGTCTAATTGTCTTGCAAATACCAAGACTGAGAATGGCCTTATCAGATCTAAAAGCAATTTCACCAGTTAGAATGAATATTAGAGGGCAGAGTTTATTCTGATTGATCCACTGTGGGCCCTCTGTCTCAGCATCCGACACATGTAATAGAGATAAATTAGATAATTTCAATGCACTTATTGCTGGGTACTTCATTATCCTGCTATACTGAGCGGCTAAGGGCAAGGTTGGTTTGGAGTTTAAATGGTCAGCTCCGTTTAGAACCAAAGAGTGCCAATGACAAAGACCTGTTTTTCTTTTAATAAATGGATAAAGAGTAAAAAGAAAATTGCAACTTAAATGAAAGAATGCCGTAAAATTTGCTAATATATGAGTTGTCATTTCCACAAGTACACGGAATATTATAGATATGGTAAGTAGGTGAAGCAAATTTATAAAACCTAACGAATCACATTATTTTTAATCTGCACCTAAACAAATTTTTCTGTCCGGGATTTACCTGTATCTTATTCAATGCATAAGACTTCACAGGTAAATCCCAGATTGATGAATTTGTCAGGGCATACATTAAAATAAATATTCATTCGGCCCACCTGAAATGCCTTTGTGCACAAGTCTACTAGAGAGTGACAGTAGTGATTTCATTCAATACAGGCAAATTACAAAAGTTCAAATGAGGTATTTGCATATAGAGTACAAAAAATATATATTTTTACCAGGAAGGTTACCGTGGGACATTATTTCATTTTCAATTTATGCCTGGGACTAAACTTTTACTCCCCATCTTATTGGTACTCATCTTACTGACCTTTTGTAAGATAATATCAATGACACCTAATCCCCTTGAGGTTTCATCATGTGTCAATATTTATTGGGTCTGTGAATGCGTGTGTATGAATACATTTTGCCAATTATTTTCAAATAAAAGTAGAACCTCTTCACCACCCAAAGTGTAATTACTTCCATGCAGTCTTTCTTAGAGGAAAATTACTTTTTTTTTTTTTTATTAATTAAAAACATGTGTTTTTATTATACAATTTACTGTAATTTACTGTATTGGGAAGATAGGCATTACTGAAAGCAGCCAATTGTATTGCCTAGTAGTCTATGTCTGCAGTAATTTTGAAAGTTAAATTCTTTATTGCAGCCCTATGTGACACCAGGTTCAACTTTACCTGAAACAGTTGGGATCTACAAATCTTAGTGGAGCTAAACTCAAATGACCGCATTTGCCCAGAGCACCTCTCTTGCGAAGACTACGCAATTGCATTAGAAAGCTGTATTAGGAAGTCTGTGATTGGACAGCCAAAAAAAGTCTGGGCAGGGTTAGAAGGGAAGGGCTTGCAAAGGCTTCAAACAAGGGAACTGCAGATTTGGCAAACTGTTTTTAGATATAAAAAAATGCATAATTAAAGGGACACGGTAGTCACCAGAACAGCTACAGCTTATTGAATTTGTTCTGGTGAGTAGAATCATTACCTTCAGGCTTTTTGCTGTAAACACTGTCTTTTCAGAGAAAATGCAGTGTTTACATTACAGCCTAGTGATAACTCCACTGGCCACTACTCAGATGGCTGTTCGAGATCCTTCCTGGGTCATGGCTGCCTAAAATGCATCCAAACATTCATTATCTCCTCCCTCTGCATGCAGACACTGAACTTCCCTTATAGAGATTCATTGATTCAATTCATCTCTATGAGGAAGCACTGTTATTGGATCAGGCCACCACTTCTGATGACATCAGCAGACTGCTTGTTTTTTTTAGGCAAACGGCATGCAAATCTACAGCTACTGGCTTGAATACAGTAAGATTTTACTATATTTATGGAGGCATGAGGGGCCCAGGGGGGCTAGATGGTGGTGATAACACCATAGGGTCAGGAATACATGTTTGTGTTCCTGACCCTATAGTGATCCTTTAAATACATGCATGTTTTCATTGTGGTTGTATATATATATATTTTATTTTTATTTGGGCAGTGGAGTTGTCCCTTTAATGGTAAAATGGGTAAAATTAATATTATGGTATAGTTAGAATTAGAAAGAAAACTTGTGCTCCAATTAAGGAAGGGGTTTGTAACCGCTGGGCTATGACAAACAGTAATAAAAAAAGATTTGAGTGGGGTTGGACAAATACAATGTATATTCATTTTGAGGAAGAATATCTTGGTTGGCAATTCAGGCAGGTCTTCCAAAATACCTCTTGATGTACATGACAAGTGCAAGTTACATGACACAGAAATCCAAGGCACACTCCCAAAAAGAGAGAAAATACAGGTATTGTATGTCGTTCTATATGCTATTTTTTACTTTACTTTGCAATTCCCTGGTAAATTCTGTTTAGTCAACAAACCTGGCAGTGTAAAGATAGTACATATAATTAGTGTTTTAGTCTCCAGTGTTTGTGTTTAAGTCTAAAGGAACATCTATATTTGCTAGAGTGAACACAGTTGCTTTAGATTCCATAGTAAAAAAAAAAACCAAAAAAAAACAGAAGGCAAGAAAGTGAATTTCCTTTCACTAATTCGCTAAACAGCTTCATATAGCTAAAGAAACACGCATTCTAACCCTCAGGTTGTACGGTGAGAATGTTAGGACTCTGTAAGAGTAATTAAAAATACAAGCAGTTACTCACAAAATATATGTTTGTACTGACTGCTAAATAAAAAAAAAAAAGTCAAGTAGAAAAATGATGATTGTACAAATTAAAAAACAAGTGTCTAGTACCCTTTTCACTTCTCTGAAAGGTGAGCCTTGTTATTGTTTTCCAGCCATGCATGAATAATTGTAGATGTGATAAAAATGTTTTTATCTTGCAAATTAATTTCTATTAAAAATGTTAGTTGTTACGGATGAACAGAACGAGTCAATGCAAGTGACAGGAATGGTGGAAGGAAGAGGCAAGTCGTGCACAGGAATAAATTGGTATTAACATTAATCTTTAACTAAAGGTCAATAGTAAATCCAAAAACTCATGGCATCGGCTCATTCCAAAGGTACAGACCAGCGACAAGGAAATAAAATAAGAATGATTTGCCCTGAGCAAGAGAATAGAATAAACAATTTATATTAATTCATAATTGAAATGCATGTGTTACTATTATTTATTAGGTGTTTATAAAAAATAGTTGCAGCCTTCAAATATTTTGTACATGCTACTTTTGTATTGAAATTCTCACTTTATTTGATTTGATTGAATAGACAGGCACTAACACAGTCAAGAGTTCTGAGCTTGGTCTCCACCTAAATAAACTTTCAAGGCAAACCATAAAATAAATAATAAATAAGATGAGCCCCATTGGATAACTACACTATATGAATAAAAGTATTTTGACAATCCTCTTAATAATTGAATTCAGGTGTTTCAAGCAGAACCAGTGCCACAGGTGTATATAATGAAGCAACACAACAAAAAAGATGCTACAGGTGTCTCAACTTAGAACAAAGTGTGAGACCCTCTGCATGTCTTGGATATAAATGTAGCAATGTAGGAGAAGAGAAAAAAAGTATATACTGTGTATAAACTTAGCCCCAACAAAATGTGAGGTCCTGAAGACCAAAAAAAAAGGGGAAGAAAAAAATAAATAAATAAATAAAGTATATACAATGAACTAGTGTCACTATCTCTCCAAAGTGAGAATAGGGGGAGAAACAATCTCACTGCTGAATCCAATGGAGGAAAGGATACTGGAAAAATAAGATAAAATACGACTTTATTAGGATAGGCTAAAAAATAAAAAATATATATCCGTCCCAGTAGTGACTCCTTAAGTATCCATCCCAGCAGAAACCCCTATAAAACCACAAAAACCTAGTCCAGCCAACTAACTATAATCCTAGGGAGTAGGAAGGATATCCTATGTACAGAAATAGTCCATAGATCCCATTGTCCAAATGTAAGGAGGAAAGGGGAAAAGGAATGCAATAAAATAGATCAGTTCAAAGTAAACTGATAATAGAAATTAATTAAATAGCCTCTCTCCCTGTAAAGCTAGCTAGACAGATATAGTAGTAGAGAGATAGAGAAAAGGTATAAAGTAATTCAAATCATAGTAAGGCTGCAGAATACATGGAACGAAAATTGTCCGAAAGCCATAATTTGAAAAGAGATAGAAACGCCCGACGCGCGTTTCAGGTGCTAGGTATGTTGCACCTCCGAAGGCAACATACCTAGCACCTGAAACGC
>OW240914.1:55252063-55339014 GCA_933207985.1 Pelobates cultripes
GAATGTGTCTGCTGACTGTGAGGTACAGGGTCAAAGTTTACTCAATGATGACGAATAGGGGGCGGTTCGAACCGCGCATATGTTCGCCCGCCGTGGCGAACACGAACATGCTATGTTCGCCAGGAACCGTTCGCCAGCGAACCGTTCGGTACATCACTAGTGGTGATAACACCATAGGGTCAGGAATACATGTTTGTGTTCCTGACCCTATAGTGATCCTTTAAATACATGCATGTTTTCATTGTGGGTGTATATATATATATATTTTTTTTATTTGGGTAGTGGAGTTGTCCCTTTAATGGTAAAATGGGTAAAATTAATATTATGGTATAGTTAGAATTAGAAAGAAAACTTGTGCTCCAATTAAGGAAGGGGTTTGTAACCGCTGGGCTATGACAAACAGTAATAAAAAAAGATTTGAGTGGGGTTGGACAAATACAATGTATGTACATTTTGAGGAAGAATATCTTGGTTGGCAATTCAGGCAGGTCGTCCAAAATACCTCTTGATGTACATGACAAGTGCAAGTTACATGACACAGAAATCCAAGGCACACTCCCAAAAAGAGAGAAAATACAGGTATTGTATGTCGTTCTATATGCTATTTTTTTACTTCACTTTGCAATTCCCTGGTAAATTCTGTTTAGTCAACAAACCTGGCAGTGTAAAGATAGTACATATAATTAGTGTTTTAGTCTCCAGTGTTTGTGTTTAAGTCTAAAGGAACATCTATATTTGCTAGAGTGAACACAGTTGCTTTAGATTCCATAGTAAAAAACAAAACAAAAAAAAACAGAAGGCAAGAAAGTGAATTTCCTTTCACTAATTCGCTAAACAGCTTCATATAGCTAAAGAAACACGCATTCTAACCCTCAGGTTGTACGGTGAGAATGTTAGGACTCTGTAAGAGTAATTAAAAATACAAGCAGTTACTCACAAAATATATGTTTGTATTGAGTGGTAAATAAAATAAAAAAAGTCAAGTAGAAAAATGATGATTGTACAAATTAAAAAACAAGTGTCTAGTACCCTTTTCACTTCTCTGAAAGGTGAGCCTTGTTATTGTTTTCCAGCCATGCATGAATAATTGTAGATGTGATAAAAATGCTTTTATCTTGCAAATTAATTTCTATTAAAAATGTTAGTTGTTACGGATGAACAGAACGAGTCAATGCAAGTGACAGGAATGGTGGAAGGAAGAGGCAACTCGTGCACAGGAATAAATTGGTATTAACATTAATCTTTAACTAAAGGTCAACAGTAAATCCAAAAACTCATGGCATCGGCTCATTCCAAAGGTACAGACCAGCGACAAGGAAATAAAATAAGAATGATTTGCCCTGAGCAAGACCATAGAATAAACAACTTATATTAATTCATAATTGAAATGCATGTGTTACTATTATTTATTAGGTGTTTATAAAAAATAGTTGCAGCCTTCAAATATTTTGTACATGCTACTTTTGTATTGGAATTCTCACTTTATTTGATTTGATTGAATAGACAGGCACTAACACAGTCAAGAGTTCTGAGCTTGGTCTCCACCTAAATAAACTTTCAAGGCAAACCATAAAATAAATAATAAATAAGATGAGCCACATTGGATAACTACACTATATGAATAAAAGTATTTTGACAATCTTCTTAATAATTGAATTCAGGTGTTTCAAGCAGAACCAGTGCCACAGGTGTATATAATGAAGCACCTAGCCATGCAGTCTCAATACAAACGTTTGTGGAAAAAAAGGGGTCATTCTGAAGAGCTCAGTGAATTCAAGCGTGGAGTTCGCTATTTTTATCTGTCTCTTCCTTTCACTCTTTATCGGTCTCTTCCCTTTACTTTCGTCAGCTATTACTTGTTCATTTACATACAGTCATGGAAAAAAAAGTACACCTTCTTTGAATTCTATGGTTTTACATATCAGGACATAACAATCATATGTTGTTTAGCAGGTCCTAAGATCAGATAAACACAACCTCAGATGAATGACAACACATGACATATATCGTGCCATAATTTATTTAACAAAAATAGAGCCAAAATGGAGAAGCCATGTGTGAAAAAAACTAAGTACACCTTACGATTCAACAGCTTGTAGCACCTTTAGCAGCAATAACTTCAAGTAATGTTTTTTTGTATGACTTTATCAGTCTGTCACATCATGTGGAGGAATTTTGGCCCACTCTTCTTTACAATGTTGCTTCAGGTCATTGAGTCTTGCTGGCATTTATTTATGCACAGCTCTCTTAAGGTCCCGCCACAGCAGTTCAGTTGGGTTGAGGTCTGGACTTGGTCTGCGCCATTGTAACAACTTGATTCTTTTCTTTTTCAGCCATTCTGTTGCAGATTTTCTGGTGTACTTGGCATCATTGTGCTGTTGCATGACCCAATTTCAGTCAAACTTGAGTTGTCGGTCAGATGACCTTAAATTTGACTCTAGTATACTTTGGGATACAGAGGAGTTCATGGTCGACTCAATGACTGCAAGGTTCCTAAGTTCTGTCCAACTCATCAGCCTTTTACCACCTGGAAGTTGGTATAACGTGTTTTTGCTTGTTTGGTTTATATCAAAACTGGTGCTGTGCATTATGACCAAACATCTCTACTTTGGTCTTGTCTGTCCAAAATACATTGTTTTAGAAGTGTAGAGTCTGAGATCTATCTTTTTTTTTGTTGTTGCAGTTTCTCTAATCATAGCACAGTCTGACCTTGGGGTGAATTTGCTGGGACGGAAGATTTGTAACTCTCTTGAATGTTTTCCACTTTTGAATAATCTTTCTCACTGTAGAATGATGGACAATAAATTGTTTGGAAATAGCATTGTAAACCCTTCCCAGTTTGATGGGCAGCAACAATTTATACTCTAAGATGATTTCTGATGTCTTTTCTCTTTGGCATTGTGTTAACACACACCTGCTAAAACTTTGGCATTTATAGAGGTGGTCACACTTGCTGATGATCAATTAATCAAGGGCATTTAATTAGCAGCACCTGACTGCTACTTAGATTCTTAATTTGTGTGGAGCCAGGAAGGGTGTACTTAGTTTTTCACTCATAGCTTATCCATTTTTGCTTTATTTTTGTTTTAAAAAAATCATGACACCATGTAATATATCATTGTGAAGAAATGCAATTTAATTTAACAAAAAGACCTCTAATCACACAGCTATTGCTCCTTTCCCCCCTAGGTAGACAGTTCCAGCCTAAAAGCTCTGAAATCAAGCCAACTAATCTTCTAACATAGAAACATAGAAACATAGAATGTGACGGCAGATAAGAACCATTCGGCCCATCTAGTCTGCCCAATTTTCTAAATACTTTCATTAGTCCCTAGTCTTATCTTATAGTTAAGATAGCCTTATGCCTATCCCACGCATGCTTAAACTCCTTTACTGTGTTAACCTCTACCACTTCAGCTGGAAGGCTATTCCATGCATCCACTACCCTCTCAGTAAAGTAATACTTCCTGATATTATTTTTAAACCTTTGTCCCTCTAATTTAAGACTATGTCCTCTTGTTGTGGTAGTTTTTCTTCTTTTAAATATAGTCTCCTCCTTTACTGTGTTGATTCCCTTTATATATTTAAATGTTTCTATCATATCCCCCCTGTCTCGTCTTTCCTCCAAGCTATACATGTTAAGATCCTTTAACCTTTCCTGGTAAGTTTTATCCCGCAATCCATGAACCAGTTTAGTAGCCCTTCTCTGAACCCTCTCTAAACTGCCAGATAGTGCTCCAGGAGAACAGGGCTACCTCAGGTGGGTCTAATATTTTATCTGGTGGCAATTCTACTAAGAACATAGGACCAGGGTGCTATTTTGCTCCAGTACTTAGACAGAGTACCTCTGCCCAGTACGCTTCCTAGCTGCCACAGAGGACTCTGGAGCGATTCAGCCCCTGTCGCCAAAGCTTGACTGGGGTCTCTCTGGAGCTCTTCCACCTGACCTCCACTTGTAATGTAATTAACTCTCAGGCGTAACTCTTTTGTACTCTTTTGTACTTGTCCGGGACTACAGGGTCCATGCAGCCAGTCAACAGGTGACAGAAACAATTTACGCAATAAAGCGTTATTGACACAATTGTTTAGTTTTTACCTTTTTAGATTTTTCTTTATTTTTAATTATCATTTTACTAATTTCCTGTTTTTTTCAGTGTGTGTGTGTATATATATATATATATATATATATATATATGTGTGTGTGTGTGTGTGTGTGTGTATATTTATATATATATATATGTGTATGTGTGTATATATATATATATATACTGAAAAAAAGTTTTAAATATCATTATACAGTACACGCACTTTAGTGTTATCAAATTTATTAAGTGCAAACTAACAGGGTGTATTAAGTACTGTGATATGTCAAACACATTTGGTAAAGTTTCAGCCCATGGGCCTTTTATCATGCATACAAATATACATTGAAAACAGATTTAAATATCTAAATATGGGCGGATTAGCTTAGAACTTAAAGTAAAAAGTTGCACGTTGTATGAACTCTGGAGATATAACCAACAAATAACGGTTTACTCACCGATCTACCGCCCAAACAGGGCTTCAGTTTTCGTTGACATGGGGTTAAAGACTAAAAAACAAAAGTCAGATAAACCCAGACTAGGATTGAATATAGGATAATTTTATGAGGCTGGGCCCAAGATGGCCGACTACCCTGATAACTTTTCTGACTCCTCGGAGAAGTTGCCTCTGGCCCGGGTGCACACTGAATGACCTGCTCCAGCGCCAGTTCATCTAGCCCCATGGAGCACTGATGCACAAGGTCGCTGTGCAGACTGCTCGTAAGGGGACCTTCCCTTACGTCTTTGAGAATATGGCACTGACCTCCTATGCCAATGTCTTGGGTGACACACTGTCATGGAGAAGATCACTACAGATGGCGCTTATCCCAGACTCTAATAGTCAACCAGGATGAATGCTCCTACCCAGTACATGACTTACAGGTGGCAACTGCTCTCTTCAAGATCCTTGGCATATCATGGGACGCTCTACAACCAAAGACACGGCGAACTACTACACCGGCCCACAAATGGAACCCAGTGACATCACTCCATTTTCTTCACAGAGAGCCTTTTTGGATGCTTATGCCATGGCCACTACATGAGATATCATTGGGCCACTTTCTCCACCACACATCCCAAATGTAGTGGATCACTGCTATACTACTGTTGTGCCACTGCCAGATATTCCCTTTAGCTCCGTGTTATAGATCTGCAGAGTAGCTGTAGTGTTTAAAGCAGTGTTCTAGCTTTTCCCACTCCCCATACATTAGCTGAGACTTAATGCTGGGAGTAGCACGGTCATTTATACACAGATCCCCAGCATGGGGTGACTATTCAACAAAAAATTATCCTGCCGTGGTATCTCTGGGAGATAATTGGGTTATCTCCAGCTAAACCAATTACCTCCCAGATACAGAGGGTACAATACAAAATATCCTCAAAAACACAATAAAACTAACAGCAATCCCAACACATTATATAACCCTGGATAGCTCTAATCTAAGTGCCCATGTTGGAAAAATGGCGCTTGGATCCATGCAAATTTGATGAATCGCCACCAAGGTAAATATTTGACCCAAAAGAGGTCCATAACAAATGGGGCTTTGGCTTTTTAAATAACAGGAGCTGAAAAGAGGGCACTCCCCTGGCTCTCAGGGAACGATTGCTCCTCCTAGTCTCTTGTACCTCTTTCGAATCGGTGCTCTACTGGCTGGTTGGAAAATAGGTAAAAACGTAGGTGGAAGTTGCCCAGGTAATGCGACTTGCCGCAGCCGGGCTGGAGTGTCATGGAGCTCCTGTACTCCGACCGAGTATCTCCCCCAGTCCCCTACCTAGCTGCTTTCCAGGACCCTTAAATGCTTCCGCCCCTACTGCTGAAGCTTGACTGGGGTGTCTCTGGAGCTCTTTCCTTCCAGGCAGTTATTGTCCCCCCTGCATATTCCTCTGCAGCTTTCCTTCCAGGCAGATATCGTCCCCTCTGCCAATTGCACAGCAGCTCTGCTTATAGTGACTATGCCTGTCTTTACAAAGACACTTGTGGCTCTCAGGCCTAATTATTTTAGGCTGGGCTAGAGGGATCCTACATTTAGATTGCTGGGCCAACTTCAATAAAATATAAAGAATATATAGCAAACAAGCAATAAAAATTAATACATGGACTATATAATACAAATAACATTTTAAAACAAAAAAAAGCAACAATATATGCATTTAACCACGTTTTTCCCTCCTCAGCAGCAGTTGGTGGAGACGGTCATTCTCCCTCCCCAGCGCCAGAGTGAATTACAAGGAGAGGAGATGGTTGTACTCCCTCCTCAGCAGTAAAGTAAGTTAACAGGAGTGAAGACAGCCGTTCTCCCTCCCCAGCGTCAGTATGTTATGCAGGGAGAGAAGTGTATCTGCCTCCCTCCTCAGCGGCAGCTGGCGCTATTGGGAGTGGACACTGTTAATTTCCCCCTCAGCAGCAGTTGGTTCTTCAGAGAAGGGAGAGTATCGGCCTTCCTCCCCAGCGGGATGCTAGAGCTACCTAGAGAGGTGATGGTCAATCTCACTCCCCAGCAACAGTATTAGCCTCCCTTCCCAGCAGCAGCCGAAAGTACCAGGAACAGAGATAGTTGGTCTCCCTCCCCAGCGGCAGCTTGTGTTACCAGGAGCGAAGAGTGACTGCCTCACTCCTCAGCAACAGCTTCTGTTACCAGGAGCTGAGGTTGTTTGACTCCCTCCCCAGAGAGAAAATGGGGTTTTGGAGGCTACCAGGTTAGCTGAATATTTTGGGGCGGGTTGCCAGACTAACTCAGGCACAGATTGATTGGAGGCCTGGTACCTGATTAGTCTTTCCTTGGGGGGGTTGTAATGTAATGGTAATCACAATCACCTGGAGACACTCCTATATCTTAGACCCTGGAATACTCCTATATCTAAGTCACCCTGTGTCCATTATAGGTGCAGGGTGTGTATATGTGTTTGCTTCTTGTTAATTGTTTTGTAAGCCCTCCTGCTGATGCTTGTTACCAAGTAGGTGGATTTAGCAATGGAGCCTGTATAGCGCCATCTGTTGGTAGCAGCAGCTATATCCACTACCTGAATAGCAAGTCTTGTTAATTTGCATATTCAAGTAGATTTGCATTATGCTAATTATGTAGGCTGGAGATATATTTTGTGTTCATTGTTATCTTCCCCACACTTTTATAAATATGCCATTATATTATTTTACATTCCTGTAAGTTGTCTAATGTGATTTGATTGTTTGTATTTTTTATTGAGTTGTCACCATAAGTTTTATGTGATGAGCCTATGAGCTAGTTCCGATCAAAAAATAAAGATGAGTATGTTAGTTCCTTTTGGAAGTGGGTGTGTTGTTTGTATAAGATCAGGAATCCCAGTAACAGAGTTGTTGTACCTACAACTACAGGGACAAATAAGAGAGCTAAGCCTGAGAGCTGCAAGTGTCTTTACAAAGACAAGAGCGATCACAGTGCATGCAAAGGTATAATTCCCTGCCTAGAAAAAGACTTGAAGAGGCAAAGACAGAGGGGACAATACCTGCCTGGAGCTCCAGCCTGGTCCAGTGGAGGAGTTCCAGAGACACCCAAGTCAAACTACGGCAACTGGGTCTAAAGAATTCCAGGACCCCGGCAAGCGGATAGGAAGCAGACTAGGTGGAGGTGCTCATCACAGGTTTCTGTATAACAGCATGTTATATAATACCAGTGAGTTGTCAAGAAATAAAGAAAAAGTGGTTCCCAAACCAGTCCTCAGTCCAGGATTTAGAGATTATCCAGTTGTGTCTAAGGTGTTTTTAGAAAAAGAAAAAACAAACACCTTATACACAACAAGGTAATCCTTAAATCCAGGACTGGTAGGTAGGGGAGTCTTGAGAACTGGTTTGGAAACCCCTGACCTAAACCAATTGCTCATACTGGTCATGTGACAAAATGATTATAATTTATATAAAATATAAGCAGAATAGGCAGAAAGAATAAGCAGAATGCAAAATATCAAAGTTAATAAGTAGAGCCAAAAGGAAATACATATTAAAAATAAATGAAGCATATGAAATTTCACATTTATCACTGCATATAATAGAAGCTTTCTTGATATGTACATATAAAAAGATACACAGAGATACCATCAACTGGCAGCAACAGAGATTGCAGAAAGGTTAAACACTATATTAGCAAGCAGATAATTCCCAAGCTCCATTAAATTCAAGGCAAAAGCACCCTCTAGTGGAAAAAGAAAAATAAGGCTACAGCCTTTTGTAAGAGCAAGAACAATACAAGCATGGTTAACTATATATTGGAGCAACAGTTAAAACAAATAAGTAAATCAAGCAGAGTCCAGTCTGCAGACAAAAAGTAGAAAGAGGCCTCCAAGCAACAAGTCATGTAAACCACACACACCATTGATCTTTGTATATATGAGCTTCCTGGGTTTATGTGGGGAATTGGACATGAGAACTGTAGTTATTGCCTGTTTTGTTTATTACCTGTTTTGTTACACTGGTGCCAAGGTTTGTTAAGGCACAGACACGAAGGATGGTATTACAACATAAAAAGCAACAAAATGGTATATAAAATCAAAATATACTAAAAAAATTAAAAAAAACACACTTTATGCATTTAACCTTGGGATTCTCTTGCATAGTTACATAGTTACATAGCAGAAAAGAGACTTGCTTCCATCAAGTTCAACCTTCCTCACATTTGTTGTTTGCTGTTGATCCAAAAGAAGGCAGTTTGAAGCACCTCCAATTTTGCAACAAATTAGGAAAAAAATTCCTTCTTGACCCCAGAATGGCAGTCAGATTTATCCTTGGATCAAGAAGCTATTACTCTACATTGAAAAATTATATCCTTGAATATTCTGTTTTTGCAAGTATGCATCTAGTTGCTGTTTTAACATCTGTATGGACTCTGATAAAACCACTTCTTCAGGCAGACAATTCCACATCTTTATTGTTCTTACAGTAAAAAAAACTTTTCTTTGCCTTAGACGAAATCCTCTTTCTTGCAGTCTAAACGCATGACCTTGTGTCTTGTGTAAAGTCCGGTTTGTAAATAGATTTCCCCACAATGGTTTGTATTGGCCCCGGATATATTTGTATAATGTTCTCATATCCTTGCTGAGGTGATGTTTTTCTAAACTAAAGAGGTTTAATTTTGTTAACCTTTCTTCATAGCTGATATGTTCCATTCCTTTTATTAATCTTGTAGCCCACCTCTGCACTTTTTCTAGTGCCATAATATCCTTCTTTAGAATAGATGCCCAAAATTTCACAGCATATTCAATATGTGGTCTTGCCCCCCTACACTGTCTCCCACACACTCTGCCCCCACACAGTTTCTCACACAAAATGCCCCCCACACTGTCATACACAATGTTCCCCCACAATATCACACACTGCTGCCCACACAGTCACCTCCCTCCACACTGCCACCCCACACTGTCATCTTCCTCCTGTCACTTACCCTACCCCCCAAACTGTCACATTCCTCCACGTTGCTCCCTCACCATGTTACCCTTTCACACACTTGCACCCCATATTGTCAGTCCCCAACACTCTGTCACCAATACATACAGTCACCCATCCCACACACTGTCACCCTTCCCAACAATGACTCCCACACTCTCACCTACCTACTGTCACAATTCCACACACATACAGTCACCCCAACATGGTGTCATGCCCCCTTCACCCAACCTCGCTCACATTAACCTCTCCTAGTCTTGTCGCTCGCACCCCCTCCATCCATACCACAATTACCCGCCCTCGCTCTTCCACACTCACCATATCACATTAATCCGCCTAATCCTATCACACTCATCTTCTCTCATACTGTCACACTCACCTCCAACCCTATCACACTCATCCTCTTTCACATTAACCCTTTCAGTCCTGCCACTTTTACTGCCCAACCATGCCACACTCACCCTGTCACATAATCCTGTCAGGCTCACTTTCCCTCGCCCTGTCACACTTCCTGCTCCAGCCATTTTTACTGCACTTATTGGCCACCAGCAGCACCCCATTTAAGCATGTTCAGGTGAGTGCAGCCAGGTCCTTGTTTTCCCTTATAAACATGTTAAATAGAAGGGGTCCCAGAACAGAACCCTGAAGGACACCGCTTGCCACCTCTGTCTAGTTTGAAAATTTACCATTAATGACAACTCTTTGTACTCTTCTTTTAAGCCAATTTTCTACCCAAGAACAAGAATTTTCATCTAGACCGATTTCTTTGAGTTTGAACACTAATCTATTGTGTGGAACTGTATCAAATGCCTTGGCAAAATCCAAATAGATCACATCCACTGCAACCCCCTGATCTATATTTCTACTTACTTCTTCGTAGAATGCAATCAAGTTAGTTTGACGTGACCTGTGCTTCATAAAACCATGCTGATTTCTGCTGATAACCATGTTCTTTTCAAGGAATTCTTGAATATTATCCCTTAATAACCTTTCAAATACTTTTCCAGCCACAGTTAAGCTCACGTCTATAATTTCCAGGCAAGGATTTTGAACTCTTTTTGAATATAGGAACCACATCTGCCTTCCTCCAATCCTCCGGGAACACTTCCTGAAAGGTTAAAAATGGAGGTTCACTTATTTCTACACTTAGTTCCCTAAGTACTCGTGGATGAATACTGTCAGGCCCTGGAGCTTTGTTAACTTTCTTTAGTTGCTGAATAAACCTGAATAAAAAGTTGGTAAAACAAGAATGGAGACTAAATTAATCTTTATTGAAATTGAGTCATGTTAAGCAGAAAATCGAATTAAATTTTTTTTAAAGAAAATTATAATAATCAAGTATCAAAAGAAATGCTATGGTGTTCCCTTAAGGCAGTAATAAGGGGCCACTTAATAAAAATAGAAAAAATTAAAAGGGGGTTATCATATCAACAACTTCAGATAAAATTTATTAAATTAGAAGATTTTAAAAAAGAAAATCCATCAAGGTCTATTCATGAAGAGATTCTAGAAACTAAAAATTTAATAAAACCTAAAGATATAGAAAGATTAAATTTAAACGTATTAAATTAAAACAAACTTGGTATATCAAAGGCAATAAGGCAGACAAACTCTTATCTAATAAATTTGAATCTTCAAATAAAAAAAATGATTAATAAAATCGTGGAACAAGGGGACGTGGTGTTAGATCCAAATAAAATTGGGGAGTTATTCTCAAAATGTTATGAAAACCTATTTAGTCTGGGTAGAGATTTTTTTATAAAATTCAAACAAAGATAGATTAAAGGTAAAAGATTACCTGAAAAATATTCAACTACCTAGCATTGATGAAAATATAATTCCATTTTAAATAACCCGATATCGCCACAAGAGATTAAAGAAGTTTTCCAAAAACTTAAAATAAATAAGGCCCAAATCCAATGGATTTCATAAAGTCTTTGAAAATCAATTAGTAAATCATTTAATGGAAGTCTTTATGGAGATCAATGAGAAGGGGGAAATGCCAAGGGAGATGTTGGCGGCCAACATTTCTCCAATTTATAATCCAGGTAAAGATAGGACTCTAATAAAGAACTATAGACCTATCACATCAAACAATGTGAACACCAAAATCTACTCAGCCACATGAGTAAATAGGTTGAAAAAATTAATACCTAGGCTAATTCAATTTGATCAAACATGATTTATCCCAGGAAGAACAGCGGAAGACCACATCTAAATGTAATGCAGTAAATTGAGTCTTGAGGTGGTACCATGCTGGCCCTGTCGTTGGATGCCACAAAGGCTTTCAACAGGGTCAGCTGGGTCTACCTGGAAGAAACATTGAAAAAGTTTGGGTTAAGAGACCAGTTTATGAAAGCTATATGGGCACTATACAAATCACCAAGTGCAAGAATTGTAGGTTCTGGGATAAAATCTTCTTGGTTTAGAGTTTTTAATGGTACAAGACAGGGTTGTCCCCTGGCTCCAATGCTTTACGCCCTATCCTTGGAACCTTTGGCTCAAAAAGTTAGGGAAAATAAATAAATAAATGGCCCAGTTATAGGTTTAAGAGAATTTAAGATCTCATTGTTTGCGGACGATATTTTTTTGACTTTGCTTGATCTAATTACATCACTAAGAGCCCTCATGACAGAAATTCAAAAATTTTCATTAGTATCCTTTTATAAAATCAATTTAAAGCAGCACTGTCATGGCCGAATCACGTTTTTTTTTTTTTTAAAACCCCCCCACCTCCACTACATCTATCTGACCCCCTAGTCACCCCAAATACCCCTAAGCCCCCCATATTACCTATTTTTTATTCTTTATTTTCTGCCCCGATCTATATTCAGGGCATAGGCGTGCGCACGGGGTGTGCCGGGTGTGCCTGGGCACACCCTAATCCCCGTGGCACGCCTATGGTTTGAGTCCTGCAGGAACAGCGTTCCTGCACTTTTTTTGAGCAGGAACGCTGTTCCTGCAGGCACTCAGCGCCCCCTGTTTCACCTCTTGCCCCTGTCATGGGGAGGGCAAGAGGTGATGGATCCCCCCCCCAGCTACAGCAGACAGCCCGCACGGCGAGAGGAAGCAGAGAGCAGACAGAAGACAGCTCCCTCAACGTGGCTGAGCTGCAGAGAGGCGCTCGCCCCACTGGACCCCATGGAAAAGTCCACGCCAGCACTCCAGGTAAGGTAATAATTTGTTCTTGTGTGTGTCTGTGTGTGAGTGTGTGTGTGTGTGTCTGTGTGTGAGTGTGTGTCTGTGTGTGAGTGTGTGTGTGTCTGTGTGAATATGTCTGTGTGAGTGTGTGTCTGTGAGTGTGTGCGTCTGTGAGTGTATGTGTGTGTGTCTGAATGTATCTGTGAGTGTGTGTGTGTACATACATACATATATATATATATATATATATAATATACACACACACACACACACACACACACACGCAGAGCCGGCGCTATCTGAGTGCCGGCTCTGCTCTAAGCCTCCATGGGCCGGCGGGGAGACCAAAGATCTACCTCACCGGCCCACAGCAGCATGGAGGGAGGCAGGAGAGGACCCAGGGAGCCCTAGACAGAAGCTCCGCCAGGTTCCTCTCGCGATATCTGAGTGTTGCTGCGGCAACGCTCAGATCTCGCGAGAGTTAACTCTAGCCCCACAGGCTAGAGTTCACTCTCCACTGGACCACCAGGGATGGCACATGGCAGCAAGGATTTACTAATCTGCCAAATCCCTCCAAACATACAGCACACACACATACAGCACCTACACACATACAGCTCACACACACACAGTACACTAACCGCACCCTCACAAACACACAGCACCTTTTAAAAAAAAAACACAACACCCTCACACACAGCACACTAACAGCACCTTCACAAACACACGCACACACACAAACAGCACCCTCACAAATACACGACACTCACACAAACAGCACCCTCACAGGACAAACATACACACACAAACACCCTCACACACAAACAGCACAGTCACAAACACACACACACACAAACACAGCAGTGTGTGTGTGTGTGTGTATCTATCTATCTATATATATATATATATATAGATAGATAGATAGATAGATAGATACACACACACACACACGCGGCGTGTGTTTGTGCTTTAGGGTGCACACCCTAATGCAATAGGCTGCGCACGCCTATGATTCAGGGCGCCGCCATCTTTATGTGGGTAGATGAAGTCCCTGTGGGACACATCATCTGCCCACACTAGACAGACTGTGAGATTCCCCCACATGCCCAGTTAAAAACCTGGGCATGTGAACGGGAATTTCATCTATTCATTAATTCGTCAGAAAGACGAATGAATGAATAGAAATGTCAGACGAACAAACTAACACTGAATATCGGTGTTCGTTTGTTCGTTCAGTTTATTACAAGGAGGAAGCTATCGGCTCGCAGCTCCCTCCATTTAATATGTAAAGATAGAAGCGGAGTGGAGCACTGCTCCCGCCACATCCTAAGCCCCCCAGATCCCCCCTCACTCTATGGGGGTCAATATGATCCCCATAATAGCATAAGGGAGATTAAAATCTCCCAAATGCCCCTACTCGCTATACCGTGAGTAGGGGCATGTCTACTAAAATGACACAGACCCCTCTGATTGGATGGCTTGAAATCTAACCAATCATAGTGCTCTGTGTCATTTTACACAGCATGGGAAAGGTCTTTGGAATTTTCCCACGCTGTGTAAAATGACAAAGAGCACTCTGATTGGCTTAAACCAACCAATCAGAGTGTTCTTAGCCTAATTGCAAGGCGGGGCAAGGCTTTATAAGCGTTGCCCCGCCCTGCAGAGCTCAGTCTGCACAGAGCCCAACATGGGTGAAGATGTATTAATTTTTTTAGCGTCAGGATTTTTTTTTTTTTGCTCTCTTTTTTTAAATTTTATTTTAAGTTCGGGTACGATGGCTTTTTATTTGGCCTTTTTTGGGGGAGGAAAAATGAAGATTTTAGAAAAAAAGAAGACGTCAAATGGTAAGTTTCATTTTTCTTTACAGGTTAGTTATTTTATTCCCCCCTTACTATTTTTAGGGTGAGGGGGTAGGTAGGGGATAGTTTTATTTGGGTGCGGGCAGGTGACTAGGGTCTTGGGACCCCTAGTCACCTTGATTGGGGGGGTGAATTTTCATTTAGGGCCCCCACCCGCCGCTCAGGGGTGGGTGCCGGGGGGAGGACAGTAGCTCCCCCCCACCATTCTTATTTAGGGCCTCCACCCACCGCTCAGGGGTGGGGGTCGGGGGGGGAGGACAATAGGTCCCCCCACCATTCTTATTTAGGGCCCCCACCCACCACTCAGGGGTGGGGGCCAGAGGGGAGGACAGTAAGTCCCCTCCTTAGTGTTTTTTAAGGCCCCCACCCACCGCTCAGGGGTGGGGGCCGGGGGGAGGACTGTAGGTCCCCCCCCACCATTCTTCTATAGGGCCCCCACCCGTCCGCTCAGGGGTGGGGCCAGGGGAGGAAGTAGGTCCCCCCCTTATTGTTTTTTAGGGCCCCCACCCACTGCTCAGGGGTGGGGGCCAGGGGGGGAGGAATGTAGGTCCCCCCCACCATCCTTATATAGGGCCCCCACCCACCGCACAGGGGTGGGGGAGGGGGGGAGGACAGTAGGTCCCCCCCACCATTCTTATATAGAGCCCCCACCCACCGCTCAGGGGTGGGGGCCGGGGTGGAGGACAGTAGGTAGGAAAAATGAAGATTTTAGAAATGAAGATTTTTAGAAATGAAGATTTTTATCCTTATTTAGGGCCCCCACCTGCCGCGCAGGGGTGGGGCCGGGTGGGGTGGACAGTAGGTCCCCCCATTGTAATTTATGGCCCCCACCTGTGCGCCATGGGTGGGGGCTGGGGGGAGGACAATAGGTCCCCCCCCTTCATTGTCATTTATTGATTTATTGCCCCCACCCACCGTGCAGGGGTGGGGGCCAGGGGGAGGACAGTAGGTTCCCCCCTTATTGTTATTTAGGGGGCCCCCACCCGCCGCAAAGGGGGGGGGCGGTTAGTAGGCTGCTCACTGTTTAACAAACATGTCCCTACTCGCGGTATAGCAAGTAGGGGCTGAATTTACTAATACTAAGTAATCTTTACTTAGTATTAGTAAATGTGGGAATACCGTGGGATTTAGGGAGTTATCTACTAAGCGGCTGCAAGATACATTCGCAGCAATGAATAGGAAACTGAGTTTCATTCAAATGAAATTCAGATACGAACAAAATCCCGAATTGGAGACTGTTAGAACGCAATTCGGCAGTTTTGCTGGCATCCTGTCTAAGTGACAGGAAGCATCGTGGGAACAGGGAGGAAAGGTAAGGATTGTGGAGAAATTGCTGTGACCACCGGAAACAAACCACACTTTGCTCCTCCGCTGGTCACCGCTGGTCACGGCGTAGGAAACCTCCATAAGAGAAATAGTCCCTACTTTTTCTTAAGTTTTAATGAAAACTAGAGCAGACAGAAAGAAATGAAGAACAGATCCTGGGAGAGGGAGAGAAGAGGAATCGATTGGGGAAAGGTAAGTTCGGCATGACAATGCAGCTTTAAGTAAATGCCAAGCAATGACTTCTAATATCAAACAAAAACCTGTATACATTTCAATGGATAGACAACTCAATGGATTTTCTTGGAATTAAAATTTCTTTTAAAAAAAAATTATTATTGAATCTAATTTAAAAAGTTTGTTAAACAATTTCAAAAATAAACTAGCTCAATGGAAAAGGGTCCACGTTTAGATTGTTTTCATTTATTGTGGCGAAGATGATCTTGGTGGATTTCCAAAAAATATTTAATAAATTCATATGGAACAATAAAATAAGCAAGAGTGGCATTTGGAGTGATATTTAGAGGAGGGAGGTCTGGGATCCCCAAATGTGGTTAAAATTCATGATGCAATTATGCTGGCGCATATGGCCAAATGGTTTAAAGGGGAAGAACATCAACAGTGACAATACATAGAAAAATATGAATATGCAGGCAAAGACTTAAGACTTATGTTTTGGTCGTCAGAACCCCATAGATCTACTAGCAATCCCATAATCAAAGATTTAAGCTTGGCTTGGAAAAATCTAAGATATAAATATTTGCTACAATATAATTTTAATAACTGTATACTGGTTAAGTTGTTGGAAATCGTGATAGGGAATATTAATCAAAAAAATCGGATAGCTGGGGGAATAAGATTTACGTACCAGATAGTAAAAGAGAACAAGATTGTGCTGTTCGAAGACATAAAATTGCTGTTCAATCTCCAATCCAAGGAATTATTTAATTATTTGAGGATTAAAAATTATCTGGAAAAATAAGTTTTAAACAAAAATCTCAAAATAATTGAGGAATTGCTATTAGGAAAGAGGGGGAAGCAGATAAGCAAACTATCCTTTAATATGATAGATAATCAGTGTGAGTTTAGCACAATGACCCCTATAAAAAGATGGGCTGAAGATATTAAGATTAATATAGAGGATGCTATCTGAGGGGAGGCGGCAACCCATAATATAGGTTTCTGGAACATATTTTAAAGTTCTATTTAGGCTTACCTAACTCCAGTTAACTGGGAATCACAAGGCTCTTATGTCAACATATGGTGGGAATGTAAAAAACTGGAAACATTTCGGGATAGTAGGTACTAAAGTACAACCAAATGTGGTAATGGCATTATTTGATAAGGATCTGACGAAATTGCCAGTGGGAATTAGATATATATTATTAAATATGATTTTGGCCAGCAGACTTCTATTTAGACCTAAAAGATGGAACATCAAGCTAGAAGGGTATTGGAAAAAATATCCTTCTAACAACCTACCTAATTCTCTCAAATATTAGTTAAATCTAGAGTTATACCTGGATTGAACTTTCTGGGGTCCTGCTAGAGGGCTACGGTGCCTAAACAAATGTATTGGCAGCTGAGCCATAAAATAAACGGAATCCGACAAAATCAAAATATAAAAATGGCTGTTCACCAGAATTATCCATTTGAGAGAGAATTCTCTTTCATTGTTCAAACTGAGCTCAACTCCTGATGCGGCCTTCACAAGCCTCTGCTATTGTGTACATAGTTTATACTACCCATAGGTTGAGGAGGCTGTGACCGTGGTGGTGTAGGTGGAAGCGGCAGTGGAGGAGGAGGCAGCCAACACTGTTTATATATATTTATTTTTTATTTTAATTGGGCGGAAAGGTGGAATTGACGATGTCTTTGTCCTGATGAAAGCTCCCTAGAGGAGCTGAAACGTCGATTTCAGATGCACACTAAGAAGTAAATTTTTGAAATTCCTTGAGTGCCGGTATCCTTTCTTTATCTACATCCGAGCCACCAGAGCACCAGGTATTGTTTTTTATAAGTTGGAGTGCAAGGGCCCTTTGTATTTTTATATATATATATATATATATATATATATATATATATATATATATATAATTTTAATTGGGGTAGCCCCCAAAATATTGGTACATACAAAAAAAGAAACATTTGCGGCCTGCGGTGCATTTCTTGCAGTCCTGATGCATGGAGAAATGCTCAACTCCTGATGCCTGGAGAAAAGGTCTTCACAAGCCTCTGCTATTGTGTACATAGTTTATATTCTAAGTGACCCATAGGTTGAGGAGGCTGTGACCGTGGTGGTGTAGGTGGAAGCGGCAGTGGAGAAGGAGGTAGCCAACACTGTTTATATATATCTATTTTTTATTTTAATTGGGGTAGCCCCAAAAATATTGGGACATACAAAAAAAGAAAACTGTTCCGCAGAGCGACTGACCCATGCGTACTGCATCTGAAACTCCACTATCACCTGCTGCTGCTTGCACAGTCTCATGAGATGGTGAGCGGGAAGGCCTGCTCTCCTGCACTGCTGAGGATTGCTACCAACTAGGTGGATTTGGCCATGGAGCCTGTATAGCACCCTCTGTTTGTAGCAACAGTAATATGTACTTTCTGAATAGCAAGGCTGGTTAATTTGCACATTGCTAATTCTGCAGGCAGGAGGGATATTTTGTGATGTTATTCTCTTCCCTATTCCTTTATAAATATGTTATTATGCTTTTATAACTTCCTGTATTTTTTGTTTTGTTTGTTTAAATTTTATTATGTTTTTCACAGCAATCTAAATGTAATGATCATATGGGCTAGTCCCTAGTAAAATAAAGTATTGGATGTTAGTTAGTTCCGTTACTGGGTGTACTGTGTGGGTTTTAAGGGATCCCAGTGAAAAGAGTCTTTAGAGCTGTTGGCTGGTAGCATGTTTCCTCTTGCAGTTGGATAAATCAAGAGAGCTAGGCCTGAGAGCCACAAGAGCCTTTGTAAAGGCAATAGCAAACACTGTAAGCAGAGCTGCAGCAGAATAGGCAGAGGGGACGATAACTGCCTGGAAGAGAGCTGCAACCTGGGTGGGTGAAAGAGTTAAGCTTTGGCGACTGGGGCTGAAGCATTCCAGGGTCCCACAAGTGGCTAGGAAGCGGACTGGGCAGAGGTACTCGGTTGGAGTACAGGAGCTTGGTCACAAACCTTATCCCATGCTGGATCTAGTCCATACCACGGCCGTTTATGCCTATTTCCTAAGCATATGAAATAAGCATTATACATGTCCCTTATTGGATCATCCAATAGGGCACTAACACATATGTTTTTAAAGCAGCTTAAAGGAAATAGCAGGGGTTGAGAGACACACACATCCTTGTGATTTACAGGATATATGGTGGCAGGTGGGCACTGCCATACAAAGAAATGGTACTAGTGTATAGGAATAGAGTTGAGCGGACACCTGGATGATCGGGTCTGGCGGGTTCGGCCGAACTTTGAAAAAAAGTCCGGGTTCAGGCTCGAACTTGACCCCGAACCCCATTGAAGTCAATGGGGACCCTAACTTTTGGCCACAAAAATGCCTCTAAAAAACTCCTGGAAAGGGCTAGAGAGCTGCAAAAGGAAGTAAAATAGGGGTAAGTGCAAACAAATGTGGATAGGGAAATCACTTAAAATAACATAAAAATTAAAAAAACAGCTGAGCCATAAAATAGCACTAGATGGAATCTTTGAATTTAGCTTTAGAAGAACATAAATCAAAATCTAAAGCATGGCTGTCAGGAGGATCAACAGAATTATCCATTTGAGAGAGGGTTGTAGTGCAGAAACTGAGCTCAACTCAACCGATGCATGGAGAAAAGGCCTTCACAAGCCTCTGCTATTGTATACATAGTGTATACTAAGTGACCTATAGGTTGAGGAGGCGTTGACCGTGGCGGTGTAGGTGGAAGCAGCGGTGGAGGAGGAGGAGGTAGCCAACACTGTTTTTTTTATCTATATATATATATATATATATATATATATATATATTTTTTTTTTATTTACTTATTTTTTTTTAAATTGTGGTAGCCCCCAAAATATTGGGACATATAAAAAAAGAAAACTGTTCCGCAAAGTGACTGACCGGTGCGTGCTGCATCTGAAACTCCACTATCGCATGCTGCTGTACGCATGAGGTGGTGAGCTGGAAGGCCGAAGTTACGCTACAGCGCAGACAGGCGAGCAGCAGCTGGGTGAGAACGCCAAAAGCGAGTACAAACAGCCGCACTTTCTGCAGCAGCTCTGAATTTATCTGGGTATACACCGTGGCATCACAAGGGCCAACCAGAACTGGCTCAACTCCCATCAAGCCAGTTTCCCGGAGGAGATCACTCAGCTCATCATGCTAGAGCACTTTTTCAATGTGCTCCCCAACGAGAAGGCGACGTCGCATTCATATGTCAATCCATATCATCTTTCGATGCCATTGACTGTGCCTACCATGGTGATCATGGGTAACGGGGAATCAGGGTTCGATTCCATACAGGGAGCCTGACAAATGGCTACAACATGCAAGGAAGGCAGCAGGCACGCAAATGACCCACTCCCGACGCGGGAAGGTAGTGACGACAAATAACAATACTGGACTCTTTAGAGGCCCTGTAATTGTAATGAGTCCACTTGAAATCCTTTAACTCTGATCAATTGGAGGGAAGTCTGGTGCAGAGCGACTGACCTTTGCGTGCTGCATCTGAAACTCCACTATCGCCTACTGCTGATCGCACAGTCTCATGAGGCGGTGAGCAGGAAGGCCAAAGTTACACTGCAGCGCAGACAGGCGAGCAGCAGCAGGGTGAGAACGCCAAAAGCGCACACAGACAGCCAGCACTTTCTGCAGCAGCTCTGGTATATCTGGGTATACACTGTGGCATCACAAAGGCCACCCAGAACTGGCTCAACTCCCATCAAGCCAAGTTCCCGGAGGAGATCACGCAGCTCGTCATGCTAGAGCACTTTTTCAATGTGCTCCCCAACGAGAAGGCGACGAAGCATTCGTATGTCAATCCATATCAAGTTTCTATGCCATTGACTGCGCCTACCATGGTGACCAAGGGACCCTGACAAACAGCTACCACATGCAATGAAGGCAGCAGGCACGCAAATGACCCACTCCCGATGGGGGAAGGTAGTGACGACAAATAACAATACTGGACCCTTTAGAGGCCCTGTAATTGTAATGAGTCCACTTGAAATCCTTTAACTCTAATCAATTGCAGGGAAGTCTGGTGCAGAGCCACTGACCTGTATGTGCTGCATCTGAAACTCCACTATCGCCTGCTGCTGCTGCAGCATGTGCAAGGTGGATTTCCACCTTGTGGGCACGTCGCATATGAGGCAGTGAGCGGGAAGGCCAAACTTACAGACAGGCGAGCAGCAGCAGGGTGAGAACGCTGAAAGCGCGCACAGCCACTACAGTGAATTTCACATCCTGTTCCAAGTTGCGGATCAGTCTGGTGATGGCTTCTGGTATTCAGTAATCTTTTTACTGAAGCTGCATCAGGCTCCTGGTATGTGGCCGCACAAACGCTGGTGCTCAACACCAGGGGGGTGCGGTTACCCTGCACTAGACCCTGCTAATCCATTCCACACTGACTCCTCACTTCAAAATCAGGCATACGCGGTCCCAGTCGCCCGACCGCCGCCCAGACAGTGTCTGGGTCCCGGTCACCGGACTGCCCACCTGACTGTTAAACTTTGCAGTTCGGGTTCGCTCAACTCTATTCTGGATCCTTTGATCGCTACATCTATTACTTGGATAACTGGTAATTCTCGAGTTAATACATCCCGACGAGCCCTAGGGGACAGCCGCTCCGCTTTTGCACCCTACTCCCTCTTATGCTGTGCTGGTGCCTCTGTGCAACCAGTGCCTCTTCCTCCAAACTGCACACGTCACTTGCATGACCTTGATTCCATGTGGGGTCTAGGACCTCATCATCCTCCACATCATGTCAACAGTATGCACACTGCAGAAAGCCACAGCAGTTGGCACAGTATGTTAAGTCTGCAAAGGACTCCAGGCACCTATAAACTGACCTCTCAGTTTGACTTGTGAGGGTATTGCCCCAGATTGAAGTATCCTGGTTTAAATATTTATTATCTCTCAATCTGTTTTCTATCACTTAGATCTGTGCCAATATTACAAGTGACCCGAATCAGCTATGAGCTAGCAGCAAAACCAATAAGCGCACTTTTAGAATTTGACTCTCAGATATCGGCAGTTTATCAGCAAAACCAACTGCGCAGTAAGGTACTTTTTAGTGCCAGCAGTATTTGACGTGACGAAGTGCACCCCACTAATGTACTTTTTAGCTGTAAAATGGCATTCGGGGTGAGCAGACACACTACGTGGCTTGCTGATTTCACAGGCCCATGATGGTGGCAAGGGCACCGGGAACATAAGAAAGGTACTTAATGTTCGGTACGAACCCAAACTTTTTAGTTCGGGTTCGCTCAACTCTAATCTAGTAAATAGAGTTGAGCGAACTCAAACTGAAAATTTCCTGTTTGTACCGAACATTACTTTTTTTGGACCCCGGACCCGAACATTTCACTGTATGTTCGGGTTTGAGTTCGGTGTTCGGCGATTTAATGGCATGTTTTGAAAGGCTGCAGGGCAGCCAATCAACAAGCGTTTGACTTGTGTGCCTTTAGAAGCCATCACAGCCATGCCTACTAATGGCATGGCTGTGATTGACCAGTGCAGCATATGAGCCATAGACATAGTATACATAGACGCCGCATTGACTGCTGAGCAGCGAGAAATACACACAGATAAAGAAATATCAACTGCGACACAAGGATAATGATAATGGTAGTACTCAGTTAGTGCAGAGCAGGGATAAAGAGAATGGCAGTACTCAGTTAGTGTAGAGCAGGGCTAATGGGAATGGTAGTACTCAGTCAGTGCAGAGATAATGGGAATGGGAGTACTCAGTGCAGAGCAGGGATAATGGGAATGGCAGTACTCAGTGTAGAGCAGGGATAATGGGAATGGTAGTACTCAGTCAGTGCAGAGATAATGGGAATGGCAGTACTCAGTTAGTGCAGGAATAATGGGAATGGTAGTACTCAGTGCAGAGCAGGGATAATGGGAATAGCAGTACTCAGTTAGTGCAGGGATAATGGGAATGGTAGTACTCAGTCAGTGCAGGAATAATGGAAATGGTAGTACTCAGTCAGTGCAGGGATAATGGAAATGGTAGTACTCAGTGCAGAAAAGGGATAATGGGAATGGCAGTACTCAGTTAAGCTAGATACCTGTAAAAAAAAAAAAAATATATATATATATATATTTTCACCCATGGAGGGCTCTGCGCAGACTGAGCTCTGCAGGGCGGGGGAAGGCTTATAAAGCCTTGCCCCGTCCTGCAATTAGGCTCAGAGCACTCTGGTGGGTTTAAGCCATCCAATCAGAGTGCTCTGACAGGTAAATGAAGAGACTGACAGGTAAGTCTCTACATTTACCTGTCACAGCACTCTGATTGGTTAGCTTGAAATCCACCAATCAGAGTGCTCTGTGTCATTTTACACAGAGTAGGAAAATTCCAAAGAACTTTCCCACGCTGGGTAAAATGACACAGAGCACTCTGATTGGATGGATTTCAAGCCATCCAATCAGAGCGTTATGAGTCATTTTGCACAGCGTGGGAAAGTTTTTTTGAATTTTCCCACGTTGTGTGAAATGACACAGAGCACTCTGATTGGATGGATTTCAAGCCATCCAATCAGAGCGTTATGAGTCATTTTGCACAGCGTGGGAAAGTTTTTTGGAATTTTCCCACGTTGTGTGAAATGACACAGAGCACTCTGATTGGATGGATTTCAAGCCATCCAATCAGAGCGTTATGAGTCATTTTGCACAGCGTGGGAAAGTTTTTTGGAATTTTCCCACGTTGTGTGAAATGACACAGAGCACTCTGATTGGCTTAAACCAACCAATCAGAGTGTTCTTATATTAATTGTAGGGCGGGGCAAGGCTTGCATGCACACATACGCACAGACTGCTGAGTCCATTCACACACACAGACTGCTATGTCCATTCACACACATACACACAGACTGCCGAGTCCATACACACACACACAGACTGCCGAGTCCATACACACACACACACAGACTGCCGAGTCCATACACACACACACAGACTGCTATGTCCATACACACACACACCCAGTCAACTGAGTCCATACACACACACACCCACAGACTACTGAGTCCATACACACACACACAGACTACTGAGTCCATACACAGACACACACACACACCCACAGACTACTGAGTCCATACACACACACACACAGACTGCTGAGTCCATACACACACAAAAGCTTCCTCACTAGCAGACACACACACAGACTGCTGAGTCCATACACACACACACACACAGACTGCTGAGTCCATACACACACACACATACACACACCAACGAGAAGGCGACGAAGCATTCGTATGTCAATCCATATCAAGTTTCTATGCCATTGACTGCGCCTACCATGGTGACCAAGGGACCCTGACAAACAGCTACCACATGCAATGAAGGCAGCAGGCACGCAAATGACCCACTCCCGATGGGGGAAGGTAGTGACGACAAATAACAATACTGGACCCTTTAGAGGCCCTGTAATTGTAATGAGTCCACTTGAAATCCTTTAACTCTAATCAATTGCAGGGAAGTCTGGTGCAGAGCCACTGACCTGTATGTGCTGCATCTGAAACTCCACTATCGCCTGCTGCTGCTCAAACAGTCTCTCCAGCATGTGCAAGGTGGATTTCCACCTTGTGGGCACGTCGCATATGAGGCAGTGAGCGGGAAGGCCAAACTTACAGACAGGCGAGCAGCAGCAGGGTGAGAACGCTGAAAGCGCGCACAGCCGCTACAGTGAATTTCACATCCTGTTCCAAGTTGCGGATCAGTCTGGTGATGGCTTCTGGTATTCAGTAATCTTTTTACTGAAGCTGCATCAGGGTCCTGGTATGTGGCCGCACAAACGCTGGTGCTCAACACCAGGGGGGTGCGGTTACCCTGCACTAGACCCTGCTAATCCATTCCACACTGACTCCTCACTTCAAAATCAGGCATACGCGGTCCCAGTCGCCCGACCGCCGCCCAGACAGTGTCTGGGTCCCGGTCACCGGACTGCCCACCTGACTGTTAAACTTTGCAGTTCGGGTTCGCTCAACTCTATTCTGGATCCTTTGATCGCTACATCTATTACTTGGATAACTGGTAATTCTCGAGTTAATACATCCCGACGAGCGCTAGGGGACAGCCGCTCCGCTTTTGCACCCTACTCCCTCTTATGCTGTGCTGGTGCCTCTGTGCAACCAGTGCCTCTTCCTCCAAACTGCACACGTTACTTGCATGACCTTGATTCCATGTGGGGTCTAGGACCTCATCATCCTCCACATCATGTTCCACTCACTCCTCAACCATGCCCTCCTTGCCAGTATGCACACTGCAGAAAGCCACAGCAGTTGGCACCTGTGTTTTTCCAGTATGTTAAGTCTGCAAAGGACATATGGAAATTGTTTTAGAATTGTATCAGGCAACCGTTTTCCCTATAAACTGACCTCTCAGTTTGACTTGTGAGGGTATTGCCCCAGAATTACAATATTGTTACAATAAGTACCTCTTAGCTATTGATAACTGGTTTAAATATAGCAGCTTATTATCTGGTAGTTTCTAGTGTAGAAAATATCAATCTGTTTTCTATCACTTAGATCTGTGTAACAAGTGTTGTAGGTGTAAAACAATATTACAAGTGACCGATGTAGTAAATTCGAATCAAAGTTACGCTTTGATCTAACTCTCAGATATAAAGAGCACGCCCCAAAATGTACTATTTAGCAGATTAGCAGCAAAACAATTAGAATGTTTACAAGTGCGCTGTAAGCGCACTTTTAGACGCTTCTATTTGACTCTCAGATATGAAGAGCAGACCCCAAAACGTACTATTTAGCAGTTTATCAGCAAAACAATTAGAATGTTTACAACTGCGCAGTAAGCATACCCTACTAATGTACTTTTTAGCACCCAAAAAATTTTACATTTTAAAACTGCAATGTGACAGCAGTATTTGACGATTCTATTTGACTCTCAGATATGAAGTGCACCCCACTAATGTACTTTTTAGCACCAAAAAATTTACTTTTTAAAACTCTGTAACCGCGGTATTTGATGCTTCTATTTGACTCTCAGATATGAAGTGCACCCCACTAATGTACTAGTTTGTTAATGTTCGGTACGAACCCAAACTTTTTAGTTCGGGTTCGCTCAACTCTAATCTAGTAAATAGAGTTGAGCGAACTCAAACTGAAAATTTCCTGTTTGTACCGAACATTACTTTTTTTGGACCCCGGACCCGAACATTTCACTGTATGTTCGGGTTTGAGTTCGGTGTTCGGCGATTTAATGGCATGTTTTGAAAGGCTGCAGGGCAGCCAATCAACAAGCGTTTGACTTGTGTGCCTTTAGAAGCCATCACAGCCATGCCTACTAATGGCATGGCTGTGATTGACCAGTGCAGCATGTGAGCCATAGACATAGTATACATAGACGCCGCATTGACTGCTGAGCAGCGAGAAATACACACAGATAAAGAAATATCAACTGCGACACAAGGATAATGATAATGGTAGTACTCAGTTAGTGCAGAGCAGGGATAAAGAGAATGGCAGTACTCAGTTAGTGTAGAGCAGGGATAATGGGAATGGTAGTACTCAGTCAGTGCAGAGATAATGGGAATGGTAGTACTCAGTGCAGAGCAGGGATAATGGGAATGGTAGTACTCAGTCAGTGCAGAGATAATGGGAATGGCAGTACTCAGTTAGTGCAGGAATAATGGGAATGGTAGTACTCAGTGCAGAGCAGGGATAATGGGAATAGCAGTACTCAGTTAGTGCAGGGATAATGGGAATGGTAGTACTCAGTCAGTGCAGGAATAATGGGAATGGTAGTACTCAGTCAGTGCAGGGATAATGGAAATGGTAGTACTCAGTGCAGAGAAGGGATAATGGTAATGGCAGTACTCAGTTAAGCTAGATACCTGTAAAAAAAATAAAATATATATATATTTTTTCACCCATGGAGGGCTCTGCGCAGACTGAGCTCTGCAGGGCGGGGGAAGGCTTATAAAGTCTTGCCCCGTCCTGCAATTAGGCTCAGAGCACTCTGGTGGGTTTAAGCCATCCAATCAGAGTGCTCTGACAGGTAAATGAAGAGACTGACAGGTAAGTCTCTACATTTACCTGTCACAGCACTCTGATTGGTTAGCTTGAAATCCACCAATCAGAGTGCTCTGTGTCATTTTACACAGAGTAGGAAAATTCCAAAGAACTTTCCCACGCTGGGTAAAATGACACAGAGCACTCTGATTGGATGGATTTCAAGCCATCCAATCAGAGCGTTATGAGTCATTTTGCACAGCGTGGGAAAGTTTTTTGGAATTTTCCCACGTTGTGTGAAATGACACAGAGCACTCTGATTGGCTTAAACCAACCAATCAGAGTGTTCTTATATTAATTGTAGGGCGGGGCAAGGCTTGCATGCACACATACGCACAGACTGCTGAGTCCATACACACACACACACTGCTGAGTCCATGCACACATACACATACAGACTGCTGAGTCCATACACACACAGAGACTGCTGAGTCCATACACACACACAGACTGCTGAGTCCATACACACACACAGACTGCTGAGTCCATACACACACACAGACTGCCGAGTCCATACACACACACACTGCCGAGTCCATGCACACATACACTGCCGAGTCCATGCACACATACAGACTGCTGAAACATACATACACACACACACTGCTGAGTCCATACACACAGACTGCTATGTCCATTCACACACACAGACTGCTATGTCCATTCACACACATACACACAGACTGCCGAGTCCATACACACACACACAGACTGCCGAGTCCATACACACACACACACACCCATTCCAGCTGGGTCGCACACACACACACACCCACAATTCTGAGGTCCATACACACACACACACTGGACTAAATTCCATACACAGACACACACACACACACACACACCCACAGACTACTGGTCCATACACGAACACACACACACACCCCCACAGACTGCACAGGTCCATACACACACACACACACACACACAGACTGCTGAGTCCATACACACACAGAGACTGCTGAGTCCATACACACACACACACAGACTGCCATGTCCATACACACACACACACACACACACCCACAGACTACTGAGTCCATACACACACACACACACACACACAGACTGCTGAGTCCATACACACACAGACTATGTCCATACACACACACACAGACTGCTGAGTCTATACACACACAGACTGCTGAGTCCATACACACACAGACTATGTCCATACACACACACACAGACTGCTGAGTCTATACACACACAGACTGCTGAGTCTATACACACACACAGACTGCTGAGTCTATACACACACACAGACTGCTATGTCCATACACACACACACACAGACTGCTATGTCCATACACACAGACTGCTGAGTCCATACACACAGAAATAAACAGACTGCTGAGTCCATACACACACACTGCTGAGTCCATACATACATACACACACACACTGCTATGTCCATACACACACACACAGACTGCTATGTCCATACACACACACAGACTGCTATGTCCATGCACACACACTGCTGAGTCCATGCACACACACACACACACACTGCTGAGTCCATACATACATACACACACCAAGAATACCTGTCACTGGAGGCTGTTGCTGGGGGTCAGACAGCCATATTCTGCAGCAGCAAGGTCTGCTGCTTTACGGCGGGGCTTGGTTTGGGGGCGTGGCCTTGCCGGGGAGCCTGTCAATGCTCTGTCAAGTCCCAGCATCTCTGCACAAACAGCACCCAGCGCTGCTCTGGCCAGACAGTGCAGCATTCCCTCGGGCTGTAACAGACAGACACACACACTGTTACAGTCCGAGGGAATAGAATTTAAGAAAATGGCCAGCAAGTTGCCGGCATTTGGGGGGGCCCAGCATGATGTAGGGGGGGCTATGCCCCCTCCCCCCAGTGACGCCACTGCATACATACACACATATATTATATATATATATATATATATATATATTACATATATGTAACTTCATTCTAAGTGTATTTTAATACTAATATATATACTTATATGAGCATTGAAATACACTACGTATGATGTTTATACACATATATATATATATATATATATACATACATATATATACACACACACACACACACACACACACACACAGACTGCTATGTCGATTCACACACACAGACTGCTATGTCGATTCACACACACATACTGCTATGTCCATACACACAGACTGCCGAGTCCATACACACACATACACACAGACTGCTGAGTCCATACACACACACAGACTGCTATGTCCATACACACACACAGACTGCTGAGTCCATACACACACACACTGCTGAGTCCATACACACACACACTGCTGAGTCCATACACACACACACTGCTGAGTCCATGCACACATACAGACTGCTGAGTCCATGCACACATACAGACTGCTGAAACATACATACACACACACACACACTGCGGAGTCCATACACACAGACTGCTATGTCCATTCACACACACAGACTGCTTTATCCATTCACACACATACACACAGACTGCCTTATCCATTCACACACATACACACAGACTGCCTTATCCATTCACACACATACACACAGACTGCCGAGTCCATACACACACACAGACTGCTATGTCCATACACACACCCACAGACTACTGAGTCCATACACACACACACACACAGACTGCTGAGTCCATACACACACAGAGACTGCTGAGTCCATACACACACAGAGACTGCTGAGTCCATACACACACACAGAGACTGCTGAGTCCATACACACACACAGAGACTGCTGAGTCCATACACACACACACACACAGACTGCCATGTCCATACACACACACACACACACACACACACAGACTGCCATGTCCATACACACACAGACTGCCATGTCCACACACACACACACTGCGGAGTCCATACACACTGCTGAGTCCATACACACACACTGCTGAGTCCATACACACACACTGCTGAGTCCATACACACACAGACTGCTATGTCCATACACACACAGACTGCTATGTCCATTCACACACACAGACTGCTATGTCCATTCACACACACAGACTGCTATGTCCATTCACACACACAGACTGCTATGTCCATACACACACACAGACTGCTATGTCCATACACACACACAGACTGCTATGTCCATACACACACACAGACTGCTATGTCCATACACACACGAACTGCTATGTCCATTCACACACAGACTGCTGCTGTCCATTTCACACACACAGACTGCTGTCCATTCCACACACACAGACTGCTATGTCCATTTCACACACACACAGACTGCTTTATGTCCATTCCACACACACAGGTATGTCCATACACACACACAGACTGCTATGTCCATACACACACACACAGACTGCTATGTCCATACACACACACACAGACTGCTATGTCCATACACACAGACACACACACACACACACAGACTGCTATGTCCATACACACACACACACACACTGCTATGTCCATACACACACACACACACACACACACAGACTGCTATGTCCATTCACACACACAGACTGCTATGTCCATACACACACACACACTGCTATATCCATACACACACACAGACTGCTATATCCATACACACACACACACACAGACTGCTATGTCCATACACACACACACACACAGACTATGTCCATACACACAGACACAGACTGCTATGTCCATACACACAGACACAGACTGCTATATCCATACACACACACACACACACACAGACTGCTATGTCCATACACACACAGACTATGTCCATACACACAGACACAGACTGCTATGTCCATACACACAGACACAGACTGCTATGTCCATACACACACACAGACTATGTCCATACACACAGACTGCTGAGTCCATACACACACACTGCTGAGTCCATACACACACACTGCTGAGTCCATACATACATACACACACCAAGAATACCTGTCACTGGAGGCTGTTGCTGGGGGTCAGACAGCCATATTCTGCAGCAGCAAGGTCTGCTGCTTTACGGCGGGGCTTGGTTTGGGGGCATGGCCTTGCCGGGGAGCCTGTCAATGCTCTCTCCAGTCCCAGCATCTCTACACAAACAGCACCCAGCGCTGCTCTGGCCAGACTGTGCAGCATTCCCTCGGGCTGTAACAGACACACACACACACTGTTACAGTCCGAAGAATTTAAGAACATGGCCAGCAAGTTGCCGGCATTTGGGGGGCCCAGCATGATGTAGGGGGGGCTATGCCCCCTCCCCCCAGTGACGCCACTGCATGCATACACACACTATATATATATATATATATATATATATATATATATATATATATTTTACATATATGTAACTTCATTCTAAGTGTATTTTAATACTAATATATGTACTTATATGAGCATTGAAATACACTACGTATGATGTTTATACACATATATACATACACACACACATATATATATATATATATATATATATATATATATATACATACACACACACACACACACACATACACACACAATTTATTTTAACATGTTTAATAACTTTTCTTCCCACCAGCAGGGGGACTGACAGCTCAGACAGTCCCCCTGCAGGCAGATCCACAGACAGCTATAGGTGGCCATGTGATGCTCTTTGAGAGCGATCACATGGCCCCCTGGGGCATGATTTGCTGGGGAGGGCTGCCTGGGCTGTCAGGCAGCCCTCCCGAAGAGGATCGCAGCGGAGGTAAGTAAATTTTTGCTCCTGAGGCTGCAAGCCGTTACGGCGTTCTATGCCGCCACAAGGGCTTTAAATCCCATTTAAATGGGGACGGCATAGAACGCCGTAATAGCGTTAAGGGGTTAAACATTCCTTCTTGTAAAGGAAATGGTAGGTTTGTCTGTCTACACTGGAAGTAGCCTTATTCTAAGTAACAATGGCATTTTAGTTAATTGATAAATCATGTTTACGTATGCGTTTAATTCATTATTTACACATAAAAAGAGCACACAATTTTCACTTGTACACAGACCACGATTTATTGTGATACAAGTTATTTCAACAAAACCAGTAATGAAATAAAATAAAGAACTTTATTACCACAGTTCAACAATTATAGCCAAACCACTGAATTAGCTTAATAAATATTTTGTTGCGCACAAAAGTAATGTGGAAGAACTCGATAGGTGTTGGTAAGGACACCAGCAGTTAAGGTTACTGCAAGCTTTTTTTTTTTTTTTTTTTAATGCAGCTACTATTTGAACAATGCTAAAAAGCAATATCCTTAGCGAAGCACTGTAAAGATTTACCATGAGTGGAGCTATCCAAAAGGAGTGTTGCAGTTTTGCATTATATATATAATTTACACACTTTTATCTAAATTACTGCAAATTTGTGCTATTTCACCAATACATTGTATTAAATTTAAAAGACTGGGGAAAGTATTGGCAGAGTACATTTTAATCAACTATAACAGGCAATGCGATTTAACTTATTTCGGCAGTTTGGTAAAGTTACCCTAAAGATTCCCTTAAGCCAACCAGACCACTTTATTTCAATGAAGTGATCTGGATGCAGTGGCCCTGTAATTTTGACCCCCTAATGTAAACCATTGCCATTTTGTAGAATCTGTAATGATCACATTCAACGTTTAAAGCAGCTTATTGTGGCTGTCTTCCATACAACCACAAGAAGCCTATTTAATCTTGAGGACTTCATAAAGAACCGAGTTAAACTCAGTCATGTAACAATCGAGGTCCACAAGGACGTCAAATGCAGTTCATAGGAAAGCACTGAATTAAATACTTTCCTATGAGAAGCCTTTAAAGGGAAATTCACGCCTATATATCACGTCCCTAATACTAGTCTATGAGGAGCATTGGTTTAAACGAATGCCTGGGATGTAACACCTCCACATTAATGCCATTGGAGGCAGAGCTGGCAGCAGCACTGAGGTAGTGTCTGTGCTGCAGAAAAGTTAAATTCAACAGATTTTACTAATTTTATTACACGTTAGGAAGGTGGGGTGCACTAATTTGAATATGGACATGGGCATTATAACATTAGGAATACGTTTGTATTCTTAATGCAATAGTAACAAAAGAAAAAAGAGAAAATAAGAGGATTTCCGAGTATCAAAAAAGTAATGAAACAACGGTATTAAAATAGTGATGCTGGTATATAAGTGGAACGATTCCTAATTCAGTCAGGATATGGCTTAACAAATAGTTAAAACTTAGCCTTTATTAAATACCAACTAAAAGGTGGGAATTGCAAAATAAAATAAACTTCCACCATAAATGAAAAACCACACAAACGAAAATGGATATATAAACCACAAATGGAAGGTCTACTAAATGTAGAAAAATAGCCTACCTACATTCCTAAAGAATAAAAGGAAATATAGAGTAGAAAGAGTAGGTCTGCTACATGTGGTAAAGTAGCATTACCTACAGACCTCCTAAATAGATGTAATCCAAAGAGGTTTTTGTATCTAAAACTTTAAAAAAAAAAAAAAAAAACAGTGGTTCCCAAACTTATGTTCAAGGTGCCATTAATATTTCAGTAATTTTCCAAGGCACCCCAAGTCAAAAGTTCTAGGTTTTATATCTGTACAGCGCTGCGGCATTTACTGCGGCTATAGTGTAAAGTACAGTGTTGGTGTTTGAAGGGGTGCTTGTATATAGTGGTGTTTTAATACAGGGAATTGTATGTAGAAACATAGAATGTGACGGCAGATAAGAACCATTCGGCCCATCTAGTCTGCCCAAGTAATGTAATGTTTGTGTTTGATTGCAGGGGTGTGTCTGAATGTAATGTTCACTTTTAAATGTAGATGTTCATTTGTGTGAAGTATGTGTTTGTATATTTTTTTAGTTTGAATGCAGGGGTGTGTATGTAATATTTGAGTTAGATTGCAGCAGTGTGCTTGTATGTTGAGCTGGTGTTTGACTGCTTGGTTGTATGCACATACATACATACACACAAATCCATATAGACACGACACACACAAACATTGATACATGCCCACACCATGACACAGATACACACGCTGACTACAGATGTGTGCACAGACCCAGAAGCACACTAACATACATATATACATACATACATACATATATATATATATATATATATACATATACATATACATATATACACACACACACTGTGATAAAGTGCAGGGTGAGATCGGTGAAGGAATCTATATTTCCCCCTAGATTTATAGAGGCATAGAACATTTAACCCCAGGGGAGTACATGTTGTGTGCAACAACAAAAAATTATGTTTAGTTATGGGCCCTTGGGGTGGAGCATTTGGAGAGCAAGGTGGGCCTGTGCTCCACTCCGTTGTTTATTGTTTTTTTGAGAGACATAAGTCCAGACCTGGTAGTGGGCTGGTCTCCAACCTATTGCTCAGCTGGAGGCAATCAGATACAGCAGTAGGAATAAAATCCCTCCCTGCTAGGCAAGTAGGGGGATTGCTGGTTTCCCCCTGGAAGCAGATAGGATAGACGCTGTTGTATCCTGTGAGAGAGTTGGAAAGCAGCAGGCTGACTTGGAGCAATGGAAGTGCAGAGAGTCAAGGTTACTGAGCACTGAAGTACAGGAAAAGTGAACATGGAACAAATGTTTTGTTATTTTAGAACCCTTGGTAGATCAGGAATAATAAGCTAGGATTTGATTAAAATGAAATCTGTTATGTTATTTTGTGTTGTGTTGCTGCCGCCTGAAAGGACTTTTAAATAAAGGGCCTGAATTGAATTGCAACCAAAAGACTGCGCATGTTGTTTTTACCCTAGAGGACCGTGGAACTGGCAAACAAGGACCCCAATACACACAAGTGATTTTTTTTTTTTATATATCTCCAGCCACCCTCCTGTCAGCTTACCTTATGTGCCAGGAGGGTGGTTTTGAGCTGGAAACCCACTGAAACTAAACTGTGGTGAGAAGTAGGACTAGACAGTTTCAAATGCTACAATGTTGCAATAGGGAATAACACAATATAAGCTAAGAAATGTAGCAAGTAAGATGACTAATCAAATAGCTATACTGAAATAAGATAAAGCTGTAAAATCTCGCAGAAATCTGCAGTAATGGCTGCTAAATATTCCCTAATGTGCCTTTGAGGGCACTCCTTAGTAAAAGACTGTCCCTAGTATACAACCCTATTATTTTGAGCACTTGCATACTAGGGACAGACTTTTACCAAGGGTTGTCCTCTAAGGCACATTAGGGAATATTTAGCAGCCGTTACTGCAGGTTTTAGAAGCCGATTTCTGTGAAATTTTTCAGCTTTATCCTATTTCAGTATAGCTATTTGATTCCATTTTTGTTTGTTTTTTTTTTTTTATTTATGGTGTAAGTTTATTTCACTTTGCATACCCCACCTTTTATCTAATACTTAGTAAAGGCCACGTTTTAACTATTTGCTCAGCCATATCCTGACTGAAGTGGGTATTGTTCCACTTATACACCCAGCATCACTATTTTAATACCGCTGTTTCATTACTTTTTTGATACTCAGAAATCCTCTTATTTCTTTTGTTATTTATTCCATAGTTTCCACCCATTTTAGGAGGTTTTCTCTGTATCAGCTTCCCAGTTTCTCTTTTTTTCTTAGTGCAATAGTGCTCATTTAATTTACACTACAGCTGTCAGTGACTTTGTCACTAAAGGAAGCATAATGTGCCAGATACCCCGGCTATGGACCTTACGAGAAAAGGATATACATTTGCACACATATGACCTATGCCTTACACAGGAAACCTCTGGCCAGCCTTTAATGGTTTTAGACTTAAAGCAACCGTAATTCACCTTTGCCCTCGATGACATACATTTTCTATTAAATCAGCATGTTATATTACTGAATTCACAAAGTAAACATTTTATAAAAATATGGTCAGTTTTACTTTCTACATGTTTATGTACACAAACATTTGTATACCAATATTTGGGTACCTCCATGTGCATCTGCCCACTCGTGCTGTGAGACAGAATCCTATTGATTTGCAAGTATGGTACTTTTTATAGCAATATGCATTTACATAAATGGCCATCCTGGCTGCTGCATTATTTTACTTTGAAAACATAAGTTACAAAAGGTGGCTGCCAACAAAATAAAAACTTTATGCAATCTGCTTCTGTATAGCGCTGTGTCTGAATCTATTTATTCATGAGTGCTCAAGTTTTCATAAAATACATAAAAGAAAAGTAGGGACTACTTTTCCTCCTGTATAGCAGTTCTATAGGCAAACTGGACAAATAGAGCTTAAAGATTCTGTTTCAGTTCCCAATCTATGAAGAAATTTACTCATAACAGGGCCACGTGACTGGATATTCCTGCCACTGTGAAACAATATTAGAAGTAAGGAAACACGAAATAATGCTAAAAAGGCAGCCACCTTGTTACACTAGCTATTTGCATTAGAGATTGCTTTACTGAGACAAAAGCCAGCTAAGGGATTCATAAATTAGAAAACCACTGAAATCTAGATATAACTTGGTGACTCCTTAATTTTAAAATATTTCCAATCTAAAGAACTCAGTAGAAAGTCAAAGGCACACCACATCCCCATATTCAAGGTTGCCTTATGTTCTGATATTCATGCATTCCATTTTTAGTCATTACAGATTTTACACATTAAAGCGGCTAGAATAAAATACTGTTCCCAGCAACCATATTTAAAAAAATAAATAAAAATGTGCATTTACAAAAAAAATATAAATAAAATTCGGTCAATTTTTTTTTCTTTTTTAAAATTTTTACCACGCAGGAAGATCTAATGATTTTCTATAAAAATGTCAGTGACTGTTGATATTATGTGATATTTCAATATTCCACATGTGTATATATATATATTACTTAATATGTATACACAGGATAACATTTTTGTTCAATCTTCTTGCTCATCACTTTACTATGGTGAATGATGAATCAATAACGGGTTAAAAAGACATAGAGAAGCACAGGGTAAAACCACAACTTAAAAATGTAAAATTGAATGAATCACCACACAAGACTCATCTCTGAGCTCTATTGTGTGATGTCAACTGGGGAACATGTAACTTTATGCCCACGTCCCTGCTTTAATACATAATGATTCTAAATAAACGCATGTGTTTTACTCTTCAAATTAAGCATATGATTGTCAATTATTGATTGAAATGGAAGAAACTTTATTTCTCTGCTGCCTTAGTTAGCACAATGTGACATGAAAACTGTATCAGACTATTTTTAAACTGAAAGCTTTGAAAACAAGCTACAGGTTCATGTCACCAGGAGGTCATAAAAAGGATTTAAAACCTTCCAATAGCACAAATAAAAATGTGATGAATAATACCCAGAAGGAGAGGAAAATAGATACAATTTTCGGTCAGTTATTAGAGTTCTTCTAATTTAAGAGTATACAATTTCTTATGGCAACTCAGTTTTGTGCCAACATAGTTTTTCAAATTTGCAATGTTGACCGAAAATGTTGATGTCAGCACAACGCAGTACGTAGTGAATGGCTACCAGTGTATGAATTGCTTCTGTTTTACCTGTGTATTATGTTCACCATAGTCTGTGGAAGAGTAGATATGGAATATCTCACTTGAAAAAATACAAAGGAAGGGAGACAATTATTGGATCATTGGTCATTAAAATAGTTAGATCTGTGTTTGATAATACATAAACTCACAAAAAAAAACAAAAAACAAGACTGCTCTGTGAAACAGGGCCAAATTACATGCACTAGTTAATCTAGCTAGCCTCAGAGGTTAATTTATTCATAGCGAGTGAAGTTCCATTAAAAATAAAAATAAACACATTGTATTAATCTGGAAAATACTCTTTCAAGCCTGCCACTTGCCCAAAAACAGGATTAAGATTTCCAAATGATAATTTTATAAAAACAAACTAAAAAATAAACAAACCAAAAAGCGTTTTCTAGGATATAAGACTAACATAATTCGTTTGAGAGGCCCAAGTCAGTTCAGACCTCATAGAAATCCACATGTATTGGTAAATTCATTGTATATTTATACAAAACAGCAATATTTTATTTAGTTTCACAAAGAATCTGTGAAAGGCAGTGAACTCAGAGCCCTGCATTGTCCATCTGCTTTAATTACAGTTTTCCTTAGCATGCAAAATAAAAGATGCAGTTCCTCTTGGGAACACAATTTTTATCGCAATGACTGCTTATAACGAGTTCAATCACTATCACTGGTGCTTATTATCATGTACTTAAAAGCCATGCCAGAGGACCTGGAATATGGCATCTCGTGCTATACCAGGTAAACTAAAAATATTATTAACAATAGTAAACTGGTGATGTAAGCGGAAGTGAACTCTAGTCAACTTTCAGACAATGAGGGAGTTTGACAAAATCCTAATAATTAAAACAAAATTGTCCATTTCACTCACATCCCTGCTGCAGTCAGAAGTGGTTTGTGTTGATTATGTGTGGTATGTCAATGAATGATTTAACTCATTGTACATAACACTGCAAAACTCCGTAATGTGGACCAAGATCATAACCAAGTGTATTTTACTGCGTAATCTACCCCAACCCAGCTCTCCTCCTTCCTAAACTCTACTCCATTCCCCTTGCCACCTCCTTTAAAAGAAGTGTTGGGAAAAACACTAGGAAAAAGAATTCACTCTGTACGAAGTATAATGTGGATGCCAGAATCTGTGAATACGGGGCCACTCATTTCTCCAGGACGCAGGGCAAAAGATGCATCTTCAAAGGGTTTTTGCATGTCACCTGTAGAAGAGAAAAATTACTTAGTTGACAAGGAAGTGGAGGAAAAGCGTTTCAAAGAAAACAATCTAGAATTAAAATATAATATAAAACATGGCCCACAGGTATAATATTAGTATTTAGTTTATTAGCAGGGCTTTTGACTTTAATTTATCTGGAAATCATTGAGAATTAAAACAATTTTTCAAATTTAAATCCAAAGTAGCTGGACTCGAGACAGCTGTATTGGAGATTGTCCCAGTTTGACTAGTTTGGCTTTAAAATTCACTTTAGAGTATAACCCTGAAAGTCTGACTATCATCCATTTGCTAGATATTGTTTGGCACTCTGGATGTTGTGGACTAAAATTCCCTTGATGGTTTGCTAATATTAAGAGCATTATGTGAGATGCAGTGCACAAGGTTGCCTACTCCTGGCCTAAACAGTGAAATAATTTTCCAAAGTACAACACGATTTTATTATTTTTTTATTGGATCATTAAAGGCTGTGTTTACATTAAAGTGCCTGTAGAGACACAAACTCTATACACACCAGAACTACAACATTAAGCTGTCCCTTTAAAGTTTGTCATGGCATTTTTAGGCATTTGCCAGAGACCACTAGAATGCAACTGAACAAAAATAAACGCACTCACTACCTCAGAGCACAATAACCACTACAACAATCTAAAGGTTATGGTGCCTAGAGTGTCTTTCTATATAATATTATTGATAAAAGAGAAGATAGCTGCTCTTTAGCAAAAACAAATTGTAAAAATAAACCAAATTTTCTTTCATAGACAAATATAAAAAAAAATGCTGGGTGTAATTTCTCCTCATACTAAAACATCAGAACCATGGGTTGGGTGCAAATGCAAATTACTTTCCCCTCACTGAAACTTGATAGTCTGCTGGACACTGTATATAATTTGCTTCACCTTTTAAAAAACAAAACAAAAAAAAAAAACCACTGTATGCAAAGGTAAATATGTACTGGTTACTGGTTACAGAATTTAGTGTTACGGTGGCTTTGTTTGCTGGCTGGTAGATACACAGGTATTTGGAAGCATCCACAGTGGATGTGTACTGCATGAGTTGGCAGAAACGTAATACATACATTTATAAATTGACTTATGTGCTAGCAATTTTACCAGCATAAAGATAGCATGCATACCTATCTAGAGGAACATACCTTTCAAAGAAATATAGAATATGACGGCAGATAAGAACCATTCAGCCCATCTAGTCTGCCCAATTTTCTAAATAAATACTTTCATTAGGCCTTATCTTACAACTAGGATTGCCTTATGTCTATCCCACACAAGTTTAAACTCCCTCACTGTGTTAACCTCTACAACTTCAGCTGGAAGGCTATTGCATGCATCCACTACCCTCTCGGTAAAGTAATACTTCCTGATATTCTTTTTAAACCTTTGCCCCTCTAATTTAAGACTATGTCCTCTTGTTGTGGTAGTTTCTTATTTTAAATATAGTCTCCTCTTTTACTGTGTTGATTCCCTTTATGTATTTAAATGTTTCTATCATATGTCCCCCGTCTTGTCTTTCCTCCAAGCTATACATGTTAAGTTCCTTTAACATTTTCTTGTAAGTTTTATTCTGTAATCTACGAAGCAATTTTGTAGCCCTTCTTTGAACTCTCTCCAAAGGATCAATATCCTTCTGAAGATATGGTTTCCAGTACTGTGTACAATACTCCAAGTGAGGTCTCATCAGTGTTCTTTGTACAATGGCACGAGCACTTCCCTCTTTCTACTGCTAATACCGCTCCCTAAACAACTAAGCATTCTGCTAGCATTTCCTGCTGCTCTATTACATTGTCTGTCTAACTTTAAGTCATCTGAAATAATTACGCCTAAATTCCTTTCCTCAGATGTTGAGGTTAGTAGTGTACCAATTATTCTATACTCTGCCCTTGGGTTTTTACGTCCAAGATGCAATATCTTGCACTTATCCATATTAAATGTCAGTTGCCACAGCTCTGACCATTTTTCTAGTTTTCCATTCACATGCTTTATTAATGAAAATAAAAGAAAGAAAACAGTATAGACATATGTACTTGAAGTTCCTCACTAACAATGTTCCTTAGTAAACGAGTGATTTTGTTAATTTCAGGAGGTAAGTGCTCTAAGGAAATCACAACTTGTTTCATTGACTTTCTAACTAAAGAGGAGACAGCTTGTAAATATACCTCTTCCAAAACTGCCGAGATCTCCTCCAGCCTTTGCAGAACTGCAATCACTGAACTGAGAGGCCAATGCTTCAAAATCTTCATCCCCAGATTTGATCTTTTGAATGTAACCTACAAGAAAACACATGTTGAAATAACTAAATGTACGCCTCAAAGTACTTTTTTGTTTTCTAAGCTATTTCAGCGGCACTGATAAGAGTAAAAACAAACTTCATAAATTGCATGACTTTGAGAGTAATATCCTTTTTTCAGCATAGACCAGATCAAACGGAACGTTCAGATGCCATCTTACCATGGGTTAAACTGTTTTCCACCGGTTTTACCTCAAAGGTGGCCCTTTGACACCAGACACTGTTGTCCTCTGCTTTTTATCAGGAAGCCAGAGGTAGTTCTTTAACATCAGTTGAAGGTGTAATGAAGTGGGAGTGTTTTTAATCATGCTGAGCACTGCATGCCTTAGCCTTTTAAAAGTGGACTTGTTATTGCTTGGCTTTGGAACAACAGTATTTTAGTTAAATGATCACAGATTCAATAGACAGTCTACTGAGACCAAGGATTTGCAATTATAATCAGCCAATGTCTGGGCAGGTAGTGTTTTTTTTTTTTGGTTTGTTTTCTTTACCACCTCAAATTTAACAAAGGCACTGGCTGTGCCAAGACAGAATAGGTCGCTGGCTACAAGGATGGCAGGTGCCTACTCTGACCAAATGTACACGGTTTGTTTTGGCGGGTGGCAAGGAAGTCCAGACCTACATTTGCTGTGACTGCATCACTCTGGCCCAGGCATTACTAGAGGGCGAGCAAGGAAGCTATGCAGGCACTTCATAAAGATCAGAGCAGCTTCCCAATGGACCCCAGGAAGATCCACTCCATCTATCCCAAACGTAGGGAAAAAAATAAATGAATGTGTAAGTCAGATTGTATATCTGATAGTGGGTATGTATGTGCCTGACAGTGTGTATTGTGGGAAAGATTTTTATCTACATATGTGTAGATTATGCACCTACAGTCTCAATTATCTGCCAGATAGGAGTTAAAGGGACACTATACTTACCAGAACAAATACAGCTTATCGTATTAAGGTTAACATGGGCCAAATAAATAAGGTTTAAGTTTATGTGGGCCGCAAGACCCCCCAAAAAACTTCAGTTTTCATAGACACTTAGGCTTATTGCAGTATAAAAAAAAGTTGCCTGACACTGGACATCCTCACACTCGTAGGGCTTTAAAGCAAACAAAAGAGCGAATTTATTTTAAGGAAATATGTATCTGCATATAACCAATGTTTCAGTACAACTACCATGACATATTAAGAAAAGTTTGGTAATGGGAATGAAATGGTGAATGTATGTTGTTGCACAGCTGTAAAATACAAATTACGTTATCTTGTTGATTTTGAAGTCCTATCAGTTCAGTGGCGGACTGACCACTCGGTCAGTTGGGTCATGGGCTGAGGCAGTCAGGGGCCTGGCTGACTGAACAGCCATGTGCTCTCTCTTGCTGGTGAGATCAGTGATCTCTCCAGCCAGAGAAGAAAAATTGCACATCAAGCCCCTTTAGAGACCAGGCAGCAATTTTGCTGTGTACCAGGTCTCCTCCATCCTTTTCCTGTGCGGAGCTCTGGTGTGAGGGGAGGAGGTGGGGCCCAAGGGAAGTTACATCACTTCCTGCCCCCTCCTCTCCTTCCTCAGCCCCAGGCCCCCCCTCCCCCCACCCCCATCTCTATCAGCACCCACTTCACCCATCTCCCCCCCCCCTCTACAGCCCACATCTGCCCTCTTCCACTCAGCTCAGCCAACATCTACCTACATCTCCCCCCCAGGCTTCCCTTTACTCACCCTCAGTCCCTATCTCCCTCAGAGTCCACCTCAGCCCTTATCCCCCACTCCACCCAGCTCAGCCCCATTTCCCCTTTCACCCACCACAGCCCCTATTTCATCCTGTACCCACCTCAGAACCTCTCTCTCTCTCTAGACCGACTGTAGCCCCTATACCTTCCAGCACCCAGTATAGCCTCCAATCACTGGTGCATCCACTACAGCTCATATCCACACACACACACTGCAGACACTATCCACATGCACAGACAAACTGCAGACTTTAGATCCACCACAAAGTAGAGCCTCTGTTATCCAAACACTCACTACAGCCCCAAATACCCTGTCCAGACGCCTACTATGGTCCCTATCCCACAAACATACAACAGGACGTACCACACACACTGCAATACAACCAGCCATCTCCATCCACATACTACACTGCAAAGAAACTCATCCACACATACAAACCCACCAGGAGCATCACTGTATGTACACAATCCCACATGCAGCCTCCCCACCATTGCAATACTACATACAGCCCCACACACACACACACACACACACACAATTATTACAACCATTTATATAGTGCCAACAAATTCTTCAGCGCAGTACAATAGGTAAAAGAATACAAACAATTCTAACACATGATGACATACAGGAATACATCACAAGCAGCATCCCACACACTGAACCCCACTAATAGCCTACAAACACGAAGGAGTAAAGGTAAGAAACAACTTTTAAACCCCTACAGGTTTAAAAGAAACAAGAGTTATTTAACTCCTAAAAGGCAGAGAATTTAGAAAATTGCAGGGGCATAATCATTATGGCAAAACGGCTTCATTAAGCTCAAGTTGTTTGGATGATTAGAGTGTCCTTTCAACTGAAAGCTAGACGCTATACCAGATTTCAATACGATTCAGACTGCAAAGCCATGTCCCTTGGCACTGGGTGAGGCTCCGCCTACTCTCCTCCCCAGCTGACGTCAGCTGGCTGGGGAGACCTAATGCGCATGCTCGGCAATGGCCCCGCACACGCACTAGACCTCCCCATAGGAAAGCATTATTCAATGCTTTCCTATGGGGAGTTCGGAGACGCTGGAGGTCCTCACATAGTGTGAAGACGTCCAGCGTCGTATAACACACGTGTTCTAAGAATAAGGAAGTCCCTCTAGTGGCTGTCTGATAGACAGCCACTAGAGGAGGACTTAACCCTGCACGGTAAATTTTGCAGTTTATGAAAACTGCAATAACTACACTTGCAGGGTTAAGGGTAGTGGGCTTTGCACCCAGACCACTCCAATGAGCAGAAGTTGTCTGGGTGACTGGAGTGTGCCTTTAAGCAGAATCTCCACAACACATTGAAAATAAGATACAGATTTTAACAGACTATTCAATTATTCACCTTGCATGTAATTAAGGGAAAATATTTGTAAATTCCCTAGCACAATATAAACAAAACAAAAATGTAATGTAGAGGAAAAGTTGCTAAAGAGGAGCACAAATTCCAGTGTTGCATACAACTGTAAATGAAGAGCACACTCATAAGGGAATATTAAACCACTAAACCTAGTTGTATGTTCTTTTACCCACCATTAATGAGTTCTAGTGCCTCATCCTTGCTGCGTGTTATTTTCTCCTGTCTCCAGGATGAAGGGCGCCTCGATTGACTATGCTTCACAAGCAGATGAGAACACCGAACTTTTGATGACTCTCCTTGTCCATTTTTCCCACCACAGCTTGGTCGTTCCCATTGGCTAGCATTAGTCATGTGGTTGAAATAATAAACACGCCCTAAGGAAAAATGAATAGTTACATTATTTAAAGTCCTTTAACCGACTTTTCTACAATTTTGATAAACCCACCTCTTGAGGACATTACAAATTTAAACTGTAAAAAGAACACTACTTGCAAGCTTACCCTTTAGTTGTGGTTACAGGTGATAGAAAGAATAGAAAGTCAATGCAACAAGATAGAACAACAATAAACTACAATAGCTATTACAATGTTTCTTAAACAAGACCTCAAGATTCAAAGAATTTCTAAATTGAGGGAATTTCTACTTTTTTATTCTGCAAGAGATCTGGACCCTAAAACACTAGTGGGACTTGTGTGAGAAGCAATGAGCTAAACAGTATTCAGTTTGACATGAATCTACCTTATATACTGAATATACCATTTATTAATTAAAAATATATAGCTATAAAGACCTTCAGTCTAGCGCTGCAATGTCTTCTTAAAGGACTACTATAGGCACCCAGACCACTTCAGCTTTATGAAGTGGTCTGGGTGCCAGGTCCATCTAGGATTAATCCTGCCTGCTGTAAACATAGCAGTTTCAGAGAAACTGCTATGTTTACATTTGGGTTAATTCAGCCTCTAGTGGCTGACTCATTGACAGCCGCTTGCCGCTAGATGCGCTTCCGCGCTTCTCACTGTGATTTTCACAGTGAGAAGACGTCAGCGTCCATAGGAAAGCATTGAGAATGCTTTCCTATGGACTGGCTGAATGCGCACGTGGCTCTTGCCGTGCATGCACATTGAGCCGATGACAGCCAAAGGAGGAGGAGAGTCCCCAGCGCCGAGGGAGCCCAGCTCTGGAGAAAGGTGAGTGTTTAACCTCCTTCTTCTCCATTCAGCCTGGCGGGAGTGGGACCGTGAGGGTGGGGGCACCCTCAGGGCACTATAGTGCCAGGAAAACGAGTTTGTTTTCCTGGCACTATAGTGGTCCTTTAATAGGCAATACTCTACTATAACACTTATCTCCGGTCCACCAGTGTTTCACCTGCTTGCTCATGTAATTTCCCCAAGCAAGCAAACCTCCTCCATAATGCCAGAGCCTGAATAGAGTGTCAGTATACTCCCTAACCAGTGACAGCTGGGAAGTACCAATAGTAACCACAAAAGCATGTACAATAATGACTATAGTTGGAGCAGAAAGACTTCCTGCTACAAACCAGAGGTCTATGTCAAAAGTGATTTGCAGATGAAAATAAAATAGGGTTGTTAGGCTGTGCTATGCTGTCCTGCAAAAGGAGGGCTTTATAGTGCTGTTAATAGCATGTCGTAACAATTGAGCTCTCCTGGGAGCCAGGATACCTGCCGGACTGTGCCCTCAGGCAGATCCCCAAACATGAAAATAATAATAATAATGAAAATTAATTATTGCACAATTGTAATATATATATATATATATATATATATATATATATATATATACGTTCATATTTTTCAAGTTTATCCATCAATACATTAATATCAAAATACACACAGAATGAATATACACTATATATATATATATATATATATATATATATATATATATATATATATATATATATATATATATGTCAATTCTATGTGTATACTATGTGTATTATTTTTACACAATGCTATTTATCAATTATATAGTGAGGGTACAGCCTGCCAACCAAAGCAGAAAGTCAAGATTTCATTTGCAAGTTCTATATTTAACCCAGTAACTTTACAAAACAGCACGAAATCTGTACATGGACAGCAACTTTATACTCGCGGGACATCACTGCATACAAATATGTGTTTTATTGTAGTAGAATCTAACAGTATGATGACATTCATAGTTAAAATGTCATTAAGAACTTGGAAAATAATTTACTAATTTCTCAAATTTATTCAGATTTAACAAATTATATTCATTATATAAATATCTGATGTGAAATTTAATGAAATTTAAAAAGCCCCATTTCTCCATAACAAATGATATGTAATAAGTGTAGGAGCAAATTATGTTTGAACAGACATAGGTCTAAAATTCTAGGTTTTGTTTTGCTGAGTACAATTGCCTCGCTCTTTAAAAGGGTTAAACAAAAGCGTTTTTTCTGACACTATAGTGCCCTGCAGGTGCCCCCACCCGCTGGGCATGAAGGGGTTAAAACCCCTTCAGCAGCTTACCTTTATCCAGCGCCGGGCTCCCTTGGCGCTGGTGACCTCTCCTACCATCCAACGTCAACTCCCTAGTGGAGCAGAATGCACATGCACAATGCTTTCTTTTGGACGCTCTGCTCAATGGATGCAAAATTTGCATCCAGCATCGCAGATGCGCCTCTAGTGGCTGTCAGGAAGACAGCCACTAGAGGCTGGATTAACCCCAAATGTAAACTGCTATGTTTACATCTGAAGGGTTAAAACTTGAAGGGCCTGGCACCCAGACCACTTCATTGAGCTGAAGTGGTCTGGGTGACTATATAGTGTCCCTTTAAATATTTTTTCTACCAATTTACACATTTGTAAGCAATTCCACTAGCACTTTTTATAGACGATATTTTATGTTCGACAAAAGAGCATAACTTATGTATACCATGAGAGTTACAAGTTAAAGAGATTTTAAACATTAAACCCACTTCATCTTAATTAAATGGTTCTGGTGTATAAGCACTGTAACATTTGTGTGGCAAAGTAAGACATTGCCATTACTGATAAATGGCAATGTTTACATTTTGCCATAACCATGCCTCTAGTGGCTGTAAGAGTTACAGCCAGAAGAGACACTTATTTAAGACTTTCAATTATAAGGACGTCTCAGCATTTGGCAACATCACACACAGAATGATGCCGCCAAACTCTGAATGGACTCTGGTTCTCTATGAGAAAAATCTTATTAACAGCTTAGAGATTGTGATTAATGCCCAGTAGGTACCCAATGTTTCTCTATGATTGTTTCTCAACAATCATTCGTCCAGAGCTAGATAAAAGGGGAATTAAAAAAAATAAATAAATAATAATAAAAAAAAAAACAACAACAACTTTGTTCCGCTTTTTTTTTTTTTTGGGAGATAACTTAAATTTGCCAAGCAATGCACTATCATTAAAAAAACACATTTGTATGTTAGAGAGTTTATTCAAGGTAATTGTAAGCTCATGTGAAAAATTACTTTTTGGGGAACATTTTTGTACAAAAGAAGTGAGATGTATGGTGTTTGGGTTAAAATTAGTTGTACGAGCAGCTTGAAAAATGTCTGCAAAAGTCTTAGGTGTGAAGACTTTTGGATCAACAGCAAAAACATATGTGAGGAAGGCTGAACTTGATGGACACAAGTCTCTTTTCAGCTATGTAACTATATATGTAACTATGTAAAGACTGATGCAAACCGTGGGAAGAATGTAGAGATACATAGCATGCAGAATCATTTGTGGCTTTGCATTTTCAAACACATATTAGAAGGAACACTTTAGGCACTAGCGATTTCATATTATTGAATTGGAGTACCTTGGGTTCCCTGGTCTTTCCATTGATTGTTAAACTGTTATCGGGCACTTAACACTAAAAAGGGTCCATTTCCACAAACATTCAAGACCCTACTAAAGGTGTGGCTATGGCAGAGATAACACTTCGAGCCCTACTGATTCATACCTGCAATAGGCATTATGATAGGCTTATGTGGTAAGCTATCGCTCTCAGACATTCAGAGCTACACATTGCTTCCTCATTAGCCAGAGCAGAGAAGACTGGATTTGATGCTGTTGACGCATTTGTAACGAAGCCCCTATACTCCGGCTGAGTATATCCGCTTAAGAGTGTGATATTGCTCTAGTATCCCCAAGCATCAGCCAAAACTTGATGAAGGGTAAATTGGACTGGTTTATTCAGGCAAAATGTACCGCTATTTATACAAGGACCCCCAGCATGGGGACTCTATTTATTCAGTCCTAAGCCGGCCTCAGGCGTCTGGGAGATAATTGAGCTGATAACCGGTAAACTAATTATATCCCGGAAACAGAAGCTACACACAAATACCCCCAAAACAGCCCGAAAACAAAATGTTATCCCTAAAAGTCATATATCCCCTGAAAGAGGGGATCAGAGTGCCCGTTCTGTTAAAAAAGCGCTCTGTTCCAGGAGAAATTGTCCAAACGTCACTCGATTAACTTTTAGACTGACCGCTGTTAAAGGGACACTATAGTCACCAGAACAACTACAGCTTATTGAATTTGTTCTGGCGAGTAGAATCATTACATTCAAGCTTTTTGCTGTAAACACTGCCTTTTCAGAGAAAATACAGTGTTTACATTACAGCATATTAATAACTTCACTGGCCACTCATTAGATGGCTGTTAGAGATCCTGCCTGGGTCATTGCTGCCTAAAATGCATCCAAACATTCAGTGTCTCCTCCCTCTGCATGCAGACACTGAAGTTTCCTCAGAGATTCATTGATTCAATTCATCTCTATGAGGTGATGCTGATTGGCCAGGGCTGTGTTTGAATTATGCTCGCTCTGCCCCTGATCTACTTCCTTGTCAGTCTCAGCCAACCCTATCGGGAAGCACTGTTATTGGATCAGGCTACCACTTCTGATGATGTCAGCAGACAGCTTGTTTTTCTGAGGCAGACAGGGCAGAGCCAGCAGCTTCAGGCTTGAATACAGTAAGATTTGTACTATATTTATGGAGGCAGGAGAGGCCAAAGGGGGCTAGATGGTGGTTTTAACACTATAAGGTAAGGAATACATGTTTGTGTTCCTGACCCTATAGTGATCCTTTAAAGTTCTTCCCGAAAATATTTCCAGGTGGTCATAATACTGTTTAAGTTTTACTGCAAAAAAATGAACATATTTGTAATCAGTGATGTCTCACGAGTACAACAGTACCCCCAATTAACAGGTTTTATGGTGTTTTAGAAAGTTACAGGGTAAAATATAGAACGTTCCATTTACAAATTGAAATTTGCCAGAATAGTAATGTTACCTTTGAGACAGTGTGGTAGCCCAGGAATGAGAATTGCCCCCATAATGGCATACCATTTGAAAAAGTAGACAACCCAAGGTATTAAAAGTGGGGTATGTTTCGTCTTTTTTAGTAGCCCAGTCTTTCTTAGTATCCACTTAGTCACAAACACTGGCCAAAGTTAGCGTTCAATTTTGTTTTTGTGTGAAAAAAGCAAAAAACTAATATTTGGCCAGTGTTTGTGACTAAGTGGATACTAAGAAAGACTGGGCATACCCCACTTGCAATACCTTGGGTTGTCTACTTTTGCAAATGGTATGCCATCATGGGGGTAATTCTCATTCCTGGGCCACCATACGCTCTCAAAGGCAACATAACCAATCTGGCAAATTTCAATGTCAAAAAAATGAAATGCAAGCCTTATATGTGACTCTCTAACTTTCCAAAACACCATAAAACCTGTACATGGGGGGCTACTGTTATTCTCGGGAGACTTCACTAAACACAAATATTAGTGTTTTAAAACAGTAAAACATATTACAACAATAATATAGTCCATAAAAGTTCTGTTCGTTTGTAAAAAATGCAAAATACGTCACTTTTACTTAAAATATCATCGTTGTAATAAAATTTATCATTTTGAAACACTAATATTTGAGTTCACCGAAGTCTCCCGAGTAAAACAGTACCCCCTATGTACAGGTTTTATGGTGTCTTGTAGAGTTACAGGGTCAAATATAGTGCTTGCGAATTAAATTCTCTTCACTTTCTCCCTGTGTTGTCAGGCATGTCAATCAAATTTTAATTAATCAAATCACATAATTATGTTAAAAGATTACTTAAATATACACGTAGAATTTTAATATATATGCATTTATAGGTATTTAAATTCTACGTGTATACTAATGTAATCTTTTCTGTAAAACAAATATATATACTTGCGGTTATTTGTATTTTATATAGATAGATATATATAGAATGTCATTCTAAGTGTATTTTGTTACATATATATACACACACACATATATTAATAACAAAATACAGTTAGAATGAAATTACATATGTATATATAATTTATATTAAATTTTGATTCAATTTTTATTTATTATTGTAATTATACGTATATATATATAATATATGTGTATATATCTATTATATATAAGTAAAGTCATTCTAAGTGTATTACTATTATATGTACTTATATTATTAAAATACATTACGTATTTATTTTAAACATGTTTAATTTTTTTTTTCATTTCCCACTAGCAGGGGGACTGTCTGACATTTCAGACAGTGCCCCTGCTGGCAGATCCACAGCCAGCTATAGGGGGCCATGTGATCGCTCATTGAGACCGATCACATGGCCCTCGGGGGCCTCATTTGCCAGGGGAGGATCGCGGCAGAGGTAAGTCCACCGGACCTCCTGGGGCTCAAAGCCGTTACGGCGTTTTATGCCAACGCAACGGCTTTAAAGCCCTTTTAATGCGGGACCCCCATAGAACGCCGTAACGGCGTTAAGGGGTTAAAGGGACACTGTAGGCACTCAGACCACTTCAACTCATTGAAGTGGTCTGGGTGCCAACCTTTTTTTATAAACTGCAATATTTACCTTTCAGGGTCAAGCCCTCATCTGGTGGCTGTCTATGAGAGAACCACTGGTGGGACTTACGGCTTCTTAGACGACTTTTGGTCTTCTAAACGACGCTGGACGTCCTCACGCTATGCATGAGGATCTCCAGCGTCGCCAGAATATCCATAGGAAAGCATTGAATAATGCTTTCCTATGGGTAGGTGTAATGCATGCGCGCGGCTATTGACGCGCATTAGATCTCCCCTGCCGGCGGGCCTCACCCAGTGCCGAGGGATATCAGCGCTGGATTCCAGTAAGCGTCTGAAGGAGTTTTAACCCCTTCAGCAACGTGGGATGTGGGGCACTCCAGGATGCTCTATTGCCAGGAAAACGGGTTTGCTTTCTTGTTACTGTAGAATCCCTTCAAGTTGATTTGTTTTGATGCCTATAGTGTCCCTTTAAGATTGAGAATCACTGAATGTGGAATGTAAAGCAAACTAAAATACAAGATTATTTAGCATATAAAAAAAAAAAAAACACATACAACGTTTCAGTAATATAGTAATATGCCCATAATACATAAAGAACTATTTTATTCCACGTTTCCTCTGTGTTAAACTATACAATAAAAAGAAAACCTTGCGAAGACAATGAAATCTACAAAATAAATACTGTACCTAGTGATCTTACACTGAATTATATAGTGATGGGTTTATGTTTATTCACTGAAGATACTTTTAGATTTAACAAGATATAGCTATTAGTGGGCCTGAATGGCTTAATGGCTGGATATAAATCGAATTAACATGCCCTCATGCTGCCATGACCTTATAAGCCACACAAACACAGCTCTCTCCATCACCATCCGGCTACACTCGGCCAAATGACAGCTCAGTGTCACCAGGACCACCGTGCCCTGTTACCTGAGCTGCGACTCATTCGTTTTTCCCACCCTGGTGGGAGCTTCTCCTCATCCGCCATCTTGCCTCCTGCGTCAGGTCGGGAACCGCCTCTCAAGGCGAACGTTTTAGATCGGCGCTTTCTATTGGCTGAAGTCTGCCTAACTCGCAGCGGCAGCAATCCAACGCAGCGCGCGACATATTCAACTGGCAACGTCACTCGGCGACGCTCTGGGCAGCTAGTAAACGGCAATGAGGAGGGGGGGTGGGTATGCGCATTGTCAACCAGAGTGCGCATGCGCGAGGATTTCACCAAGCTGCTATGTGATCAAGGATGTTACTAGTTTTAAACAGAAAAGTAGGCATGTTTCCCTGGTGGTCTAGTGGTTAGGATTCGGCGCTCTCACCGCCGCGGCCCGGGTTCGATTCCCGGTCAGGGAACAAACATTTTTTTCTTTTTCACACATCCCTTACAATTAACAGCGAATACCAAGTGTTTACTCGCTAAATGGAGATTGAATAGTGAATTGAAAATTAAATAGTAGAAATCGCGGGGATATTTACTAAAACTGTTAACCGTGTATGCTATGGTGACAATACTGTAATTTTGTTTTACTGAAAACGTGCAACATTGTACAGCGCTACGGAATGTGATGACGCTATATAAATAATAAAATAATAATATCAATATCTTGTTTTGTTTTTTTTTCGAAATCCGATCTTTGTCGTCGACCATGCAATACTTGTAATGTTAAGCAGAATAAGTTGGCGCAACGGTAACAGAACTGGAAATTGCTATGAATAAATATTAAAAATAATGCAGCAATATACAAGGAGTTCTGATATACACAATCTCCAAAGAAATTTAAAATATAAAGTAAAAGATGAAAGTGCTCAAATCGATACGTTGAATGGCACTCAAGGGTGTAATTATAAACAAAGTGTATAAAACATGCACAATACCACCCAAGTAGATGCAGTAGTGTGTAACAATACAAATGTAGCCAGTGAATTACCAGCAGGTGTATCAAGGTACCATGGAGTTAGATAGAAAATATAACCAGTAAACATATACTTGCACTTGCATAGATCTTTCAAGGGCAGTCCGATCTAAAATATATAAAGACACAGACCTAGTGCAATAATGTTAACAGAAACTATAAAGGTAACTGGGGAAGTTACCACTCGAGACTATCAGGATCCAGGAGGATCAGCCCCTTGTGAACGTGGGATCCAGATTGTGGTTAGCTGTATAAACTCACTCTCTGCCTAAGTGTAGAAGTAAAAAGTATTTGTAGCTTAATTCAAAGTAGGTACCGCCAAATGTTTAAAGAGCATATAAAAGACTTCAGCAGACAACTTCACTCATGCTTAAGAAAGCCCTGGAGGGGGCGAAACGCGTAGCACATGCTGAAACCGAGAAGTAGCTGTACTGACAAGGAGAGTCTGTGACGAGCGAGGATACGAAGTGTGATAGAACTTCTACGGTTTATCCACGACCTATCTGGACTGAGTTTACTCTATTCTATACAGCAGCAGTGACTTATTTTATACTTACCTACTTTTGCCGGCGTTGACTCCACCCCCTTTGTAACATCATCGGAATGGCCGATTTTTTTGCCAATCCAATGCTTTTCATAGGAAAAGAATTGGATTGTCTAAAATTGGTAGGGGGGCGGGGCCAAATGCCATTTTGGCAATCAGGACCTCATCATAGAGATGGATTGAATCAATGCATCTCTATGAGGAAAATTCAGCGTCTCCATACAGAGCGTGAGGACGCTGAATGACAGGGCTGCCTACTGTGCAACCCTAAACCAGGAAGCCCCTCCAGTGGCCATCGAAGGAGTGGTCACTTGCAGGTGTTCCTAAGGGTAATGTAAACACTGCTTTCTCTGAAAAGGCAGTGTTTACATGAAAATGCATTAAGCTGTAGTTGTTCTGGTGACTATAGTGTCCCTTTAAAAAAAATGCAAACACTGCTCAATGCTAAATAATTTTTTTTTATTTTTTTTTTAATGTGTGGGTGTTTTTTACATTTAAAAATTGGGGGAGGGTGCCAAATATAACAGCCAGGCCAGGTGCCAAATGCTCCAGGTATGAGAAGCCTGTGACTGGCCCACGTAATGCCCCTGCGACGTGATTTCAGGGCGTGGAAGACCTGGAGCTTCACCTGGCGCTGTATTCAAGGTACGTAAAACTTTTTTTTTTTTATGTTTGATTGTAATAGGTGCAGGGGGTCCTTATGTATGTGTCTGTAATGGATACGATATACTCTGACTGAGTATATCCATTGGAAGGTTCTCCCTGTGGCGGACCACTCGTTAAGGGACCCGTGTGTAACCACCAAGGCTATACTTTCCCTTCTAAGTGTCCCATTCAGCGCAGTAGTCAGTGATTATAGCTCGCAGAATAGCTGTAGAGCATAGCAGTGTTACAGCCTTCTCCCCCCCCCTCCCTTCTCCCCCATACATTGGTCGAGCTTTAATGCTGGGAGAAGATCTGAGTTTATTAGGCACAGCACAGTCATTTACATACGGACCCCCAGCATGGGGTCCCTATTCATTGTACAAAGATCCTGACCTGGTGCCTCAGTGTCTGGGAGATAACCGAGTTTCCCTTCTCATTATAAATATGCTATTGTGTTAATCCTGTGTGCTTCCCCATATGAATTGGGTATTTGTATTAGATTAAGTTTGATGTACGTTTGATGTAATGAGAGCCACAAGTTCCTTTGTAAAGGCAGTAACTAGTCACAGTGGGGCAGAGGTGTGGATACCTTCCTCTGAAAGGAGCGGAAGAGGCAAAGTCAGAGGGTGTGATGAGCCACCCCACAAGACGTCTTACCCACAGCCAAAAAAAATGCTCTCTCTGGTGCTACCTATGTGGAGATATCCAGAGGAGAGAAACACAAGCCCCCTGGAGCTATAAGTCTGCTTCACAGCTTCGTCGCATGGAAGTCTGTGCTGGCCAATAGGAGAAGGGCTACCATTTAAACTGGGTTTGTGCACTTTCTCCCGATTGGCAGGCGAGACACATCCCCTCCCTGAGTGCCGATTGGCTGCCGCGTGGGTTAGGCGGGAAATTTTAATCACCGGATGAAACCAAGTGATTCAGTGGAACTATTTTTGGTGATGTACAGAGCTTCGAGCCCAATCTTTATATGACGATTTCACGGGCTCTGTACAACCGATAGCTCCGCTATTTGCAGGAATCGCAGCTGGGACCAGGAGCTATTTGGGGATATATAGGGGGATGAGTTACTGTATTGTGTGTATTTTTGTGGTTTTTGGTGTGTTCAGCTTTCTGTTCCAGGAGATACCATTATCTCGCAAACACAGCGGCGCCTGGGCAGGCGTATGTTTTCGTGTTACTTTGAATGGAGACCCCCTGCTGGGGGTCTGTGCATTAATACCGTGTATCTTTCCTGCAATAAACAGTTCTTCACCCTTCACTAAGTCTCGGCTAGTGTGTAGGTGATACCACTATTGCCTTTCTGCAAGGGTCTATAATCACTGGCTAGCAGCTATAATCACTCTAGGGCTGGGCCCAACTAGGAATGGGCTACCACAGGCGGTAATAACCCATCTTTGAGAGAGTATACCGCCACAGAGGGGATGATAGCATTTTTCAGGGGGCGGCAAAAAACGCCGCCCCCAAATGCCCAGGGCAAATGCCTAGTTAGCCTCGTGGCTAACAGCAAGGTGGAAGAAGTTCTCAGTAACCCCAGTCAAGCTTCAGCATTAAAGGGTCCTTAAAAGCAGCTAGGAAGCGGTCCTGGCAGAGTACTAAGTCACATAGTCAAACTTTAAAGTGTGTCATGGGATCGTATACCAACTTACAGGAAATGCTGAATCTCACAGAGAAAGGTACAACATATATGTATTAACAAGCCTTAGAGTGGCCGGACTTAATGTAAGAAAGATAAAGAAAAAGTCAGTAATAACCATGGTCAGGATTATAGAAATACGGATAAAAGAATAAACAAGCTGGGTCAGGATACCAGTAATACACAAAGTCAAATGCAAGCCAAGGTCAATATCCGGATATCAAGATATACTTACTATAAGCACCAAACTTGTATCTGAACAGAAACCATGAATGAGCACTGAATAAGGGCTTTAATGATCATTATATAGTCTTACATATGTTTTGATTGGTCCATGTCATCTCTATGACTTCAAAACGTATACTAATGGGGTTGGCTAGATGACATGGTCACTTTAAGGGCAGGTGTGAAGTCACATCATTTAAACTACATAAGTACGAGCCATTCAAACAGACAGGGTCCAACTAAATTCAGTGAAGTAGCAGCGTCTGTTGAATTTGACCCACACAGACCCGGAGGAGTGGTTTGCCAGCACCAAATTGATAAGTATATACTGTTCACTTAGCCCAACCTCTGAAAAACATCCATTATCCCTCCTGCACCAAACATTACAGTTGGCACAATGCAGTCGGACAGGTAGGGTTCACCTGGTATCCACCAAAATCAGACTCACCCATCAGACTGCCAAACAGAGAAGCGTAATTTGTCACTTCACACAACACCTTTTCACTGCTCCAAAGTTACACCACTCGATCTGGGACATGATATTGTACTTGGTGATGTGAAGGCCATGGAAAACCATTTCATGAAGCTCCTATCGCACTGTTTTTGTGCTGATATTAATAACAGTGGAAATCTGTAAATCTTCAGCTATGGAATCAGCAGTCCATTTTTAGGCACCATATGCCTCAGCACTCAGTGACCTTGCACTGTGACTTTAACCCCTTAAGGACGGAGCCAAATGTACACATTGTGAACAAAACAAAATGTAAACAAAACCTGGCATTTGCGCTACATGTCTGTCCAACCGTAATACACCTCTTTCATAGTAAATGCACCCACCCTTATTATATATCATTTTATTCAGGGGAAACAGGGCTTTCATTTAATATCAAATATTTAGCTATGAAACATAATTTAATATGAAAAAAATGGGAGAAAATACGATTTTTTTGATTTTTTTAGTTCTAAATTGCATTTTAAAGGTCAGTGTCATAATACTCTTTGATTTTACTGCAATAAAATACACATATTTGTATTTAGTAAAGTCTCACGTGTAAGACAGTACCCCCTATGTACAGGTTTTATGGCGTTTTGGGAAGTTACAGGGTCAAATATAGCACGTTACATTTGAAATTGAAATTCGCCAGATTGGTTACGTTGCCTTTGAGACTGTATAGTAGCCCGGGAATGAAATTTACACCCATAATGGCATACCATTTGCAATAGTAGACAACCCAAGGTATTGCAAATGGGGTATGTCCAGTCTTTTTTAGTAGCCATTTGGTCACAAACACTGGCCAAAGTTAGCGTTAGTATTTGTTTGTGTGTGAAAAATGCAAAAACGCCAATTTTGGCCAGTGTTTGTGACTAAGTGGCTACTAAAAAAGACTGGACATACCCTGTTTGCAATACCTTGGGTTGTCTACTATTGCAAATGGTATGCCATCATAGGGGTAATTTTCATTCTTGGGCTACCATAGGGTCTCAAAGGCAACGTAACCAATCTGGCGAATTTTAATGTGAAAAAAATGAAACGCAAGCCTTATATTTGACGCTGTAACTTTTGAAAACACCATAAAACCTGTACATGAGGGGTACTGTTGTACTCGGGAGACTTCGCTGAACACAAATATTTGTGTTTCAAAACAGTAAAAAGTATCACAGCAATAATATCGTCCGTGTAAGTGCTGTTTGTGCATGAAAAATGCAAAAAACTTCACTTTTACTGGCGATATCATCGTTGTAATACATTTTACCGTTTTGAAACACTAATATTTGTGTTCAGCGAAGTCTCCCGAGTAGAACAGTACCCCCATGTACAGGTTTTATGGTGTCTTGGAAAGTTATAGGGTTAAATATAGTGCTAGCAAATTAAATTCCCTTTACTTTCGCATGGGTTGTCAGGCAGGTCCCGCTAATTGTAATTAATTAAGATACCTAATTATGTAAAAATATTACATAAATATATATGTAGAATTAATATATGTATATATATACGTATGTGTATATATATGTATATATCTATATAATTTTTTAAAATTTTTTTTATTTATATATAGGTATATATATATATAGTGATATATACGTATATATTTATGTATATAGATATATTATTTCGTTCTACGTGTATTTTGATATATATATATATATATATATATTAATTTCACAAAACAGTTAGAACGAAATAACACACATCTATATATTTTTTAATTATTTATTTTTAATTATTTTTTTAATTTTATTTTTTAACGTATTTACATTTTATTTTTTTTTATATTATATATAAATATATATATAACAATAATTATATATATATTTAATCAGTATCAGTCTACGTGTAATTTGATATTAATATATATATATAATTATATATATATTAATAGTAAAATACACCTAGACGGTGTATGTGTGTATGTATATGTGTATATATATACTTAGATCATATATATATAATATATACATATGATCTAAGTATATATAATTATTTTTTTTTACACCATTAACTTATTTTTATTTTATTTTCAGCCAGCAGGGGGACCACCTGTCATTACAGGCAGCCCCCCTGCCGGCAATACAGAAGCCAGCTATCCCCGGCCATGTGATTGTGGGGTCCTCGCTAGGACCCCACTCTCACATGGCTGGGGGGCTTCAACGAGGACGGATGTGCCGCGGGGGGCTCCCTGGGAGTCCCCCCACCGCGATCGCCGGCGTGGGACCGCCGGCGACCGGGTAAGTTAACAAAAACCGGAGGGCGTACAATTACGCCCGGCGGCGTTTAGAGCCGCCTATTAGAGGGCGTAATTGTACGTCCTCCGGTTTTAAGGGGTTAAGTGGCCTTTTGCTTCGTGGCTGAGTTGCTGCCGTTCCTAAACAGTTCCACTTTCCAATCAAACCACTTACAGCTGACCATGGAATATCTAGCAGGGATCCAATTTTTTGAACTGACTTATTGCAAAGGTGCATCCTATCACAGTAACACGTTTGTATTCACCGAGCTTTTCAAAACAACCCATTTCTTTTACACATGTATGTAAATGCTAACTGCATGCAGGGACGTATTAGCCATGAGGCAAACAAGGCATTTGCCTTGGACGGCATTTTTCAGGGGGCGGCAAAAAACGCCGCCCCCAAATGCCCAGGGCAAATGCCTAGTTAGCCTCGTGGCTAACAGACATGCCAAGCGGGCGGGCGGCGCTGGCAGGCGGCTGGCGAGGGAGCACTTCCCCTGAGCTGAATCATCATCTTCTGGCTCCCATCCTCACTCTGCGGTGCGCGAGGGAGCTGAGCAGTCAGCTCAGGGGAAGTGCTCCCTCGTCAGCCGCCCGCACAGCCGCCAGCGCCGCCCAGCCCGACCGGCAGCCACTGGACCACCAGGGAGAGAGAGACCCCCCCAGCACTCCCAAAGGTAAGGAGGCTGGGGGGATTTAAATTTAAAAAAAAGTTAATGTGTGTGTGTGTGTGTCTGACTGTGTGTGTGTGTGTGTTTGTGTCTGACTGTGTGTGTGTTTGTGTCTGACTGTGTGTGTGTGTTTGTGCCTAGGGCAGCACAAAACCAGGATACACCACTGACTGCATGGCTAGGCGCTTAGTTTTATACACCTGTGGCAATTGGTCTGATAGAAAAACCTGAATTCAATAATTAAGAAGTGTGCCCCAATATTTTTGTCCATCCAGTGTACATGAAACCCAGTATTAATATGTTCTTGTTGAGTTAATAAATCAGTGCTTGTTTTACCCTCACTAAGTCTCGACTAGTGTACAGGGATGTGAGCTATATTCACACCACTGTACTATATGGCTGGAAGGAGAAAACTAGTGGAGGTAACTGCCTTGAGTACCTGAACTCCCTACAGTTTTTTAAAAGAAAAAGAGAGTGGGAATGAGCAAACAATTACTCATTCTTTCCACCCTGAGAAGACCAAATCTTTCCCACTCACCCAGTTTGTAGCGTGTGGAAAACAGTGCACTGCAATACTCAGCCAAGCACAGTGAAATCACAACAATGAAATGCATTGAAAAAAAAGAGGAATTTGAAAACAGGGGATTTGTAAAAAAAATAAAAGGAAGTAGCGAGTGAACAATTGATGATCCTCTCAACTGTTTTATTTTGGAAGAACCAAAATGTTTTGCCTTGCAAGTCTAACAGGGTTATTTACTAAAGTGAAAATTCAAAGTGGATTCAAATTGGATTTTAAATTCAAGGAAAAAATAGCAGTACTGGAAAAATGCTATAAGTCTGTTAGGTTTCCAGTTCAGCTACTTTGGCCATAAAGTGGCACTGTCATTATCTGGGGATTTTGCTGAATTTGCTTAGACCCCCAAATGGAGACCTCGCCCGGGAAAACGTTCAGTGGCCCGGGAAAATGCACAAGAGTATAGCATTAAGGTCTATGAAGAATCCCATGAGACTGGGAGATCCTCTATAGGCAGAGCCAGTTCCCTGCACCTGTCACTGGCGATGGCTGTAGGGATTGACACTGTAGCTCCACCTAGGGTCAATGAAAATCAGGCGTTGGAAAAATACCCAAGACTAGTAATTAGTCCCTACTTTGTTATATGTTTTTAGTTAGAAATAGATGAAAAATGGAAAACAAAAAACAAAGACAGAGTAAGAAAGAGGAAGAGATGAGGAAGCGACTGGGAAAAGAAAAGTATGGGTGACAGTGCCACTTTAAATTTAAACTCGCTTTGAATTTACTTTAAATTCTCACTTTAGTGAATAAGCCTGTAATTGTTTGCACATCTCACGCACGACATGCTTGAAAATGAGAGAAATCTAAATTGTAATCATACTCATAAAACACTTTCTAAATTAAATTACTTTTAAGTTGAAAGCTAATTTTCAATTTTTTAATCCATTTGACCTTACAGGCTATTAAAAAGCCCTATTGTCTATTATCTTATCTATATAATATCTGTGGATAACTGTTTAAACTTCCTGGGGGGACATTTCTGGAGATGCAGGTTCTTGCTCTGACTTTATCCTTCAAAAGTCATTATGTCTATGAACTAGTCTGTAGATTGAGGTTGGTTTTAATGTTAACTGCCACAGTGCACAACAGCTCCTTCTTAACCAATGGTATATCTCTGTGCAGTATCTAGCAATACTAAGTAAATAAGATTTAACGATATCATGTGAAAAGTGCCTGTACTATCAATCAAATAGACTTGAATGTTTAGTAGATAATTGAAATGATTCTGAATGCATATCCTGACTTTAAAGAACTGAGAAAAGTATTTAACTTCTATTAAGCACTTTAATATCAGTTGAATACATGTTATCACATTAGACATTTAGCTGGCTGTTTGCAGAACTTGTATGCAAATCTCTGCTGAGTACTATACAGATAAGCAAAAACAAAACTTTTTTGGGAAACTCATCTGATTATTCTACACCTATTATTATAAAAAAAAAAAAAGCACTTCTAGCACTGAGAAGATTATCAGTATTTATTTTGGCACAATTATGAAATAATTCATTTTAACTTTGGCATGCTATGAATACAGCACACATTCAGAATTGAAATGCTATTGATATGATAATATTGAATTAAAGGAACAAATTGTAGTAAGAAGGGGTATGGAAAATAAAAAAAATAAAAAAATCTATTTCTCAATAACATCTTAGCCCAATATACTGATGCTGGCCAAAAAGTAATTTAATGTTGGGGCTCCTGCCTAAAACTTTGGACATTGAATGTTTTATTAACGAATCTCCAAATAATTAAATCCAAATGGAAAAAACTCAGTTGAGTAAAAATCGAAACCAACCTGAAAATATTCTCTAACTGAGCAATTGTCAGAACCTTTTTTCCTCCATTACTCTATTTGGAAAAATTCAGAGCTTAGTATATAATCCTGAGTGTGATGGAGCTCCCATACTTTGACTGAGTATCTCTGCTACGTGTGCTATCAGGGATCCTGGAGCCCTATTTGCCAAAGCTTGTGTCAGGAAGAACCGGTGGTCCAACACACAGAAATAAGTAAAACACGTAACAAATACAAACAGTAACAACGTATTACCGGGCCTTAGAATGGCCGGAATTAACGTAATAGAATAAACAGTCACGAGCCAAGGTCAGAAATACAGAAAGGAACAAATACGGAAAGAACGGAAAGAACAGCCGAGGTCAGAAATACGGGAAGTCAAGCCAAGCCAAGATGACAAACCAATAATCAGAATCAGCAACGCGCTCCCGGATAACCAACCGGATGGAAACCACGACAGGGCACTGAACAACTGCAGGTTTGGATTTAAATAACCCAGTAAATCCTGCTATTGGCTGATTTTTGTCCCATGACCCCAAAATGTGTGTGCACAGCGAAAACGTGACACCGCACGCACGTTCACATCACTAGTGACGTTATTTTGGGCGATGTTAATATATAGCGCCGCCTTACATCAGCCAACGTCCTTCCTAACGCTGGACTTGGCCGCTGAGTTACAAACTGCACAGAGGGAGAGGCTCTGGAGGTAAGGTGAATAACCTATCCCTCCTTTAGTGTGACCGCATCGATCTGGTGCGGTCACACTGAGGTGCCGATCAAGCACCGTGACAGCTTGACTGGGGTCACTGATGGCCTTTTTCACTCTGGACCAAGCTACTGTAGGTCTGGAAACCCTTTCCCCAGGAGTGCAATAATCATAGCCCTTTCCTCAAACACCAGACAACACTTGGTGCTTGTTAAAAACAACAACTTTTATTGAAAACAGCATATCTATTTATACCCCCAACAGCCTTATTTACATACAGTAGGATTATCGTGGTACCCAACAGAAGTATGGACTTGGAATAGTAACCAATTACACTACATATCCTAAACCAACCAATAGCAGTAAAGAAAGACTTGGGATAGCAACCAATCACACTACAAAGCTTACAACCAGTGTGAATGAAGCCCTATAATTAACAGGATGGGTGGGGACAGACAATAGCAAGGGATGAGAACCCCATGGGGGATTTAAAGGAGTGGCAAGTAAGCCACTTGGAACTGGTCTGGAAGTGTCCCTGGAACAATGGAACAATGCACTACTGAACTGAAGGAACTACCTTTAGCACCCAAAGTATAATTTTAAGACATTCTTATGCCCCACTGTAGCATCTACAATGAACCATAAGAAAATAACAATGAAACAATAATAAGAAATGTGACAAAGAAAATGACAGAAATATGTTCTCTCATTGTACAGGTCCCAACCAGTCAGAATGGCACATGGACTGCAGAGTATATGCAACCAGAGGGCCTGAATACTGACTAAGGCATAAGATGTTAATGCACATACATATTCCTTCCTAAAAATTAACAGGGGGAGGGAGAGGGGGTGGAGCTGACAATCCTGATGTGGCAGAGCTTCACTACATGAATGGAGTATCTCCACCAGAACAGCTCTCCTAATCCCGCAAAGTCATTAGTGAGTAATAGCAGCTAACCCAAACATCAGTTGAGACTTGATGAAAGGTAAAAAACAAGAACATTGTATTAGGGATTTACACACTCTTTTAAACACAGATCCCCAGCATGGCATTGTTAACTTCACAATAGAGATCCTGTTCAGCGCTGAGTTACTGTTTCCTGTTCCCGGCTGGACTGACAGGAAGTGCACACTGAGTGTGCGCCTTCCTATCACTCCGGCCCGGCACCGCGGACCGGATAGGAGCTCGGCCACGCTACAGGGGAGGTGAGGGGAGGGGGATTGAAAAGAACAGGGGGTGGATTGAGAAGAGGGGGGGGATTGGAAAGAACAGGGGGATTGGAAAGAACAGGGGGATTGAGAAGAGGGGCTGAAAAGAACAGGGGGGTGGGATTGAGAAGGGGATTGAAAAGAATAGGGGCGGACGAAAAAGAAGGAGGGGATTGAAAAGAAGTGAGGGGGGATTGAAAAGAACAGGGGACTGAAAGAACAGGGGGGGATTGAGAAGAGGGGGGACTGAGAAGAGGGGATTATAAAGAGGGGGATTGAGAAGAAGCAGAGGGGGGATAGAGAAGAAGAGGGGGGATAGAGAAGAAGAGGGGGGGATTGAGAAGAAGAGGGGGGATTGAGAAGAAGAGGGGGATTAAGAAGAGGAGGGATAGAGAAGAGGAGGGGGATTGAGAAAGAGGGGTGATTGAGAAGAACAGGTGGTGTTGGGGATTACAAGAACAGGGATGTGGGGATCAAGAAGAACAGGGGTGGGGATTAAGAAGAATGGGTGGGGGAGTAGGAAGAACACAGGAGGGAGGGGGGAGTAAGAAGAACACAGAGGAGGAGGGGGGATGAGGAGAAATGGGGAGGGAGAAGAACATGTGGGATGGTGGGGGGCTGAGGAGAACACGGGGAGCAGGAGAACACATGGGGGAGTGAGAAGAACACAGGGAGGGTGGAGGGAGTGAGTAGAACACATGGGGGAGGTGAGGAGAACACATGGGGGGGTGAGAACACAGGGAGGGAGGGGGCTGAAAAGAATACCGGAGGTTTGGGGGGGTGGGGGGATGAGAAGAGCACAGGGAGGGTGGGTGGGTGTGAGAAGTGACTGCTAGGGAAGGGGGGGGAGAGACCACTAAGGGGCAGAGGAGAGCTCTATAGGACAGGGGGCAGGACAGGGAGATCTTTCACACTACGCGCACACACACAATGCATCCCTATACATACACAAACACACAATGCATCCCTACACACACAGAGAAACACACAGTGCACCCATTACACACAAAGACAATGCATCATTTGCACACATACACAGAAACACACAATGCAAACCCTTACACACACATGCAAACACACACACTGCTTCTCTTACATATACACAGAAACACAATGCATTTCTTACACACACTCAATGCACACACTTACAGACACACACCTTGCATCCCTTATGCATACAAACACAGATTCACACAATGCATCCTTTACACACAACCAGAAACACACAATACATCCCTTATACACAAACACACACTGCTTCCACTACAAACAAATACACTGCATCACCTACACAAACTGGTATCCCTATACATAACATACCATAAGCACACACATTAGATCCTCTACAATAACACATAACACATCCCCTACACACTCCACTCCCTGTGAGCGAACTCATGGGTGGAACATGTAGGTTGACTTATAGGTGGGCCTTATGATCATACTCACCGTCAGGCCCTGGGGCCCAGACCTTGAGCTGTTTAAGGGGCCCCCAAAAAATGGAGCTGCTTCCCATTCTACTAGAACTTTGAATTTTGTGACCACAGTTACAGCCTCCAGAGATTCTGTTCCACACCAGACCAGTGGAGCCAAACTGCAGCCCATCATCATCCTCATCTGGTTGTAAGTAGGCAATCTAGTATATTAGTGACACTAATCTATAATTTACCTCACATTAAAGGGACACTATAGTCCCCAGAACCACTTCAGCTTAATGAAGTGGTTCTGGTGTCTATAGTCGGTCCCTGCAGGCTTTTTAATGTAAACACACACTGTGTGCAGCACTGGCGTTAGTTCATATGGCAGATCATATAGGTGGGGCATTGTGATGTCACATGGGGGGGGGGGCGGCAAATTTTTATTTTGCCTAGGGCGGCAAAAATCCTTGCACCGGCTCTGATCCTGGGCAGGTGCACCAGTCTACTGGTGACCCACAGGAGGGGAGTGCACTGATTGCACTGCACTCTCCTCCTGCCCAGACCCATCTTTACCGCAGTGCAAGTGCCCTCTGCCCCTAATTTACAGTGGCTCACACTCACAACAATCAGTGCCTGGAGCCCTTTGCAGAGACGGGAACAAAGAGGTTCTGCGGCAGCTGGCCGTCCTACAAGCATTACATTAACCAGCTGTTCCCCATGCAGCCACAGGTGCCGCTGTGCTGGGAGATTGTGATTACTCTTCACTTCCTCCCAGCCTACAGAGCAGCGCATGGGAGAGAGAGAGGAGGAGGCATGATTTAATCTTACAACAAATCCAGTAAGCAAATCTTTATAAATTTGGGGGGGGTCAGCTCTGTTTCCACAGTTTATTGGTGTTTACTCTGATGTCTGTATTAATATTGAGGGATGTCTAAGTAGTAACATCAGTGTGTGTCAGCAGGGCCAGCGGTTGGGGTGTGCACGCTGTGCGGTCACGCAGGGTGCCATGACAACAGAGGCGCCCGCCGGCCAACACAGCTCACAAGTTGGGGACACCAGCATATTCAATTTAAATGATTTGTTGGTGGTCCACTGGTGCGCACCAGCAGTAGGTGCAGTCAGATTATATCCTCTCCCTCGTGGTTCCGGCGCTCAGTTAGTGAGTCAGAGCACAGGCTCAGAGATTCTCCGCCTGCGCTCTGACAACATTGAAAATCAGAGCCGGGAAGGAGCGGGTATGGCAAAGAGCTACTGATTAGCATAACATCAATATCCGTTATAAAACCAGGAAAAGGTGGGCATGGATGGTGAACTGATTTGGCGGTGCAATGGGCCACTTGACTGGTTTTGCCCCCCAGGCCTAAGGCTGCCAGCCCTCCCCTGGTGACACTGAGACACTAGGAGGCACTTGGAGACCTGAGGACACTGAGACACTAGTGGAAACTGTGAGACAAGGGGTTGTGAGAGACTTGGGAACACTGAGACATTGGGACACTGAACGACATGGGGACACTGAGACACTGGGGAACATGGAGACCCTGTGACACTAGGTACACAGTAGACCCATGTCTCCCAGTGTCCCCTAGTCTCTGTGTCCCCATGTCTCCCAGTGTCCCTGGTGTCTCAGTGTCCCCATGTCTCACAGTGTCCGTGGTCTCCCAGAGTCCCCTAGTCTCCCAGTATCCCCTAGTCTCTCAGTGTTCCCATGTCTCTCCCAGTGTCCCCTAGTGTCTCAGTTTCCCCATGCCTCCCAGTGTCCTAATGTCTCTAAATGTCCCCTAGTGTCCTAATGACACTGGGAGACATGGGGATACAAACATTAGGGGACACTGGGTGACATGGGGACACTGAGAGACATGGGGATACCGTGACACTAGGGGACACTGATATACATGGGCACACTGGCGGACACACGGAGGCAAGGGGACACTGGGCAACTTTGAGAACTGGGAGACATGGGGCACTCCCAGTGTCCTCATGTCTCCCAGCCAGTGTCCCTAGTATCTCAGGGTCCTCATGTCTCCCAGTGTCTCTGATGTCTCTCAGTGTCCGTAGTGTGCCATTGTCCCTAGTGTCTCAGTGTTTCCTAGTCTCCCAGTGTTTTAGTGTCCCAATGTCTTGCAGTGTCCCCATGTCTCCCAATGCCTCAGTGTCCCCTAGTATAAAAGAAAAAATCTCAGGCACTCACTGTGATAGATTTAAACAGGGTTATTGGACACTGCAAGGTTTCGACCTGTGTCCAGGTCTTTATCAAGTCTCCCGTGTCCTCTGTGTATTACAGTGTCCCATATGTATCACAGTGTCTCAGTGTCCCATGTCTCCCAGTGTTCCCTCATGTCTCTAAGTCTCTCAGTGTCCCCAAGTGTCTCAGTGTCCCCAGGTCTCCCAGTGTTCCCTAATATCTCAGTGCACCCATGTCTCAGAGTGTCCCAATATCTCTAAATGTCCCCTAGTGACATGGAGACACGGGGACACAGACACTATGAGACTGGGAGACATGGGGACACAGACATGCCCCTTTTTGGGTATGTTCGCCCCTTTCGACAGTTCTGGTTATGCAATTTGCGTCAGTGGCCCACCCTTTTACCCTGCTCATAGACTTTCTGCTTTACTTGACACGGCAGGGGGTATGGATTTACTTGAAAGATTAAAGTGTGAGATTAGCATAGGGTATGTGTTTTCTCATAACTGCATCCTATGAGTTTCCCTCCAGCACCATCTCCACCAGATACATGATGCTTGGGAGGTAGGACTGTTTTAGTGTTTTTTTTGGTCAATAAGATTTTGTAATTAGGCCCATCATAACTGTCAGCACCAGGTCCACTGGGCTCTTAATCTGGCCCTGCACGCAGGTGCCTCTATGTCTGGGAAATGATCAGATTAAATACTGCTAATTTAATCAATTTCTTGACTCCTAGGCCCCTGACATAAATATCCCTGAAAATAACATTAAAAAAAAAAAATAACCCTTATGACAAAGCAAAGAACACGTGGGTAAACCATTTAGGAGGTAAACCCTTTAGTAGCAATGAGTAACCCAAATAGTAAATAAAACTTCACTTTTAATATATTGGTTAAAATCTTCCTAAGTAATTAATATCCAATCAAATAGGACTAAGAAGATCCTAAAATTATGTCAAAAGAAATTATAAAAATAAATAAATGCAACTGAACTAATTTAGTGATCCTAAAATTAAAAAAAATAATAATAATTAAATAAATAAATAAATATATATATATATATATATATATATATATATATATATCCCTCAAACAAAAGAAAAGGAAAGGGAGAACAAATATGTACAAGTTGGGATAATATGATCGCACCAAACAGACATGTTGCCAAAATGTAACTAAATATTGATGTTACAATTGTATCTTGTTTGTCCAGGGGGAGAATTATATTGTACTGCAGATATACAGGGAACACCTTCTAGGGGCTAGGTAAGAATATTAGAAAGCGATCTCCCAACTAAATTGCATATATAAATAAAAGATAAATGAAATAAAAATTTAAAATAAAAAAGTAATAAATGAAAAAAGAGTTTAGCTGGTAAGGTCAAATAAATCTTAGAGTATGTCGTCCCATATTGGTTAGACCAGCATAAAACTTTATGAATGTCCTGACGCGCGTTTCGCCGTTAAGGCTCTTTCAGGGGAACAGAGTCTAAAGAGGCAGCAGTTTAAAAAGGGTGCCTCTATCCCTCATTGGACCTTCATTCACCAATCAATTTGTGAGAAGGATTGTGGGTAGGGCTCTACTTATTTAGCAGTATTAACCCTTGTTATGTTTTCTCAAGATTGATACCTTGTTTATTATAATTGCATGTTATCATGCTGGATGTGGATCACAGAGATTCGTGTAACTTGATGGCTGTAAAATAACAGCTTTGAATGTATAATGCTTGAATAAGATTAAGAAAAATAAAATATTGCCCTTAGTTGTATGTAATAAATATTAAACTGTTCCATGTATTCAGGTATAACCTTCATGTGATTAAACCCATCGCCAACTTTTGTGAGGGAAAACATACTCTACATTTCTACAAAATCTCTGTTGTGGAAGAAAGGAGCCCTATTATAGTCTCTAGAACATCCTTAGTGTGGTGGGCTGCCTGTTTCCCTGGATAGGTACCTCTTCCAAGCTCGCTTCCTAGCTGTAGCCGGGACACCTGAAGCACTTTAGGCCAGTAACTGCCGCTTGCTTGGGGTCTATCCGGAACTCCCCCACTCTAGAGCAGGGTATCATGCCATAGTTCCTAAGTAATCAAGCTCTCCTGCAGAGTGTATAGCTTACCCAAACTCTAGCTGAGACTTAGTAAAGGGGGAATAAGAACTAGCTTTATTAAGGCAAAACACAAGAATTTATACACAGATTCCCAGTATGGGGACTAACACAAACCCAACCACTCGCCACCTGATAATTGAGTCAGCTCTCGGTTTAACTAATCATCTCTTGGACACAGAAAGTGCAATATAAAAAACACCTCAAAACATACACAATATAGTAGAACTGAGCACCCCCACATGTCATATATTCTCGGAAAGGTCTTTCCATTCTGTCCAAAAAGTGACTGGATTGGATGTGGATAGCCTGATTTGGATGAAATTCAAAGTTTTAGCGGACTGCAGCTATTCTCCATTCCAGAACAGAGTTCCATGGAGTTGGGGTGAAAGTCCCAGTCACCCAAAACAGAGGCATTTCTTTGAATTCTTCCAGTTTGCATCCAGTGTATCTTTGGATGTCTCATCACCTCCTCTATCTCCCCTCCAAAATGCACCCTGCTAGGTGGTTCAAGGACTGAGAGTGCACAGGACAAAGTTTTAGTGGGCCGTAGCTGGAGGTTTGGAGGTAGCTCCCAGTCAGATGTGCCATGCTTCTAAAGCCTCCTTGTGGGTCCACGTTAGGAAGGGTGTAGAAGTGGGGCATGTTCTTTCTAGAGGAGGAGGAGGTTTGGGGAGCTCTGGTCTCGGGTCTCTGGTCCCCTAGTCTTCATGCTTCTCCAGGAGTCCATGGCTTGGGAGCTTATACCACAACTATTGTGTGTTGTGTTTTTGTTGACCATGGGTGTCCACAGTTCAGGCTTCACTTCCTACAATTGGTTTTTCCTCACAAATGTATTCACAATTAGTTAATGCTATAAGGTGCTTCATTCATAAGGGATGTACCACTTGTCCCAGCTAAACTCTTTTTAAAAATGGCCCTCAGCAAGGTGGGTATATTCAGTACTTGCTTATGTAACTTCATTTGAATTACTATGCTTTTCACACTATTCATTTTGGAGCCTATGTGTAGAAAACTACCTTTGTAATGACTCCCCTGAAGCCTTATTCTGCAGCACCAAATTCTTCCTGTGATGGAGCTCCTGTACTACAACAGAGTACCTCCACCCAGTCCACTTCCTCACCATTTACCTGGAACCAATAACGCTTTAGCCCCAGTCCCCTCTGTCTATTCGTCTGCTGCCCCCCTTCCTGGCAGGTATGCAGCTGTGTCTGCAATGTGATAGCTTCTGCATTTATAAAGATGCTTGCACACAGTTCCAGTAGGACCTTACATGCTGTCACATCCTGTTTCTTTCTGCTAAGATGTCTGGCCTTGGCTTCTGGTATCCAGTACTCTTTTTACAACTCTTGTTTAGTTTTTCTTGGTTTTTATGGTTTTCTATTCTATGTCTGGTTTTCTTTATGCTGGATTTTCTGGGTTCATTCCTTTATTCCGTTCCTGGAATTTCCAGTCTCCTGGATTCCTTTAAATGTTTGTTTTTTGTTGCCACACCCGTTCCTTTGCCATTTAAAGTGATTCTCCATTCCCCGGAAAACATATTAGTTTTCCTGTCACTGCAGAACCCTGTAGTGCCCCTCTCCCTCCCACCCCACATCCCAAGTTCCTGAAGGGGTTAAAAGCCCTTCAGTGACTTTCCGGAGTCAAGCGCCGATGTCCCTCGGCGTTGGGTCAGGCTTCGCCTACTCTCCGCACGCGCATTAGACCTCCCCATAGGAAAGCATTATGCAATGCTTTCCTATGGTGCGATCATATTATCCCAACTTGTACATATTTGTTCTCCCTTTCCTTTTTTTGTTTGTTTGAGGGATATATATATATATATATATATATATATTTTTTTTATTATTATTATTATTATTTTTTTTTATTTTAGGATCACTAAATTAGTTCAGTTGCATTTATTTATTTATTTTTATAATTTCTTTTGACATAATTTTAGGATCTTCTTAGTCCTATTTGATTGGATATTAAGATTTTAACCAATATATTAAAAGTGAAGTTTTATTTACTATTTGGGTTACTCATTGCTACTAAAGGGTTTACCTCCTAAATGGTTTACCCACGTGTTCTTTGTTTTGTCATAAGGGTTTTTTTTTTTAATGTTATTTTCAGGGATATTTATGTCAGGGGCCTAGGAGTCAAGAAGTTGATTAAATTAGCAGTATTTAATCTATTTAATCCTATGGTGCAATGCTTTCCTATGGGGATATCGGCGACGCTGAAGGTCCTCACATAGCGTGAGGACGTCCAGAGTCGTATAACACACTTTTCATGTTCTAAGAACACGGAAGTCCCTCTAGTGACTGTCTGATAGACAGCCACTAGAGGAGCTAGAGGAGGACTTAACCCTGCAAGGTAATTATTGCAGTTTATGAAAACTACAATAATTACACTTGCAGGGTTAAGGGTAGTGGGAGTTGGCACCCAGACCACTCCAATGGGCAGATCTAGTCTGTTGTTTCAGTCTGGTCCTGCAAGAAGTGGTCGCCTTACCTCTGCTCCTTTCTTTGCAGGTAAGTACCATGTGTGTTTTATTGTTTATTTAGTCATGCATATCTAGGCAGTTAGTACTTTGGCGCAGTGGTGGGTTGCATACATCTTGGCCATTTTTTATGTCTAGATCTCCAATGTTTTACATATATAGTACTTAGTTTTGCCTCGTATCCCTTGTCTTATTTTGTCTTCCCAGTTCATGTGCAGTCCTGTCCTGTTCATGTTTCCCTCATGTCTTGTGTACATGTTCTGGGTTCTGCTTTCTGTCCTGCTCCGGTTCTGGGTTCTTCTAGTCTTGTCTTGTTTTCTTGTTTGGTGCCTGTTCTAGTCTTGCCTTGTTTCTAGTACTGGATACATTTCTGCTGCAGAGCCTCCCTATCGAGATCCTGGGAGGTCTCCATATTTCCACCTAGCCCTTGGGATCCACAGAAGCTGAATCAGGGCCCTGGTATGTGGCTGCACAAACACTGGTGCTCAACACCTGGGGGCATGTGGTTACCCAGCACCAGGCCCTGATAGTCAATTTCCACACTAAGACTCCCATCATCATCAGGCACTCGGGGGTCCCAGTCTCCAAAAATCCACCCGTGACAGATGACCCTAGGCAACATTTAAAGGAATCCAGGAGACTGGGTTTTCTAGGAACGGAATAAAGGAATGAACCCAGAAAACCCAGCATAAAGAAAACCAGACATAGAATAGAAAACCAGAAAAAACAAGAAACTAAACAAGAATTGTAAAAAGAGTACTGGATACCAGAAGCCAAGGCCAGACATCTCCGCAGAAAGAAACAGGATGTGACACATGCTCAGCTTTTTATTTATTTTTTACTCGGGACTAGCCCATATGCTCATTACATATAGATTAATGTGACAAGTCAATAAAAATACATACAATCAAATCACATTAGACAACAAACAGCAACTTATAATAGCATAATGACATATTTATAAAGGGGTAGGAAAGACAGAAATTAATACAAAACATCTCTCCTGCCTGCAGAATTAGCAATATGCAAATCTACTTGAACACGCAAATTAACAAGCCTTGTGTGGCGGACCTCTCGTTAAGGGACCTGAGTGTCACTGCCAAGACTCTCCATTCCCCTTAGAAGTATCTCATTCAGCACAGTAGTCAGTGATCATAGCTCGAAGGATAGCTGTAGAGATTAGCAATGTTATAGACTTCCCCCCCATATATTAGTTGAGACTTAATGCTGGGAGAAGATCTGATTTTATTGTCACCAACACAGTAGTTTTTTCATCGACCACCAGCATGGGGTCTCTATTCAGCAGTACAATGATCTTACCCTGTGACCTCTGTGTCTGGGAGATAATTTTATTTATTTATTTATAAAATATTTTACCAGGAAAGATACATTGAGATTTCTCTCGTTTTCAAGTATGTCCTGGGTCCACAAATCATTGCATTGTTACATTAGGTACAACAAAATACAAAAACAATATTAATACACAATATATACAAAATTTAACATAGAACAGGCAGGAAATATATAATCAACCATGACACGTGCATTCTGTTTTGAGGTATGTAGAGAGGGATCTCTTAAATGACTTTAGGCTTAGGGAAGATTTTAAATTGTGCGGGAGGTCGTTCCACAATTGCGGTGCTCTGTAGGAGAAGGAGGATCGGGCCGCTTTCTTTTTGTATTGAGGTAGACTAAGTAAAGTGCTTGTACTGGATCGGAGCTTATAGAAAGTGGGAACAGCTGGGGAAAGCATTTTGTTCAGGTAGGGTGGGAGTTTCCCAGAAAAGCTCTTAAAAACAAGGCTGGAAAGATGAAGGGTGCGTCTGGATTCCAGCGATAGCCAGTTTAGTTCCTTTAGCATGTCACAATGATGGGTCCTGTAATTACATTGTAGCACAAATCGGCAGAACGAGTTATACAATGTGTTGAGTTTATTAATGTGGGATTGCGATGCAGACGCATATACTACATCCCCATAATCAATGATTGGCATCAGCATTTGCTGTACAATCTTTTCCTTTACTGTAGGGCTTAGGCAGGCTTTGTTTCTGTACAGGGCACCTAATTTTGGATAAAGTTTAGATGCAAGCTTTTCTATGTGCAGGCCAAAAGATAGATTGGGGTCTAATATCATACCCAAGTATTTGAAAGAGTGGACTGCGGTCAGTGTGCCATTTGAATTTGTTTTGATGGATAGGTGGGGATTGTGTAATTTGTGTAATTTAGGTACTGTTCCAAAGATCATTGTGACAGTTTTGTCAGTGTTCAGGAAGAGTTTGTTTTTTGCGATCCACTTTTCTACCTCTGTAAACTGGTCTTGGAGCAAAGCCTCAAGTTGCGGTAGATTGGATTTGCTCGCATAGATTACCGTGTCATCTGCGTACATATGTACATTTGAGGATTGGCAGACATTAGGCAGATCATTTATAAATAATGTAAATAGTAGGGGGCCGAGAATGGATCCCTGGGGAACACCACACGTGACTGGGAGAGGGAGGGAGTCACTGTCAGAAATGGACACATATTGCGAGCGATCCGATACATACGATCGAAACCAGTTTAAAGAATGATCACCAATACCTGAGTTTTCGAGTTTGTGCAGTAGAATGTCGTGGTCTACTGTGTCAAAGACCTTAGCAAAATCAAGGAAAATAGCTCCAGTTAGGGCTCCTTGTTCCATGCCAGTTTGGATGTCATTGCAAACTTTTAGGAGGGCAGTTGTAGTGTCAATGTTTGCTAAACTTATTATCTACTGGACACAGAGGTTACAACATAAAATATTCTCAAAAACAACTCAACGAAACCCCACAGATTATACATCCTTGGACAGCTCTGATCCGAGCACCCAAGTTGGCAAAATAGCTCTCGGATTCATGCAGAATTGAAGAATCACCACCGGGGTAAAGATGCTGCTAGCAAGGACAATGCCCAAAAGAGTTCCATGTTGAATGGAGCTTTAACTGGTCAAATATAGGGACTGAAAAAGGGGCGCTCCCTCTGGCTCTTAGGGAGCAACTGTTCATATTGTTTGTTAGCACTCTCCTGGCTGGTGGGGGAATAGGTGAAACCCGGGTTGGAAGGTAGCTGGGTAAAATGGCTGGTTGCAGCTGAGCCAGGGTTTAAGTAGCTTTGGATGTAAGTCCTGCTATAGTACTCTTGTCTATCTGATCCTGTAAGTGGCGCTGAGGAGAGGCGCTCTTGGTAATTTGGGTCAATTCTCAGGATGGGTACATGGGCATATGGGTACAGTGATTATACACCTTTTTTGGGGAGTGAGGTGTGGGTTTTGTCCTGGTTTAAACATAAGTGGCTAGGTGTTCCATCACACCTTGCTATTCAGTTAGTGAATATAGCTACCAACAAAGGGTGCTCTGCAGGCTCCAAATCCAAATACACAAAGTTGGTAGCAAGCTTCAAAAGGACAGGAGAGCACACAAAACCATTAACAATACACAAATATAATATACACATCCTATACCTATAATGGGAACAGGGCGACTTAGACAGAGGAGTAGTCCAGGGTCCTACATACGGTTTCATCTGAAACCTCTGGTGATGGTGACTACCGTCACACTTTCCTTAAGTGGTTATCTCTCTCTGTATAATTCTGGTTCACTTTGGCCAGTGCTGTACAAGAAGTAAAAATATATACAAAGTAATTTTTGCAATGGTATATTACTATCCAACTTTTGTATTTAAAACTTTAATGAAAGATTTTCACATTTACAATGTTATGTTCCAAGTGCAATTGATTTTTCAGCTTGTATTTGTAGCGAAGCTACTATATCTTTTCTCTATTCAACTCAAATAAATCCGCTCTGGTGCCTCTGTGTCTTGGAGAAAATTGAGTTATCCCTTGCTTAAACTAATTATCTCCCAGACCCAGAGACCACAACACAAAAAAACTAAAAATGACACAAAAAAGAGTTATGGCAAAATAGCGCCCGGATCTATGAAAAATTAGTACTCTCCTAAGCTTTTGGGGAAGTGGGTGGAAACAGGAGTTGAAGTTGGCTGGACTATGTTGGGAGTTGTGGCCAAGGAGTTCCAGGCAAATAGGACTAGGTATCGCAGATGTCCTTGTGGCTCTATCCGGCTCCCTTAAATCGACAGTAGGCAATGTTGAGAGGCACTCTCGGGTGTTGTCCATGGAGGTAGTACGATTTGAATAATTTGAGGTCAAATTGGGATAGGAAAAGCACAGTTTGCCACAGTATTAAAATCTGTTTCATTGTGTTTCTCACATTAATTCATATACACAATTTAGGAGAAGAGACGGTTGATATGAACATTAAATACATGCTTAATATTATTAGTTATCCAATATTGGGTTTTTTGAGTTGGGGATTGTAAATAATTGTATCAATTTAATATATTGATAATAGGCCTAGAAGGACATATCAGGAAAGGAGTTAGGGTATGGGTAGGGTAAAAATAAAATCACTTTATGCAGTACTATAGTTCTTTTGTTGACTGCTGTTATGAAATACTTCTTCCTAAGTTTGCTTGTTTATGATAAGAATTGCACACAAAATCCTGAGCACACATTGAAATTCTTTTATCTTTTATTTAACAAAAAAAAAAAGGACAATACCATCTGATTTTTTCAGAGGTTATACATATTAAATGTGTGAATTTTAAAATATAATCGAATAAATAAAGTATATCCTGTTTTCTTGTCTCAACCCGCTGCCAGGCTCATGTGGATCCTTCCAAAGGTATAAAACAAGAGAAACTTTTCTTCTTTTTACAGCCTCGACAAGTTGGAAAAGGTAAGTTGTTTTGGACTAACTATATTCCTTAAACTTCTTTTATGTTTGACTTTTTTTTAAAACTACAGAAAATATAGAAATGCTAACTTTTTAACTAAAAAGAGGCTTCAGACTAGACAGGAGCTAAATATAACTTAGGTAATTGAGTTTCACTGACATCTACGGGACATTGCAATTCAATTAGAATGGGAGAATGGCACTTCTCTCTTCTAATTTAGCCCTTAATACATGCCACAGTAATGATTATTGTTTTCTGTTTAATGCTTCCGATAAAACACCAGTTGAATATAACAGCTGCAATATGTGTGATCTATAAAACCAAACAAACAAAAAAATGTTGGATTCTAATACTTAAACATAATCATACCAGCCATTGGACTATCATTGAACTCTGGATGTAAAATAACTAAGTTTTTTGTTTAATGCTTATAGAATCTAGAAAAGAAGAAATGCCTCAGAGTAATCGAGAGGATAGAAGGCATAAAGCCGTTCCTTTCAGAAAACCCTCAGAGGTATACCCACAGAAGTAATATTAACTCATAAGGTCTAAGATAAGTGATAGAGATATAAGTAAGAAAAAAGTAAAAAAAACGATCTTTATTAAATTGTATATGTTCGAGTCATATGGACTCCTTAGCACAAATTCAAAAAATGTGTAAATAAAACAAAAGTGTGTAAGTGATTTAAAAAGGGGGCAGTCTCATGTAGTGTATCAACTAAATAGTATAAATGAAACACTGTTCATGTCGCATCCACCTAGGGGTCATAGGCAGAACATAGGATTATAACTATAAAGAAAAAAGGAATCTTAGTATCTTATATACAGATAGGTATACAAATTGCTCAAAGATCGCTAGAGACTGTGGGGTGTGGATTAGGAGTTAGTGTCTCAAGTAAAATGCAGCTTGTAAAACAGAGGGAAATTAGTATCATTCCCTCAAGATATATAATACCCTTTATATAACACTGTTATCTCGAAGGAAAAAAACGAGATGGCTGTTTCCACCAATAAATGTGGGACCCAGATAAAAATCGATATCTGGGGTAAATACAACTTAAAATATAGTAGCCCCTCAGATATAGAATCTAGTCTAAGGATAGCAGGAGATAAAAATGGTTTAAAAACCAGATCCAAAAAAAATAAAATAAAAAAATAAAATCTCAATGCTGTAACAGGAAATTAAGAGTCACTAATATATACATAGTAAAGTTTTTTTTTTCTTAGATAGCACATGCTGTTTGGGAGTGTAACACTAATTAACACTACTTAATGGTAAACTCAGTTCTGCCATGAGATTAAAGGAACACTTCAAGCACCATGCCTGCTAAAGCTTGCTGTAGTGCACTGGCACCCCCCATTGTATGGAGTCAGACCATGTTTGACCATCGGCTGATGGTCTCAGCCAATGAGCTAAGCCCTGTTTTTCAGGGCTTACCTAGGGAGAGGTAACTGAAGTTTATACTGAGGAACTTTTGGGAGATGATAGTGGATATGGGGACAGGCACCTAGTGAACCCCAGACCAGAAGTGAAACCATTCATAAATAGTTTGAAACCAGAGCAGTCCTGTACCATAATCAGTACAGTGAGCTGCAGTGCTTGTGTAGTGTGCCCTGGTGTCCCCCCAATGTCAGTGTAGTGTAGTCCTTGCTCTAGATTTAGTTATACCTTGTATTATGGTTTGTAATACACATTTGGTGATATTTATCAAACTATTCTCTTCTAATATCATCCCCTCTGCCTATCCGCTGCAACTTTCCTCAGATATTATTCCCTCTGCATATTCCTCTACAGCTCTGAACTATATAATACAAATAACATTTTCAAACACAATAAAGAGCAACAATACATGCATTTAACCACATATTTGGTTGCCCTTATTTGCATACCTGCAGAGTTCTCATGTAACAATGAATAACTTGTGCATTGGTTGCTGCTATCACACACCTCTTTCAGGGAGTCCTGGGACAAGGTCCATAGTCTGTGGGTAAGAGGTTGGCCTTCAAGCCTTTCCAAAAGGCCATGGCATGGGAGCTTCTGTCACATAACACATATACACATTGCCAGCGCCTAAAGTTTAAAGATGGTTAAACTGGAAGTTAAACTCTATCCCAAAATGGGACTCTGCTCCTGATGTGTTGACCTCTTCCCATATACTGAAACTCATATATATGGACGCCAAAAAGGAGCAGAGCACCAGTTGTTGCAACAGTTCACTATGGTGAAATGCCAATGTCACTCATAGGCGTGCGTACGGGGTGTGCCGGGTGTGCCTGGCCCCACCCTAATCCCTGCGGCATGCCTATGGATTGAGACCTGTCGGCTCATGCAGAGCCCGCGCTATCCAAGTGCCGGCTCTGCTCTAAGCCTCCATAGGCTGGTGGGAAGATGAAAGATCTACCTCACCGGCCCACAGCAGCATGGCTAGAGTTCATTCTCCACTGGACCACCAGGGATGGCACTTGGCAGCAAGGATCCCCCCTCCCTACATAAGGTAAGAAGGAAGGGGGGATATTTACTAATCTGCCCCCACCTCTACCCCCACAATCCCTCCAAACATACAGCACACACACACATACAGCACACAAACGGCACCCTCACACACAGCACACAAGCAGCACCCACCCACACACACAGCACCTACCTACACACAGCACCCTCACACATAAAGCACACAAACAGCACCTACACACATACAGCACCCTTACACACACACACAGCACCCTCACACACATAGTACACTAATAGCACACTTACAAACACACACACACACAGCACCCTTACACACACACACAGCACCCTCACACACATAGTACACTAATAGCACACTTACAAACACACACACACACAGCACCCTTAAAGACACACAACACCCTCACACACAACACCCTCACACACAGCACACACACACACAGCACCCTCACACATACAGCACACTAACAGAACCCTCACAAACAGCACCCACATACACAAAGCACCTACACACATACAGCACCCTCACACACACACAGACACACACAGCACCCTCACACACACAGTACACTAACAGCACCCTCACAAACACACACACACAGCACCCTCACACACACACCTTCACAAACACACACACACTCAGCACCCTCACACACACACAGCACATTAACAGCACCCTCACAAGCACACTACACCCACACACAGCACACAAACAGCACCCTCACACACACATTACCCTCACACATACACATCACACAAACAACACCCTCACACACACAACACCCTCACACTGCACACTAACAGGACCCTAACAAACACACACACACACAAACACCCTCACACATACACAGCACACAAACAGCACCCTCACACACAGCACACTAACAGCACCCTTACAAACACACACCCAAACACCCTCACCCACATAGCACACTACCAGCACCCTTACACACACACATCACACTAACAGTACCCTCACACACAGCACCCTTACACACACACACACACACACACACACACACACACACAAACACAGCACCCTTACACACAGCACCATCACACCAACCTCACACAGCACACACACAGACCCACACACACAGCAGTGTATGTATGTGTGTGTGTATGTGTGTATATATATATGTGTGTATGTGTGTGTGTGTGTGTATATGTATGTATATATATATAAATCCAAAGTCTCTTTGCTCACAGGCTAAATTAAATATAAAGCAATATATTACTGGGTGCTGGGGCTGGTCATACAGACATATAGAGATGAAGAAGGTGGTCCGCACTCTCGGTGTTATAAAATGTAACTTTTATTAATTTACATTAAAATATGCAGAGTTCGTCAATGTTTCAATCCCGGTTCGGGACTTTCCTCAGGACAGCATTGCCACACAATGACAGCATAACATTTGTGGCATTATATAGAAAAATTTATTACATTAACTTACCCCAGGTGTATAGCCCGCGTCCACCAGTGCCATTTGTGCATGCGTGTCACCGCGTCTAGTGATGACGTACTGCCCTAGTGCTGTGTGGTGTACGTCCATTCCGTTTGCATGTAATCACGCATGCGCATGATCGATCGGCACTTGATGGACGCAGGTATCACCTCACAGATGGGGTAAGTTAGATATTTTCTTATTCTGCTATACATAGGTATTTTTTGCACATTGTTACTATCTTGATAAAGACCCTGTAGGGTCAAAACGTTGATATGATTTACTAACACTCGATTAAATACCATTTGAAAATCCAAGAGAGTGCTCCTGATTGACTACATTTACATACATACATATACACACAGCATGTGTTTGTGCTTTAGGGTGCACACCCTAATGCAATAGGCTGCGCACGCCTATGATGTCACTGTCTCTTGAAACCTCCTTCTGCTGTTCGGAGGATGTGCAATCTACCTATTTAGCTATGATAAGGAAAGATCTAACTCGGTTTGTTTAGGCGGGGGTAGACCAAGAGTGGCCTGTAAGATGTTACAAATGCCCGTGACAATGGGAGGCTTTGCTTTCCCCGATATAAAAAATTTACTATCTTGGTCTCCTCCATGCAACATTTCCTCCCCCAAAATGTGTATTACTATAACAACAACTGACTCAGTCTTTTACCATAACTCACTTATTTTGGTTACCTAAAAGGTTCCGACCACCCACCCACTTTGCACCTGCACAAGTGAAACTAGCGATTCAGATATAGGACATCAACCGACCCAAACTGTCCAACACCACCCCCCTCTCTTTGACAACTTCAATCATAACCCTCCTACACTGCTTCCCTACCTTCCACACTAAACCGTGGAAGGACTGCGGGATTAGACATCTACATCAAGTATATGTAGGCCACAAACTAGCAGACTTCGGAGTCCTATCATCCACACATAAATTACCCAGAACATCGCAATACTCACACCTACAACTGCACTCCTTTTTACGGAAGCACAAACCACGAGATGCACACATATCAGATGACACTAGAGGCCTCACCAAATGGGAAGACATTTGTATGAATCAAAAACTGCCTTACAAATGTAAACTGATCTCCATGTGTCTTGACTTACTGGTATCAGTCATTGCCTATTTTGACTCGAAACAGGCTATCCAATCGTCCATTGACCTGCAATGCACAATCTCCCATAAACAATGGGAAATGCTGATTACCAACCCCCAAAAATTACTTAAATCCACAACTCTTATAGATTATTATTATTACACACATTACATTGTGTGTAACTTTATTCTCCTTCCCTTCTGTATGTCTTTATCCCCTCAATAAACCTTCTGTGTGTCTCTTTGTCTCCCTCCAGTCCCTCTGTGTGCCTTTTTCTTCCCCCAGCCCCTCTGTTTGTCTCTTTCTCTGTCTCTTCCTCGTGTCTCTCTCTTCCCTTTTCCTCCCCGTGGTTCTCTCTTCCCCTCTGTCTCTTTCTCCCCCTCTCCTCACTGTGTCTCTCTCTTCCCCTCTGTCTATTTCTCCTCCATCCATGTGTCTATCCCCCTGTGTCACTCTCTTCTTCCTTTGTTTCTTTCTCCTCCCCGTGTGTCTTTCTCCCCCTCCCACTGTGTCTCCCCCATGTGTCTCTCTTCTCCCTCTGTCTCCCCACTCCTCCTGCATTTTTCTCCTCCTCTGTGTCTCTCTCCCCACCTCTATCTCTTTCTCCCCATCCCTCTCTGTCTCTTTCTCCTCCCTCCACCGTGTCTCTCTCTTCTCCCTCTGTCTTTCTCCCCCTATGTCTCTCTCCCCCCCCACTGCTGTCAGTATTAGTGAATGTGCTGCCGAACCGGCAGGACCGGCATGCATTACATCAGTTGCGTCCACCGGCCACAGGGCTCTCTCTATGGGAGGGAAGAATTAGAGCACTGCGCAGCCCCCAGGTGCCGCAGCCCATTGGGAAATTTCCCGGTATCCCGGTGGGCCTGTCCGGCCCTGACCTTCTCCAGACCACTACTCGCATTCTTACTGCTAACGTGGCTTACAGGGCTTCTCGCGGGCAGCTCCTTTCCTTTGGAACAGCCTGCATATCTCCATCAGACTCTCCCATAGTCTTCAATCATTTATGAAGTCTCTCAAAACCTATCTCTTCAGAAAAGCTTATGGCCTGCCTGAGTAACTTCTATTTCACAAACCTGTCTCTTGCTCTCTCCTAAAGGTCAACATCCTATTCTCACCTCCAGTTCTGCTACATTCTCTCCTTGTTGTTTGGTTGCTATACCACTCAATGCCCTTCCTGTTGTGTTTTTAATACATCACCTCCTCTAGACTGTAAGCTCATTTGAGCAGGGTCCTCATCAACCTATTGTCCCTGTAACATTTTGTAATTGTCTAATTTATTGTTAAATTTACCCCTTTTTTAATATTGTAAAGAGCTGCAGAATAAGTTAGCGCTATATAGATGTCCAAAATAATAATATTAATCAGTATAAAGTTTGCTATTTACTAAACAGAGTCACAATTTACATGCCTAAAATAGCCCTTTTTGGCACATATATGCCTATGTGTAGTGAGGCCAAATGTTATTTCCTACTAGGCTAGCAATGGAACAATAAAACATTGCATAGTTTTAGAGATTAATTTGTTTTTATGTTGTCTATTTATAACATTTTCAAAAGTGGGATTTTCTTCAATCCATATGTTATTGATAAAATACTTAATCCTTGTGTAATTATATGCCTCAGAGTCTGGGAGTCCATAAACTATTTTTAAATTATGAAATGTTAGAGTTGTACCTGATGGGGTAATTTGATTTAAATTCGAAATGCCACTTTCTTTCCATGTATTTAAATTCAGATCCTGAATATAAAAGTGGAGAATACTGACAGGAGTAGATAACATTAGTTTATTTGAGATTCCAATATTCTTTATGAATATTTTTAAACTCTTATTATTACATTGTTAACTATTTTATTAGAGGTCTTAATCTCTTTATAATGCTCTGTGTTTATCCAAATCAGATTTGGAAGAGGTAGGTTAAAATATGTTACTTTCTCCAATTGTTTCCAACTTGGGTCACTAGATGTTGAATTATACCATTTTAAACAGAAAGTAAACATAATGTTATCGTGAATCTCCTTAACAATGAAAATGCTCAGGCCGCAATTTTTTTATTTTTATGGTTAGAATTTGATAAGAAATACAAGGTTTTTTATAACTCATAAAATTCATGAACAAATTTCCAAATTGAAGAAGTAAATTAGAGGGGACTCAAAAAATATATATTAGATTTGGCATTACATATGCTGAGATTGTATTGATATGCCCCATACATGAAGTGTTTAATCCTTTCCATTTTAGAAAATTGGTTTTAATGGATATAAGTAAATTGTTATAATTAATTTCGATTAGATTATGTAAATTAGATAATGTAATGCCAAGATATTCAAATGACCAGTTCCAATTAGTATTTTTTTTCAATTTAGCTAATTGTTCAGTAGTAAAAATTAATTTTAGTACCTGGGTCTTCCCAATATTTATTTTATTTCAAGAGCACACCATATTCCTGTAACAATTTAAGTACAGCTGGGATGGACACCAATGGATCAGAGAGAGTAAGAAGAATATAATCCGCATATAATGTAACTGTGTATCAAAACCTCTAATCCCTTCATTCAGTCTAATTGCAGCTGCTAGGGGTTCTATTGTTAAGATATACAGAAGAGGTGCCAGTGGACACCCTTGTCTAGTTCCATTTCTAAAATTGAACCAATTGGAGATCATTCCTTGATCAACCACTCTAGCCTGTGGAATTGTTTATAAAGCCATGATATTATGTTTAAATGGGCCTTGCAAGCCAAGGTTCTCCAAAACCAAGCCTATGAACCCACTGTATACCCTGTCAAATGCTTTTTCAGCAATGCTAACAGTGTTGCTTGTGTTTTATGTATATTTAGATGGTTGATTATATTTAATATTTTACGTATATTATCTGCCATATCTCTACCTAAAGTAAATCCAGTTTGATCCATATGTATAAGATCTGGAATTATGTAAATGAGTTAGAGATATCGGACAATAATTTGACAGAGTTTCTGGGTCCTTCCCAGGCTTGGCAATTGGGAGTACAGTAGCCTGCAATAATTCTTGCGGAATACTTCTAGTCTTAGTAAACTCATTCAAAGTTAAGAACAATGGGGAAATTACACCCTCAAATGTTTTGTAAAGAATAGTGGAAAATCCGTCGGGCCCAGGGGTGTTTCCCTTTTTCAACTAGCTTATTGTGTTATGAATCTCCTTAAAGGAAAATTATAGGGCCAGGAAAACAAACTCGTTTTCCTGGCACAATAGATTTCCCCTCTGTCAAGGCCCCCTCCTGTGGTGCTGACGGGGTTAACAATGCAATGGCTGTGCTCGCATTAGGATTTCCCCATAAAAAGCATTCACCAATGCTTTCCTATGGGGAAAATCTGACACTGGAGGTCTTTGTGCAGGGCATGAGGACGTCCAGCATTAGATAACAGACCAAAAGTCAGTTTCAATTATGGAAGTTGGTCTAGTGGCTATCTGGTAGACTGCCACTAGAGGAGGAGTTAACCCTCAGAGGTAATTATTGCAGTTTATAAAAACTGCAATAATTACCACTATGGATGCACCGCAATTTTGACTGCCGAAGTTTTCGGCCAAAAATAGGCCTATCCTATTTCGGCCAAAAAAGTGTCAAATCTACTAAAAAATTACACCCCTCTCCCCTTTTCCCCGCTTACGCAGACATCCCAACTGTCCCAGATGTTCCGGGAGTCTCCCGCAATTTACTAGCAGCTCCCTGAGACCCGCAAATGATTGTATTTATCACGGAGATCTTTTTTTTATCAAGCGAGAGAGACTTTGTGCTGTGTCAGGCTCTGTCCCTGCTTTCCGGCAGCTCAGACACAGTGTTTCTCTCTCTGATATGTATTCAGCTAGCGCAGACTCCTGTCTCCAAGGTAACTTTAAACATACTCCCTTCCACAGCCGCAAAGAACGGAGTGTCAGAGAGCACACTCACCCTAACAGGAGACACTCACGGGAACAGTCACTCACCGGAGATACTCATGATCAGTGGGGACACCCATCATGAACATTCACACTCGAGTCAGTCACTCACCCTTACAGCTCCCTTTACCACCGCCTCGTTGGATTCCGAGCAGTCTCAGCCCAATCTGTGGGTGGGTGGGGGTCTCTTTCTATATATTGAGAGGATAACTGGCAGATACCTCGCATCCAGTTACCAGGGATATGCATCCAGTATCCTAGGAAACCATATAAGTGAACATATCTCCATGGAGATGGAGAATATACACCATTTTTTGTTATGGGCATTTAGGCAGAGTACAGCTTGTATTTTATAATTGCATCTGAAATCACAGAAACTGAGTAATAAAGTGTTATACTACCTCAAAATGGGGTAATGGAGTGTAATATTACTCCTAAACTGGGTAATAGAGACAATATGCACATTGTACAAATATTAGCTGCTTTCTGTCTAGTTTATGGTATCTGCACATACAGTACATATTACATATTATATATTATATATATTATATATCTGCATAATTTTAATGTTATGGTAACTGCACACATTTATAGCCGTATACTGTCCAGTTTTTCTTATCTACAGATTACTGTACTAGGTTATATCTGAAGATTACTGTACTAGATGTAATAATTTTCAATTAAATTGGAAATATGTTTACATAAACAGAATAGAGGCCCTTTGCCTTTATGTGTTTTGCCTGTTTTCATAAAATTGTGTAAGCATAAATAGATTTTTTTTGTACTTGTATAATGCTATTGTGGCGAAACTGGCCTCGCCACGTGTCCTTGGAGGGGGCTGCTTGCCCGCCTCTTGCCTTTGGACTATGGACCAGACTTTATGTGAATGTGTTAACCCAGATAGCTATGCCATGGAGCCCATTCGTGTAGTTAAAGACTTCGGCTCCATGGCAATTGAACTCTGTGAATAGGATCTGAGCGCTATTTGGTAGTTTTGTGCGCTCAGATCCCAGCTATCTGGGGATATGTGAAATGTATGTGTGTTATGTGTAAAAGGTGACTTTATGTATTTTAAAGTGTTTTATGTCTTTTTGCAACCATGTGCTCAATGGAGTCTGCCTCTATCCCTGGATAATTGGATTACTTTTCCCCCATTGTCTCCAGGCTAGAGGGCTCTGTAAAACCTGTTTGAGCCAGATAGCCATGTGCCAGCCAGGGCCCAAAAGATACTTTACTAACTTTTGAACCCCTGGTCGGATTCATGCCATTTTTTAATATGTTGTTCCCCTGAATGGATTGATTGTGAATATGTAAGTTTATGTGAATGTGATGTATGGTTTTAGAGTTATGAAAGTTGGGTAGAAAGTATGTTTTAACTGT
>OW240914.1:55339114-55355804 GCA_933207985.1 Pelobates cultripes
CAGGTCGGGAGACCCAGGTAAGCCACAAGCAGACACCCCACACTAACATTACAGAGAGACCCATAGCTTGGGACACCCCAGAAGAATTTGGGAGGGAAACTAGGCAGGACCCCACCCTCCAAAAGTACAGGGAACTAGCTGACAGTAGGGGGGACGAGCGAGAACGTTTTGTATGGGAGGGGGACAGGCTATACAGATTGACCGAAGGCAGGAAGAGAGGCTGTGCCCCCTCGCAGAAGCACCAATTAGTGGTACCCAGAAAGTACCGGTGGGAGCTTCTCCGAATTGGCCACGACATTCCGTTGGCAGGGCATCTAGGGGGTAACCGCACAACCTTCCGGATCACCCAGACCTTCTTTTGGCCAGGGATCTCGAAAGATGTGCGCTGTTACTGCAGCACTTGTGATGTATGCCAGAGGGTGGGAAAGAGAGGGGATCACCCCAAAGCCCGACTGTTACCCATGCCAGTGATCGAGGAACCATTTAGCAGGGTGGCAGTCGACCTAGTGGGACCCCTACCTAACCCCAGTCCCTCTGGTAAGAAATATATTCTTACTGTAGTAGACTATGCTACTCGCTACCCAGAAGCCGTCGCTCTGACGAATATCCAAGCTGACACTGTCGCCAGTGCTCTAGTTGGGATCTTCACCAGAGTAGGATTTCCCCGGGAAATCCTGTCGGATCGAGGGACCCAGTTCACCGCAGACCTAACTCAGCAGTTATGGAAGGCCTGCGGTGTCCAATCCCTCCTTAGTTCCCCGTACCACCCTCAAACCAACGGTCTCTGTGAACGCTTTAATGGTACCCTAAAGCAACTACTGCGTACCTTTACGGCGGAATACAGGGACTGGGAGCGATTCTTGCCACACCTCTTGTTTGCATATCGAGAGGTGCCGCAAGAATCCACAGGGTTCTCCCCATTCGAATTGCTCTACGGACGGCGGGTACGAGGCCCCCTCGACCTGATCCGAGAGCACTGGGAGGGAGAGACAGAACATGAGGGGGTCCCCATCGTACCATATGTACTAGAGATGCGGGACCGCATGGGGCACCTAGCCAGGATGGCCCGAGAGCATCTCCAGGCGGCCCAAGGCCGACAGAAACATTGGTACGATCGGGGCGCGAGATTGAGAACCTTCCAGGTGGGACAGAAAGTCCTAGTACTTAGACCCGTTAAAGGGAACAAATTACAAACCTCCTGGCAAGGCCCCTACAAGGTGGTCGCACAGATCTGTGACACCACCTATGTAATTGCCAGTAGCAAGGACGAGAGGATACAGAAGTCCTTCCATATAAACTTACTGAAAGAGTACCAGGAAAGGCCCGAAGACATAGCAGCCATATGTATCCCAGCCACGGAGGATCCGGACAGTCTCCCCATCCCGGATCTACTAGCTAACCCCGAGTCTAAAACTTTGCTGAACACTGTACAGCTAGGGGAGCGACTAACGCCCACCGAAAGAGAGCAACTCCAGCAGATGCTAGCTGCAAAAAGATTGACGTTTTCCCAGGAACCCGGTTACACACCTTTAGCGACACATTACGTAGAGACCCCAGGACAAAACCCTCTCCGACAGACTCCCTATAGAATTCCCGAAGCCGTGAAAGAGGAGATGAGAAAGGAGATTCAGGAAATGTTAAAGCTAGGAGTTATAGAACCCTCCGACAGCCCCTGGGCATCCCCAGTCGTCCTAGTCCCCAAAAAGGACGGAACGACACGATTTTGTGTCGACTACCGACGCCTTAACGACAGAACTGTGACAGACGCATACCCCATGCCCCGAGTAGACGAACTATTAGATCGTATTGCTAGGGGACGCTATCTGACCACCATCGATTTGTGCAAAGGATACTGGCAGATCCCCCTGGCCAAGGACGCTATCCCTAAGTCGGCATTTGTCACCCCGTTTGGCTTGTACCAGTTCAAGGTCATGCCTTTCGGGATGAAAAATGCCCCAGCTACCTTTCAGCGCTTAGTGGACCGCCTCCTTGATGGCTTCCAGGAATTCGCTTGCGCATACCTGGATGACATTGCGATCTATAGTGAGACGTGGGAAGAACACCTACGACACGTAGAGGCTGTGCTGGATCAGATTAGGGCCGCCGGCCTAACCCTGAAACCAGAGAAATGTAACTTTGGGATGGCTGAAGTTCAGTACTTGGGACACAGAGTGGGGTGTGGGAAACAACGACCAGAACCCGCCAAGGTAGAGGCCGTAGCGAATTGGCCCACCCCCCACACTAAGACCCAGGTATTAGCCTTCTTGGGAACGGCAGGGTACTACAGAAAATTTGTCCCTGACTACAGCGCCATCGCCAAACCTCTGACCGATTTAACGAAGAAAAATGTACCTAGGGTAGTCCTGTGGTCTCCCGCCTGTGAAACAGCATTCAAAACCCTGAAACAAGCTCTGATCAACGCACCTGTTTTGTCTGCCCCGTCCCTAATAAAAGATTTGTCGTCCACACAGATGCGTCCATGTACGGACTGGGGGCAGTGCTAAGCCAGGTCGGAGAAGATGGGGGAGAACACCCTGTCGCATACCTGAGTAGAAAGCTATTGCCCAGGGAAGTGAGTTATGCGGCAGTGGAAAAAGAATGTCTAGCCCTGGTCTGGGCCCTAAAGAAGCTCACCCCCTACCTTTATGGTCAGGAATTTACCCTGATCACAGACCATAACCCTCTAGTATGGCTGAACCGAGTGGCTGGGGACAATGGACGACTACTGAGGTGGAGCCTAGCCCTACAACCGTATAATTTCTCCATCCAGTATCGCCCAGGCCGGTTCAATGGGAATGCAGACGGACTGTCCAGGCAAACAGAACTTTTACCTTAGAGGCAGACCGGACAGCCCCAAGTTGACCCGAAAAAGGTCAATCCGGGTCTGCCGGAGTGTTCCACAAAAGGGGAGCAGTGTAACAGAACTATGCTGTATGCCTGGGCCAGTGAACTAACCAAAATCAGCAGGAATTCGTCACATTTAGTGCATTTCAACCATTCGAATGGATTCGCATGAATTCCCTGTGTAAAGTATAGGTGGCCGCCATTTCGGGACTTTACACGTGGCCGCGGCCATCTTACGTGCGAACAGCGGTGTTTGCCTGTCGACGCGTGGAACTAAAATCGGATACGCAAACAGGCGAACACCGCTGAGTCCTCCATACTTCCAGAAGTTCGCACGGAAACTACCGAATCACCGGACGTTCGGTAGTTATGTTCAATCATCTATGGGGATTGCGGCGAACCCCGAGATTCGAATGGATGGCAAGAATTTCATACCTTTTTACCAGGCGAACGGAGACCGACCGCAAGGCCAAAACTCATGGAACTATTTTCGGCTAGTTGGTCTGTGCGGTCGGTCAAAACTTTGGAACTCTGTATCTCCCGAACTATTCATCCGAATGGGCTGATTTTTGGACATGTTGGTCCCCTGAATGAGAGCTATCAAGATTTAAAGCTGTACCCCCTGTTTTTGGGGAACATCCAGAACTGGGGTAAAATGTTGTACGTTTTAATTATGTTATATGTTATCTGAGGGGAGGAGACGTGGGGGTGTTACCAGGTATATGATTGGGTGTTTTTATCCTCCCCCTGGGAGTATCCTGTGTGTACCTGATCCCAATAAAAAGCAGGCTGGGTGTTCCAGTCCTCAGATCTTCTTGACCCTGCAAAACGTAGCCTTGTCTCGTTCTTGGAAGGGGATTATTTGGGAATGTTATTCTGCTCCTGTTACAGCTGAACCTGACTCTTACTCTGGATATCGTGGATGGGATTATACCAGCTTACTTCTCCACAGCAGCTTACAGGGAAAAAGGACGTCTCCAACGGCAGATACCCTCACTCTACACGGGTAGCCGTTACATTGGTTGGCAGCGGTGGGATGGTCCTTTTATCCAGAGAACAAGTGCTGAATGGAGCTGGTAAGAGCTAGACAGCCCATTACACAGGCAGTTCCTACCCCCCCACCCGCTGCTACAGGGAGGAAAATACCGTTCACTGCATTTAAAGCGTTTGTAGAGAATGAAGAAGAAATTGACGGATATTTAGCGGACTTTGAGAGACAATGCTCGCTACACCAAGTACCACCAGACCAATGGGTTACTATTCTGGCTGGAAAGCTCTCAGGAAAAGCAAATGAGGCTTTTCGGGCACTTACTACGGAAGATATAACGCAGTATCAACGGGTGAAAGCTGCACTACTCACCCGATATGCGGTCACCCCAGAAGCATATCGCCGTCGCTTCCGGGAGTCCAAAAAGAAGGCAGTGGACTCCCACATGGAATGGGCAAACAAGATACAACGGGTGGCAACACACTGGGTGCGAGGGTGCAATGCTAACACCGGAGAAGAAATATTACAGTTGTTCTTGATGGAACATTTCTTTCAAGATCTGGCTGCAGATATACAGGACTGGGTAAGAGATCGGCGCCCTGCCAATTTAACTGAGGCAGCGCGACTAGCAGATGAGTATGCAGAGACAAGGAAGGTGAGCCAAAGTAACACACGACCAGCCCCTAGAGCAGAGGCCCGCACTACAACCTACCCTGCACGCACAGAATTTCGGGCCCCAGTACCCCCAGGGCCTCCACGTCCCCAGGGGCATAACAACCATCCCCGGGAATCTTACAAAGTAACGTGCCATCGCTGCGGCAACACAGGACATATTGCCCGGTATTGCCCGTTGGGATCAGCCAATAATAACTGGAGGCGCCCACCTAACACCGAGAACACACCGCCACGTCCAGCGGCTGCTCACTGCCTAGAAATTGAAGGAAGCCCTGAAGAGTGCCTGGGAATATTATATGAGGCCAACCCCATACAAGCAGCTTCCCCAGATAATCGTCAGCATCACCGTCAGGAGGTGCGTGTGAACGGACAGATAGCACAAGGCCTAAGAGACACTGGCGCTACCATTACCCTAATACAGAAACACCTTGTAAAACCAGAACATGTGTCGAATCGTACCGTGGCTGTTCGTGTCGCAGGGGGAGCTGTTTTTCGCTTACCCACCGCCAGGATACACTTAGATTGGGGAGCCGGGTCAGGAAAGACCACAGTGGGCATCATGGACAATTTACCCGCCGAGGTCGTATTGGGCAACGATATTGGCCCTCTAGCTTCAGCATTTTTACCCACTACTGCTGGTGCTTGCCCCGTGACCACCCGCTCACAGACCCGTATCGAGGACGATCCTACAACAGGTCGGGAGACCCAGGTAAGCCACAAGCAGACACCCCACACTAACATTACAGAGAGACCCATAGCTTGGGACACCCCAGAAGAATTTGGGAGGGAAACTAGGCAGGACCCCACCCTCCAAAAGTACAGGGAACTAGCTGACAGTAAGGGGGACGAGCGAGAACGTTTTGTATGGGAGGGGGACAGGCTATACAGATTGACCGAAGGCAGGAAGAGAGGCTGTGCCCCCTCGCAGAAGCGCCAATTAGTGGTACCCAGAAAGTACCGGTGGGAGCTTCTCCGAATTGGCCACGACATTCCGTTGGCAGGGCATCTAGGGGGTAACCGCACAACCTTCCGGATCACCCAGACCTTCTTTTGGCCAGGGATCTCGAAAGATGTGCGCCGCTACTGCAGCACTTGTGATGTATGCCAGAGGGTGGGAAAGAGAGGGGATCACCCCAAAGCCCGACTGTTACCCATGCCAGTGATCGAGGAACCATTTAGCAGGGTGGCAGTCGACCTAGTGGGACCCCTACCTAACCCCAGTCCCTCTGGTAAGAAATATATTCTTACTGTAGTAGACTATGCTACCCGCTACCCAGAAGCCGTCGCTCTGACGAATATCCAGGCTGACACTGTCGCCAGTGCTCTAGTTGGGATCTTCACCAGAGTAGGATTTCCCCGGGAAATCCTGTCGGATCGAGGGACCCAGTTCACCGCAGACCTAACTCAGCAGTTATGGAAGGCCTGCGGTGTCCAATCCCTCCTTAGTTCCCCGTACCACCCTCAAACTAACGGTCTCTGTGAACGCTTTAATGGTACCCTAAAGCAACTACTGCGTACCTTTACAGCGGAATACAGGGACTGGGAGCGATTCTTGCCACACCTCTTGTTTGCATATCGAGAGGTGCCGCAAGAATACACAGGGTTCTCCCCATTCGAATTGCTCTACGGACGGCGGGTACGAGGCCCCCTCGACCTGATCCGAGAGCACTGGGAGGGAGAGACAGAACATGAGGGGGTCCCCATCGTACCATATGTACTGGAGATGCGGGACCGCATGGGGCACCTAGCCAGGATGGCCCGAGAGCATCTCCAGGCGGCCAGAGGCCGACAGAAACATTGGTACGATCGGGGCGCGAGATTGAGAACCTTCCAGGTGGGACAGAAAGTCCTAGTACTTAGACCCGTTAAAGGGAACAAATTACAAACCTCCTGGCAAGGTCCTTACAAGGTGGTCGCACAGATCTGTGACACCACCTATGTAATTGCCAGTAGCAAGGACGAGAGGATACAGAAGTCCTTCCATATAAACTTACTGAAAGAGTACCAGGAAAGGCCCGAAGACATAGCAGCCATATGTATCCCAGCCACTGAGGACCCGGACAGTCTCCCCATCCCGGATCTACTAGCTAACCCCGAGTCTAAAACTTTGCTGAACACTGTACAGCTAGGGGAGCGGCTAACGCCCACCGAAAGAGAGCAACTCCAGCAGATGCTAGCTGCAAAAAGATTGACGTTTTCCCAGGAACCCGGTTACACACCCTTAGCGACACATTACGTAGAGACCCCAGGACAAAACCCTCTCCGACAGACTCCCTATAGAATTCCCGAAGCCGTGAAAGAGGAGATGAGAAAGGAGATTCAGGAAATGTTAAAGCTAGGAGTTATAGAACCCTCCGACAGCCCCTGGGCATCCCCAGTCGTCCTAGTCCCCAAAAAGGACGGAACGACCCGATTTTGTGTCGACTACCGACGCCTTAACGACAGAACTGTGACAGACGCATACCCCATGCCCCGAGTAGACGAACTATTAGATCGTATTGCTAGGGGACGCTATCTGACCACCATCGATTTGTGCAAGGGGTACTGGCAGATCCCCCTGGCCAAGGACGCTATCCCTAAGTCGGCGTTTGTCACCCCGTTTGGCTTGTACCAGTTCAAGGTCATGCCTTTCGGGATGAAAAATGCCCCAGCTACCTTTCAGCGCTTAGTGGACCGCCTCCTTGATGGCTTCCAGGAATTCGCTTGCGCGTACCTGGATGACATTGCGATCTATAGTGAGACGTGGGAAGAACACCTACGACACGTAGAGGCTGTGCTGGATCAGATTAGGGCCGCCGGCCTAACCCTGAAACCAGAGAAATGTAACTTTGGGATGGCTGAAGTTCAGTACTTGGGACACAGAGTGGGGTGTGGGAAACAACGACCAGAACCCGCCAAGGTAGAGGCCGTAGCGAATTGGCCCACCCCCCACACTAAGACCCAGGTATTAGCCTTCTTGGGAACGGCAGGGTACTACAGAAAATTTGTCCCTGACTACAGCGCCATCGCCAAACCTCTGACCGATTTAACGAAGAAAAATGTACCTAGGGTAGTCCTGTGGTCTCCCGCCTGTGAAACAGCATTCAAAACCCTGAAACAAGCTCTGATCAACGCACCTGTTTTGTCTGCCCCGTCCCTAATAAAAGATTTGTCGTCCACACAGATGCGTCCATGTACGGACTGGGGGCAGTGCTAAGCCAGGTCGGAGAAGATGGGGGAGAACACCCTGTCGCATACCTGAGTAGAAAGCTATTGCCCAGGGAAGTGAGTTATGCGGCAGTGGAAAAGGAATGTCTAGCCCTGGTCTGGGCCCTAAAGAAGCTCACCCCCTACCTTTATGGTCAGGAATTTACCCTGATCACAGACCATAACCCTCTAGTATGGCTGAACCGAGTGGCTGGGGACAATGGACGACTACTGAGGTGGAGCCTAGCCCTACAACCGTATAATTTCTCCATCCAGTATCGCCCAGGCCGGTTCAATGGGAATGCAGACGGACTGTCCAGGCAAACAGAACTTTTACCTTAGAGGCAGACCGGACAGCCCCAAGTTGACCCGAAAAAGGTCAATCCGGGTCTGCCGGAGTGTTCCACAAAAGGGGAGCAGTGTAACAGAACTATGCTGTATGCCTGGGCCAGTGAACTAACCAAAATCAGCAGGAATTCGTCACATTTAGTGCATTTCAACCATTCGAATGGATTCGCATGAATTCCCTGTGTAAAGTATAGGTGGCCGCCATTTCGGGACTTTACACGTGGCCGCGGCCATCTTACGTGCGAACAGCGGTGTTTGCCTGTCGACGCGTGGAACTAAAATCGGATACGCAAACAGGCGAACACCGCTGAGTCCTCCATACTTCCAGAAGTTCGCACGGAAACTACCGAATCACCGGACGTTCGGTAGTTATGTTCAATCATCTATGGGGATTGCGGCGAACCCCGAGATTCGAATGGATGGCAAGAATTTCATACCTTTTTACCAGGCGAACGGAGACCGACCGCAAGGCCAAAACTCATGGAACTATTTTCGGCTAGTTGGTCTGTGCGGTCGGTCAAAACTTTGGAACTCTGTATCTCCCGAACTATTCATCCGAATGGGCTGATTTTTGGACATGTTGGTCCCCTGAATGAGAGCTATCAAGCGACCCAGGATTTAAAGCTGTACCCCCTGTTTTTGGGGAACATCCAGAACTGGGGTAAAATGTTGTACGTTTTAATTATGTTATATGTTATCTGAGGGGAGGAGACGTGGGGGTGTTACCAGGTATATGATTGGGTGTTTTTATCCTCCCCCTGGGAGTATCCTGTGTGTACCTGATCCCAATAAAAAGCAGGCTGGGTGTTCCAGTCCTCAGATCTTCTTGACCCTGCAAAACGTAGCCTTGTCTCGTTCTTGGAAGGGGATTATTTGGGAATGTTATTCTGCTCCTGTTACAGCTGAACCTGACTCTTACTCTGGATATCGTGGATGGGATTATACCAGCTTACTTCTCCACAGCAGCTTACAGGGAAAAAGGACGTCTCCAATGGCAGATACCCTCACTCTACACGGGTAGCCGTTACAAGACCTATTTCCCTTTTGAATACTGATATAAAACTATATTCTACAGTAATAGCTTTAAGATCGAATAATATTTTCCCTTCAATTATACATGGTGATCAGGTGGGGTTTATAGCAACCAGGTCTTCAGCTTATAATATTAGAAGAATGACTGATATTATGAATTTGGTTTCTAGAGAAGGAATCTCTCTCCTGGCTCTGTCACTGGATGCCGAGAAGGGTTTTGACAGAGTCAGGTGGGACTTCCTTGATGCAGAACTAGTGTCATTTGGCCTTATGGGAGATATTACATGCTCTATCATGGCGCTTTATTCTTTCCCGACGGCTAGGGTGGTTGGAGGTGGGTTTTCTTCAGAGTGGATCCAACAAAAAAACCGCACTTTCCACTATCTCCCCTTCTGCATTTTATCACTATAGAACCACTTGCAACAGCGATAAGAGCAACTGAACAAATTAAAGGTTTGTGTATTTTGGCAGACAGCGTTAAGTGAACGATGTATGTAGATGATATAGTACTCACCCTTAGAGACCCAGTCAATTCATTGAGAAAATGTATCCCTTTTATAAGGGAGTTTTAAGAAATTTCAGGTTACAAATTGAATTTGGAAAAAACGATTGCAGTACCACTCAACTTAACACAGAAAATAGTGGATGGGTTAAAAAATGGATTTTGGTTTTGTTATTTGTAATTCATTTAAGTGTCCAGGCATTGAAATACCAGGAAACCTTAACAAAATAATGGAACTTAATTTTTTAGCACTAGTTAAAGAAATGGGTAGAAAGCTAAGGAAATAGAAAAATCTCCTGGTGGGGCAGGATAAATACAGTAACATATTACATCCTTCCTAACAGGATCTACCTGTTTCGTATGGTTCCTCTACATCTCAGCTTTCACATTAAAGCGCCACAGAGACCTCAGGAGCATAACTCAGAGCCTGAGGGAACATTACCTTCTATATCGCTGGGGATATCCAACAAAAATCCTGGTCAACAGGAAAGGAAAAACCACAGCTATACAGACACCAGAAGAAGGACGGAAAATCCTCAAAGCATGGGACGTTGCCATAAACGACCAGGCCACCACGGAGACAGGCCCTAGCAGACTAACCCCAGACTGGAGAAAACCAAAGAGAAAATAAAAGAACTATCATGACAAATCCACAACTAGGGGTGAACCCCTTCAACAGAGACTAAGCCAGTTTGAAACCAGGGATGGGTAACGTAAACATAACAGTATACTACTAACCAGGGGAAATATAGAAGGGGGCATTTCTCAGGCGGCCATCCAGGGGGAATGAGGAGAGGGTCCCAGGGAAGAGGGAGGTTTTGGGGCCCCATATACAGTGGAAAACGCATGGGGAGACAAAAAAAAACAGCTAGTCTCCTAGGGGGCCGGGGAGAAAAATATGCAACTAACACAGTACCCACACGCAGACAATATACCCAATCCCTACTGCCAAGAGGCTTATTAGAGACACCCCAACACTAAAAAAACGCAACTGCCTTAGGGAAAAATGCGACGACTAAAATCAAACCCATACAGGGTGATATCATTTCAACAGAGGCAAGTGAAGCTAGAGGAGCGGGGCGGCACCAGGCCGAGAAGCTTAGCTTCAACCCCAAGGCACGATGACGCAGTGCCCAGCCATACTTCAGGCAGTATCATTGATTGTAAATATTTTTGTTGATATGTTGATGTTTAATCTTATTTTTTCTTGTTGTGTTCATGGTACCACTGAGGAACAAACGATGGGGGGCAATGTAAGCATCCCCATACAGACACCGCTCTCAGCTACAACACAAAAACACACATACAAGAATGCACACAAGCATACCCTTCATTATCCACAGAATACCCACATCCTGTGCATAGAAAGGGAGCCAACACTCGGCTTGACAAAGCTGGGAGGAGTGCTGCCCCAGGACAAAACAAACAGTATGACACACTATAGACAGCCACACCGTAAGAAACCACGATTGAATACCCCCGCAAAAAGGCATATGCTAAACAGGGAGCTCAAGTCCCTTAACGCTGACATTGTGTGTCTTCAAGAGACACACTTCAGACACAATGACCACCCCAATTTTCAAACAATACAATTCCGGCACCAATATCATGCCACGGCACCAACAAAATCCAGAGGTGCCTCTATCCTCCTCAGTAGGCAAACAAAATTTGAACTGCAACACCACGAAGTTGATACAAATGGCAGATACGTCCTAATACAGGGCAAAATAAATTATATGCAATACACAATAGTAAACATATATACGCCCAACACAAACCAACGAAATTTCCTCCAGAGCATCCTCAAAAAAATAAGCAACAAACAAAAGGGAATCACAATAATCTGCGGGGATTATAATCACATTTTGGATCCCAAATTAGATACCACATTACCACAACACAGACGGAGACAGCGCCCACTAAAAAGACAATGTAAAGCCCTACAGAAACTCATGCATGAATATCACTTTTATGATGCATGAAGGATCTCACACCCAGGGGACAAATCATTCACCCATTTCTCCAATGTTCATAACTCCTACTCCCGAATAGATGGGTTTCTCATTTCGGGACCACACATAAACCAAATACACGCTTGTGAAATCCAACAAATCACATGGTCCGACCATGCCCCAGTGACCCTTGACATGAAAAACTTGTACGACTTTAAACACCAAAGTCCCTGGAAGCTGAATGACACCTTACTCCAAAACAAAGAACGCACAGAAGAATTCACTGCCGACCTCAAATCATACTTCACACTGAATGACAACAGGGAGGTGACACCGATCACTACATGGCAGGCACACAAGACAGTAATCAGGGGCTTGTTAATTAGAAAGGCAACGTACCTCAAGAAACAGGCACAAGCCAAATTAAAAGCATGGCAACAGGAACTATATGATCTAAACACAAGTAACCAAACACAACCGACAGCAGAAAAAAAAAATCGCATCACGACCATCTCTAGACTGATACACCACCAAGCACTAGAACAAACACAAAGCAACATGACCAAACTCAAAATATCCCACTACATGCAGGGAAACAAAGCGAAAAAACTCCTAGCTAACCAACTGAAACAGAAACAGACTAACCAAAAAATAGCCTAACAGACAACAAAGGCAAAAAATACACCACACCCAGAGAAATAAGCGAAGAATTTGCAAAATACTTTCACGCCCTGTACAACCTAAAAGGGGACCAAAGCACAACTCAACCCACGGACGCAAGCACAAAGGCCTACCTAGACAAAATTAAGCTACCACAACTCACACCGCAACAACAGACGGACTTAACCAAACCAGTAGAAGTACAGGAGATTCTTAAAGTCATACATACACTACCAAACAGCAAAGCACCAAGCCCAGATGGTCTAATAAACCTATACTACAAAAAAAATTTAGCCATACACTAGCACCATACCTAACAAAGGCATTCAATCATGCCATAAATACGAAATCTCTACCTAAAGAGATGATGTTGGCGCACATCGTCACACTGGCTAAACCAAACAAACCCCCCACGACGCGGCAAAATTTTAGACCCATCTCACTCCTAAACACAGACGCGAAAATATTCACCAAACTACAAGCCACAAGACTGGGACAAATCATACCACACATAATTCATACAGACCAAGTGGGCTTTGTGAGGGGAAGGCAAGGGGCGGATAACACAAGGAAAGCCATAAACCTGCTATATAAACTACAGACACAAAAAACGGGAGGCTTATTTGTGTCCTTAGATGCTGAAAAAGCCTTTGATAGACTACACTGGGGCTTCCGAAAGGTGGTCTTAGGAAAATTCGGAATACCCGAAAAATTTGGAGCAGTGGTAGAAGCGTTATACAGCTCACCCGAGGCACAAGTGCTAAACTCGGGGTTTCTATCAGAGCCGTTTCGGCTCGCCAACGGAACGAGGCAGGGATGCCCCCTGTCGCCACTACTATATATTCTGGCCCTGGAGCCACTAGCCACAAGATTTAGAGACAAAACAATCATACACGGGATACAAGTGAGCAAAAACGTATACAAGGCAGGATTTTACGCAGACGACATCATGCTGACCATCACACAACCACACATTTCAATACCAAACCTTCTCGCCGAAATCAAGGAGTACGGGGAACAATCATACTATAAATTGAACATCACCAAAACAAAAGCCATGGGGATAGGGATGCCGAGAGCCACATTAGACAAACTGAAAGCAAACTTCCAATTTGACTGAAGGGAAAATTACATTACTTTTCTAGGATTAAAACTACCCAAACGCCCCAATAAACTACTTGAGCTAAATTATGGAAAGCTCCTAAAGGAGGTGGGAGAAACACTGAAGGGTTGGGAACACAAATACCTGTCATGGTTGGGTAGACTGACGGCCCTAAAAATGGTAGTTCTACCTAAATTCCAATATCTAATAAGGACACTGCAGATCTTCCTCCCAAACACGTATCTAAACAAGCTGCAACGCCTATTCACATCATTCGTCTGGGCACACAAAAAAATAAGGGTGGCCTCCGCAATTCTGAGCAAACCCATAATCCAAGGGGGCCTGGGTCTACCAGACGTACGCCTCTACTACAGGGCTGCCCTCATGTCCACAAACCTCTCCATGCACGAAGCAGAAAACAAGCCTCAATGGGTAGAGATGGAGGCGGCAGGGATATACCCTGGGGGTATAAAATATTTGCTCTGGGTGCCCCACAAACTAAGGCCCAAACACAAAGAACTGCCCACGACCACCTCCCTTCTCCTAGACATATGGGATTCAATGATGCAACTCTTAGGCCAGAAAAAACATTGGACTATGTCAACCCCACTACAAAGCCTACACATTGTGAACCCCTCCTTAGACCACCGCCCATGGACCCAGCAAGGATGCACACATATCAAACACCTATATCGAGAGGGCAAACTAGAACCATACCCCACGCTAAAACTGAAATATCGACTGCCCAACAACACTCTATTTTCATACCTCCAAATAAAATCACTCCTGGAGAACGAAATCAACACAATCACACCTAAGCCCCTAGAACAACTATACCAAATATGCGACACAGGGAAAGTCCCCCAAAAAACACTCTCCATCCTATACACAACGTTGAACGATAACCCCAAAATAACTCCAAACTTTAAAGAACACTGGCAAACGGACCTACACAAACACTTCACTGACAGCCATCTGGCAAAATGCTTTCACCGCCCACAAAGGGAGATCTAGGTGTGCATCACGCCTGGAGCTCCTGAGGAAATTACAGTACAGGTGGTACATGGTGCTGGCTAGACTGGCGCAAATGTATCCACAAGCATCCAAAGAATGCTGGAGATGTAAGATAGAGGAGGGGACCATTTACCACATATGGTGGACATGCAGCCAGATAAAACCTTTCTGGAAAGAGGTGGGAGAAATCGTTGAGAACACACTAAACACGGATACGCCCCTACAACCCAAATGTGGGTTACTGTTTATGACATTGGAGATGCACAAAGAACCACAAGCGATACTTCTATTCCACATACTAATAGCAGCAAACACACTGATCGCAAGGGCCTGGAAACAGACCACCAGACCTGGAAAAAACGAACTACTGTCTCAAATCTCTACTAACCTACTGTACGAGACAAAACTGAACTTCCAATTTGGGGCTTCCACACACGCAATCAGAGCCAGAGAAAGATGGGAAGAGGTTTTAGGGGAGCATGAATTATACGAGTTATAAAGATTTAAAGCAGGAAGACACACAGGGGGCAGCGGCAGCGTGATGAGGGGTGGGAGCAAACGAGAAACAAAATAAGTATATACCACAAAGATACAGCATAGGCAAAAACCTGAGGAGACACACACACACAAACCACAAGCGCAAGCACGCAGAGCGAGAGAGAAAAATGGCGGAAAGGTACCAATATGTAAATAGTTAAGGCAGAATGAGCAAATGGAGTGGACAATACAGAACACTAAGCAATCCTACACAACACTCAAGAGGGCTTAACAATGCCGGGGAAGCCAGGTTCTGTTGGTTCAAAGAAAATATGACCACCATACATGCAATGCTATATCTCTGCTAAATACAATGTAAAAGTTATTGTACATGAGTGAGAGAAAAACGATTCCTCCCCCCTACCCCTTTTCTCTTTTCTGTACCCCATAACATGAAACTGTTTAATAAAAAAACGATTGAAAAAAAAAAAAAAAGAGTGGCACTTAAAGTCAAGTTGGGAGGATTGGGACTACTCCTATTAAAAGCTGCCAACCTGTCACACGCCCATATCATGCAATCAGAAAATGCTAAACAACAAGCGTGGCATAACATTGAACTCTCTATGACTCAATTTTTGAATCACAATAATGACTTAGGTATTATTATGGCAAGTTAAAAGAAACCAGAGAGGTTTCCCCCTTGTGAGAACTCGAAGTAAAATCTTGTAAAGATATATGGAAGCATTGGAAAAAAAATTAAGAAAAACCATAAAATTCTGAATAGGCTGATTTCATGTCTTTCTCTTAAGTATATTGAGGTTAATGAAGAGGATATAGGCTTAAAAAATTGGAATGAGAAGGGTATCTATAAAATAACAATATTAAAGATTTCCATACGTTGAACATGGAATATATCCTGGGCCATATTGAGGTTTTTAACTATTTCAGAATTAAAGTGTTTTTGATCAAATATCTAGCTCTGAGCTCAGATAGGGTGAAGGCTCTGGGACAACTGATGGAAAGAACATCTTTAAAGAGGATGTTGGCTGGTTGTACGGAACTGGCTTCCAGAGACCCAGAACCACTTATTGAACCTATTTTTGAGAAATAGGCTTTAAACTTAAATAGTATAATTGAGGGGGACGACTGGAGAAGGACACTGAACGAAACCTATAAGAATATCCATTGTCACAATCTGTTGGAATTTTTGCTTTTTTGTTTCTGTTGAATGTCAATATAAATGTTCGAATTGCTGGTATCTAGTTCCATCCAGGTTGTCAACATTTTTTCCAGACAGCACTAATATTTGCTGGAGATGCGGGTATCGCAAAGGGGACTACCTACACATGTGGTGGTATTGCCCACGATCTGCAACTTTTGGAACATGATTAAAAATAAGTAGCTAAGTCTGACTAATAAGGCTGGCTGTTTTACCCCAGATATGTTCTTGCTCCATATGAAGGAAGAGCCGTGGTTTGGTTTTGATACTCCTCTAATACTAAACTTACTGTTGGCTGCAAAAATGTGGCCTTGTATATGTATGTGTTGTATTTAATTTATGTAAAAAAAAAATGTTTTTATCATATAATTGTAAGATGTAATTCTGTATACTTATTAAGTATATAGTGTTATGCCCGTTGTTGAGTGTGGGGCACTTTAAGATGAATTGTTGCTTATTTTCTGGTAGCAAGGGGCTAATGCTGTCAAACAAACAAAAATGTGTATTTATATTGTGTCCTGACTTGCTGTTGTCTTTAAAAATAAAAATTACTATATATTTAAAAAAATATATAAATATAAGAAATATTAAAATATAGGCGAACACTCACGGTCTTGTAGTTAAAAGATCTTTATTCAATTATTCCATAAAAACTCAACATTTCAGCCCACGTCCTGGGCTTTCTTCAGGA
>OW240914.1:55365458-55377413 GCA_933207985.1 Pelobates cultripes
GGGTGGATTAATTATGGGGGTGGATTAATTATGGGGGTGGATTAATTAAGGGGGGAATTAATTATGGGTAGTGGATTAATTATGGGGGGTGTATTAATTATGGGGGTGGATTAATTATGGGTAGTGGATTAATTATGGGGGTGTATTAATTAAGTGGGGTGTATTAATTAAGGGGGGATGGATTAATTATGGGGGGTGGATTAATTAGTGTGGATTAATTATGGGGGAGTGGATTAATTAAGGGGGAGTGGATTAATTAAGGGGGTGGATTAATTAAGGGTGTGTGTATCAATTAAGGGGGGTGGATTAATTAAGGGTGTGTGGATGAATTAAGTGTGGATTAATTAAGGGGTATGGATTAATTAAGGGGTATGGATTAATTAAGGGGTATGGTTTAATTAAGGAGTGTGGATTAATTAAAGAAAACCTTTAACATTTTTTTTTTATTTTTTTGGGGTGGGGGTGGGGGTGGGGGGGGGAGTGCCAAGCACAGGATCCGCCACGGGTGCCAAATGCTCTAGGTACGCCCCTGACTAGATCAATTACCACTGATTTAATCAACCTCCAGACAGCAGGGCATCTTAATGGAAAATCCCCCAAAATGTACTTATAATAATCACCAAACCCAACATATGTTGTATCCCAGGACATTTAGCACCAGAGTGCCCTAACTAACAAAATCTATCACAGGGGGGCCGAACTACCTCTGATTACATTTTTGTCTGGTTGTGTAAAAGTTCCTGTACGCTCTGCAGTTCCACAGAGTTTCCAGGTTTGTCCCAGTCAAGTGCATGGATCCCCTCCCAATCGATTAATCTGTGGAAGTCTGGTCTGTATAGGCCAATCTGGATTTCCTAGTCATCCCGTGACCCCAATAAGCTCAGGATGACTTAGACATGATAGGGGACCGTAAAGCTTATAAAGGCAGTTCCCCATAAATCTGTCATGGCCCCTTTCCCAAACACCCCCATGTGTCCCTATTCTCAGGGGATTGCCCTGACACAAACACACATTAAAACAGTAAAAACTCAACTCAAAACCTCAACCCTGTGTACCCGGCCAAGGGTAATTCCTGTCAGAGGAATTATTTCTATACCATCACTCTATGTAATACTTTATTGATCAATGGTAGAATGACCCAAATGTCCAGTCAAAAATTAAGAAAAATAATAACAACTATATTTGTGCAAAAATTAGCTTGAGCTGGTTCATCCAAATAAAATTGCTTTTAATCCACACCCAAATTAATGAATCCATCTACAATTGATTTGTGCAGTCTACATTAATAAATAAGATTCCACTGGTGAATCCCCGGGTGGATCAATTATTTTGGTGTATATTAAAAGAAATTTGATTTGGAAAAACCAGCACAAATTTTTGTTGCACAAGAATAGAACAACTGCTTGTATTTGTGACCACAAAGTAAAAAATGAAAACAATTCCTCATGGACTTATTGCTTCTGTATTTATTTTGAAATAGATTTTCTTAACTGTGAGGTTTGTTTGTTTTTTTCAAACAGGGATATGCCTTGCCAGGTATGAAAGTAACTACAATACTGCAGCAGTAAACAACAATGGCCCAAGTCGCGATTATGGAATCTTTCAGATCAACAGCAAATGGTGGTGTAACGATGGGAAGACGTCAGGGAGCAAAAACGCATGTCGTATAAGTTGTCAAAGTGGGTACTTTGATATGTTATATACCATATTTGATTTTAAATCGAAAATGATATTCATTACAATGAGAATTATTTTTATTCTATTTTGATTATAATTGTTACTATGCTTCCCTCTCTGTATACTATATGATTATACCAACAATTATATTCAAAATCTTTTATTTCCTTTATAAAGACAAATTCACAGTGTTTTTTCCTCCAATAATCTGATTTATTATCAAATTTTATATACAATCTCTTATTATGTTTATCTTCTAGGTAAACAAACAGCTGGGCAGGGGAGTTGTAATAACTCCTGGAGTGCGTTACTGAAAAGCTACAGATTTCTTTAATTTTTAGCCAAGTCCCCTGTAGTAGTGATAGAAAAATAACAGCTCCAATTGCATCAATTTGAGTTTCTTGGCAGTATCATGAGTTTCCATTGCTTTGCAGAAGCACGCGAAAATCTAAGTTTTAGTCATTGTTATCATTAATCTTTTTGATTGAAATCTGGAGACAGAATTAATACAGTTATTAGATTTAATGGTCTTTCACGTTTTTAATTAGTTCCAATAGAACTTTATGAAGTTTTAGATCGCCAGCAACATTGTCCCCAGCCGTGCTGGACTGGAACTGAAATTTTGTCTGTGCATTTAACTCCTTAAGGACACATGGCATGTGTGACATGTCATGATTCCATTTTATTCCAGAAGTTTGGTCCTTAAGGGGTTAAAGGTAGAGGAGCTCAATAAGAAGGATTTGGAGCAGTGAAGGAGCATGCTTTGTCTTCACCAATGACAAGCACCCCAAATGGGTATGTGCAGAGTTCTACTGGAGTGCTTTTGCATGGGAAAAATGCACTGTGTTTGATTAGCAAAGTGCAAGTGCATTTAATGCCCCAAATATATCATGGATCTTGACAAAGGTCCAAAATGTTGCTAGGTCCACATCAGTAGAATCAAGCTTTCTGTTATCTATTCTGGTGTCTGTTTAGGTCTGCGAGTTACTTTGTTTATTTGAAATAATATCGAGGGCAGGTTGTGACATTGTTCCCTGAGTTACTTATTATAGAGGGCCATTTCTCATCTGACATTGCACATTTATTAAATGACATGCTTGCATTGCATTTGTGGGTGATTTGACTTTGCTGTCCCTAAAAGTGATACACCAGAGGGCAAAAACAGGACAATTCCAATGCATAGTGCTGTGGGTGATCACATCAGCCACAACATTAAAACCATTGACAGGTGAAGTGGACAACATTGATTATATTGTTACAATGAAACCTGTCAAGGGGTGGGATATATTAGGCAGCAAGTAAATAGATAGTTTGTGAAAATCATATGTTGGAAGCTGGACAAATGGGCAAGAGAAAAGATCTGAGTGACCTTGACAAAGTCCAGATACTGATGACACGTCTTGTGGGGTGTTTTCGATATGCAATGGTAAGTACATACCAAAAATGGTGCAAGGAAGGTATAGGGACCGAGCAACACCCAATCAAAGATTCACCAGGTTGAGGCACAGTTCCAATCCATTGAGTAGTTGATTCATGGTATCCCTTGGTCAGGGCTTGGTGTGAGAATGTGTCCAGTTGATCCCCAGAGTTTTCTGAAAAAATATACAGTATATAGTGCAGACTATCTGTATATACAAAATTAAAAGTATATCTGGGGATCAACTCACATGGACCAGAGGCCTATCACCCCTGGCACTGGGTTTGAATTGCTCCAATGGAGAGGGATAAACCCACAGTATAGCAAAACAGGATACTCTTCTGAATCAGATGTAATATCTAGGCAGTACTTTTGATTTTATTCAAATTTTGTTTTAATAATGTTATCCCAGGGCTTTTGGGTTGATATTTCTAGCTTCTATTTTTTACTTGATTGCAAGAAATATTATTTTATGTATAATTCTATTTAGTAGATGATCCCCATTGCAATAAAAAAATATAAAGAATATAAATGCGATCATATATTGTTGGAAGCTAAAATATTTTAAAAGTTTTTTATAGAAAGTTTTTTATAATATTTTTTTCATAATGTGATCTTTTGGGCAATATCAGCCTACAGTGTTGTAATCTTTACTATAGGCAGTATGAACAGATTTCATAAACAGCCCTAGAAAAGACTTATGAATTAAGTGCACATACCCACTAAGAGTGGGAGGACTAGAAATAAATCCTAGTCTGATTGACTGCCCCCTCAACCAATGGTGAAACAGAAGGGGAGTGTCTGGACACTAAAAAGACAGGGCTGAACAGGAATGATGTCGTCAGAAGAAGCCCAGGCGGCGGGCGAAACGCGCCACGTGTAACATCAGAGAGAGGCGGTCCCAGCGGTCACGTGACCGGAACCAGGAAGTGCCTAAGCTGTATCATTTCTTGTGTGTAAATTCCTGCTTATCTAGTTGTGGGTTTATTGCTTACTACTTCAAGTAAGAGTTTTTAACCTTTTGTTTAAATAAATACTGTGTTTAATACTATTCAATTTGGGCTCCTGCCTCTCTGTTTGTTTGTACTGCCTAGATATTACATCTGATTCAGAAGAGTATCCTGTTTTGTTATACTGTGGGTTTATCCCTCTCCATTGGAGCAATTCAAACCCAGAGCCAGGGGTGATAGGGCTCTGGTCCATATGAGTTGATCCCCAGATATACTTTTAATTTTGTATACCCTGTATATACAGATAGTCTGCACTATATACTGTATATTTTTTCTGAGTACTCAGAGAAGACCCTGACTCCAGTGCAGTTGCTAGCGCACTCCAACTTTCTGGTATCTATTGCTAATTTGTGTCACTGTGTGTCACTTGGGTGTAGTGCAGCAGCACTGCAGATATTCTTAAGCGCTTTGACTCCATCTGGTTGATCCTCAGAGTTTATCCAGCAACAGCCATATTATGTATTTTTATAGTGTTCTGTGACCGGTCCCTCCATGAGCCCCAGGAACGGAGGCATTCCTGCATGGTAGGATTGAAGGAGCAGTTTGTTACAAATGTGTATTTAGCTCACTGATCCAGCAGATTAAGTGTTCTGTTAATAAATCACTTAATGAGATTAAGGTCTGCAAACTCGGTTTTATTTTCTTACAGTAATGGTAGATTCATTTTAAGTCTTTACTTTTGTTTTTAAAACAATCAAATATTTTGTTTTATCAACTAGGTCTTTTGAATGATAACATTTATGATGACATTGAATGTGCTAAGAGAGTCGTGAGAGATCCCAATGGCATATCGGCTTGGTAAGACCTTGTTTTATTCTTATTCTTTATTTTCAATAAATAAGGTTTTCGGGGAAAAAAAGTTACCTTTATTACCACTAAAATTTGTGTCCCTCTTTGTGTATATGATATTGGGAGGACTATTCATAGAATGACATATTTTGATCCAAATTGTGATTCTTTACATTTTTAGGGTTGCTTGGAGAAATCACTGCAAGGGAAGAAATTTGAGTCAATTTACTGCTGGATGCTAAAGTCAAGACTGTCAAGAAATTCAAAAGAGCAAATAAGTCAGCTTATAATTTACTCATGCTTATTATTAATCAAATAAAAGAAACACATGGTTACCATGCCTAGAATGACTGGAAAGCCACACAAAACACTTAAACTAGCACCCTTGGTGACAGAAAACAGTAAGGGGGTGGAGTGGGGGAGGGTGCAAACATTGCTTATGCCATACAACTGTTTCTTAAACGATTAAGTCAAACACCATAATCACTACAGTGCCCTGGAATCCATCATTGTAAGTAGTTAAACTGTTTTAGAACTGTTTGAGTTCTTAACTACATTGGGTGCTGCTCCCCTCCTCAGCTAGATTGTTTCTGGAAACATTTGCCTACTTGATCATACTCTCTATCTCTTTTTGCTAAAAATAAAATCAAGCTTTATTACACTTTATCTTGTTATTTTATTTATATATTTTTTCAAGGGCTGGCAACAAAATCATTCCTGTTATATCAGTGCTACAAGAGTGTCTATTACATAAAGAGTTTTATAGGTGTTGTGCTACCTAATTCTTTTTCACTAAACCCTACATTTACAATGTTATTTAATAGTGTAAGAATTCATAGTGAATTCAAAGTGAATGTACTGGTTTCATATAGTTATTAGTACTTGCATGTGTTGCTGGATTTTCACCACAATGCTCCTTCGCCATCCAATTATCGAGAGGGCTATTTGAAAACTTGCAGCATTAGGCAGTACTTCACTTTCAGAACTTTCCAGGTACTTGTGTGCAAAGTTTATGTCCTCGTAAATAAAAATCTCAGTTTCTTTGGCCTGCATGTGTTTTGGTTGAACAGACAGCATTGCAAAATAGTCAATAGAGGGTTAGGCAGACGACATTGATGATTAGTACCCGACAATGAGGTACCACAAACACTCCAAAATGGTCTCTACAAAGAAGTGGTCTCATCATAGAAACATGCCTTAAAATGACAAGAACATAAAAACATCTACATTTAAAAATATTAAGACTTTCTAAACACTATTAAACAGAATGAAAATTCACTCAGAATTACCAGATCAGTATTTAATTACTTTGAATCCTCAGTACTGGGTTCTACAACTAATATTTTATCTGGAGCATGTTTTGTAAAAATAACTTTCAAATATTTAGGTGTGCAACATATATATGTATATATATTGATATTATATAACTCTCGTTGTCATCCCACAAAACAAAAGATGTAGTAGATACATAGAAAGGATACCCAGCAGAGATGGCAAAAGACCATATTCATGGTTGTGCAAATAAACCACAACATCTGCTGCATTCTGTAAATTGGACCACAGAGCTGTAAGAATGACTCCAATTAATCTGAGCAACAGTTATTAGGCTGAGATTTCCAACTATAGATTTGGGATAAATTAATTCAAAATATTTTAAAAACAGAACAGCAATAGGAATATTCAATATTAATTGCTCTATTTGCCAGTTGGGCTGCACACTTCCTAATGGGTATCCAAACCACACACATTAACACAGTCACCGTTACACAAAGAAAACCTGGATAGCGACTTAGAAGGTGTACAATTTCATGTGATATCTCATTTTTTATATATATGCAAGCCACTCTGGTCATGCAAAGTCTGTGAAAAATAATAATTTTAGTTTTTTTCTTACACTAGTCAAGTTTGATATGTTAAAAGAATCTGTACTTTTGGCCATGAATTTAAATAGTTCAATTGATGTTATAATTAGCCAATCCTAACAATATACATATTAAATAAATAGTTGGACCAGATAACACAGAACTGGTGTCATCTGCATTCTTCTGGACTCTTAGACATTTAATACTTTTTTTACACTAGTGCCATTTTTTTTATGGCAAACCTTTGAATTAAATGGTCAGGTTGTATGTCCAAGGGCCATACAAATGCAGATTTTACTGCTGTCCGTGATTTTCTGATCCAATTAAGCTCCTGAGTGCCTTCACACCTCTATCAGTCTTAAACTTTTCATTTCTAATTCTCAGCTTATAATTCCTTACTTCTCATCTTTACTACCTGTAATATCCTTCAAATGTGGATAAATACTCTTGGATGCCTTGATTTTAGAGCTCAGCATTCTTAGCTCCTGTAGACAAACAGTAAGGGAGAAGAAGTGGGTCAGACACGCAAGATAGTGTCTTCTGCTTTTCCTCATCCCTCATCCATGCTAGTATGAGGCTAGAATTTTCAACACCCTGCAACAATTCTTCATATAACCCTTGTGATTGTAGTCACCATCACCTGGAGTTTCATAAAGACACTTTATGTAAGATGTTGGACTACACCTATGTCTAGGTCACCCTGTACCCATTATATTGTTGTTGTTTTTGTTATATGTTTTACCTGCTCTCCTGCACTGCTGAGGATTGCTACCAACTTGGTGGATTTGGCCATGGAGCCTGTATAGCACCCTCTGTTTGTAGCAACAGTAATATGTACTTTCTGAATAGCAAGGCTGGTTAATTTGTACATTGCTAATTCTGCAGGCAGGAGAGATATTTTGTGCTGTTATTCTCTTCCCTATTCCTTTATAAATATGTTATTATGCTTTTATAACTTCCTGTATTTTTTGTTTTGTTTATTTAAATTTTATTATGTTTTTCACAGCAATCTAAATGTAATGATCATATGGGCTAGTCCCAAGTAAAATAAAGTATTGGATGTTAGTTCCATTTGGAACTGGGTGTACTGTGTGGATTTTTAGGGATCCCAGTGAAAGAGTCTTTAGCTTTAGTTGGCTGGTAGCATGTTTCCTCTTGCACTTGGATAAATCAAGAGAGCTAGGCCTGAGAGCCACAAGGCAATAGCAAACACTGTAAGCAGAGCTGCAGAGGAATAGGCAGAGGGGACGATACCTGCCTGGAAGAGAGCTGCAGCCTGGGTGGGTGCAAGAGACACTAAGAGACCCCAGTTAAGCTTTGGCGAATGGGGTTGAAGCATTCCAGGGTCCCTGTAAGTGGTTAGGACTTGGAGTGGGCAGAGGTACTTGGTTGGAGTGCAGGAGCTCGGTCACAAACCTTATCCCATGCTGGATCGAGTCCATACCACGGCCGTTTATGCCTATTTCCTAAGCATATGAAATAGGTATTATACATGTCCCTTATTGGATTATCCAATAGGGTACTAACACATATGTTTTAAAAGAAGCTTAAAGGAAATAGCGGGGGTAGAGAGACACACACATCCTTGTGATTTACATGATATAGGAGGGCAGATGGGCACTGCCATACAAAGAAATTATATTAGTGTATAGGATAAGAGTTGAGTGGACACCTGGATGTTCGGGTCCAGCGGGTTCAGCCGAAATTTGAAAAAAAGTGCGGGTTCGGGCTCGAACTTGACCCCAAACCCCATTGAAGTCAATGGGGACTTGAACTTTTGGCCACAAAAATGCCTCTGAAAACCTCCTGGAAAGGGCTAGAGAGCTGCAAAAGGAAGTAAAATAGGGGTAAGTGCAAACAAATGTGATATATATGGATAGGGAAATCACTTAAGATAACATAAAAAATAAAAATACGGCTGAGCCATAAAATAACACTAGATGGAATCTTTGAATTTAGCTTTAGAAGAACATAAATCTAAATCTAAAGCATGGCTGTCAGGAGGATCAACAGAATTATCCATTTGAGAGAGGGTTGGAGTGCAGGGTATACTCTGTCATTGTTCAAACTGAGCTCAACTCCTGATGCATGGAGAAAAGGCCTTCACAAGCCTCTGCTATTGTGTACATAGGTTATACTAAGTGACCCATAGGTTGAGGAGGCGGTAACCATGGCGGTGTAGGTGGAAGCAGCGGTGGAGGAGGAGGAGGTAGCCAACACTGTTTTTTTATCTATCTATCTACATATATATATTTTTTATTTGCGGTAGTCTCCAAAATATTGGAACATATAAAAAAAGAAAACTGTTCCACAAAGTGACTGACCCGTGCGTGCTGCATCTGAAACTCCACTATCGCCTGCTGCTGCACTCACAGTCTCATGAGGCGGTGAGTGGGGAGGCCGAAGTTACGCTGCAGCGCAGACAGGCGAGCAACAGCAGGGTGAGAACGCCAAAAGCGAGCACAAACAGCCGCACTGTCTGCAGCAGCTCTGATATATCTGGGTATACACCGTGGCATCACAAGGGCCACCCAGAACTGTCTCAACTCCCATCAAGCCAGTTTCCCGGAGGAGATCACCCAGCTCGTAATGCTAGAGCACTTTTTCAATGTGCTCCCCAACGACAAGGTGACGACATATTCGTATGTCAATCCATATCAACTTTCGATGCCATTTACTGCACCTACCATGGTGACCACGGGTAACGGGGAATCAGGGTTTGATTCCGTACAGGGACCCAGACAAATTGCTACCACATGCAAGGAAGGCAGCAGGCGTGCAAATGACCCACTCTCGATGCGGGGAGGTAGTGACGACAAATAACAATACAGGACTCTTTAGAGGCCCTGTAATTGTAATGAGTCCACTTGAAATCCTTTAACTCTGATCAATTGGCGGGCAAGTATGGTGCAGAGCAACTAACCCATGCGTGCTGCAGCTGAAACTCCACTATCGCATGCTGCTGCTCGCACAGTTTCTCCAGCATGTGCAAGGTGGAGTTCCACCTTGTGGGCACGTTGCATATGAGGCGGTGAGCGGGAAGGCCAAAGTTATGCTGCAGCGCAGACAGGCGACCAGCATCAGCAGGGTGAGAACGCCGAAAGCGCACACAGCTGCTACAGTGAATGTCACATCCTGTTCCAAGTTGCGGATCAGTCTGGTGATGGCTTCTGTTATCCAGAACTCTTTTTACTAAAGCTGCATCAGGGTCCTGGTATGTGGCCGCACAAACGCTGGTGCTCAACACCAGGGGGCGTGTGGTTACCCTGCACCAGACCCTGCTAATCCATTCCACGCTGCAACTCCTAACTTCAACATCAGGCATACTGGGTCCCGGTCGTCCGACCGCTGTGCAGACAGTGTGTGGGTCCCGGTCACCAGACTGCGAAACTGCGAATGGTTGTTATATCTGCTATGGTTCCTTTTATCGCTCCATCTGTTACTTGGATAACTGTGGGAATTCTAAAGATAATACATGCCGACAAGCGCTAGGGGTCGGTCGCTCCGCTTTTGCACCCTGCTCCCTCTTATGCTCTGCTGGTGCCTCTGTGTGACCAGCGCCTCTTTCCCCAAACTGCACATGTCACTCGCATGACCTTGATTCCATGTGGGGTTTCGGACATCATCATCCTCCACATCAACTTCCACCCACTCCTCAACCCTGCCCTCATTGCCGGTCTGCACACTGCAGAAAGCCACAGCAGTTGGCACCTGTGTTTTTCCAGCATGTAAAGTCTGCAAAGGACATATGGAAATTGTTTTAGAATTGTATCCAGGCAACAGTTTCCCTATAAACTGACCTCTCAGTTTGACTTGTGAGGAAATTGTTTTAGAATTGTATCCAGGGAACAGATTTCCCTATAAACTGACCTCTCAGTTTGACTTGTGAGGGATTGCCTCCGAATTACAATAATGTTATATTGGTATTTGACGCTTCTATTGGACTCTCAGATATGAAGAGCACGCCCAAAATTTACTATTTAGCAAATTAGCAGCAAAACAATTAGAATTTTTACAACTGCGCTGTAAGCGCACTATTTGACGCTTCTATTTGACTCTCAGATATGAAGAGCAGGTCCAAAATGTACTATTTAGCAGATTAGCAGCAAAACAATTAGAATTTTTACAACTGCGCTGTAAGCACACTATTTGACGCTTCGATTTGACTCTCAGATATGAACAGTAGGCCCAAAATGTACAGTTTAGCAGATTAGCACCCAGAAAAAATAATTTTTATAACTGCGCTGTAAGTGCACTATTTGACGCTTCTATTTGACTCTCAGATATGAAGAGCAGGCCCCAAAATGTACTATTTAGCAGTTTAGCAGCAAAACAATTAGAATGTTTACAACTACGCTGTAAGCGCACTATTTGACGCTTCGATTTGACTCTCAGATATGAACAGTAGGCCCAAAATGTACAATTTAGCAGATTAGCACCCAGAAAAAATAATTTTTATAACTGCGCTGTAAGTGCACTATGTGACGCTTCTATTTGACTCTCAGATATGAAGAGCAGGCCCCAAAATGTACTATTTAGCAGTTTAGCAGCAAAACAATTAGAATGTTTACAACTGCGCTGTAAGCACACTATTTCATGCTTCGATTTGACTCTCAGATATTAAGAGTATGCCCAAAGTGTACGATTTAGCAGATTAGCACCCAGAAAAAATTATTTTTATAACTGCGCTGTAAGTGCACTATTTGACGCTTCTATTTGACTCTCAGATATGAAGAGCACGCCCAAAATGTACTATTTAGCAGTTTAGCAGCAAAACAATTAGAATGTTTACAACTCCGCTGTATGTGCACTATTTGACGCTTCTATTTGACTCTCAGATATGAAGAGCACGCCCAAAATTTACTATTTAGCAGCAAAACAATTAGAATTTTTACAACTGCGCTGTAAGCGCACTATTTGACACTTCGATTTGACTCTCAGATATGAAGAGCATGCCTAAAATGTACTATTTAGCATGTTAGCATCCAGAATTTTTACAACTGCGCTGTAAGCACACTATTTAACGCTTCTATTTGACTCTCAGATATGAGGAGCAGGCCCCAATATGTACTATTTAGCAGTTTAGCAGCAAAACAATTAGAATGTTTACAACTGCACTTTAAGCGCACTATTTGACGCTTCTATTTGACTCTCAGATATGAAGATCACGCCCAAAATGTACTATTTAGGACTTTAGCAC
>OW240914.1:55389254-55432053 GCA_933207985.1 Pelobates cultripes
AACCTTGTAGATTACAAATTTTATTGTTTCAGAGACTTGGTAAGTGAGTGAGAAGGCCATAATAAAGCCTGTCCACTCACCAACGAGTGTATAAGTCAGGGAAAGTCTTGAGGGGGCCCCTGTGAAGACGAGCAGAACTCCATTCCCTGCAGTCCTTACATCCTGGAAGCTGAGGTGCCTTCACACGGACGAAGACTGAGGATGACGACGAAAGATGTATTTTAATAATGTTTATTTATGTGTATTTTTATATTCAGGAAGGTAGAGGTACCAACACTCCTAGCTGTGAGGTATGCATTAAGACTACAAGAACAGGTAATCATATATCCCAGACCCTAATTTGGCATTCGCAATATGAGTGTAAAGGAGATGTATCAAGATGTAGATACTTAAATATAGAATATAGTGTGTGTCATTTAGGAGTAGGAGAACCTAAGTGTTTCAGTCCTGAGTATCAACCCCGTACAATTTGGTTGACTCTCAGAAATGGAGATTCTCAGGGGACCCTAATTAATAAGACGGTATTAAAATCCGTATATTCTTCGGGTGCTCTGCTATTTGATGCGTGTAAAGCAATATCAAGTGGTAGAAAGCCGTGGAATGTATGTGGGGATCTTAGATGGGAGAGGACGTATGGGTCTAACGATAAATATATTTGTCCCAGTAGTAAAATAAATATGTAAGTCCAAGATGCCCAAATAGAGATTATAACTTCTGCCCATATTGGTCTTGTGTGGGGTGGGCGACTTGGGGACAGACAGCAGACAAGGACATGATTGTGACTAAGTTGCCTACTGATCCATATTGTAAGTCTATGGAATGCAATCCAATCCATATACTTATAAATAACCCTGACAAGTTCTTAGATAAATATGGTAATTTATTTGGGTTTCAAATATATGGGACGGGTTTAGACCCTGGGACAATATTGTTTATAGGGATAGAGACTGATACGGTAACCTCCCAAACTCATCAAGTATACCATTCCTTTTATGAAGAGATGAGCATAGATAATAAGATCCCCCATAATGCTAAAAACTTGTTCATTGATTTAGCCGAAAGTATTGCCGGTAGTCTTAATGTTACCAACTGCTATGTGTGGAGGTACTAACATGGGAGACCAATGGCCTTGGGAAGCAAAGGAGGTAATGTCCGGTTCTGAGGCAGTTGACCAATTAATATCTACACAAGCCGACTATCATATGAGTGTTAGAGGTAAATCTGAGTGGAGATTGAAGACCTCCATCATAGGTTATGTTTGCATAGCTAGGAAAGGAATGATGTATAATACTTCTGTAGGAGAATTAACTTGTCTAGGGCAAAAAGCTTATGATGATGATACAAAGAATACAACTTGGTGGTCGGCTTCAAATGTCTCAGAACCATCTAACCCGCTTGCAAGATATGCCAATTTAAAGGACGTATGGTTTGATCTATCCATCACATCTAACTGGAGAGCCCCAGCGAATTTGTACTGGATCTGTGGTAAGAAGGCCTATTCGGAGTTACCACAGGACTGGGAAGGGGTATGTGTGTTGGGTATGTTAAAACCATCCTTCTTCTTGTTGCCTATTGAAACAGGTGAGACTTTAGGTGTTAAAGTGTATGATGTGAATCATAGGAAGAAAAGGGGACCCATAGAGATAGGTGCCTGGGAAGAAAATGAATGGCCTCCCCAGCGTATTATAGATTATTATGGGCCAGCCACGTGGGCAGAGGATGGTACCTTTGGTTATAGAACCCCTATTTATATGCTCAACCGCATTATAAGGTTACAGGCGGTGGTTGAGATCATTACTAACTAGACATCACAAGCGCTCAATCTTCTAGCGAAGCATAATACCAGGATGAGGACAGCAGTTTACCAAAATAGATTAGCCTTGGATTATCATTTGGCAGTAGAGGGAGGTGTATGTGGGAAGTTTAACCTGAGCAATTGCTGTCTTCAAATAGATGACGAAGGGCAAGCAATAGCTGAGCTTACTAGCCATATGGTTAAACCAGCGCATGTGCCTACTCAGGTATGGAAAGGGTACAATCCAAGTAGTTGGTTTGGTAGCTGGTATGAGTGGTTTGGAGGGCTTAAGGCAGTGGTAGGTGGAGTCCCACTGATTTTAATGTTGTGTCTACTCCTGCCGTGTCTTATACCCTTAGTAGTTAGGTCTGTGCAAAGCCTGATAGAAAATATAGCAGAGAGGAAGGCTGCTGCACAGATAATGGCAATTTATAAATATAAGGCTCTAGATCAGGGAGAACCAATGCAGGAAGACGAGAGTTGAAGATTCACATCATAGGATAAGTCTGGTCTGGTTCAAAGGTAACTTGTGGTGTATGCAAACCAAGGTTAAGTGATGCCTCAAGTAATTGTAAAATATCAAGAGGCATCAAAGGGGGGAATGTGGTGGAATCTCGTAAAAATAAATTTAGTAGGCCGAGATTACCACGTGGCATGTGTACGTGCATATGCTGACGTATCGATCAGTTGGTTGCACGAGGCAAGATACGATCAGTAGTGTATGGAGCATGTGCAAGAATACAGGATGTAGTATTCCCCTCCTCCATTGTGCTGGACAAGCCATGCGGTCAAGCAGGAAGTTAATTCTTATTTGTAATGATTGGTTAAGAGAATGTGCGGGTGGAGCTTAATATGGGAGGAGTTATGTGCCTATATAGGGAGCCTGCACTATTGTTCAGGGCTCAGAACTTGCTGTATTTTTGGTGACATTAGTCCCTCTGAGTCCTGATCGGTGATCCAATAAAGAATCTCTTCCTTCCTGAAGAAACCTGTGTCCATCTCTCTGTGCTTTGCTTCCGTCAGTTTCTCCGGTATCATATGGAATAGGTATACATGTGTGTCTATTAGTCATTACAAGCAGAATGTGTTCACTTCAACTAAATTTGAAAACCAAGATCTAACCTACAGAGTGCAGCACACATTGCGATTGCAATATTAAACTACCTATTATTTGGTCTTGTGGTCAGCTGGTGTGGTTTTATCTACATTAGACACTGGTACTAATACACTGTTGTCTTAGCAAAGGTGAATTAGATATTTGGATATGTCAATATGCAAAAGAGATTTTACAAGTGAATACCTGCAAATAAGTATGAGAATAGGGTGAAATATAATTAGATGGTTAGTTTGAGATTACCTCTGTAATCATGGGCGTCCGCAGGGGGGGGCAAGGGGGGGCACTTGCCCCGCCCCCCCCGATTTTTCAGCTTGTTCTGATATTTTTCGTGTGAGATTTAATATGAACTGCAATACCGGCGCTGTGTATGGAGAGAGACAGGGATAGGAAGCTGCATCTATCCCTGCTTCTCTGCTGATTGAAACCGCAGAGGAGCAACACATGCAGCCAGAGACAGCCTACAGATTAGGTAAGTAAGGGATGGGGGGAGGGTTTGAGATAGACTATAGATTTTTTTGGGGGGGCAGCAGCCTATAGATTTTTTTGGGGGGAGGGGGCAGCAGCCTATAGATTTTTTTGGGGGGGCAGCAGCCTATAGATTTTTTTGGGGGGGGCAGCAACCTATAGATTAGGGGAGTGAGGCATGGGGGGGCAGCCCATAGATTAGGGAAGTGAGCATAGGCGTGCGCAGCTTATTGCATTAGGGTGTGCACCCTAAAGCACAAACACAGGCCATGTGTATATGTATGTGTGTGTATATATATATATATATATATCTGTTATATATTTATGTATACACACACACTGCTGTGTGCTGTGTGTGAGGGTGCTGTTTGTGAGGGAACTGGTAGTGTGCTGTGTGTGTGTGTGTGAGAGAGGGTGTTTGTGTGTGCGTGTTTGTTCGGGTCCTGTTAATGTGCTGTTTGTGTGCGGGTGTTGTGTGTTTGTCAGGGTGCTGTTTGTATGAGAGTGTGTTGTTTGTGTGTGGGTGCTGTGCGGGTGTTGTGTGTGTTTGTGAGGATGCTGTTAGTGTGCTGGGTGTGTGTGGGTGTTGTATGTGTGTGGGTGCTGTGTGTGCGAGGGTGATGTATGTGTGTAGGTGCTGTGTGTGTGTGTGGGTGCTGTTTGTGGGCTGTGTGTGCTGTATGTTTGGGTGGAGGTGGGGGCAGACTAGTTAATATCCCAGTCCTGCTGCCTTCCCTGGTGGTTCAGTGGAGAGTGAACTCTAGTCCGGGTTCTCTGCTGCCTCCCTCCATGCTGCTGTGGACCGGTGAGGTAGAACTTTGATCTCCCCACCGGCCCATGGAGGCTTAGACCAGAGCCACCGCTCGAATAGCGTCGGCTCTGCATGAGCCGACCGGGGAGATCCAGAGATCTCCCCTGCCGGTCTCAATCCATTGGCGTGCCGCGGGGATTAGGGTGTGCCCAGGCACACCCGACACACCCCGTGCGCACACCTATAGAAGTGAGGAATGGGGGAGACAGCCTACATGAAGAGTCAGCAAGGAGCAGGAAGGTAAGGTAAGAATAGGAGAAGGAACAGAAATGAGCAGGAAGGGACATCAAGGAGCAGAAAGGGGCAGAAATGAACAGGAAGGGTCAGCAAGGAGCTGGAAGGTAAAGCAGCACAAAGCTAAACTAGAAGGAGCAGAAAGGGTCAGAAATGAGCTGGAAGGGGCAGAAGGAGCACAAAGGTAAAGTAGGAGAATGAGCAGGAAGGGGCAGCAAGGAGCAGAAAGGGTCTGCAAGGAGCAGAAAGGGATCAGAATGAGAAAGGAGCAGAAGGGCGCAAAATAAGCAGAAAGTAGTAGAAAGGTAAAAGAGCAGAAGGGGCCAAGGATAGAAAACAGTGTCAGAAGAAAACAAAAGACTGTCAAATGAAGGAGAGGAAAAGGAGATTGGAGCAGGAAGGACAAATGAAGTGAACCCTCCACTTTATTCTGGACACCACATCATAAGGCTTTGGTACCTGGGCCAAGCAGGGAAACGCTGGACCTTCTCATCTCCAAAGGTAAAAAAATATCAGTATTAATGTGTTCACTTTTATTTACTGAGTGTCAGGAAGCACAGAGTGTCGTTGGGTAGGGGTGTTGCTGATTGGCTAGAGCGGTCAGCTGGCACTCTAAGCCAATCAGTAGCTCCCCATTCATAAAAAAGTAAAAATATTTTATGAACCTGGAAGTAGCGATTGGCTTAGAGCGTCAACTGTCCACTCTAGCCAATCAGCGGATCCCATGCCTGATGTCAATCTGCACTTCCTGACACTCTGTTTCAGAAGCCAAATACCACTGAGTGACCTGAAGCTGGAGGAAGCCTTTGGGGTTAAACCATTTGAGAGCGATTTAACCCCTTAAAGGAAAGCGAGCACCCAGGGGCTTCCTGGCATCATAGCATTTTCATTTAGGTGAAGTTGTTATGGTGACCTGAATGGTCCTTTAATTTGCTTAAAGGAACACTATAGTGTCAGGAATACAAACATATATTCCTGACACCATAGTTGTGAAAACGCCATTCACCCTGGCTTTATGTGATAATGGCTATGCCCCTTCCCTTTCATGACACTGTCAAAAAGGTACCAAGCATGGATGTCATTACAATTATGCCCCCCCCCTGGAAAAATTCCTGCGGACGCCCATGAGAGTGTGTGTTGGAATTTGGGCCTGGACTTTTGCCTGTCAGCAGACTTTAACCCCTTAAGGACACATGACATGTGTGACATGTCATGATTCCCTTTTATTCCAGAAGTTTGGTCCTTAAGGGGTTAAATTACAAGGAGGAATTCTTCTTTGGAAATGGGAGAGTCAAAGGATTGTTTAATATTGGAGATAATGGTGGTTTTTATTCTGGAGGGTAAGAATTGTTCGAGTTCTGCTATAGGTGGCGGTGGGTCTCTTTGTGTAAAAGTCCTGAAAGACTTCCATGATGTCTGCTGGTTTATGTGACAATTTTCCCAAAGGTTGTTTAATTTTGGTGATAAAAGTGGTGTTTTTCTGTTTGAGGGCTTTGCAAGTAGGCATCCACATTTACCCCCTTGTGAATAAAATGTATGTTTGGTAAGCATTAGTTTTCGTTCGATCTGGGTATTTATTAGTTGTTTCAGTTCTGAGCATTTTGATACTAGAGCTTTATAAATGTGTTGGGGGGGATCCCTGTTTGTATGCAGTTTTGAGTATTCTAATCTCCTGGGTGAAGGAATTGATTTTTAATTTTTTTAATTTAATATATATAATTTATTTTTCAATGAAAAAAGTAACATTTCAATACAGGATATAAGGTAATTCAAACAACACTATTACATTTTGGCAGATAATGTTTTTGTGTTACTCTTGACATGGCATCAAAACATTGGGACAACAATTGACATGTTACATGACATAGTATACCCACTGGATATTAGCAAATTCGGTGTTGACTTGGAACAGCCTTTATTTTATAGTCTGACATAGAATTAACCATGGTGTATGGACTCTGTTCGTGTTAACTGGTGGACGTGGTTCCATGGGACGTTCGTCTCTAATTAGTCGGGCAGTCATACCCTGTCTAGTGTGACGCCTGTTACTGTATCTCTGTAATACCCGCGCTTAAAGGACCACTCTAGGCACCCAGACCACTTCAGCTTAATGAAGTGGTCTGGGTGCCAGGTCCTTCTAGGGTTAACCCATTTTTCATAAACATAGCAGTTTCAGAGAGCTTTGCTGTGTTTATCAATAGGTTAAGCCTTCCCCATTCCCTCTAATTGGCTGTCTCGTGACACAGCCCGCTTCCGGCGCTTCCGCGTGCTTCTCACTGTGATTTTTCACAGTGAGGAAACGCGCCCTTAGGAAAGCTTATTGAGAATGCTTTCCTATGTATGACTGAGCTCTTTTCGCAGCTCTTTACGCAAGTGGCATTCAGCGGCTTGAGCACGGTGGAGGAGGAGAGGAGGCAGAGAGCTCTCCGCCCAGCGCTGGAAAAAGGTAAGTTTAACCCCTTTTCCCCTTTCCAGAGCATGGGCGGGAGGGGGACCCTGAGGGTGGGGGCACCCTCAGGGCACTATGGTGCAAGGAAAACGAGTATGTTTTCCTGGCACTATAGTGGTCCTTTAAGCTCTAATATGTCCCACCTATTCATGGGCTTTCCTCCCTGTCCATCTCAGGGAAGGCCTAAGGCCTAGTTAATATTTTGTTGGGTTGTGGGGCCCAAGGTGTTTGCTTTTCACTATTGTAGAGCCACCATATATGTCCCGGTGTGCCTGTTTGTTTTTGGCATCGCCAACATTGGCCGGTAGACCTGGGGAATAAAACGGTGAATGTGTGAGGGAGTAGTTGTGTTTGTGTGTAGCATTGCTAATGGAAGTGTTGAATACATTTCTGAACAATCTCTTTTGTTCCTTTGTAGTTATCGATATATGTAGTTCCTCTTCCCAATGATCTATATATTTAGGTTTGGGGGGACCTGGTTGGTTTGCAGGATTTTGTAGAATGCGGAAAGTTTTTTTGTTTTAAGAGCTGTGTTTCGTAATGGGTGTCAAATATTGTTTTATCCATGCATACCTGTAGAAGAGCTGGGGTATGAGTTGGGTTATCCTAAAGCATTGGATTGCTAAGACTGTGGTGCCTAGTAGCAAATCCTCCGCTGTTTTTACTCCCATAGATGAAAATATATTGCCCAACTGGATGTACTGGGTATCTTCTAATGCCTGGAAGGAAGAGATTGTCATGCCTGGTTGGAACAGAGGGTTATTGGTCAGAGGGTAGAGGGGGGAGGGATGTGGAGATATTTGAGGTCCGTATGAAGTATTTGAAGTGTCCGTATGTGTCGCCAGAGCTTTAAAGTTGGCGTGATTGAAGGATGAGTTACGTGTGGGAGTGTAAGGAAGTCTTTCCCTTTGTCATATATACCACGTGTAGCAGAAACACCTTAGTAGAAAAGGAGAAAATAAGGGTAAAAATATACTTTTACCCTAATAAAGTATTTGCATGTAGAATAGGACTCCTCCAAGCCCTCAAGCACAGAATACAAAATACTGACAAACTGGTAACTACAATGCAAAAAAAGAGAAAGATATAGGGCAATATTGCCTTTCCTTAGAGCAATATAAAATGGGTAAATGCACACTCACAAACCCAAATTGATTGAAGGCGTATCTAATAAAATGAAGAATATCTTCATATTCCAGCATATAGGAGAGAAAAATTGAAAACTAATAGTGCAGAGTTTCTAAAACAGCATAAATCTTTAATAAATATTGCACTTACAAGATAGAGGTATTAAATAGGCACATCATAAATTGACATCTCAATAGCAGCAAGCAGGAACACCTTCAGAGAGGATTTACACCGATAGGATCCTCAAGCAGCATCAAAAAAGATGAATACAGTAAAATAAAAGAAAAAGAAAAGAAACTCTTAGCACTAGGATATCAGCCCTATGCATTTTGTTCAGTAAATTGAACTTCTTCAAGAGAAAAACAATAAGAACAAGTCTCCCAGTATGCAGCTGATTGGTACATAAAACATGGTGAACATCAGGACATTATTGAACGCACCTGCGAAAGATCCTCTCGGATAGGTGGGAGGGAATATGTGGGAAATGTTTATTGTATTTATATATTGTATAAATAGCATGGAACACAAGGTGGAGCGGTTTGATGACGTCATATATGAGACGGACGGAAATGCAAACACAAAAACAAGGCTTGGTACAAGGAATCAGGACATGTTTATTATATTTATACAATATATAAATATAATAAACATTTCCCACATATTCCCTCCCACCTATCTGAGAGGAGCTTTCGCAGGTGCGTTCAATAATGTCCTGACTCCTTGTACCAAGCCTCGTTTTTGTGTTTGCATTTCCGTCCGTCGCATATATGACGTCATCAAACCGCTCCGCCTTGTGTTCCATGCTCGGGGATGCGTTCCAAACGCATCCCAGAAGTAAATGTCCGACCAGAAAAAATTAAACCGAGGAAAAGAATATATAATGAAAGAACAGAGAATTGATACATAGTAGCCTTCAAATTGATACATAATGGTAACATCAAGTGCACCCATACATGGTGTAATGAAGTTCAAAGAGACTGCACCCAAAAATGACAGAGAGAGAGTAAAACCAATATATAATATTAGCAGTGAAAATAATAATCACAATGGGAAAGTAAAAAATTTAGTTCCCAAATTAGCTCAGATAACTAATCCAGCAAGTTGAGCAGAAAGATTTAAAAAAAAAAAACATACCAAATCAAAATCTATATTGTGGCCCCTAGGTTGCAAAGTCTGCAACCTGTGGATCCAAAAACCCTCTCTCGGTCTCAATTTCTTCATCAAATCTCCACCTCTGTAGTCTAGAGAAACGTGTTCAATGGCAATACATCCTAAAGTGTTCATATTAAATTTGGGGCATTTAGAACAATGAACAGGAACCGAGTGGGTCTGCAACCCTTTCCTAATGTTATTTTTATGTTCTAAAAATCTAGTTTTGACTTTCTTACTTGTCCTTCCAACATGCTGCATGCTGCACCCACATTCCAGTAGGTAGACAACATGAGTAGAGGAGCAGGAAATAACATTTTTAATTCTAAATTTCTCCTTTGTTTGGTAACTTTGGATTTTTTTGGTAAGGTCTCATAGAATGGAAAGTGCTGGGTGCCAAAATGTCTTTAAAACTCGTTCCTTTTCTAAATATTTCTTTTGGGTTATGAGGTAGTTGTTGTTTTTAATTGATAAATCTGTGTATTCTTTTCTGTTTGTTGAGTCCCCCCAAATCCCCACTTTTTATTCTCTTCTGAAGATTCATAAGCTTTAAGACAACCAGGCCAATTATAAGCAGCATTGATTGTAATGGACCGCTTTGCATAAAAGGGGTTAAAAGCCGTTTAGTAGATCTTCCCTTCTAGAGATACAGGCACAGCTACTGCAGAATACCAAACTCCCAAACTGGATACAAGGGAATGCTCCAAACTCCCGAACTGGAACCTCACGAATAGCTGCTAGCAGCTGAACAGGAAAAGCACCCAAGCAGCTTACACTCCTGGCAATCAGTCTCTAACAGCATGCAGTAAATCCCCCCAAGAACGAGACAAGGCTCTGTTTTGAGGTTCAAGCAGGAACAGACAGAGCTGTGGGTGTATTGTTCTTATATACACATTCTTACACATTAGTACCACCAACAGGGTTTTGGAAAACAACCAATAAACATGTACAATACACTCAAACACTCGCACACAAAATCCTCCCCTCTACCTGTGATACAATTACCTTACACACTGGGTAATGTAATTATCAGAGGCAGAGAAATACAATTTTTCCACATTATTCATAACTTTAAAAGTATGCATCACATTCACATTCTTACATTTTCAGAATCAGCATACTCCAAATACAAACATATGTCAAAATCATCCAAATTGGTCCAGTGGTTCAAAAGATAGATCGTAGTCCTTTGTAACCAAAGGAAGCATGGCTTTTCTGCCCAAAACCAGTTCCACAGAGTCTTCTATCCTGGAGATAATTGGGAAGTAATCCAATTATCTCCAAGGACAGAGGCAAAACTCCATTGAACACATGGCAGTAAAAAGACAGTAAAATACAATAAAATACACAAGGTTACATTTATGACATAAAATACAGACATGCAACATATGCCCAGATAGCTTAGGTCTGAGCGCACATTAATACTGAATGGCGCTCAGACCACACACACATACAGTTCAATTGCCATGGAGCCAAAGTCTTTTATTACACGAATAGGCTCCATGGCATAGCTATCTGGGTTATATGAGTTCATTCAGTAAATCCGAGAATCTACCAAACGCCAGGGCAGAAAACATGAATAGACCTTTCTGCATAGGAAAATAGGGTATTTAAATGCCGGTCCATAGTCAAAAGGCAGCAGGCAGGCAACCAGGCTCCTCCAATGCACAGTGGCGAGATTGGTCTCGTCACATTGACTCTTTAACTTCAAAACTTTCGGAGTTTATTAATTTTCACTTACAAAAGTATGCCCAGAATGCCCGATCGTATATAAAAGATACAAAGCACCTTATTCAAGAACTTAACTCAATAGAATGGCAGAGCGAGTATATATGGGCTACCCTAGACGTAACGTTATTATACAAAATCCTTGACCATGATACTGGGGTAAAGGCGGTTAGGGATAATTTGATTAATGATGAACAAATAGACCCAGATTGTGGGACTTTTCTTGTTAGATTCATTCAGTACATTTTAACTCATAACTTTTTTAATTTTAATGAGGAATTCTTTTTACAATTTAAGGGTACCACCATGGGCACCAAGTTTGCACCAAGTTTTGCAAATATCATTATGGACAATTGGGAATGAGCTCTGGAGGCGGTACATAGATGATATTTTAATTATATGGCGGGGCTCTTTGGATAGCCTTAATGGCTTTTTTAATTTTGTCAATCAAAATTCTATGCCGCTGGTTTTTACTCCAACAGTTGGTCCCACTCAGATAGACATTTTGGACTTAATTATGCCATTTTCTATGTAAGACGAGAACCTTCTTTAAATCAATCGACTCTAACAGTTTTATTAAAAACAGGAGTGATCATCATCCAGGGTGGCTGAAAGGAGTTCAGAAAAGTCAGTTTATAAGAATTTGTCGGAACTGCAGCAATTGTACTTTCATTCTCAAAGCACGCTTTTAAGAGAAAGGCCACCCGGAGGAGCTCCTTGATGCCGAAATAAAAAGAGTTGGTAATTTTAATAGAAATTATTTGCTTCTAGGTAAAAAGAAGGGTTCTTCTATGAGTTCTGGTTTCGAATTTGTGTTTAATACCCGTTTCAATTCAAAATCATTTGAAGTTCAACAAATTATTAGGAGACATTGGGGGATCCTCCTAGAGGATCCCCCAATGTCTCCTAATAAAACAACAACTACCTCATAACCCAAAAGTGATATTTAGAAAAGGAACGAGTTTTAAGGACATTTTGGCACCCAGCACTTTCCATTCTACGAGACCTTTGGTACAAAAATGGAAAGAGGGGTTCTTTCCTTGTGGCAGCTGTAAAAGCTGTAACCAATAATATAATGTTACCAAAAAATTCCAAAGTTACCAAACAAAGGAGAAATTTAGAATTAAAATTTTTATTTCCTGCTCCTTTACTCATGTTGTCTACCTACTAGAATGTGGGTGCAGCATGCAGTATGTTGGAAGGACAAGTAGGAAAATCAGAACTAGATTTTTAGAACATAAAAATAACATTAGGAAAGGGTTGCAGACCCACTAGGTTCCTGTTCATTGTTCTAAATGCCCCAAATTTAATATGAACACTTTAGGATGTATTGCCATTGAACAAGTTTCTCTAGACCACATGAAAAAAACAACAAAAAAAACATACCAAATCAAAATCTACATTGAGGCCCCAAGGTTGCAAAGTCTGCATCCTGTGGATCCAAAAACCCTCTCGCGGTCTCAATTTCTTCATTTGCTGGATTAGTTATCTAAGCTAATTTGGGAACTATATTTTTTACTTTCCCATTGTGAATACTATTTTCACTGCTAATATTATATATTGGTTTTACTCTCTCTCTGTCATTTTTGGGTGCAGTCTCTTTGAACTTCATTACACCATGTATGGGTGCACTTGATGTTACCATTATGTATCAATTTGAAGGCTACTATGTATCAATTCTCTGTTCTTTCATTATATATTCTTTTCCTCGGTTTAATTTTTTCTGGTCGAACATTTACTTCCGGGATGCGCTTGGAATGCATCCCCGAGCATGGAGCGCAAGGAGGAGCGGTGTGATGACGCACGGACCTAAATGCAAACACGAAAACGAGGCTTGGTACAAGGAAGCAGGACACTATTGAACGCACCGGCGAAAGCTCCTCTCGGATAGGTGGGAGGGAATACGCGGAAATTTTTTATTGTATTTATATGCTGCATACTGGGAGACTTGTTCTTATTGTTTTTCCTCTGAAGAAGTTCAGTTTACCGCCTCTCGTTCCTTCTTTTTGGTCGACGCCAGTGCAATTATGTGGCTTCTGACCTCTGGTTTGTGGGCCTCCCAGACACTTGTGTCTGGGACGCCAGTGTTTGAGTTTTCTTTGAAATAACAACGTAGTGTGTTTGAGATCTGTGAGACTAATTTGGGATCATTTAGGGAAAGGTCATTCAGTTTCCACCGAAAGGTCTTGAGTGGGAGGGGTGGAATTTGAATGGCAAGAGACAAGAGTGCATGGTGCGACCATGTAATAGGACCATATCTGCAGTCCTTCACCAAGTAGATGAACCTATGAGGGATAAAGATCATGATAATTCTCAAGCATGTTTTATTGGAAGGGGAGTTGTACGAGTAGTCTCTGGCATGGGGGTTTAGTATTCGCCAACTATCGCACAGTTGAGCGTGATCTAGCAGCTGATTGAACCTGCTGCATGTAGAGGTGTGGTATGTTGTGCCTTCAGTGATGGTGTCCATGCGTGTATCTAAGGATAGATTCATGTCGCCTCTTAGCACAAGCATGCCTTCTGTGAATTTCTCGATAATCCTAAGGTATTTTCTGATGGATCTACACTGGTGTGTATTGGGTAAGTACACGTTTGCCAATGTCACCATATTATGGCCTAGTTGACCCTTAACTAATATGATTCTCCCTGAATTAACAGTGTAGTGTTCTTTATATATGAACAGCACTTGGGATGCTATTAGAATAGCTACTCTCCTCTACTTTGCTTCTGGAAAATTATTGAAGTAGCCAGTTGGAAACCTGCTATTTCTAAGGGTTGGGGCCCCCTCTCCCTTAAAGTGAGTCTCCTGGACAAATACCACATCTGTCTTAATTTTTTGAAAATCATTTAGTGCTAACTTCCATTTTTCCGGACTGTTGAGTCCCCTAGCATTAAGTGTGATTACCCAGATTGAGGCCATGGGTGGTTCGGTAACTTGTGTATGTTCACAGTCCTGTCTCTGCATGTGTTTCTGAACTAATAAGGTCTATAAGGTCTAATGTACAAAATCAATTAGGTGTAGGGTCGCCTTTCTAGGAGTCACTACGATATATCCTAATGGATATGTTTCTGCCGCTGTCTATCCCAAGCCGCGAGGTAGTGCCCTGTGGGATTGTAAAGGCACCGCTAGTGCTTAATATGAGATTTTATGTAGTGTATGTGGTCACGAGGGTATTATAGGTTCATATAATAAAAATAAGAAATAATCCCAAGGCACACCAAGGTTTTGCACATAAAAAAGCATGTTTTATTGGAAGGGGAGTTGTACGAGTAGTCTCTGGCTTGGGGGTTTAGTATTCGCCAACTATCGCACAGTTGGGCATGATCTAGCAGCTGGTTGAACCTGCTACGTGTTGAGGTGTGGTATGTTGTGCCTTCCGCGGTGGTGTCCATGCATGTATCTAAGGATAGATTAATGACGCCTCCTAGCACAAGCATGCCTTCTGTGAATTTCTCTATTATCCTAAGGTATTTTCTGATTCATTCATGCATAGAAAATACAACAGAATATCTTTAACAGAGAGAAAGTGCATAGTATAGTGCTAGGCCAGTATATAGTACCATGACCACAGTATAAGTAAAGTGCTAAATGCCAAAACCCATTAAAAAAAAAAGGTATACTGACCATGAGCAGGAGAAATTAAACCCCAACGTTTCTCTGGGGGACCTCACACTGACTGACCTATATTCCCACTTATATATCCTATAGGTGAAAACTAATCAACCTAAGAACAATCAGCTGTATAAAGGGAGAAACTTCCAAATCATACAATGTTGTATGAGAACACCTGTATCAAACCGAGAGTTACTTCCAGGTTTGATGACGTCATGATGTCATAACGTATGGGCGTGGCCGCATGTTCCGGTAATACGGGGAAACTACAGCAGACTGAAATGGCCACAATTATAACATGTCAAATGTTAAAGTCTTTCTAATGCATAACGGCTAATATAGAATTTAACAAAGAAATGGCACATCCCATGATCAATGTAGCCAACTAGTGGTAACATAGATGTACGGAATAGTTATACGTAAATATATGCATAGACACAAAAGGAATAGAGATTCGGTTGTACATAATCTAGAACAAGAACAGAAAAAATACATAGTGTAATACAGCAAGAAACAAGTTATAATGCGCTGATATAATGCACTCACAAGATCCAAATGAATAATGCGCCAAAAAGGTGCCTGCCCCGGTGAACTTGGGCGGCTGAACATCTCCACTCTCCACTGGAACTCCAAGCGGACCAAAATATGGAATGAGACTCCAATATAGGTAGGGTAAAATAAATATGCAAATTTATTGTAGAAAAAAGGCCATACACATTAGCCACATTAAATAAAATAAAACAAGATGAGGTCCTACGCGTTTCGTTCCTGTACAAAGGAACTTCCTCAGGGACCAAAAGCAAATAATATAATAATTAAAAACAATCAAATACAAAAATGCATACAATATTCTCCCCCGAAATGAGTCTCTATAAATAGGGTTGAACCCTTAGTTCATAGGTGGATCCAGTGGGAGTTACCCATAATTCCATGATCACTTTCAGTTGTGGGGTGTCCAGCGATCCTATTCAGGTGTGGAGTGGGTGTTCCATCGGTCGTTCTTGGCGCGAAACGGTGGAACCGGAAACCGGAAGTAAAAGTCCATTTGCACTTCCTGGGTTCAGGGGAAATAATCCACGGAATCCATGGATGTGTGCATCGCCACCCTAAAGATAGAAAAAAGAATAATGATAATAAAAAATAATAAATAATAAAAAAAAATTTAAAAATACACCTTTGATGTAAACCAATCCATGAACTTACGACAGAGACAAGTAGTCCACAGTTTATGGAGTGGGTACATCAAAAAACACAAAAGAAGAAATATACAGAATAGAAAAAATATACTAATTGTCGAGTCCACTGTGGATTTGTCTGTTTCTTTATGGACTGAGCTTGAAAGGCTCCCTATTGTTCCAGATATTGCTGATCACTAAGTAATCTATACAAAAATAAGTAAGAACTAGTACAAAAAAGACAAAGTAAGGGTGGATGGAATGATGGGGAGACTTGGTGACTGGGGATATCCTTTGGAATTATTAAGGACAGCCAAGGAAAGGATGTTGGGATTCAGGAATCAGGAAGAACAAAGGAATGTTGCTGAGGAGAAACCTAAACGGATCCCCTTTATGCACACCTATTCCACCAAGTACCGCCATGGTGCACAAATTATAAGAAGGCATTGGCATGTGTTGATTGGTGATACGGATGTAGAGAGTACTTTTGGGACAGTCCTAATCATGGCCTTTAAGAACTCGAGGAACCTTATTTTTTTTTCTTCCTTATTGCCTCCTCCCTTTCCCTCCTTCCTCTTTTTGTTCAGTGCTTAGTGAAAGCCACGCAGAGTCATTGGTGGATCTGGGGGGGGTGCAACGGTGCTATTGCCCCCCCCAAGATTCTCCCCTGCATGCAATTGCAGGGCTGGCATTGTTCAAGTACCAGCCCTGCTATGTGCCTGCGGACTGGGGAGGGAGATCAGAGATCTCCACGGACAACGCTCCAAATATTGCGAGAGTGAAATCTAGCCCTGGAGCACGGGCTAGACTTCACTCCACACTGGGACCACCAGGGAATCCCACTGGGACCACCAGGGACGGAGACATGTCCCCCGTCCTCCTCAATAAAAGGTAAGAAGGGATTGGGGACATCAATATATTTATTTTATTAAATACATTTCTTTTAAAAGCCTCCCTAGCCTCCTTCCTCCCCCATACACACATACACTGCCCCCCATACACACATACACTGCCCCCCATACACATACTGCCCCCATACACACATACACTGCCCCATACACATACATACACTGCCCCCATACACACACTGCCCCCATACACACATTGCGCGCCTATACACACTGCACACCCATACACACATTGCCCTACTGGCACCATAACTACTACACTGAGCTGTAGTGGTTATTGTGCCAAGATTATTTATTTAAATAATCTACAAGTGCCCCTCCCGAGACCAGGCTCTGGATCCGCCACTGCGCAGAGCAGCTTTTCTTTTTGTACCAGCTGTACCCCACAACAAGGAGGGTACAGCGCTTGAGGGTCTGGTTTGGCTCTCTAGGGATAGAGCATGGGATTGTTTTTTTGTTGTTTGCATGCGTGTTTTATGTCAGTGGCCATGTGTCTCGTATTATGGAGAGGACGAACAGAGTTATATTTGGGGAGACCCGGGAGAGGGAGCAGGCAATTCTGTAATTTAATATGTTGAAATTCGCATCTCTAAATGTTAGAGGATTGAACTCACCTCAAAAGAGAGTAATATTTTTAAATTTTCTAAAAAAAAAGAAAATATAGATTTATGCAATTTAAACCTAAAGCTTACCCAACATATATTTTTTTCTTCTAAGGTTAACAAAAAAAACAAAAAAATGGAGGGAGTACTGACTATTATATCTGCTAAAGTTGCTATCAGGTTCATTTATCAAGACATAGATAAAGAAGGAAGGTACCACATTCTTATTGGGGAAATCAATAACCAAATATACATGATTGTTAATGTTTATGCGCCTAACCAATCCCCTAATAGATACCTTCAAAAATGATTTAATAAAGTTGAGAGAATTGGGCAGGGACAGATTATATATCTAAAAGATTTTAATACACTGGTAGACCCAGCTATAGATAGGAACAGCTTGAAATGAAAAGGATTCATGCATGGTGGTTGTAATCAAGGAACTTTGGTGAGATTCTTAGGAAAAAATGTTAGTGTTATCTCTGGAGAGTCTGGCACCCTCATGAAAGAGATTTTGCTTGCTTTTCTAGTACGCATCAAGATTATTCAAGGATTGATTATTTTATTGCAGAAGCGGATACAGCAAAGAGAATCAAAAAGATTTTTATTATTGATATACCCTGGTCTGATCACAATGCTTTGATAATGATAGTAAAGGATGAGTATAACAGAGATAGATAAAGTTGGAGACTTAATGATAAGCTACTTCATAAGGAACAAAACATAGCCTTAAAGGGACACTCCAGGCACCCAGACCACTTCTGCCTATTGGAGTGGTCTGGGTGCCAACTCCCACTACCCTTAACCCTGCAAGTGTAATTATTGTAATTTTTATCAAATAATTACCTTGCAAGGTAAACTCCTCCTCTAGTGGCCGTCTACCAGAAAGCCACTAGAGGGCACTTCCTGATTCATAGCACTGGTTTTCTGTGCTAGAGCATCGCTGGACATCCTCACGCTGTGTGAGGACCTCCAGCATTGCTCAATTCCCCATAAGAAAGCATTGAAAGCATTTTCAATGCTTTCTTATGGAGGGGTCTTTTGCCGCGCATGCATAATAGGTCTCTCCCGCCGACGGCCGCAGATGCGAGATTGATCTCCCCCGCCGTATGACATCGACAGGGGGAGGAGCGTGGGCGGACCCAAAACCCCTGCCGAGGGACATCGGTGGGGGTCTCAGGTAAGTCACTTAAGGGGTTTTCACCCCTTCAACAACATGGGATCGGTGGTGGGAGGTAGAGGGTACCTGCAGTGACAGGAAAACTGTTTGTTTTTCTGGCACTGGAGTGTCCCTTTAATAAAAAAAAGTGAAAGAGCTTTTTTTTTTAAAGAAAATTTAAGTGATGAAATTCCTATAGATACGATCTGTTGTGCATATATATGCACAATAAGAGGTCACTTAATTAAATTAGGTTACCAGGAAAAAAATAATTTTCTCTTGCAGATCTATATGTAGAATTGGATAAACTGGAGAAAATAAATAAAACTAACCCTTCTATTGATATTGGTCAAAAATTGATAAAGGTTAAAGAAGAAATTAATGACGTTCTGATACAAAAGGCAATCTTTTCTTTGGAGAAACTGAAAAGTAACTGGTACTACAAGGGAAATAAGGCTGATAAGCTTTTAACTAGTGGATTAAAAAAATTAAAAAGCGAATAAAACAGTCTCTAAAATTATACCAAGTCCCCTGGCCCAGATGGCTTTAGTAACCAATTTTATAAAACTAATAGTGGCAACGTAGCAAGTATCCTTACCATTACGTTTAACAACTTTAGAGAGACGGGTAACATCCCCCAAGAACTTTTAAAAGCCTATATTGTACCTATTCACTAACACAACAAAAACTTAGAAATAATTGCTAACTACAGACCTATTTCCCTTTTGAATACTGATATAAAACTATATTCTACAGTAATAGCTTTAAGATTGAATACTATTTTCCCTTCAATTATACATGGTGATCAGGTGGGGTTTATAGCAACCAGGTTTTCAGCTTATAATATTAGAAGAATGACTGATATTATGAATTTGGTTTCTAGAGAAGGAATCTCTCTCCTGGCTCTGTCACTGGATGCCGAGAAGGGTTTTGACAGAGTCAGGTAGGACTTCCTTGATGCAGAACTAGTGTCATTTGGCCTTATGGGAGATATTGCATGCTCTATCATGGTGCTTTATTCTTTCCCGACGGCTAGGGTGGTTGGAGGTGGGTTTTCTTTAGAGTGGATTCAACTAAAAAAAACGCACTAGACAGGGCTTTCCACTATCTCCCCTTCTGTATTTTATCACTATAGAACCACTTGCAACAGCGATAAGAGCAACTGAACAAATTAAAGGTTCGTGTATTTTGGCAAACAGCGTTAAGTGAACGATGTATGCAGATGATATAGTACTCACCCTTAGAGACCCAGTCAATTCGTTGAGAAAATGTATCCCTTTTATAAGGGAGTTTTCAGAAATTTCAGGTTACAAATTGAATATGGAAAAAACGATTGCAGTACCACTCAACTTAACACAGAAAGTAGTGGATGGGTTAAAAAAAGGATTTTGGTTTTGTTATTTGTAATTCATTTAAGTGTCCGGGCATTGAAATACCAGGAAACCTTAACAAAATAATGGAACTTAATTTTTTAGCACTAGTTAAAGAAATGGGTAGAAAGCTAAGGAAATAGAAAAACTTGGAGATCTCCTGGTGGGGCAGGATAAATACAGTAAAATATTACATCCTTCCTAACCGGATCTACCTGTTTCGTATGGTTCCTCTACATCTCAGCTTTCACACAAAAGCGCCGCAGAGACCTCAGGAGCATAACTCAGAGCCTGAGGGAACATTACCTTCCATATCGCTGGGGATATCCAACAAAAATCCTGTTCAACAGGAAAGGAAAAACCACAGCTATACAGACACCAGAAGAAGGACGGAAAATCCTCAAAGCATGGGACGTTGCCTTAAACGACCAGGCCACCACGGAGACAGGCCCTAGCAGACTATCCCCAGACTGGAGAAAACCAAAGAGAAAATAAAAGAACTATCATGACAAAACCACAACTAGGGGTGAACCCCTTCAACAGAGACTAAGCCAGTTTGAAACCAGGGACGGGTAGCGTAAACATAACAGTATACTACTTAACCAGGGGAAATATAGAAGGGGGCATTTCTCAGGCGGCCATCCATGGGCGTCCGCAGGGGGGGGGATTTTTCAGCTTGTTCTGCTATTTTTCGTGTGAGATTTAGAATGAACTGCAATACCGGCGCCGGGCAGTAGGTGGCGCTGTGTATGGAGAGACAGGGATAGGAAGCTGCATCTTATCCCTGCTTCTCTCTGCTGATTGAAACCGCAGGGGAGCAACACATGCAGCCAGAGACAGCCTACAGATCAGGTAAGTAAGGGATGGGGGGAGGGTTTGAGATAGACTATAGATTTGGGGGGGCAGCAGCCTATAGATATGGGGGGGCAGCAGCAGATTTGGGGCAGCAGCCCATAGGGATTTGGGGAGGGGCAGCAGCCTTTTTAGATTTGGGAAGGCCCATAGGATTTGGGAGGGGGCAGCAGCAGTCTATAGTTTTGAGGGGCAGCATTCATAGATTTGGGCAGCAGCCTATAGATTTGGGAGGGGGGCAGCAAGCCTATAGATTTGGGGGCAGCAGCCCATAGATTTGGGGAGGGGGGCAGCAGCCTTTAGATTTGGGGCAGCAGCTCTTTAGATTTGGGGCAGCAGCCCATAGGATTTGGGGAGGGGCAGCAGCCTTGCTGATTTGGGGGAGTGCAGCCTGAGGTAGGGATTTGGGGGCAGCAGCCCATAGATTTGGGGGAGGGCAGCAGCCTTTAGATTTGGGGGCAGCAGCCCATAGATTTGGGGAGGGGGGCAGCAGCCCATAGATTTTTTTTGGGGGTAGCAGCCTATAGATTTGGGGGGCAGCAGCCTATAGATATATAGAAATGAACAGGAAGGGTCAGCAAGGAGCTGGAAGGTAAAGCAGCACAAAGGTAAAGAAGAAGGAGCAGAAAGGGTCAGAAATGAGCTGGAAGGGGCAGAAGGAGCACAAACATAAAGTAGGAGAATGAGCAGGAAGGGCCTGCAAGGAGCAGGAAGGAGCACAAAGGGACAGCAAGGAGCACAAAGGTAAAGGAGTAGAAAGAATCAGAAGGAGCACAAAGGTAAAGTAGGAGAAAGAGCAGAAAGGGACAGCAAGGAGCACAAAGGTAAAGTAGAAAAGGAAGCAGAAAGGAGCAGAAAGGGATCAGAATGAGAAAGGAGCAGAAGGGCGCAAAATAAGCAGAAAGTAGCAGAAAGGTAAAAGAGCAGAAGGGGCCAAGGATAGAAAACAGTGTCAGAAGAAAAAAAAAGACTGTCAAATGAAGGAGAGGAAAAGGAGATTGGAGCAGGAAGGACAAATGAAGTGAACCTCCACTTTATTCTGGACACCACATCATAAGGCTTTGGTACCTGGGCCTGGCAGGGAAACGCTGGACCTTCTCATCTCCAAAGGTAAAAAAATATTTGTGTTAATGTGTTCACTTTTATTTACTGAGTGTCAGGAAGCACAGAGTGCCGTTGGGTAGGGGTGTTGCTGATTGGCTAGAGCGGTCAGCTGGCACTCTAAGCCAATCAGTAGCTCCCCATTCATAAAAAAGTAAAAACATTTTATGAACCTGGAACTAGCGATTGGCTTAGAGCGTCAGCTGACCACTCTAGTCAATCAGCGGCACCCATGCCTGACGTCAATCTGCACTTCCTGACACTCTGTTTCAGAAGCCAAATACCACTGAGCGATCTGGAGCTGGAGGAAGCCTTTGGGGTTAAACCATTTGAGAGCGATTTAACCCCTTAAAGGAAAGCGAGCACCCAGGGGCTTCCTGGCATCATAGCATTTTCATTTAGGTGAAGTTGTTATGGTGACCAGAAATGTCCTTTAATTTGCTTAAGGGAACACTATAGTGTCAGGAATACAAAAATCCTGACACCATAGTTGTGAAAACGCTATTCACCCTGGCTTTATGTGATAATGGCTATGCCCCTTCCCTTTCATGACACTGTCAAAAAGGTACCAAGCATGGATGTCATTACAATTATGCCCCCCCACTGGAAAAATTCCTGCGGACGCCCATGCGGCCATCCAGGGGGAATGAGGAGAGGGTCCCAGGGAAGAGGGAGGTTTTGGGGCCCCATATACAGTGGAAAACGCATGGGGAGACAAAAAACAAAACAAAACAAAAAAAAACAGCTAGTCTCCTAGGGGGCCGGGGAGAAAAATATGCAACTAACACAGTACCCACACTCAGACAATATACCCAAACCTTACTGGCAAGAGGCTTATTAGAGACACCCCAACACTAAAAAACCGCAACTGCCTTAGGGAAAAATGCGACGACTAAAATCAAACCCATTCAGGGCGATATCATTTCAACAGAGGCAAGTGAAGCTAGAGGAGCGGGGCGACACCAGGCCGAGAAGCTTAGCTTCAACCCCAAGGCACGATGACGCAGTGCCCAGCCATACTTCAGGCAGTATCATTGATTGTAAATATTTTTGTTGATATGTTGATGTTTAATCTTATTTTTTCTTGTTGTGTTCATGGTACCACTGAGGAACAAACAATGGGGGGCAATGTAAGCATCCCCATACAGACACCGCTCTCAGCTACAACACAAAAACACACATACAAGAATGCACACAAGCATACCCTTCAGTATCCACAGAATACCCACATCCTGTGCATAGAAAGGGAGCCAGCAGTCGGCTTGACAAAGCTGGGAGGAGTGCTGCCCCAGGACAAAACAGACAGTATGACACACTATAGACAGCCACACCGCAAGAAACCACCAGAAGGATATGCACATATAACATACGGGGATTGAATACCCCCGCAAAAAGGCATATGCTAAACAGGGAGCTCAAGTCCCTTAACGCTGACATTGTGAGTCTTCAAGAGACACACTTCAGACACAATGACCACCCCAATTTTCAAACAATACAATTCCCGCGCCAATATCATGCCACGGCACCAACAAAATCCAGAGGTGCCTCTATCCTCCTCAGTAGGCAAACAAAATTTGAACTGCAACACCACGAAGTTGACACAAATGGCAGATACGTCCTAATACAGGGCAAAATAAATTATATGCAATACACAATAGTAAACATATATACGCCCAACACAAACCAACGAAATTTCCTCCAGCGCTTCCTCAAAAAAAGAAGAAGCAAACAACAGGGAATCACAATAATCTGCGGGGATTATAATCACATTTTGGATCCCAAATTAGATACCACATTACCACAACACAGACGCAGACAGCGCCCACTAAAAAGACAATGTAAAGCCCTACAGAAACTCATGCATGAATATCACTTTTATGATGCATGGAGGATCTCACACCCAGGGGACAAATCATTCACCCATTTCTCCAGTGTTCATAACTCCTATTCCCGAATAGACGGGTTTCACATTTCGTACCTCAAGAAACAGGCACAAGCCAAATTAAAAGCGTGGCAACAGGAACTATATGATCTAAACACAAGTAACCAAACAAAACCGACAGCAGAAAAAAAACATCGCATCACGACCATCTCTAGACTGATACACCAACAAGCACTAGAACAAACACAAAGCAACATGACCAAACTCAAAATATCCCACTACATGCAGGGAAACAAAGCGACAAAACTCCTAGCTAACCAACTGAAACAGAAACAGACTAACCAAAAAATAGCCTATCTAACAGACAACAAAAGCAAAAAATACACCACACCCAGAGAAATAAGCGAAGAATTTGCAAAATACTATCACGCCCTGTACAACCTAAAAGGGGACCAAAGCACAACTCAACCCATGGACGCAAGCACAAAGGCCTACCTAGACAAAATTAAGCCACCACAACTCACACGGCAACAACAGACGGACTTAACCAAACCAGTAGAAGTACAGGAGATTCTTAAAGTCATACATACACTACCAAACAGCAAAGCACCAGGCCCAGATGGTCTAACAAACCTATGCTACAAAAAAATGTAGCCATACACTAGCACCATACCTAACAAAGGCATTCAATCATGCCATAAATCCGAAATCTCTACCTAAAGAGATGATGTTGGCGCACATCGTCACACTGGCTAAACCAAACAAACCCCCCATGACGCCGCAAAATTTTAGACCCATCTCACTCCTAAACACAGATACGAAAATATTCACCAAACTACAAGCCACAAGACTGGGACAAATCATACCACACATAATTCATACAGACCAAGTGGGCTTTGTGAGGGGAAGGCAAGGGGCGGACAACACGAGGAAAGCCATAAACCTGCTATATAAACTACAGACACAAAAAATGGGAGGCTTATTTGTGTCCTTAGACGCTGAAAAAGCCTTTGATAGACTACACTGGGGCTTCCTAAAGGCGGTCTTAGGAAAATTCAGAATACCTGAAAAATTTGGAGCAGTGGTAGAAGCGTTATACAGCTCACCCGAGGCACAAGTGCTAAACTCGGGGTTTCTATCAGAGCCATTTCGGCTCTCCAACGGAACGAGGCAGGGATGCCCCCTGTCGCCACTACTATATATTCTGGCCCTGGAGCCACTAGCCACAAAATTTAGAGACAAAACAATCATACACGGGATACAAGTGAGCAAAACGTATACAAGGCAGGATTTTACGTAGACAACATCATGCTGACCATCACACAACCACACATTTCAATACCCAACCTTCTCGCCGAAATCAAGGAGTACGGGGAACAATCATACTATAAATTGAACGTCACCAAAACAAAAGCCATGGGGATAGGGATGCCGAGAGCCACATTAGACAAACTGAAAGCAAACTTCCAATTCGACTGAAGGGAAGATTACATTACCTTTCTAGGATTAAAACTACCCAAACACCCCAATAAACTACTTGAGCTAAATTATGGCAAGCTCCTAAAGGAGGCGGGAGGAACACTGAAGGGTTGAGAACACAAATACCTGTCATGGATGGGTAGACTGACGGCCCTAAAAATGGTAGTTCTACCTAAATTCCAATATCTAATAAGGACACTGCAGATCTTCCTCCCAAACACGTATCTAAACAAGCTGCAATGCCTATTCACATCATTTGTCTGGGCACACAAAAAAAATAAGGATGGCCTCCGCAATTCTGAGCAAACCCATAATCCAAGGGGGCCTGGGTCTACCAGACGTACGCCTCTACTACAGGGCTGCCCTCATGTCCACAAACCTCTCCATACACGAAGGAGAAAACAAGCCTCAATGGGTAGAGATGGAGGCGGCAGGGATATACCCTGGGGGTATAAAATATTTGCTCTGGGTGCCCCACAAACTAAGGCCCAAACACAAAGAACTGCTCACGACCACCTTCCTACTCCTAGACATATGGGATTCAACGATGCAACTCTTAGGCCAGAAAAAACATTGGACTATGTCAACCCCACTACAGAGCCTACACATTGTGAACCCCTCCTTAGACCACCGCCCATGGACCCAGAAAGGATGCACACATATCAAACTCCTATATCGAGAGGACAAACTAGAACCATACCCCACGCTAAAACTGAAATATCGACTGCCCAACAACACTCTATTTTCATACCTCCAAATAAAATCACTCCTGGAGAACGAAATCAACACAATCACACCTAAGCCCCTAGAACAACTATACCAAATATGCGACACAGGGAAAGTCCCCCCAAAAACACTCTCCATCCTATACACAACGTTGAACGATAACCCCAAAATAACTCCAAACTTTAAAGAACACTGGCAAACGAACCTACACAAACACTTCACTGACAGCCAATGGCAAAAAGCTTTCACCGCCCACAAAGGGAGATCTAGGTGTGCATCACACCTGGAGCTTCTGAGGAAATTACAGTACAGGTGGTACATGGTGCTGGCTAGACTGGCGCAAATGTATCCACAAGCATCCAAAGAATGCTGGAGATGTAAGATAGAGGAGGGGACCATGTACCACATATGGTGGACATGCTGCCAGATAAAACCTTTCTGGAAAGAGGTGGGAGAAACCGTTGACAACACACTAAACACGGATATGCCCCTACAACCCGAATGTGGGTTACGGTTTATGACATTAGAGTCGCACAAAGAACCACAAGCGATACTTCTATTCCACATACTAATAGCAGCAAACACACTGATCGCAAGGGCCTGGAAACAGACCACCAGACCTGGAAAAAACGAACTACTGTCTCAAATCTCTACTAACCTACTGTATGAGACAAAACTGAACGTCCAATTTGGGGCTTCCACACATGCAATCAGAGCCAGAGAAAGATGGGAAGAGGTTTTAGGGGAGCATGAATTACACGAGTTATAAAGATTTAATGCAGGAAGACACACAGGGGGCAGCGGCAGCGTGATGAGGGGTGGGAGCAAACGAGAAACAAAATAAGTATATACTACAAAGACACAGCATAGGGAAAAACCCGAGGAGACACACACAAACCACAAGCGCAAGCACGCAGAGCGAGAGAGAGAAAAATGACGGAAAGGTACCAATATGTAAATAGTTAAGGCAGAATGAGCAAATGGAGTGGACAATACAGAACACGAAGCAATCCTACCCAACACTCAAGAGGGCTTAACAATGCCGGGGAAGCCAGGCTCTGTTGGTTCAAAGAAAATGTGACCACCATACATGCAATGCTATATCTCTGCTAAGTTGTAACCCCTTCCTTGGGGAATCTGAATATACAATGTAAAAGTTATTGTACATGAGTGAGAGAAAAATGATTGCTCCCCCCTACCCCTTTTCTCTTTTCTGTACCCCATAACATGAAACTGTTTAATAAAAAAACGATTGAAAAAAAAAAAAAAGAGTGGCACTTAAAGTCAAGTTGGGAGGATTGGGACTACTCCTATTAAAAGCTGCCAACCTGTCACACGCCTATATCATGCAATCAGAAAATGCTCAACAACAAGCGTGGCATAACATTGAACTCTCTATGACTCCAATTTGAATCACAATAATGACGTAGGTATATTATTATGGCAAGTTAAAAGAAACCAGAGAGGTTTCCCCCTTGTGAGAACTCGAAGTAAAATCTTTCAAGATATATGGAAGCATTGGAAAAAAAATTAAGAAAAACCATAAAATTCTGAATAGGCTGATTTCATGTCTTTCTCTTAAGTATATTGAGGTTAATGAAGAGGATACAGCCTTAAAAAATTGGAATGAGAAGGGTATCTATAAAATAACAATATTAAAGATTTCCATACGTTGAACATGGAATATATCCTGGGCCATATTGAGGTTTTTATTTCAGAATTAAAGTGTTTTTGATCAAATATCTAGCTCTGAGCTCAGATAGGGTGAAGGCTCTGGGACAACTGATGGAAAGAACATCTTTAAAGAGGATGTTGGCTGGTTGTACTGAACTGGCTTCCAGAGACCCAGAACCACTTATTGAACCTATTTTTGAGAAATAGGCTTTAAACTTAAATAGTATAATTGAGGGGGACGACTGGAGAAGGACACTGAACGAAACCTATAAGAATAACCATTGTCTCAATCTGTTGGAATTTTTGCTTTTTTGTTTCTGTTGAATGTCAATATAAACGTTCGAATTCCTGGTATCTAGTTCCATCCAGGTTGTCAACATTTTTATATATATATATATAAATGATAGTAGAAATAAATATAAAAATTAAAATGAAGTGTAAAAAGATGAAAAGCAAAAATATAAACAAATATAAAATATATATAAAAAGCAAAAGTAAATTATAAAAAACACATCAGGTCAAAATCAACGTTACGACCTTTTGACTGCAAGGTTTGCAGCCTATGGATCCAAAATCCTTCTCTCTGTCTCAGTTTAGTCACTAAATCTCCACCTCTGTGATCTAAAGAGATTTGTTCAATAGCAATACAACATCAATTATTTATATTAAAAACAGGGCATTTCATACAGTGTACAGGGACTGAATGTGTTTGTAACTTTTTCTTAATATTGTTTTTATGTTCTAAAAATCTAATTTTAACTTTCCTCCCAACATACTGCATACGGCAACCACACGTTAGCAGGTGGACAAGATGGGTGGATGAACAGGTGATTAGATTCTTGATTTTAAATTGCTCAAGGGTTTGATTGCTCTTAAACTTTTTATCAACATTGTACCTGTGGTTGCAACTTTTGCAGTTATGTTAGCTGCTAGAATGTCCTTAAAACTGGTCCCTTTTGTAAACATTATAATTCCCAGTATCCCAGTGAGTAATGTCAATAATAATAGATACTCTAACACCAATGTGAGTTTTCCCTTAAAACCTCACAGCAAACAGAAATATACATACAATATAAGGTGGAGTATCTTTCTTTTGATGTTTGGATAATTCCTGAGCCAATAAGTTCTAGGAATAAAGCATAAACAGAGAAAAATAGTGCAACATAGCCAATACAAATATTAAGGTGCAATAGTGAATGAGAAAGGCACTCACAAACGCAGAGCCATAGAATTTGGCTCAAATTTCCAGCTTTGTGGGATGTAGAGGTATCCACTCCCTTCTTTATACGGATAGGTGGTACTGATAGGTGTTCTAAAGCAAATGGATGTCCTCTCAGAGGTATGTTGAGATGTAAAGTGCTTTATTATAAAGTGCACAATATATTTAAAATATAAAGAATAATACATAAAATGGAAACCATACAATTGGTAAAGGCAAGTCCTGTGTATAAAGTCCTTTGTAGTGCAAAACGTGTTTCACCTCATATAGAGGCTTCCTCAGTTGCTGCTTTGTCTTGCCCGTGGGTTCTTTTTATATGGTATTTATCACGGTAGTTTTCTCCCCCTTCTATTCTCGGACGTCGATCTTTACTTCCGCTTCCGGGTAATGCGTTCCAGTCGTGGAATGCTTACATCATATTATGTATATTGGAACGCATCCTTGCATTCCTTAGTGGGTAATGCGATTTTTCCGGACATTTATCATAGAGACAGTTCATGTTTCCGTGTGTTAGGGACAATGAAGAAGAACATATTTGAACATTCATATAATTTCATGTTGGCAAAAACATAAATCTTATATAAGAAAGATGAATAAAATGCTACAAGGGGCAGTAAAATACTGGGAAAGGGAAATATATGCACATAATACAAATAAAGAAAAAAATAAAGTGCTATATGTTTATTCTGCATCCTTGTGAAAAACAGCCAAGTGGATATAAAATAGTGGCTGGAAAATAAATAGACAGTCAACATCTAAAAGCATCCTAATTTTGGATAAAATTCTAAATGAGAGGAACTATAGTATAAAAAATAGATGATGGGGAATAAATAAAAACATTACAAATACAAACAAGAACAAACAAGAAAAAAACAAATCTGACAAATGAAATCCCTTTCATTTGTAATTTCAATGGACATAATAGACGAATACAAAAAAATTATAAATAAACATTGGCACTTGCTAAAGGATGACCCTATTTTAAATAAGATTTTACCATTAAACACCAAAAATAACAAATAGAGGAGCCAAGAATCTTAAAAATATTTTAGTAAAAAGTCACCTTTCCCCCCAAAAAAATCAAAGCACTTTATCCAAGATTTAAAAGGATTTTATGGATGTGGCATGTGCCTTCCTTGGAAAACAACAAAAAGCGACACCTGAAAGATATAGAAAACCATTAAAAAAAACATACATTATCAATGACCATTTAACCAGCCATTCAAAGGGCATCATATACAGCTTAAAATGCCCATGCAATTTACTTTATTAGGCAGAACTATCCGACCCTTGAAAGATAGGATTGCCGAGCATATTAGGAACATTAAAAATGGCTTAGAAACACACAGCGTGTCACTACATTTCAAAGAATTCCACAACCAGAATCCAGAGAATCTGTTTTTTTGTGCCATAAAAGAAGTTAAAAGAAATTGGAGAGGGGACAATTACATTAAAATTTTAGGAAAAGAAGAAATTAGTTTTATTTTCCGTTTTAAAACTCTTGTTCCTTATGGTTTAAACTCCGATTTTGAAGTTTGTCATTTTTAACAGTATGTTTTTAAAAGTAATGCTTTTATTTTTTTAATTGATATCAATTGGGGATCTACAAAAGACTTCACATTTGGTTTGCAGCTCGATAGGAGTGAATTAACTAGAGTGAAGATTGATTATTTTACCTAATTTTCCACCCTTTTTCTTAACACTTCCTTGTTTAAATGTAAACATAATAATTATACTTGATTAAAGCATCATGGCCTAAATGATGTATCCTTGTTTTGTCCTGTATGTCACAATAAAACTATCTGGTTCACGTATGTTGTGCAGCATGTGACTCTTCACTTGCACAATGGACTTTATATATAGTTTGTAGCCTGTTGTATGTAGGTGTGAATGAAATACAAGGTCAGGCAGCCTAAACATTAATTATGTGATCTCATGTTTCCTTCTTATTGCGTAACCTTAGACACAACATTGTTTACATTTAAATATAACAATTGTACTTCTACACTGGTAATTTTACATTGAGCAATATTAGCAAACTGTCAACAAGTTCCACCTAGCCTACACACTGTTTAAAATTAGAGTTTCTTGTATGTTTTCTTTTTTTAGTTTATGTCTTTGTTCAGTTGTAACCGTTCAGAAAATGAGATTTTTAACTGAACTGAAGATTTACATTTTTCAGGGACCTCATTCTGTTTGCCCCTGTTTGGGAGTAAGATTTGTAAAACAACATACAAGTAACTGTTGCAATGGTTTATCACTGTCTACAATTTTGTAATCGAAACCTTCATTAAAGAATTTCACATTTGGCTAATCAGGCAAGCAGAGGGAGCGTTATGCTGTGGACATGCACGTACCCTCCAGGAGGGGAGAAGACCGCCTGCATCGCTAAATTGGAAGACTCGTGTTGGATGAACACCATAGCCGCTTCCACGGTCTGGACTTAATGACCTGCAAGGATTTAAGCACAGCCATAAAATTTGATTTGGCGAGTCAACTGCCATACAAAGAATATAGATTCCTTTAGAAAAAAATAAAAGTTACAACAAAGCTGCTCAAGCAGTGAAAGGGGAGAAACGCTGCACTACCTGAGGAATATGTCTGGGTGAGAGATGGCTGTCAGCAAGCTACTCTATGCCAGTTACAGCTAAAATTTCAGAATGTGTGTTCCTCAAAGCTGTCTCCTTTACCTGCCTCCTTTGCCAAGGTGTCCCTCAGTTGGAAATACTGAGCAGGCTCTGACGGTCCTTGACCAGCAAATTGTTATTCATCTATATTTTTTGGCCACGGGCCTTTAACCCCTTAAGGACCAAACTTCTGGAATAAAAGGGAATCATGACATGTCACACATGTCCTGTGTCCTTAAGGGGTTAAGGGATTTCATCTTGCTGATTAGTCTGATAAGACCGATTGAGTTTGGACTTTTTTTTCCCTTTTTTTTTATAATCTCGTTTCTTTTTGCTGTGATTTTTCTTTTTGTTAGCTAGGGGCAGGTCTGGATTTCTTAACCCCTTAAGGACACATGACAGAAACATTCCGTCATGATTCCCTTTTATTCCAGAAGTTGTGTCCTTAAGGGGTTAAACCCTAGGGTTAACAAAGGTGGGCTGATAACCAATCTAACAGAACGGCTACCTGGCACTGCACCCAAGTTCATACCAGTTATACATGTTATTTTATCAAGGGTTTAAATCTTAGACACCACTTGCACTGTTTAATTAGGTTAATGAAAAGATATCTCTATTGGATCATTTCTAAACAGTCCAGGGGCTCAACTCCCAGGTATGTACAGCCTAATCCATAAATTTAGTATATTCTGAACCTTGCACTATATATTTCAGAACCATTAATTTAACAAATCAATCTTTTTGCACTAATAACAAGATATAAGATACAAATTACATTATTGTAAACCAATAAACATCTGCAAAGGATAATTGTAAATTTGGAGCATACCTGTCTACTGGCCTGTTCTTTACTGGAACAGTCCCCATTTCTTTTTGTTGCTGAACTAGTCATAACCTTATCTCTCCTTAATAAGATGTCTTTGTGTCCAAATGGACACGAGACACGAAAAATACTACCAAAATTGAGAAGAAAAATCAAAAACAGGAAAAAGGTGATGACAGATGCTTTTCTGAGATGTCTTTCCAACATCCCTAGACTAACATAGACCATAGAAACATCCACAAACTTGATCAACCCCGACTTTCTAAGGACTGAGCCAAATGTACATGTTTTTATCAAAATAAAACGTAAACAAAACTTGGGATTTATATATCATTTTATTCAGGAGAAACAGGGTTTTTTATTTGAAATCAAATATTTAGCTATGAAACATAGAAACATAGAAACATAGAATGTGACGGCAGATAAGAACCATTCGGCCCATCTAGTCTGCCCAATTTTCTAAATACTTTCATTAGTCCCTGGCCTTATCTTATAGTTAGGATAGCCTTATGCCTATCCCACGTATGCTTAAACTCCTTTACTGTGTTAACCTCTACCCCTTCAGCTGGAAGGCTATTCCATGCATCCACTACACTCTCAGTAAAGTAATACTTCCTGATATTATTTTTAAACCTTTGTCCCTCTAATTTAAGACTATGTCCTCTTGTTGTGGTAGTTTTTCTTCTTTTAAATAAAGTCTCCTCCTATACGGTGTTGATTCCCTTTATGTATTGAAATGTTTCTATCATATCCCCCCTGTCTCGTCTTTCCTTCAAGCTATACATGTTAAGATCCTTTAACCTTTCCTGGTAAGTTTTATCCCGCAATCCATGAACCAGTTTAGTAGCCCTTCTCTGAAATCTCTCTAAAGTACCAATAGCCTTCTGAAGATACGGTTTCCAGTACTGTGTACAATACTCCAAGTGAGGTCTCACCAGTGTTCTGTACAATGGCATGAGCACTTCCCTCTTTCTACTGCTAATACCTCTCCCTATACAACCAAGCATTCTGCTAGCATTTCCTGCTGCTCTATTACATTTTCTGCCTACCTTTAAGTCATCAGAAATAATCACCCCTAAATCCCTTTCCTCATATGTTGAGGTTAGGACTCTATCAAATATTCTGTACTCTGCCCTTGGGTTTTTACGTCCAAGATGCATTATCTTGCACTTATCCACATTAAATGTCAGTTGCCACAATTCTGACCATTTTTCTAGTTTACCTAAATCATTTGTCATTTGGCTTATCCCTCCTGGAACATCAACCCTGTTACATATCTTAGTATCATCAGCAAAAAGACATACCTTACCATCAAGACCTTCTGCAATATCACTAATAAAAATATTAAAGAGAATGGGTCCAAGTACAGATCCCTGAGGTACCCCACTGGTGACAAGTCCAAGCTTCGAATATATTCCATTAACTACAACCCTCTGTTGCCTGTCACTCAGCCACTGCCTTACCCATTCAACAATATTTGAATACAAACTTAAAGATTGCAGTTTATTGATAAGCCTTCTATGTGCAACAGTGTCAAAAGCCTTACTGAAATCTAGGTAAGCAATGTCTACTGCACCACCCTGATCTATAATTTTAGTCACCCAATCAAAAAAATCAATAAAATCAATTGAAACATAATTTAATATGAATAAAATAAAAAAATATGAGAGAAATTAATTTTTTTTAGTTCTACATGACATTCTAACTGTGAATGTCATAATACTGTTAGTTTTTACTGCAATAAAATTCACATATTTGTATTCAGCAATACCTGGGCCCTGGGTTACTCCTAATGAAAGACAATGCTTGACTTTCCATTTTTTTATTTTTGTGTGATTTTGTGGTCAGCACATTCAACTATGTAAATAACAAAGTATTTCAGGAGAATATTTAATTCATTCAGATCTAGGATGTGTTATTTTTGTGTTCCCTTTATTTTTTTGAGCAGTGTATAAGGTATAATAGGACTGTTTCTCTCAGAATCACATTACACAGATTTTTTTTTAGTTTTATTTCTCTCTTAGATATAGGGCACCTACTTAATCCTATGCTTAAATGGAATTGCACAGGTTGATTCTTGGGTCCTCAATATCTACATAAAACGGCTCACGGTACCGAGATATACAAAAGCACTATTTAATATGTTAAAGTTACACTTGCTACCACACTACCCTTTTTTATCATCTTCTGTAAGGTATAGTTAATAGAAACTCAATATAAAGAATGATCACATTAGTATAAAGGGATATGAACACTTATGACTTATTTTGATTAGTAAAACAGAAAGGTAAAAGAAGAAGATACCAGAGGTGTAATAAAGGAATTTAAGAGAATAGGGAAATTACAGTAAACAGGAAAAAAAGAGAATGGAGCTAATAATTAAATAAAGAAAACAATTGCTTCATTTATTTATGGAATAACAAGATTGCTTTATTGAATCAAAGGGCAAAATTTATATATTTATTTATTTATTTTTGTTATTTGTTTTTGTTTTTTGTTTGTTTATTTAATTTCTTTTTTTCTCTTCCCTTCTCCCTCTCTAAGGTTGAAGAATTTATATTTGTAAAATCCAACTAAGGAGGCCAATTATATCTGACTAGTTACAATAGCCATATATTACATGATCTACATTTACGCAGAGAAGAAGATGAAGTTAAAAGGTTTAAAGGACATACGTATTACCTAATTTCTGGTTTAATTAATAGGCACACTCTAGGATAGACGCAGTATAATTAATGGCTTTGATGTCTAGGGATGAGTAAAGTATTAGGTTTTATTTGTTTGTTTCTATTTTTTTATAAGATGACTGTCTCCTCCCTATGAGAACTAAACGGCACTGAGATGTTGGGCTCTTCAATGATCCTAATAAATATAGGTATCAACCTATCGATGTCCCTGTTTTTGTTTATACTGCTGAATCGTTTAAGTTTATTTGATCTAACTGTATTTTGTTTTATGTTGTTGTATGTATGTATGATTGATTGGACCATCCTAAAAATGCTGACATTGTACTTGCTGAAGGATAACGAACAGTTATGTAATTATAGGAAAGACCCGCTGGTTTATAAAGATGGAAAGAAAAGGAATCATAGTCTCTGTGGCATAAATGCCTCTGCCATGTGTTCTTGGTGGGGCTTGTTTGCCAGCCTCTCTCCAAAAGACCACGGGCCCTTTAAAAACTATGTGAACAGACTTGGTTTGTAGGATTTCATATTTGGTTTGGGAACCGAACAGGCGCCCGAACTAGAGACCACTCGGGATCTTGTTAAGCCTAATTAACAATTTGTAACAAATTTTTCGCAGTGTTCATCTGGGGGGCTGCTGTTTGAATAAACGAGCACAAGGTGGCAGCCATCTTGTTCCCGCGAACGCAGGCAGCAGTGCTTGGTCATCGTGTTTATGTAACTGTTTTCAGATATTGAAACTCCCAAACACCACTAGACGACATAATCATCTGCGTTTGATTCTACACAACTTAGAAGGGCACTGTTCGGTGAAAACATTCTCACGAACAAGGTGAACAAGCTCCAGGGTAAGAACATTGACTATGCTCAGTAGTTTGTTCAGTTTTTAAACTACCGAACTAGACCGACCACAGGCCCTGATTCTCTGGAACTGTTTTGGGCATTCAACCATGCGTGCAGTCTGTCAAATTGTGACTTCCAGGAAATCCCTGAACCCCTAAACTGATCTTTGGATATGTTGGTCACCCAGATTGGGTCTATCAGGGATGCAACTTTCGTGGGGGGTTTGTGTGTTTAACTCCTTAAGGACCAAACTTCTGGAATAAAAGGGAATCATGACATGTCACACATGTCATGTGTCCTTAAGGGGTTAAAGGTAATTTTGGGGTTTTGTAAAAAAGTATGTTTTCTGTGCCTGGAGATAATTGAGTTTATTACAGTTCCTCACTCAATTATCTCCCAAGCACAGAGGAGGGATTATCTTGTTTTATGTAGGAGTGTCCTAGACCTGAGAGCCAATGTAATTGTGTGCATTTTTCTTACTGTAGTCTACTCTCAGGTCCAGTTGTGGCTGGCAATAAACAAATTCCTGCTTACCCTCAACATAGAGTCTCATCAAATGTGTGAGGGGGAATGGCTGTATCACTCTGGGGATTGCTATATCACTATACTCCCCTGGGATTATAATCACTTGCTCTTTTAAGAGCATATCGCTGCAATCTCTTGGTGGAGAGGTCTACCCAATAGAAGCTGGATCCTGGTTTTTGGTCCAGGGTGGTGGAGGACAGCGAGACCAAGCTGTAACGCTGGAAGTACTGATGGTGTCTGGTGCGGTGCTTGTGGTACTCGATAAGCACTAAGGCAGCAGCCATTGGCGGAGGCACCCTGTCGGAGTGCCAGGCAGTCCGTCACAGTCTTTAATACACTTGATTTTAAACTTATACATCAGATAACAGATACTAATAGAAAAGAAACAGGTATAGGTGCTCTCTATAGTGACTACAAATGCGGCAGCAGCAAACCAGCAGGGATTCCCAGTACCTGCTAATAATCAGAAAAGTGCAAAAAACAAGAGTGGAATACCGCGCCACCAAAATATAAATAATAAAAAGTATATAATACATAAGTATATATATATACATACAGGATAGCTCCTTCATACATCTTCCGTTCCTGGTGTACCTTGGACCCTTCTCAAATCCTCAGGTGGGGATTATACCACCTCAAGCTTTCATCACCAGAGCAAGTTCATTGCTTTGGAAATTGTAAGTAAGATACTTACCTTCTCTATTATACACTATTCACCAGATATACTACACTATTGGATTTTATCTATGTTCTTTGTTTTATGTACTATTGTGGAGACTTAGAAGCTACGCCTCATCATTGATCCTATATCCTAAGACGGGGATTATACCGTCCAGGCTCCATACAGTAGAGCTCTTAGTAGCTCTGGAAAGTGTGAGTTAGTCCTTCTACCAGTTTTCCGAATACCTCACATGAGATTATATTATTTTATTTGACATACTGCACTATTATTGTCCATATTTTATTTCTTTTTTAAAAGGTTGACATCCAATCAGTATATTGTTGAACTATCCTGTATGTATATATATACTTTTTATTCTTTATATTTTGTTGGCGCGGTATTCCACTCTTGTTTTTTGCACTTTTCAGATAACAGATACTGCAGGTAATTTTTAATCTTGGTCTGTTAAATCAATGGTCACTTTTATACTCTATTAAATATGTATTTACCGAACATAGCCCCTGTTAGGTGCCTCACTAATATATTAACTCAAGTTGACCCTATAAGAAAAAGGCACCTTAATACAAGCAGGCAATTTTAATTGTATATCAGACCCTAAAATGGATAAAAAGGTTACCAGCCCATCTGGCCATAGAAAAAAGAGACATCAAACAATCGGCTCCTTTAAATAAACTATGCAAACGTAATAATTTGTGTGATTGCTGGTGTTTATTCCATCCAAAATGATAAAGATTTTACCCATACTTCCAAAAAGTATACGGTTCCTCAGCTAGATAAAATATGTGTATAGGAGATTTAAAATTGGTTGGGTCTTTGAAAGATATTTACATCAGAGGCAACACTTAGTCTGACCCTGACAGTTTAATTTTAGATTTAAAGGTACAGAATTACAAAATCCCTTCTCCATGGAAATTAAGTCAGAACCTTGTATAGTCAAAAAATAATAGAGACTACATTACAAAAATGTCTAAACTATTTTTTAAAGAAAATTCTACAGAGGACATGTCAAAAGATACCCTTTGGTGTACATTTAAATCAGCGATTAGAAGCTATTGGATAAAACTTGCCAACCAGGAACAAAAACAGAACTCTTTCAAAATATCTGATTTATATTTGAGGTTTTATGACTTATCATCCAGAGCTAAGCTTGATCCTTCTCCAGAATTCTTAGTAAGGGTTAAAAATCAGCAAGAACAAATTAATCAATCGTTAAAACTAAAAATGGAATATAATCTTCGCAAAATGTGGATCATATACTATTATATAAATAATAAAGTTAGTCAACACCTTACTGAAAATCAGAAAAAAATCAATGCAGATACAAAATATGTAAACTTTTAGGAGCAGGCAAATCAATTTTTACACCAGATATGATTGGGAACTCCTTCAGAGAGTATTAAAAAGATCTGTACAATCTATCATCTAACACTTCAACAGCTATGATAAAAGAATATATAAAACTCAGTAATAGTCCTAAACTCTTAGGGGAACAACTAGACCTATTAAACAAAGAGATAAATATTTTAGAAGTAGAAAAGGCCATTGGCAACTTGTACAAATATAAAGCGCCTAGCTCTGATGGTTATACTAATATTTTTTTATAAAATGTTTAAAAAAGATGAGGTACCAAACCTAATGTGACAAGACCAATCTCGCCACATTGCATTGGAGGAGCCTGGTTGCCCGCCTGTTGCCTCTGGACAATGGCCCCATGTTAAAAAGCCTTCTTTTCCCCTGCAGAAAAGTCTTGCTCGTGCCTTTCTTCCTGGCGGTCGGTAGATTAAATCTACCAAACAAACAACCGAATGACTGGACCACCAGTATGAGGAGTGTGTCGGCAATTTACCTCCCAGAAGCTGCGATTAACTGCAGCTTAATTGACAAATGCTGGGTGGCCTTTGTTCGTTTGCCAAACACGTGACGGCGGCCATTTTAAAGTCCCGAACGGCCAGCGGTGTTCAGCGCCCAAACTATGGAACTGGAAACGGACACTTATTTGCGCGAACACCGCTGAGCTGTCAGCCTCCTGGCTTCTGCATTCGGTCATTTAACCGGATGCCTGTTCATTCCGGAGTTTAAACCGTATGAACAGCATTACCCCAGATAGCCAACCCGTGGAGTCTATTCGTATGGAGAACAGACTTTGTGAACACTTTTACTCCATTGGACTGTGTGCATAGGATCTGAGCGCTATTAAGTACTTTTGTGCGCTCAGATCTAAGCTATCTGAGTTTGTGTAACAGTTGTAACTTTATACATTTTTATGGTTTTTACTGGCATGTGGTTAATGGAGTTTTGCCTCTGTCCTGGGAGATAATTGGATTACTTCCCAATTATCTCCAGGACAGAGGGAGGGAAGTTAGGATGCATTGTGGGGATGTTTTACCTCTGTGTGTCTGTCATTGGTTCATGTCTGTCCTTTGTCACAGTCTCCCATTTGGGACCAGGTGGGAGACCTGCATAAATACTGGGCAGTTAGCCCTCATTAAACCAGACCACTGCTTGACCCCCAACACAGAGCTCTGTCTCATTCTTGGGGGGGATTTACTGTATGCTGATAGAGACTGATTGCTAGGAGTGTAAGCCACTTGGGTGCTTTTCCTATTCGTCTGCTAGCAGCTATTCGTGAGGTTCCAGTTCGGGAGTTTAGAGTGCTATTTTGTATGCAGTTCGGGAGTTTGGAGCATTCCTTTATATGCGGTTCGGGAGTTTGGTGTTCTGCAGTAGCTATGCCTGTGCATCTGAAAAGGGGAATATCGCCTAAATGGTTTTTAACCTCTTGTATACAAAACGGTCCGATACACCTAACATTAGCTTTTAACGAACTAGCATCCAATGGAAAAGCGTCTAAGGAGCTTTTAGAAGCTAATATACTAATTCTTAAGCAGGGTAAAGGGCCCACTGAAATTATTAATTATCATCTAATATCTTTGATGAACGTAGATATTAAATTGAACGCATCAATTTTGGCAAATAGATTTAAACAAGTGATGACCATCCTGATACACTATGATCAGATTGGGTTCCTACTGGGGAGAACCTCATGTAATAATTCCAGAAGAATGATAGACATTTTAGAGCTGGCTGAGAAGCAGTGCTTTCCCCTGCTAACTCTGTCGATTGGTGCCGAGAAGGCTTTTGACAGGGTGGGATGGGAATATCTAGAAAATACCTTAATTTCTTTTGGCTTCAAGGGCTGGATTTTAGATACAGTGAAGGCCTTATATACAGCTCCTACAGCCAGGATAATAGGATATGACTTCTGTACAAACTAGTATTGACTATTCAATGGTACACAACAAGGTTGTCCTCTTTCACCTCTGTTATATAACTTTTTGATCGAGCCCCAAGCAATTAACATAAGAAATAATAACTTAATAAATGGTATTTCAATTAATTCGGATAAAATTAAATTATGTCTCTATGCAGACAATGTGCTTATTATGATTACTAACCATATTGCATCTTTACCTGCCCTCATGGAGGAATTTAATAATTGTTGTATGGTCTCCAACTATAAATTAAATATTAGTAAAATAACTGTTATGTCCAAAAATATAAAGGAAGACATGTTACAAGAATAAAAAAGAAAATTAAAATTTTTCTGGACAAAACAAGAATTTTTGTATTTGGGGGTATACAATATATAACTGCTAACATAAAACTATTGTGGAGGTACATTTCTGGAAACTCGTAATATATACTAATACAGTTCTTAAAGAATGGAGACCCCATGAAATCTCTTGGTGGGACAAAATTAACACCACTAAAGCATATTTAGTACCAAATTGGGTGTACCTCTTCCATATGATACTTCTATACATTCATAAAAGATGGCTGGATTTATTACAGACAAGCTTTTCAAATTTTTTGGGCGCAGGAAAAATCCTAGGCTTAACACCGTTACACTGTCAAAGACTGGACATTAGGGCGGAGCAGGTTATCCCCTGATAAGAGAAAAGTGTATTTAGCAAACATGCTCGCATATATATATATATATATAAATATATATATATATATAAATAAATTACAACTATACAATTCTACATAATTCGAACCAAGTACCATGGTACAAAATAGAATCTTGTACATCTAGAGTCAAGAATCTTGACACCTTACTTTGGCAAGAAATTAGGGATAAACCTATTAGCCTCCCTGAGGACACCTCAATTACCCTACAACAGATCTTAAGCCAATGGAAAATTATCAATAAAGAATTGAGATTCACTAGTAAAGTAGACAGGGGAGCAACTATTACTCTTAGAGAAAGTAATTCCTGACCCTAATTTATCTATTTGGACTAGAACTCACAACCTAGTTATTAATGACTTATGCACCAATAATTAAATTGTATATTTTAGCGAGTTATCTACCAAATTGGATATCTCTGACCAAGATGTTTTTGCCTATTTACGAATTAAAGGTTTTCTAAAAGGGGGGCGTGGATAGCCAGGCAAAGAACAAGACATGCTGCTGTGGAGCTCCTGCAAGCCTCACGGCTAAATAGAATAAATTGCAACAGAGACACACAGAATTAACCCCAAAAAGACACACCAGTTCTTGCAGAACCCCTCCAGAAAGAAATGGGGCGAAAAAAACACAAATTGACTCACTCAGGGAGCGCTAAACAGCCAGACATCCGAGCGTCCTTTGAAAGGCCGCAGCAGACCTCGCAATCCAAGATGACGCCCACAAGGCCTCGAGAATCTAGCTACTCAGACGAGTCCCTGGAGGAAGACAGCGTTACGCCAGCAAGAACCCTGAGCAAGGTTTATGGGAGCGAAGAGTCAGACTCCGACACCTCACCCTTTACCAAAGGGGATGTAAAAAAACTACTGATAGATCTACGTGAGGTATGGAAGGCCGACCTGGCTGGCGTGCGCACAGAGGTTGACGGCCTCTCCACACGGGTTGCTGCGGTGGAAACTAGGGAATCACGCAGGGAGCAGGAGCTCAAGGAGACCCGGGCCCAAATAGAAACCATGTCCCAACAAATTCAGGGGCTCACCCGCACAGTCACCTCACTAGAATCCCGAAACCGCAAGAAAAATGTACGGCTCCGCGGGATACCCAAAAGAGTGAGCACGGAGACTATCTTGGACTTCGCCAATGAAGTAGCAAAGGCGCTGGGAGTACAAACCACAGCAGGTGACGTGCCCCTCATGACTGCGTTCCGAATACGGAAGGCCCCGACGGCCCCGGCGGATGTCCCCAGGAACGTCATAGCTGTCACCCGGGATGTTTCAATTAAGGCTGCAATCCTGGCCCGATCGAGGAACACCCCTGACATCAGGGTAGACGGCTGCTCGATGACTTACCCTTCAATATCCTACTCGAGAGGCGGAGGTTTATGCCCGTGACGAGGGAACTCAGAGACAACGGGATCTGATACAGATGGGGAGCACTGGGCACCCTCGTAGTACAGCAGGGAGACACGATCCTGACCCTATCTGCGCAAGAAGACCCAACCGGCTTCCTGACAGCACTTAACTTGCGGAAGGCAAATCTTGCGACAAATGCAGAAACAACACTGGCGACTGAAGAAACCAGCACGGAGACGGAATACAGAGGCGGGAACTAAGCATAGAGAGCCAAGAAGGCTGAACCCACCATAGACTGGCTTGAGTGACGGAGGGTAGGTGACATCAATACCCCCGGGACCTGCCAAGGACTGTAACACACTCTTGCCCGATGAAGACGAAGAAAGCCCAAGTAGTTAATGCGCTACACCTTCAACGAAAATGTTACCCTCCTGGACTTAACTCTATTATACCGTGGACTTACCCTCCAGGATTTCCACCAGGAGACACCCACTGTTTCCCATCACACTGGCCTGGGGGAGTGGTAGCACTGTGTTTTAGGTTCTACGTTTTTTTGCCGGGGATCATATAGTGTAACATAAGAACGGACCCCCGTAGGGAGTGAGGTGCTAGTCTGCCTATAGAAGTGAAGCACCATCTCACACATAACAGTCCCACC
>OW240914.1:55432153-55463723 GCA_933207985.1 Pelobates cultripes
TGCTGAAGGATAACGAACAGTTATGTAATTATAGGAAAGACCCGCTGGTTTATAAAGATGGAAAGAAAAGGAATCATAGTCTCTGTGGCAAAAAAGCCTCTGCCATGTGTTCTTGGTGGGGCCTGTTTGCCAGCCTCTCACCAAAGAACCACGGGCCCTTTAAAAACTATGTGAACAGACTTGGTTTGTAGGATTTCATATTTGGTTTGGGAACCGAACAGGCGCCCGAACTAGAGACCACTCGGGATCTTGTTAAGCCTAATTAACAATTTGTAACAAATTATTCACAGTGTTCTAAGTGTTCATCTGGGGGGCTGCTGTTTGAATAAACGACCACGAGGTGGCAGCCATCTTGTTCCCGCGAACGCAGGCAGCAGTGCTTGGTCATCGTGTTTATGTAACTGTTTTCAGATATTGAAACTCCCAAACACCACTAGACGACATAATCGTCTGCGTTTGATTCTACACAATTTAGAAGGGCACTGTTCGGTGAAAAAATTCTCACGAACAAGGTGAACAAGCTCCAGGGTAAGAACATTGACTATGCTCAGTAGTTTGTTCAGTTTTTAAACTACCGAACTAGACCGACCGCAGGCCCTGATTCTCTGGAACTGTTTTGGGCATTCAACCATGCGTGCGGTCTGTCAAATTATGACTTCCAGGAAATCCCCGAACCCCTAAACTGATCTTTGGATATGTTGGTCACCCAGATTGGGGCTATCAGGGGATGCAACTTTCGTGGGGGGGTTTGTGTGTTTAACTCCTTAAGGACCAAACTTCTGGAATAAAAGGGAATCATGACATGTCACACATGTCATGTGTCCTTAAGGGGTTAAAGGTAATTTTGGGGTTTTGTAAAAATGTATGTTTTCTGTGCCTGGAGATAATTGAGTTTATTACAGTTCCTCGCTCAATTATCTCCCAAGCACAGAGGAGGGATTATCTTGTTTTATGTAGGAGTGTCCTAGACCTGAGAGCCAATGTAATTGTGTGTATTTTTTACTGTAGTCTACTCTCAGGTCCAGTTGTGGCTGGCAATAAACAAATTCCTGCTTACCCTCAACATAGAGTCTCATTTAATGTGTGAGGGGGAATGGCTGTATCACTCTGGGGATTGCTATATCACTATACTCCCCTGGGATTATAATCACTTGCTCTTTTAAGAGCATATCGCTGCAATCTCTTGGTGGAGAGGTCTACCCAATAGAAGCTGGATCCTGGTTTTTGGTCCAGGGTGGGTGGAGGACAGCGAGACCAAGCTGTAACGCTGGAAGTACTGATGGTGTCTGGTGTGGTGCTTGTGGTACTAGATAAGCACTAAGGCAGCAGCCATTGGCGGAGGCACCCAGTCAGAGTGCCAGGCAGTCCATCACAGTCTTTAATACACTCGATTTTAAACTTATACATCAGATAACAGATACTGCAGGTAATTTTTAATCTTGGTCTGTTAAATCAATGGTCACTTTTATACTCTATTAAATATGTATTTACCGAACATAGCCCCTGTTAGGTGCCTCACTAATATATTAAAGGACCACTATAGTGCCAGGAAAACATACTCGTTTTCCTGGCACTATAGTGCCCTGAGGGTGCTCCCACCCTCAGGGACCCCCTCCCGCCTGGCTCTGGAAGGGGAAAGGGGTAAAAACTTACCTTTTTCCAGCGCTGGGCGGGGAGCTCTCCTCCTTCTCTCCTCCTCCGTTCCTCCTCCTGGGCTGAATGCTTTCCTATGGACGCTTGCGTGCTCTCACTGTGAAAATCACAGTGAGAAGCACGCAAGCGCCTCTAGTGGCTGTCAATGAGACAGCCACTAGAGGATTAGGGGGGAAGGCTTAACCCATTAATAAACATAGCAGTTTCTCTGAAACTGCTATGTTTATAAAAAAATGGGTTAACCCTAGAAGGACCAGGCACCCAGACCACTTCATTAAGCTGAAGTGGTCTGGGTGCCTAGAGTGGTCCTTTAACTCAAGTTGACACTATAAGAAAAAGGCACCTTAATACAAGCAGGCAATTTTAATTGTATATCAGACCCTAAAATGGATAAAAAGGTTACCAGCCCATCTGGCCATAGAAAAAAGAGACATTAAACAATCGGCTCCTTTAAATAAACTATGCAAACGTAATAATTTGTGTGATTGCTGGTGTTTATTCCATCCAAAATGATAAAGATTTTACCCATACTTCCAAAAAGTATACGGTTCCTCAGCTAGATAAAATATGTGTATAGGAGATTTAAAATTGGTTGGGTCTTTGAAAGATATTTACATCAGAGGCAACACTTAGTCTGACCCCGACATTTTAATTTTAGATTTAAAGGTACATAATTACAAAATCCCTTCTCCATGGAAATTAAGTCAGAACCGTGTATACTCAAAAAATAATAGAGACTACATTACAAAAATGTCTAAACTATTTTTTAAAGAAAATTCTACAGAGGACATGTCAAAATATACACTTTGGTGTACATTTAAATCAGCGATTAGAAGCTATTGGATAAAACTTGCCAGCCAGGAACAAAAACAGAACTCTTTCAAAATATCTGATTTATATGACTTATCATCCAGAGCTAAGCTTGATCCTTCTCCAGAATTCTTAGTAAGGGTTAAAAATCAGCAAGAACAAATTATTCAATCGTTAAAACTAAAAATGGAATATAATCTTCGCAAAATGCGGATCATATACTATTATAGAAATAATAAAGTTAGTCAACACCTTACTGAAAATCAGAAAAAGATAAATGCAGATACAAAATATGTAAACTTTTAGTAGCAGGCAAATCAATTTTTACACCAGGTATGATTGGGAACTCCTTCAGAGAGTATTAAAAAGATCTGTACAATCTATCATCTAACACTTCAACAGCTATGATAAAAGAATAAATAAAACTCAGTAATAGTCCTAAACTCTCAGGGGAACAACTAGACCTATTAAACAAAGAGATAAATATTTTAGAAGTAGAAAAGGCCATTGGCAACTTGTACAAATATAAAGCGCCTAGCCCTGATGGTTATACTAATATTTTTTTATAAAATGTTTTAAAAAGATGTGGCACCAAACCTAATGTGACGAGAACAAACTCGCCACATTGCATAGGAGGAGCCTGGTTGCCCTCCTGTTGCCTCTGGACAATGGCCCCATGTTAAAAAGCCTTCTTTTCCCCTGCAGAAAAGTCTTGTTCGTGCCTTTCTTCCTGGCGGTCGGTAGATTAAATCTACCGAACAAACAACCGAATGACTGGACCACCAGTAGGAGGAGTGTGTCGGCAATTTACCTCCCAGAAGCTGCGATTAACCGCAGCTTAATTGACAAATGCTGGGTGGCCTTTGTTCGTTTGCCAATTTAATAATTATTGTATGGTCTCCAACTATAAATTAAATATTAGTAAAATAACTGTTATGTCCAAAAATATAAAGGAAGACATTTTACAAGAATTAAAAAGAAAATTAAAATTTTTCTGGACAAAACAAGAATTTTTGTATTTGGGAGTCACTATAACTGCTAACATAAAACTATTGTGGAGGTACATTTCTGGAAACTCGTAATATATACTAATACAGTTCTTAAAGAATGGAGACCCCATGAAATCTCTTGGTGGGACAAAATTAACACCACTAAAGCATATTTAGTACCAAATTGAGTGTACCTCTTCCGTATGATACTTCTATACATTCATAAAAGATGGCTGGATTTATTACAGACAAGCTTTTCAAATTTTATTTGGCGCAGGAAAAATCCTAGGCTTAACACTGTTACACTGTCAAAGTCTGGACATTAGGGTGGAGCAGGTTATCCCCTGATAAGGGAAAGGTGTATTTAGCAAACATGCTCGCATATATATATATATATATATATATATATATATATATAAAAATTACAACTATACAATTCTACATAATTCGAACCATGGAACAAAATAGAATCTTGTACATCTAGAGTCAAGAATCTTGACACCTTACTTTGGCAAGAAATCAGGGATAAACCTATTAGCCTCCCTGAGGACACCTCAATTACCCTACAACAGATCTTAAGCCAATGGAAAATTATCAATAAAGAATTGAGATTCACTAGTAAAGTAGACAGGGGAGCAACTATTACGCTTAGAGAAAGTAATTCCTGACCCTAATTTATCTATTTGGACTAGAACTCACAACCTAGTAATTAATGACTTATGCACCAATAATTAAATTGTATATTTTAGCGAGTTATCTACCAAATTGGATATCTCTGACCAAGATGTTTTTGCCTATTTACGAATTAAAGGTTTTCTAAAAGGGGGGCGTGGCTAGCCAGGCAAAGAACAAGACATGCTGCTGTGGAGCTCCTGCAAGTCTCACGGCTAAATAGAATAAATCGCAACAGAGACACACAGAATTAACCCCAAAAAGACACACCAGTTCTTGCAGAACCCCTCCAGGAAGAAATGGGGCGAAAAAAACACAAATTGACTCACTCAGGGAGCGCTAAACAGCCAGACATCCGAGTGTCCTTTGAAAGGCCGCAGCAGACCTCGCAATCCAAGATGACACCCACAAGGCCTCGAGACTCTAGCTACTCAGACGAGTCCCTGGAGGAAGACAGCTTTACGCCAGCAAGAACCCTGAGCAAGGTTTATGGGAGCGAAGAGTCAGACTCCGACACTTCACCCTCTACCAAAGGGGATGTAAAAAAACTACTGATAGATCTACGTGAGGTATGGAAGGCCGACCTGGCTGGCGTGCGCACAGAGGTTGACGGCCTCTCCACACGGGTTGCTGCAGTGGAAACTAGGGAATCACGCAGGGAGCAGGAGCTCAAGGAGACCCGGGCCCAAATAGAAACCATGTCCCAACAAATTCAGGGGCTCACCCGCACGGTCACCTCGCTAGAATCCCGACACCACAAGAAAAACGTACGGCTCCGCGGGATACCCAAAAGAGTGAGCACGGAGACTATCTTGGACTTCGCCAATGAAGTAGCAAAGGCGCTGGGAGTACTAACCACAGCAGGTGACGTGCGCCTCATGACTGCGTTCCGAATACGGAAGGCCCCGACGGCCCCGGCGGATGTCGCCAGGAACGTCATAGCGGTCACCCGGGATGTTTCAATTAAGGCTGCAATCCTGGCCCGATCAAGGAACACCCCTGACATCAGGGTAGAGGGCTGCTCAATAAGGGTGTACGATGACTTACCCTTCAATGTCCTACTGGAGAGGTGGAGGTTTATGCCAGTGACGAGGGAACTCCGAGACAACGGGATCTGATACAGATGGGGAGCACTGGGCACCCTCGTAGTACAGCAGGGAGACACGATCCTGACCCTATCTGCGCAAGAAGACCCAACCGGCTTCCTGACGGCACTTAACTTGCGGAAGGCAAATCTTGCGACAAATGCAGAAACAACACTGGCGACTGAAGAAACCAGCACGGAGACGGAATACAGAGGCGGGAACTAAGCATAGAGAGCCAAGAAGGCTGAACCCACCATAGACCGGCTTGAGTGACGGAGGGTAGGTGACATCAACACCCCCGGGACCTGCCAAGGACTGGAACACACTCTTGCCCGATGAAGACGAAGAAAGCCCAAGTAGTTAATGCGGTACACCTTCAACGAAAACGTTACCCTCCTGGACTTAACTCTATTATACCATGGACTTACCCTCCAGGATTTCCACCAGGAGACACCCACTGTTTCCCATCATACTGGCCTGGGGGAGTGGTAGCACTGTGTTTTAGGTTCTACGTTTTTTTGCCGGGGATCATATAGTGCAACATAAGAAGGGGCGGACGGACCCCCGTAGGGAGTGAGGTGCTAGTCTGCCTATAGAAGTGAAGCACCATCTCACACATAACAGTCCCACCAGCATTGCCCAGTGAGACCACAACCCACAACAGCCCATGGAACCAGCCCAGGCAAATTGCATATACCTCCGCTCCCAAAGTCGCACTCCACGACACCTCCCTCCTGCCACCGACCTAGGTTAGACTGACGACCGGAGAAAATACACAACCCTAGCCCACACAATACAATTGTGCTAGCACTTGAGGCCCACAATCAGACAGGGGCTTCCAGAGCCTAGCTGGAGACATCGACAATCACTCACTCATAAAACCGGGATATGGGCCATCTCCTCTGACTGACGAACTGACAGGCCATGAACAGGCATATTAGGGACATAGAATCCCACGCAGCTAAACAAACACGCTACATGTGGGTTAACAGGAACAGAAGTTTTGACATTACCATTGAGCCACTCTGACACATCTTCTCCCTCGTCACTGGGGTGAGTCCTATCACTAGCCACCTCGGAGCCTAGACCATGCTGCACCAAAACGACAGTCCACACACCCACCGATACGTCCACTAATAGTAGGACTTCACAAGATCACCTACGAACGGAGCAGTAACATACCTAACACACCTAGACGGCCACTATAGTAGGGACCCCAGGATCAGCTTGTCTTGACACCGTGTGCTCCTTCCTGCTACCATAGACTAAAACTGGACTCGTTACTCTCAATGCTAAGCTGCTAATACCTGCTTGTTAATAAGTAATAAGTTTTGCTTGTGCCAGCTGTTGTGGCTGCACAAGCTTAATGTTATTTTATGCACAACCAAAATAATAATAAAGAATTGAAATAAAAAAGTTTTTTAAAAGGCCATCTGTTAAAACTTAGTAATGTTAAGGAAGGATTTATGAAAAACATTTTCAATGGCAAGCCAATAAAAGAAATCATGTGCAAAGGCTCTTTTGGCTTCTAGATACCACTCATCTCATCCCCCAGTGCTAACAAACTGGGAGAACAACTTAAACATAACAATCCCTTTAATGGATTGGTGTGCCTCATTAAATAAAACTAAAAAGTTATCCACTGCTTAAATATTCTTGAAACACCTGTAAAGATTCTGCAAAGATGGTACATGGTCCCTAAGAGACTAGCAAAGATCTCTTCAATAAATTCCCCATTATGTTAGCGCTGTGGGAAAGCAGTGGGCTCTTTGATACATATTTGGTGGAGTTGCCCCTTGATTCGATTCTGGAAGAATATATATAATCATTACGTTTGTAGGCGGTATTATCTTACCAACCAAACCGGAAGTAGCCTTGCTCTATTTAAATTAGGGTAACATGAGTCAAAAAACCACGACTGTCTCCATACACTGCTTAAGGGCAGCAAAAATGATGATTGCCAGATACTGGAAAAAGAGTTTGACCCCTCTCCATGTACATTTTAAAAATGAATTTTCTTATAAACCAGAGATGGAAAAAGGCTTTAACTACAACATTGACATGGAAAATATTCATGCCCTATATTTATACATTATAAACAAGTTGGATTGTTTGTAAAAGATAAAAAGATGGAAAGAGAAAAAAAAAAGGAAGCAATGGATGAGAAAAGAGGAAGGAAAAAGGGAAAGAAAAAGGAGGGAAAATAAAATAAATGGATGAAGAAAAATAAAATAAATAGATAATAAAAAAAATTACAAAAATGTGCTGTATATGTTAGTGCCCTAAGTCTCTAATACAAAGTCTTATGATCTACATTAAGGATGGTCCGTATGTTTGTATGTTAGTGTGAGTGAATGATGTTGGATAACAGTATGCCATTGATTGTATATAAAGAAACTGACAGATATTCATATGTAAAATGTACTGCTATACCTTTATTGACTGTTGTACTATAATACTTTGAAAATGTTTAATAAAAGATTAAATTATTAAAAAAAAATTAAAAAAATCATATTTACAATATTATGTAAAATATTATTGTAATGAGCGTGGTTTTTTGAATGGATTCATTTTTTTGAACATTGTTCCAGGTACAATTATTCATGCAGCTTGTATTAAAATCTGTCTCATTGTATTCGGGGACTGTAAATATTTTTAACAATTCATTATATTTAAAATAGACCCAGAAGGACATATCAGGAAAGCAGTTAAGGCAGGCCCCAAAAATATTTTGTTTTATGTGTGTCATGGCACTATAAGCTCCATGTTGACCATAGTATTTTCATTTCAGTTTATACAGTTGGAGAGCGTGTGTTGGAATATATTGTAGTATTCAGCAATGATGCATCTAGGCCTGGACTTTAGCCTGTCAGTAGAGTTTTAATTACATGAACGAATTATTCTTTGGAAATATTAGAGTCAAAGGATTGTTTAATATTTTTTAAATAAAAATAAAGATCATATTATTTGAGAAGCTGTTGTAAAGTCCAGAAAGGGTCCCCTAACCCGAAGCTTATTTTGTCTTCCTCTGTTCACCAGGTCGTCCATCGACCTTTGACAGGTGGGTTGTATGAGCTTTGACAGAGTCTTAAAGAGCTTGCAGCTGCATGTGCAGCATGTCCCTGTCATCCTCCAGAGAGTTCACGCTTTCCCCAACATGGCGGATATCAGCTCTGATACACGTGAGTTTACAGAGGAAGAGGTTCTATTTCAACTGTCAAAAGTAAAGACAAATAAGTCAATGGGACCTGATGGAATACACCCAAAGCTATTAAAAGAGCTTAGTGGTGTACTAGCAAAACCATTAACAGATTTATTTAACCAATCATTGTTAACAGGAGTAGTCCCAGAAGACTGGAAGTTAGCGAATGTTGTGCCCATTTACAAGAAAGGTAATAGGGAGGAGTCGGGCAACTATAGGCCAGTAAGCCTTACTTCAGTAGTGGGGAAAGTGATGGAAACCATGTTAAAGGATAGGATTGTTGAACATCTAAAAACACATGGATTTCAAGATCAGAGACAATATGGGTTTACTTCAGGGAGATCATGCCAAACAAATCTTATTGATTTTTTTGATTGGGTAACTAAAATTATAGATCAGGGTGGTGCAGTAGACATTGCTTACCTAGATTTCAGTAAGGCTTTTGACACTGTTGCACATAGAAGGCTTATCAATAAACTGCAATCTTTAAGTTTGGATTCCAAATATTGTTGAATGGGTAAGGCAGTGGCTGAGTGACAGGCAACAGAGGGTTGTAGTTAATGGAATATATTCGAAGCTTGGACTTGTCACCAGTGGGGTACCTCAGGGATCTGTACTTGGACCCATTCTCTTTAATATTTTTATTAGTGATATTGCAGAAGGTCTTGATGGTAAGGTATGTCTTTTTGCTGATGATACTAAGATATGTAACAGGGTTGATGTTCCAGGAGGGATAAGCCAAATGACAAATGATTTAGGTAAACTAGAAAAATGGTCAGAATTGTGGCAACTGACATTTAATGTGGATAAGTGCAAGATAATGCATCTTGGACGTAAAAACCCAAGGGCAGAGTACAGAATATTTGATAGAGTCCTAACCTCAACATATGAGGAAAGGGATTTAGGGGTGATTATTTCTGATGACTTAAAGGTAGGCAGACAATGTAATAGAGCAGCAGGAAATGCTAGCAGAATGCTTGGTTGTATAGGGAGAGGTATTAGCAGTAGAAAGAGGGAAGTGCTCATGCCATTGTACAGAACACTGGTGAGACCTCACTTGGAGTATTGTACACAGTACTGGAGACCGTATCTTCAGAAGGATATTGATACCTTAGAGAGGGTTCAGAGAAGGGCTACTAAACTGGTTCATGGATTGCGGGATAAAACTTACCAGGAAAGGTTAAAGGATCTTAACATGTATAGCTTGGAGGAAAGACGAGACAGGGGGGATATGATAGAAACATTTAAATATATAAAGGGAATCAACACAGTAAAGGAGGAGACTATATTTAAAAGAAGAAAAACTACCACAACAAGAGGACATAGTCTTAAATTAGAGGGACAAAGGTTTAAAAATAATATCAGGAAGTATTACTTTACTGAGAGGGTAGTGGATGCATGGAATAGCCTTCCAGCTGAAGTGGTAGAGGTTAACACAGTAAAGGAGTTTAAGCATGCGTGGGATAGGCATAAGGCTATCCTAACTATAAGATAAGACTAGGGACTAATGAAAGTATTTAGAAAATTGGACAGACTAGATGGGCCGAATGGTTCTTATCTGCCGTCACATTCTATGTTTCTATGTTTCTATGATAGCATCGAGCTTAGCTTGAAAGGAAGCTTCCAGTCTCCCTAGCATTTTTAGGTCCTGTTTTGAAGGTAAGTTTTTTATGATTTCCTTCATATCTATGTCCGAGGGAGGGTTTGAACCTTGTGATCTCTATGGCCTAATGGCGGTGTGCTGGAGCATGGAGATTCTGGCGTCATATTGTTGCCCATCAGCCTGTGTATTGGACCGCATTATCGAAGCAATATTTAATTAATTTGCCTGAATTTCTAGTGGGTGTCTCGCTGGATGATTGCCGAGTAGATTGTGAGCGTTTAGGGTGTCGCATCTCACTTGTGGTCGGCTGATGTTAGCGGATTTGTGTCTCAGGCCATCGGAGCTGTGCTAGTATGCGTCCATACAGTTCCGTGGTTAGCTCCTCCCCCCCCTTGGGGACCTATTTATGCAACACTACCCAAACCATCCTATTGTTTTTTGGAATCTATTTTATGTGACACCACCCATGCCATTCTATTGATCTTTGAAACATATGTTATGTGCCTTTTTAGCTACTTTGATGGCTATATGTTTGTGAGTGTTTTGAGCATTTTATTTCATATACTCAGGGGCGTACCTGGAGCATTTGGCACATGGGGCAGATCCTATATTTGGCACACACCTCCAGCTTAAAAATCTAAAAAAAACACCCACAAATGGTGTGAGGGGGTGATAACATTGCATCAAACTGCATTACATAGAAAAATGTATTACATTAACTTACCCCAGGTGTGTAGCCCGCGTCCAAAAGTGTAATTTGCGCATGCGTGTCACCGCGCCCAATGAGGATGTACCGCCCTAGTGCCGTGTGGTGTACGTTCATTCCGTTTGCATGTAATCACGCATGCGCATGATCAATCGGCACTTGATGGACGCAGGTATCACCTCACAGATAGGGTAAGTTAGATATTTTCTCATTCTGCTATATATATATATATATATATATATGTATTTTTTGCACGTTGTTACTATCTTGATAAAGACCCTGTAAGGTCAAAACGTTGATGTGATTTACTAACACTTGATTAAACACCATTTGAAAATCCAAGAGAGTGCTCCTGATTGGCTACATTTACATACATACATATACACGCAGCGTGTTTGTGCTTTAGGGTGCACGCTCTAATGCAATAGGCTGCGCACGCCTATGGGACATATAATCTTAGAATTTAAATATGTGAATATTAAAATATAATTTATTGGATTTTATTTATGCTAAACATGGTATGAAATGTCCTTAAAATTTTAGTTACAGAATATATATAGTAAATAAAGTTTTCCTGTCTCCACCCGCTGCTAGGCTTATTCAGATTCTTCCACAGGTATAAAACAAGAGGAACTTCTCTTCTTCTTTCAGCCTCAACAAGTTGGAAAAGGTAAAGAGCTTTGGGCTACATATTTTCTCAGCTTATTTACGTTAATGTGCTATTTGGTTGAAATGAATTCCTCTCTCTCTCTATTCTACTGAGATTTAAGCTGACATACTGTCTAATTGAGTGTCACGGTACCTTGCGTTGCCCTGACTGTTAAACAGCCTGGGAAGGCACAGGAAGGGGGGAGGTACCCTTCTCACGGTCCCTCTCATGTCCCCAATGATTTCGACGCCAGCCGCTGTAACTCCGCCACTTTTTAAGAAGCAGCACGTAGGTGCCGACATCATGACGCCAATGACGTCTCGGCCCGCCAAAAAGTTAAAATTTGAACGTTTTGGGGGCGTAGCTATCAATTATAGGTCTAACATATAAAAAGGACATTCAGGGAATGGATCATTGCCCTCTTGTGGTTTCTGTTTACAGTTACCAAGAGTGTGTTGTATTTCTGTGTCTACTTTGATATTTTTGATCTCGGCTTCCTCCTGACTATTTTCTGCTCTGTTCTCCCTTACTCGGTTACTGGTTTTTTGCTTCCCTGATTTCTGGCTTGCCTGACTCTGCTTGTTCCTGACCATTCTCTATTCTATAATGTATAACCCAGCCATTCTAAGGACCAGTAAACGTTACCTAATCTATTATCATATTTACTGTGTGTTGGGTCAATAGGTATCGTCACATTGAGCTAACTGGACAGTGTGTTATAGTTGCATCGTATGTGCTACAGCCTAACACTAACATCTTTAATAACTTGTATTCAGGATTCAAGTTAAGCAAATAATTATATATTTAGTTGTAATCATGCTGAAGGAAAGCTACATTTATACAATAGGGGTATGTAGCATAAACATTACTTAACTGTTTATTTAGGCATTTTGTTATCTAAATAGAACAAGTGAATGATATATTTATTTCCTTGCAGGTATTCTTTTTTTTAAACAAAACAATCTAGTGATATTGTTATTTTAAGGAACCAATAGACTAAAACATTAGGGTGAATATCGATTAGGGACATGGGCGTCCGTAGGGGGGGGGGCAAGAGGGGGCACTTGCCCCCCCAGGATTTCTGTACTTGCCCTTTAAAGGGCTGACTGAGCAGTTGGGGTCCACTGCCAGCTGCACATGGCTTCGCTAACACACAGGGGTCGGCAAGGCTGAATTTACAAAGCGAGGGGGCGGAGCAAACTGACAGCAGGGGCGGGGTTAAATACAGCCGGAACCCGCTGCCCTTACTGATGCAGACTGACCTGCTTCCCCAACTACAACAGAGCAGGAACTGCACTGCCTCCACTCCTCCCCTTCCAGCACACAAAAGAAAAAGTTAAGTGTGTGTGTGTGTGTGTGGAGGGCAACACAGAATGTTAGGTGTCAGAACAGGACACATGGAATGCCGGGGGGGGCAGAACAGGACACATGGGGGACAGAACAGGACACATGGAGGGGCTGGGGGTAGCATAGGACCCATGGCAGTGGCGTACATACCGGGGTTGCAGCTGCGACCGGGCCCGGCCCACCAGGGGGCCCGGCCACCCCTACGACCCGGTATGTACCCACTGGGCCAGCCTCTTCTCCTGGGGGGCCCAGGAGCCAGCCACCTCAGGGCCCCCCGAGGCTGACCCTGCTGTCACCAGGCGGGCGGGCTGTCTGTCTGGGTGGCTGGCGCGCGAGGGAGCACTCTACCCTGAGTTCTTCCTCTTCCGCTCCCTCGCAAGAGGCTGAAGAGGAAGCACTCAGGGGAGAGTGCTCCCTCGTGCGCCGGCTACCCAGACAGCCCGCCCGCCCAGCAGCACCACTGGACCCCAGGGAATCCCCCCAGCACTCCAAAAGGTAAGGAGGCTGGGGGGATTAAATTAAAAAAAAAAATCGTGTGTGTGTGTGTGTGTTAGTGTGTGTGTGTGTGTTAGTGTGTGTGTCTGTTATTGGGTGTGTGTCTGCTAGTGAGTGTGTTACTGTGTGTGTCTGTTACTGAGTGTGTGTTTGTCAGTGAAAGTGTTTGTTTTGTAAGTGAGTGTGTATGTATGTCTGTCGCTGAGTGTGTCTCTGTCAGTAAATGTGTGTGTCTGTTAGCTAGTGTGTATGCGTCTGTTCGTGAGAGTGTGTGTCTTCAGCATTTACCTTTCTCCAGCGCCGGACACCCTTGGCGCTAGGAATCCCTCTGCCTCTCAGCTCCGAATGCACATGCGCGGCAAGAGGCGCGCGTGCATTTAAACTGCGCATAGGAAAGCATTACTCAATGCTTTCCTATGGACGTTCAGTGTCTTCTCACTGTGATTTTCACAGTGAGAATCGCGGAAGCACCTCTAGCGGCTGTCAATGAGACAGCCACCAGAGGCTGGATTAACCCTCAGTGAAACATAGCCATTTCTCTGAAACGGCTGTTTTCAGCTGCAGGGTTAAAACTAGAGGGACCTGGCACCCAGACCACTTCATTGAGCTGATGTGATCTTGGTGTCTGTGTGTGCATACAGCAGTCGCGGGGTCACAGCCCTGCGACCAGGTGCCCGCCACCATGCGTTGCGGCCCCGACCCGCGCCGAGTACTCGGATCAATTTTCGCACCGGGGCCCCATGGGTCATGTGTATGCCACTGACCCCTGGAGGTTCTAGTGAGGAAGAATAGGACCCATGGAGGTTCTAGTGGGGTATAATAGGACCCATGGGGATGCTGGGGGCAGAATAGGACCCATGGAGGAGCTGGGGGGGCAGAATAGGACTCATGGAGGGGCAGAACAGAACACATGGGGGGCAAAAAAGAAGATATGGAGGGGCTGGCGGCATAACAGGATACATGGGGCTGGGGGGGCAGTGCAGGACACATGGGGTGCTGGGGTGCGGAATAGGACCAATGCATCTTTGTTTAAGTAGTCAAAAATTGTTGTAGGATAAAAATGGTCATGCGTATAGAAAAAAAAATGCGCAAAGCAAGTTGAATATCAGTGTTTGTATCCATCTGTGTATTTACATGTGTGGCAGTGTTTGTATTGTGGGGATATTTATGGGATGATAATATTATACAGTTGAGAATTGCCCACTATTTCAATTCTCTTAGATCTTAGAGATCGTTATCATGTAAGTGAAATGTATTCCATACAAATAAAATCACAAATTGTTATAAAAATAGATATAATTTATTGTGACAAATAAAATAATAATATTAGGCAGCATGCATGATAATGATCAGTGAATATTTAGTATAACATTGTATACAATGGCAATGGCTAAACACAGTACAAAGCTACAGCGTCAGCTGTCAAGACTTACACGATTTATGAGGGTACATCACACAAAGCTAAACATCCAGCGAAAAGTCGTAAAACCTTGGCTAACAGTTAAATCAACTGAGTAACCCTTTCAATGCTGGCTAGATCCTCCTAGGCATATAGTATCCTATTCTCATGTAATTTTCAATTAAAATAACATTAGAACCAGCTCATTATTCATTTCCTGGAACAATCCAATAAGAATAATCTACCAGATTTTTACAAAAGCCGAATTTTAATTTGCCTAAAAAGATATCTTATCTTATTTTAGAGCAAATCAATACACCTGAATAAAAACAGCGGTATGCTAACACGTGATAAGATCACATTGATATATAATTATTCTTAATTCCACCTGCAGAAGGGAATGTTTATAACTATATATTCTTTAGTTAACTAAGATTTCTAAATATTGAAATCTGACCGTGATTTATCCAGTCATATATCATGCTATTAGATTTTAATTAATTTAAATTAATTAAATAAAACCAGCATAATTACCAGTTATGTAGATATTCTCATCAAATGAGTAGGTAGTCCCAGGAACTTAAATGCAAGTATAATTGGTTGTATGGAGGTGTGCAAGTAATAGAGAAAAGTGATGTTGGTTAGAAAGTATCAGTAAAATTCTAAGTGTCAAGGAGTGTTTCTTGAGTTGTGTCCAAGAGAGTTTGAGAGTTAGTCACAGAGTATCTGTCCTGTATCTCTCTGAATGTCCGAATCTGAATGCCCAAACTAACCTCACTCTTCCCTTTGTCCTAACTTTTAAAGGGCCAGACTCTCTGTACGTCATTAGTTGATAAGGCCAATAGGATACTGAAGGTGTGGTCAACCTGCAGATCGCAATTTAGGTATTTGATCCTGTAACGGAGCTCCCTGTACTCCGACTGAGTACCCTCCGTTGATGAATGCTCCTAGCGCTTCCTGAGGACTCCAAACACTGCAGCAGACACCACAACCACCGCAGACTCCACAACCGCCGTAGCTTAACTGGAGTCTCGCCGTCTTCCTTCCACCCTGGATCAGCTTCTGTCCTCCAGGACCGTGTGGGGAAGACCTCTCCTCCAGGAGAGCGTAACAGGAACAGCTCTTAAAAGAGCTAAGTGATTAAAAGCTCAGGGGAGTATGCAGAGCATAGCAATCCCCAGTGTGATATAGCAGTTCCCTCCAATAACGAGACAAGGCTACGTATTGAGGGTCAAGAAGATCTGATGTTTAATGGCACACACTCTGCTTTTATGAGATTCTGCCCATGCAAGGGAGACACCCACATAATTAGCAGTATAACCAATCGGAACAATATACATTTGGGGAAATTCCCATCCCTCAGATAATCACATAACATAATTAAAACAGAACAGTAAAAATACAGTTTTTATACATGTACTATAACTTCCAAACTACACATCCAATCTTCATAAAAATTACATATTTGGAATCAATCCATTAAGGGGAGCAACATATTAAAAAATGGCACAAATCAGACAAGGGGTTCAAAAGTTAGCAAAAGTGTCTTTTGGGGCCTGGCTGGCAGCATGGTTTTCTGGCCCAAACCGGTTTTACAGAGGCCTCTATCCTGGACAATGGGGAAAGTAATCCAATTATCCAGGGATAGAGGCAGACTCCATTAACCACATGTTAGCAAAAGACACAAAAAGACACAAAAATACATAACTCCTATTGAACTGAACAGAACCCCCACATTCAACCTATCCCCAGATGGCTTGGATCTGAGCGCTCAATATATCCAAACAGCGCTCAGATCCCACAAATACAGTCAAATCGCCATACACACTAGGTCCATAGTCACGGGGCAGAAGGCTGGCAATTAGGCTTCTCCATAACACAGGGAAGCAGGGCAATTTGTCAAATAAAATAACAGTTACAAATGGCAGTTTGTAACAGATCCATAGAGGGCAGTCTCGCCTCACTAAACCTTCCTATCCAGGAAAGAGTTAACTTTTCATGATGACGATTTTGAAGTCATTTGGCTTATCTAAAATGACTACCATAACTTAAATTTGCTGTCAGTTCAAAGCGTTTGCCTCAATCTTTGTGGCAACGACTTTGATCATAATTTCTAAAATTGACAGTTCTAAACTCAATTTCATCCCTTACTTACAAGGGGACCTTGTAAAATTTAGAGGGTAAAATTAATTACTTAGTCTTCTCTGTCACTAGTGTCTGTGTTTAAAATTATTTCTATTCCCTTAACATTTAAACAGAGCATTCCATCCCCCTGCTTCATTGCTTATCACTTGGCTTGTTTACATAATGCATTTCTTAGCTCTGGCTAGTTACAGAAAGGAAAGAAATTTTGTGTCTGTCTTGCCTGAAATCCAAAATGGAGTCCGCTCTGTTCTGAGTGACTCTGGCAATATACACTTTTAATTTCTATCTTAGCACAAAATGTCTGCCGATATAAATATCCTGACAGTATCTGTGTATCTAGAGGTGTGTCAGTGTTTGCTTCTGTGTGTCTCTGTATCTACATGTGTGGCAGTGTTTGTATCTTTGCATCTGTGGCAGTGTTTGTATATGTGTGTCTTTGAATCTGCATGTGTATCAGTGTGTATCTGTATCTAGATGTGTGTCAGTGTTTGTACCTGTATTTGTGCATGTACATCTGTGTTTTTATGTGTGTCTGTGCATCGGTATGTGTGTCAGTGTGTGTATCAAATCAGAAAATGGCAACTTGATTCTTCTATTAATCTTTTGCATCAGGTTTCTCAACCCTTTGCATGCCTGCACTTTATGTAAAAATGACTGTGCGCCTCCCCTTCATGACATTGTCAAAAAGGGGCATAGCATGGATGTAATTACAATTATGCCCCCCCCTCCCCCAAAATAATTTCTGGGGACGCCTATGATTAGGGATTTACAAAAGACTTCATTTGGTTTGCAAATGACTAAAAGGGAATGTAGAGAAAACATTGATAATTTGACCTAATTTTACTCCATTTTTCTTAACTTTGGACACTTCCTTGTTTAAAATGTAAACATAATAATTATGTGATCTACTTTTTCCTTCCTATTACTCAACCTTAATGGCTTAATAGAGGAAATTCTCCATTGAGCAATATCACCAAACTGTCAACAAGTTCCACCTAGCCTACACCCGGTTTCAAATTAGAGTTTCTTGTATGTTTTCTTTTTTGGTTTATGTCTTTGTTCAATTGTAACCGTTCAGAAAATGAGATTTTTAACTGAACTGAAGATTTACTTTTTTCAGGGACCTCATTCGGTTTGCTCCTGTTTGGGAGTAACATTTGTAAAACACATACAAGTAATTGTTGCAATGGTTTATCACTGTCTACAATTTTGTATTTGAAACCTTCATTAAAATTTTTTACATTTACAGTATTATGTAAAATATTATTGAAATGAGCATAGTTTTTTGAAGGGATCCATTTTTTTAACATTGTTCCAGGTACAATTATTTTTGCAGCTTGTTTCTTGGTGTTCCCCACATTCATTCACATTCATTCACATACACAATTTAGGAGAAATACATGATCTATAATATTAGTAATCCAATATTGTTTTTGTTTTTTGGGGGGTTTGGGCAATGTAAAATATTTGTAACAATTCATTATGTTTACAATAGACCGAGAAGGACATATCAGGGAAGCAGTTAGGGGAGGCCAAAAAACACATTTTGTTTGTTTTATGTGTGTCATGGCACTATAAGCTCCACGTTGACCATAGTATTTTCTTTTCACTTTATACAGTACTTTAGATCTTTTTTGCCTACTCTTACAGAATACCTCTTCTTTATGTTGCTTGTTTAAGAGTTGCACATAATATCATAAGCACACATTGAAAACTTTTATCTTTTATTTTTTAAAAAAAAGGAATATACCATCTGACTTTTTTCAGAGGTTCCACATATAATCTTAGAATTTAAATATGTGAATATTAAAATATATTGTATTGGATTTTATTTATGCTAAACATGGTATGAAATGTCCTTAAAATTTAGTTACAGAATATATGAAATAAATAAAGTTTTCTTGTCTCCACCCGCTGCTAGGATTATTTGGATTCTTCCACAGGTATAAAACGAGAGGAACTTCTCTTCTTCTTTCAGCCTCAACAAGTTGGAAAAGGTAAGGAGCTTTGGGCTACATATATTCCTTAAACCTCTTTTATATTTGCCTTTTTTAAAGTTCAAGAAAATATAAATTGCATTAACTTTTTAACTACAAAGAGGCTTGCGGCTGGATAGGAGCTACATACAACTCAGGTAATTGAGTTCCAATGACATATATGAGACATTGCATTTCATTTAGAATGGGGCTTATCTTTTATAACTTAGCCCTTAATGCATGTCACAATGATAATTGTTTTCTGTTTAATGCTTCCGATAAAACAAACGTTGAATAGAACATCATTTGCAATATGAGTGATGTGTAGAAAACCCCCCACAAATCATGGTTGGATTCTCATATTTGAGATAAGCATACAACTCATTAAACTACCATTGAACTCTGTCTGTACTGGTACATTGTCTGTTAATGATTACAGAATCTAGTCTAAGGATAGCAGGAAATAAAGATGGTTTGAATACCAGATGTACAAGCAATTCTAACATCCAAAAAGAAAATTAGAAAATTAAGAATGACTAATATGCGGATATATATTTATATATACATATTAGTTTATAAATACATATCCATTGTATAGTGCTACAAAATTTGCTGGCACTTTATAAATAATGAAATAATAATAACATACATAGTTACATTATTTTCCCAGAAAACTAAGCAGTTGCTCTATTTTATTAGCAACCTTTAGAGGCAGAACTAGTAGTCTTTTATTTTATATTGTTTGATTTGGTGAGGGGTTAGTAACTATGGGAGAGCTGCAAAGTGCTTGCACCCCCAGTTCTGATGTGTGACTGTCTATATAATTTGCTAGGCATAAGGGAATCCTTAAATTATCTGATCATAATACTGTGCAGCTTCTAGTTATTCATACCTAGAACTTAGTTGTAAAAGTATTGAACCCCCAAGGAGCCATATGACCAGTGGCAAGTCCATTGCGATCTAAATACATCATATATCAGGTAACCATTCTGCTCTTCAAACCATTTTTAAAAATTAAATTCATAATTTAGGTTTGCTGTATATATGCATTTAATAATCTTTCCTAATTGGGTTTTTGCATAGTTTAGAATAAAATGGAAATCAAACACATTAAATGCTTTCCTACCTCTGGGAGCCTGAGCACATTGCATGCAGACTGCTCTTGTTGCCAGACAGTAAGACGCATAATAAGGATGCAGATATTACAGGTAAACTGATACCATAGAAGGGTTCTTGAGACCTCATAATAAAGCAAAAAAGGTATGAAGGTAAAGAGCGTTATTAATTATTTTTGTTAGAAAACAGATGCTGTCTGGGAGTATAACTAACACTAATTTAGGGTAGGTTGAGTTCTGCCATGAGATTAGACTAACATTTTAAGCTCAATGACCACTACAGCTTGTTGTAGTGCCTTTGCGCTTGTATGGAGTCAAACTGTTTTTGACCATTAGCTAATGGTCTCAATCAGTGATCCAAGTCCTGAAATTCAGTGCTTAGCTCAGGAGAGGTAACTGAAGTTCCTGCTGAGGAAGATCTGGCTCTTGGGAGAGGATAGTGGAGGCAGGAAGTGGCACCCGTGAACTCAAAGCCAGAAGTCCTCAACAGAAACTGACAATGCTGATCATTACAGCAGGCTGTAGTGGGTATGGTGCCTGGATTGTTTGTTTATGTATTATTGCTCTAGCATTTTATTGTGCGTTGTGACTTGTAATACATATTGGGAAAGATGTACCAACGTATTCTTTTCTGAAAAATGGTGTAGATTACTAAAGTGGGACAATCACCATGGAAACCAGTGGAACCAACAGGCAGATTGTAGTTGTGCTCCTATATCCTGAATGGATCTCTCTGCTGGAATTCCCTCTTAGCTTGAAGTAGAGCCTTTCAGTGTTTACAGGCCCCTTCCACAGACTTTAGACGACACATAATGCTGGGGAGAATTACAACCTTTATTGAAAGAATGCAGCACGGGTCTCCATTCAAAATATAGCTGATCATTTCCTAGCATCTCTGTTTCTGGGAGAGGATTGCGACATCCACAGTAATTATCTCCCAGACACAGAGAAGCCCAACACAAAACATCCCCATTCCAGTAGAGGCAAACCTTGGGGGGGGGGGGAAGAATCTCAACGGGTTTACACTCAGGTTAGTCACTACTTTCATTTTATTTATCCCAAAGGAATGTTCAGGATACAATACAGTTAGAACAGAGTCATATACCTGGCCAATCTCGTTATCTCCCATACTATGTAGCTGCCGCTGAGGAGAAGTGTCAACTACACCTTCTCCCTTAAGTCCTATCAGCCACTGGAGATAATACAAAGTGGCAGGTGTCTCTAAGACAAGATGCTGAGGATCTGGGCTAACTGCCTAGCATCTTGCGATAACACTGGTGGAGACCATAGTCCCCTTTGTAGTAGGGGACAAAGGCCAGTGTATATCTGACCATATGCCAGTGCTTCAGCTGGAGGTGGGGTGAGCTCCTCATTCTGATGCTAGAGAATCCATTCAAAAACAATAACAAGTAAAAAAATGCAGCTTTACCGTTTATCCTTAAATAATTACTATTATAAAAAGCTGCACCTTTAAAAGTGCCAACCCAAACAAAAACACTTCCACAAACACAGAAACCCAAAATAAAGGTGCCCTCTGTCTTTAAGACTCAATATTCAAAAGAAATTTATTGTGCAACGAGTATAAATTGCCTTATTAAAGTGCAAACAAACTTAAATAGCACTAAAAAAAAAAAAACCTGTGCAAAAAATGCAAAGAATGAACAGTCAAGTACACGCAGGATAGTTTTATAGGCACGTTTTATAGGCAATACTCTGTTGCAACTTACATGATACCATCTTTATCTTATTTCTCAATCTTGTGTTAAAACGAGAAGAACATACAAGAGAAAAAACGAGAATATATAGTGTGATATTGCTAAAAACAATATAAGTGCTATATGCATATTATGCATATTAAAACAATAATTAAAAGATCTCCAAAAAATCTACAAAATAAAATTATAAAGGTCAAAATCTACATTGAGTCCATAGGGTTCTAATGCATTAAGTCTATGGACCCACCTCATCTCTTCCTTACCTACATCAATCAAAGAATTGCCTCCCCTCCAGGATTTTTTCACTATCTTGATACCTAAAAACGGTAACCCTTTCAGGTCCTGGTTGTGAAACTTTGTGGTTCTCTTATGTAGAGAGACCATTCAGCCTCTTAATGGTGCATACTATACTTGGCCACTGGGGAGTGAGGATGTTGACCTCCCCTCCCTGTAGCTCTTTCTGCTGCTAGGGAGATGGGTCGGGCTGAACACTCACGCTGCTGGGAAGACGTAAAAGTGGCTGGGACCCCCGTGCCAGAGGGTTGGGGATGTGGGTCAACTGCCTGGCATGTTGGGATTACACTTTTGAAGACTGTAGTCCCCACCACCAGTACAGGACAAATATTTATCTCTTTTAGTGGTTGGGTGCAGAGATTAGCGCCACTCTGTCAAAATAGCCAGGGCTTCAGCTGGGGGTGCAGTGAACTCTACATTCTCCTGCTGAGATGATGTCAGAGTGGCTGGGTGTCCCATTCCAGGGGGTTGGGGATCTTGGCCAACTGTCCAGCATCCCTGTGATCCAGGAGTGGAGGCCATGGTTCCATCCACACCTGCCGGGAGTCACCTTTTCAGGCTGCAACTTCAATGGCCTAAACTTGAGCATCCGGTTTCACCAATAGTTGTAGACAGCACTCTGTCACCTCTTCCGCTTGAGTTGCACTCTGCCATTGGGGAGGAAGGCCAACTATCTCTGCTCCCTTTGTTGGGAACAGCCACTGGGGATGGTGATCAACAACCTCCTCTCTCAGGCCCATCATCTGCTAATGGAAAGTTAACAGGGTGACCAGGGTCTCCATGCCAGATGGTTTGGGAGCTTGGCAGGCTGCCCAGAATCCTTTTGATACCTGGCTAAAACACTTTATTAAATCCCCAGTCTCTGGTACCTGCTGCTGTACAGAGTCAAGCAATTGCCTGTAATCAAGTTACAGCTCCCACTCAATGGTGATCAGGTGGGTCAAATCGGGTTCCAGGTTGTCTGAGAGATCCAGTAGGTGTTCCTTATTTTCCAGAATGTCCCAGAGTTTAAACTTCTCAGGACCTCCGAATTCAACATTATAATTAATTAAAGGCCTCCCACAATAAGACAGGGCCATCATTGCCCTCACCCTCTGGATGGTCATCATCCGCTAGCAGTGGCTACTGCTGAACCACATACCACCTTAAGGCCCGGTAAGAATCATCCAACCACATATCTCTCTGGACCAACTCCTCTAATATAAACACTCATTCCTCCAGGGGCAGCTCTCCCAAGAATAGCATCTGCAAACCCCGTTTATGCTAAAATTGCTGTATAATGGTTGGGAGGTTTTTTCTCTGGACAAATAAAACCTCCTCGAGGACATTGTTCTAGAGTTACCGCCAGATCGCATCCCACCAGTACTCTTTGCTCTCTGCTAAGGCAGAGCCTCTGGAATTATTGAGAAATCTCCCATCAGGACTGACCTGGCCTCTAAGGGAGAAGGTGTAGTTGACACTTCTCCTCAGCGGCAGCTACATAGTATGGGAGATAACGAGATTGGCCAGGTATATGACTCTGTTCTAACTGTACTGTATCCTCAACATTCCTTTGGGATAAATAAAATGAAAGTAGTGACTAACCTGAGAGTAAACCCGTTGAGATTCTAACCCCCAAGGTTTGCCTCTACTGGAATGGGGATGTTTTGTGTTTGGCTTCTCTGTGGCTGGGAGATAATTACTGTGGATGTCGCAATCCTCTCCCAGAAACAGAGATGCTAGGAAGGGATCAGCTATACTTTGAAGGGAGACCCATTAACCTGGAATCTTCCTTTCAAACAAAATTAGGCAGTCTTAGTACAGACATCAGGCACATGGGCCACACAGAGTGACAGATATGGAGGATGGCAGAGATGTATTTCACAGTCAAATACAACACCTTGCCTCCACATTGGAAACACACTCAACTTACATATTAGCACTACAACCTACAATTGATGACCTAGATAATAGAGGTCACTGAAACAACCTTAGGATCAATGTCTAAACCAATGGGGAAGATCTCCCTTCAATACTATCAGATCTTTCCAATCTTATCTTGACTCAACAGAGACTCAACACTACTCCCAGACAGAGCACACCACTCCCTCTGGCCCAAGTGGTTCCCCTCCAGACTCTCCACTGGATGTAATTTGCCATGTTAATTATTTCACTGTAAAGGCATCCATACTGGGCTAGCTGCGGTCAACCTCTCCTCAGCTGTTATTTCACGGTACCCCAATACAAATATATCCAGACTTATCCTGGCTTACACTTCAGGCTAGACCAATTACGGATTACCTGAGAAACTACAACATCAAATAATACTGTTGGGACTTCCCTTTAGCATTGATTGTATTACATAAAGGATCTACAAACTCTGTTTCTTCCTTACAGAGGTATCGTCCCCTCTCCCTATTCCTCTGCAGCTCTCTTTCCAGGCAGGTATTCCCACCTCTGCCTGTAATATAACTACCTTTATAAATGTAATTATGGCTCTTAAGCCTAGCTTTTTTTTTACTTTGTCCCTTCAAGTAATGGACCTTTCAGACACTCAAGTAAAGGCCTGGTACTCACCTCATCGACAGGGGTCTCTACAAATCCCGCAATGCCATGAATGGCAGACACCTCCTAAGGAAAGAAGAAAAGAACTCTCAAACCTTCCTTCCAATCAAAACGGGTTGTTCATAAAGGAACTTTGGCCGGACTCTCCCTCCTCTCAAAGTGACCTGAGAATTTGCCTTAAAGCCCATCACAGGTAATAGTCTCTTGGACTGAATGCTGCACCCTTTTTGACTCGAGACAAGGCACCCTGTAATTAGACTTGTGCTACAACCCAAGACTCGGATGAAATTTAAACATCTCAATTCTAAACTAACCAGGGAAATGAAATGAACTTACCTGATCCAAGCAAGGTCAGGTCGTATATGTAACACTGTTCCTTAACTACATGTTTATTATTGTGTTATTGTATTTACTCATAGCAGCCCCACTTAGAGGCTACGTTGTTCACCTATGTTAAGATGCATCTCCATATAGCTCACCATATCTCTTGGGCAAACTTGCCTCTTCCAAACTCCCAACTTTCCCCACCACGGAACAAACTGAGCAGATGCCAGCCTAAGGGGGAGGGGGCCCAAGGCCAGCCAGTCTGCTCTTGGGCACCCTTCCCCCTCCCCCTGGGACAAGAGGCCCCGATGGCTTCACAGACAAATTTTATAAAACTTTTACAGCTATTTTATTAAACCCCTTTTCTAAAATCATTCAACTTTATACTGAAATCGTCCTCTTTACCCCCTTCCGCTATGAAAACCACTATGCCTGAGACAAGGCAAAGACCTCACAAAATGTGACAGTGGCCTATCTCTCCTATAAATATTGATCTTAAATTATTTACAAACAAATTTGGCTAACCCAACTTCTGGGACTAGTCCACCCTAATCAATGTGGGTTCATATCTAGTAGAGAAGCAAAAAATAACACTACAAAACACAATCTCATCTACTCCGCTAACCTAGTGTCATAGTTGCCAAAAAGGCATTTGACAGGTTAGATTGGTCCTTGATGCTGACAACACTGGTATTTATGGGGTTTAGCCCACATTGGTTGAGTTGGTCATGAGCTTTGTACTCCGCTCCAACCACTAGGTTGCGTATAAATGGGCAGCCAGTATCAATCTCAAATGGCACTAGACTGGGGTGCTCCCTTCCCCCCCCTTTTTTGTTTTAATATATTTTTTACAAGGTATAAGGGATAATCCCTAGATTTGGGATGTCCCCATAAATAGGAAACAATACAAAACATCTGTTTTAGCAGATGACTTACTTTTCACTATCTCCAATGCTTTAACTATACTCCTACACATTTTACATAAAACAAATTGTTACGGTTACCTCTAAGCTAGCTGAAGGCTGGACCGCTTGGATGTCCTGGTTTCCGAATGTGGAGAGTGAGGAGCGCTCTTCCGTCCAGCAGACCACCAGAGTCCTGTGAATATAAAGCAATCCCACTAGCTCTAGTCTAGCTAGGATACCCTAGTTCCCACAAAACGAGTCGAGGCTGTGATTTGAGGGTCAAACACGAACTGGCTTTAATGGCACAGGGACAGCGTTATTTATGCAAAACCCCAGGTCCAGGGACAGCCCCCTCTGGACCTGATGGGATACCGGGATAATACATACAGTTGACCAATGACAATAGACTTTATCGTTCAAACTAGTCCCCGCCCCGCTTGGAGATAATGATTCCAACGGTTATGGCAATTCAATTATCTCCAAGTGCCCAGAGTCCCACGTGTATTTCCAACATGTAAAAACAGCATAAAATTTATATTTATAACAATTTACTAAATACCCTGTACATTCTACCATTCATTAGATAGCTCAGGTCTGAGCGCATCATATAGACAAATAGCGCACAGACCTCACGAACGGTTTAGCCAGTCTCTTGTATATAAAAAAGTATTTTCGTGTTTCTTTGTCCGAACACGAGATGGCGGCCATCTTTTCTATCCGTGAATAGGCGAGCGGGTCTCGGCTTCAAAACCCCCGGAGCTAAACACGGGTAGCATACTGCACGAATACCGCTCTCTGGCTGGTTGTCCCAACCATTCGTGAACCGAACGTAGATCGCCCTGAAGGGGTCAATTAGCCTGTGGTTAACCGCAGCCTCAACATTCTAAGTGCAGACACACGCTGTGGTGTAGGTGGTCCTCGTTCGGGAGTTATAATACTGTGAAAATAGTCGACGAACGAGGTCACCCTGAGGCAGTCAATTAAGGTTGTGGTTAATCGCAAACCGCAGCTTCCCGGTGGTCGTCCGTTCGGTTATTTCCGAGGTCAACAGGGTTAAGTGACGGCACACGCCAGGGGCCGGGTGGTCTGAGTTCGCAGGCACGAATATGTAATCCTAATTATTAGTGTAAATGGAGTATAGGTAACAATAATACAGAAGGAACCGACTTCGGTAACTTAACATAGGGTAATCCAATACGGGCCTGTTGGGTGTCCGTAACACAAATCTTTACAACAGACTTTCCAATATCCAAACTAATCTGACTTTGCGAGATTTTAGCACTTGACATGGTACACACGACTAATGTTACTTTCATTTCAAGGATCACACACCACTCCATACGTTAGGTCAGGTAGCATATTAAATGATGACTGAGTACAATCTCTGATGTCACTCTTACCCAATGCTCTACATATGGCTTGCAATCATTCCAATATACACAACCTACATTGTTTTATACAGTCATTCGATGTAATCCCTGCAGCCTTACAAAATTTACAGCATTTTAGGCCATTTGTACTAACCCATCTTTAAAGAGACAGTATCTCTCTGTAATGTACAAATTTCAAAGCTGTACAAAACAATAAATGGTTTCAGGAACTACAATCATCTCTCTCCCCTGGTAACTGGAAATTTTTTTTTTGAAAAAGTGCACAAAACATCTCTTAACTTAAGCACCTACAAATGCCTGACATGCTGGCATTACACTCCATTCAAGCTCCACAAACTATATCCAAAGACACTATACAGTTGTTGAAGATGTCACCAACCAGGGGCACACTCATCACATATTTGGTGGTAATGTGCTCCCATAATAGAATCTCCTTGATACTACAAATAATTAGGAAAATTTAAATTTCAGCTACTCCAATTACATTTTTATCCCATGAACCACCTCTCTTGGCACATACAAATCTGAACCACACAACTCCTGACAGCAGCGGTCAGCTTATTCCAGCATTCTGGAATATATCAAAACCTACCACTATTAGGGAATGGATTCAAAGGGTAGAGAGCATCAGAACAATAGAGGAAAAATTTTTTTTTTCCCATTTTCAAAAACTATGCAACATACACACTGATCTGGCAGCCATGGAGTTCCTTTCTCCAAAACCCATTGTAATTTCAACACAATCACTCCTTATGGAGGACTCTTTCTCCTACAGGATTTACTACTATATAAACTTCATCCACTTCAAACCAACAAATATAGTAACCAGACAACACTTCTCCAAATTGACAAAACAACCCTTGCAACATACTTCCCAATATCAAGTGACTCCATTTGACCTCCACAATTAGCAACTACAGCTGATATTTCCCAAGGTAAAACTCATTCCAGATAGGCAGGCACAGGAAATGTGGAATCATCCAATGGCTTTAACTTACTAGTTGCCCTCGACACCTAGTTCACAACCACTTAAAATACTAGCACATTTTGAGCTGGGTGAGACATCGCAGGTTATAAAGATTCATAGGTGCCTGGAAAATTCAGAGGGATATATTTACTGTGGGTTAATAGATAATACATGTATCACCCTCTCTCAAGCTCAATACAAATAAAATGCATTAAGAACCGTAAGACATTCATCCACCATGTTCATCTCTTTACTATACTCCAAGGTATAGTACTGTACTATTGTAGAGAGTAAATATTTTTCACCTGTGTATTTCTCTTTATTGAATTGATGATGGTTTGTTTATCTTAACATTCACTGTATAATGTACAGCACAATCTCTCCACAATTGTGCTGCCTTTCTGTGCTAAGATTCTTGGTCATGTGGTGCCACTGTCTTTATACTTATTCACCTTACTGAATACTACTTGTACTCTGATTTTCATAACACCAATAATAAACTATGAAAAAAAACAGAAAATTAGACACAGGACACACAGTTCCAAAAGGAACTAGCATACAGTTCTATATTTTGAACTGGGACTAGCCTTTGCTGACTAGTCCTTAAGCATGTGACAAAAATCATAAGAATATAAAACAACATACATAATGTAAAGAACAATCCACTTAACCCCTTAAGGACACAGCTTCAGAAGCTTGTCTTACGCTTAATGACAAGCAATTTTTGCATTTTCTTGCTGTATGCGTTCAACTGCAATTTGCATCTCTCTCGTTTATTGCACCGACACATATTATATACTGTTTTTTAAAGGACATAAAGGGCTTTAATTTGATGTAACATATATATATATAAATGCTTATTTATTATTTTAAAAATACAGAAAAATGCAAAAAAAAGAAAAATTTTGTGTTTTTTGTACAGTTTTTGCAATAATAATGTGTGCCTAATTAGTGCAGGTTAAAGAAAGTAATTAAAAATAAATTTATTTAGTTGTTCTGATTTACAAAATATATAATGTGTCTGGGATTTAAAGTTTTTTTGGTAGTTACAGGTCATAAAGCACAAGGAGTAAAATAAACTTTTAATGTAGAGCGATTTTAGAATTTTGTATGTTTGTCTTGTAAGCTTAATAGCCATAAAAGAAAACAAAATTGCCACACAAAAGTATATATTTATATAAAGTAGACATCACAGGCTATTGTCCTAAGGTTTTTTTGACACTTTCTAAGTAGCCATTTCACCGCCAATCTCTGCTAAATATTGGAGTAAAATTTAGTTTTTTGGAGTTTTTGGCACACAAACTTATAACAAAGAACTTCCCATGTATATTTTGTAAAGTTGGTGTGTGCTATTCCTGTACAAAGTTTTATTTTGTGTTCAGTTACTTCTGCTGAGTACAACGATACCCCCATTGTATGTCTTTGGCACTATTTCGTGAAGCTACAGTGCCATATAGGAGACCTGTCCGTTTCAACATTTACAGTAGAATTTTGAGAGGCGGATTTAATGGGCCTATGCTTCAATTTGGGGTATTATAGCAGTTTGACTGTTCAAAAAAACCCACAAAGGCCTACCATTTATAAAAGTAGACACTCCAGGGTATCTCATATGGTGCATATTGTGCCTTAACATGCCCCCATTTTTTCACCAATATATGCCAAAGTATGTGGTAAAAAATAATTTTGGGCATTTTTTACATACGGATTACATTTTTGCTGGGCATTTTGTACATTTCATATGTGCCACTAAGTTCAAACCCCCAAATTATGCTCAGCTAAGTCTTCTGAGTAAAACAATATGCCCAATGTATGACCTAGACACTATTTTGTGAAGTTACACTGCTATAAAAGAGACGTAACAAGTTAAGGTTTTTAAGTGTGAATTTTCATGGAGGGTTTTGATGCGTCCGTGCCCACTTTGGAGCACTTGAGCAGGCTACATATTACAACTACACCATAAAGGCATACCATTTCTTAAAGAACACATCCCAGGGTATTTCAAAAGGCATATTTTGAACCTTAGCGTGGGATAATTTTTCCGCTAGCTTGTACCAAGTGTAATGGTAATAAGCGTTTTTTTGCCTTTTTGACACACAAAGTAAATTTGCGCAGTACATTTTGCAAATCTTATGTGTGCTACGACTGTATAATACTTCATATGTTGCTCAGCTATGTCGGCTGAGTACATCAATACCCCCGTATGTACCTTTGCCAGGTATATGTGGACATCGGAGGGGCACATTTGGGACACAGCCATTCCAGTTCATTTCAAACTTTAAATTTTTACACTGTTCCCATGTCCCATTTTAGAGTATTTTACCAGGCTATATAATCCAAATACCCCATAAAGCCATACCATTTCTTAAAGAAGACATCCCGGGGTAATTCAAAAGGCATATTTTGAACCTTAGCGTGGGATAATTTTTCCGCTAGCTTGTACCAAGTGTAGTGGTAATAAGCATTTTTTTCTGCCTTTTTGACACACAAAGTGAGTTTGCGCAGTATATTTTGCAAACCTTATGTGTACTACGACTGTATACTACTTCATATGTTGCTCAGCTATGTCGGCTGAGTACATCAATACCCCGTATGTACCTTTGCCAGGTTTATGTGGACATTGAAGGGGCACATTTGAGACACAGCCATTCCATTTTTTTTAAACTTTGAATTTTTACGCTGTGTCCATGTCCCATTTTAGAGTATTTTAAAAGGCTATATAATCCAATTACACCATAAAGGCATACCATTTCTTAAAGAAGACATCCCGGGGTAATTCAAAGGCATATTTTGAACCTTAGCGTGGGATAATATTTCCGCTAGCTTGTACCAAGTGTAGTGGTAATGAGCATTTTTAAATGTATTTTTTTACTTTGTAAAACTTTTTTTTACTTTGTAAAACCCATTTTTAAACTTTTTTTTTTACTTATTAAATGTTTTACACTATCTTAACTTTTTTTACACTTTTAATTTTTTTTCTAAACTTTTCTTTTACCGTTAACCCCTAACTAGCAGTAAGCAGCACTAACCGTAAATTCCCCATTTTCCCATAACTCCCACCCACCCCAGCTAGCAAAATTTTTAATTATAAAATATTTAAATTAATTAAATAAATGGAACCCCTGAGGGTAAAAAAAAATAAATAAAAGTTAATCCTCAGGGGTTAAAAAAAATTAGATCACAGTATAATACTGTGATCTGTATTTTGATCACTGTAGGCAGTGATCAGCTGGCAGGGAAGGGGTTAATTTTTATTTAGACTGGGTGAAGGGGGTGGTATTTTATTTTTTTTTACTTAAACGTTACTAAAACATTTAAAAAAAATTTTTTTTTTACCTTTTTAAAGCTTATTTTAAAACTTTTTTTAACGTTAACCCCTAGTTAGCCTAACACCAAATTCCCCAATTCCCCACTAACTTCCACCCATCCCAGCTAGCTAAATATATAATTTTTTAATATTTAAATTAAATAATAAAATAAATTTAACCCCTGAGGGTTAAAAAAAAAATAATTAACCCTCAGGGGTTAAAAAAAAAAAAATCAGATGACATTAAAATGTATACCCTGCCAATTGATCACTGTAGTCA
>OW240914.1:55463823-55478692 GCA_933207985.1 Pelobates cultripes
GAAATTGTTGCTTACTGGATATTATGTAGTGACTTAGAAAGCATCCCTTGTCAGCTGATTAACTGGAGGTTGTAAATATAGGATTTCATTTTTAATAAGTCCCCTTGTGTGGTCTTTTTTTTCCACTAGCAAGCAGGCTAGGAACAAATGAGTTAATTGCTTCTTTTTAAAAAACAAAAACGGTGAAATCTTGCTCTGTAGATTAAAGCACATAGATAACACAGCAGTGGGTAGAGTCAATTTAAGCACCATCAAAAGTGACTAACATTTTGCAAAGTTGATGGAGCAACCTTGGACTGCTATCAGCTCTTAGGGTAACTTAGAAATATAGTGATTTGTACATAATTGCTGTAGCGCTAAGCCTTCTCATCAGAACTGTCAAACAGCCAGTTGGGAACTCTCAGCTAATTTTGTATAAGTCTGCTTGCGTGCATGTGTGCATGCGTGCGTCTGCATGTGTGTCTTTTGCTTGCTTGCAACATGTGCATATTGCACACAAAATTTGGATTGAACTTTTCCTCCTCGCAGGAAGGAGAGCCAAGCTGTGGACTTCACATAGGTGGACAATGACTCTGTTCATAGCTGCATGTAGACACTAAAACTTAAATATTATAGCTATACAACATATTAAAAATAGGGCTTGTGTTTTGCCCTATAGTTTCCCTGTAATATGAATAATTTAAAGGAAAAATTTCTTATTTGAATGCAACATTAAAAATAACCTATAACTTGATTTAAATGACAACTCCGAGCTTTTAGCCTATCATTTAGACTTTTTTGTATTCGTTTACTATAACATAAATGAAAGTCCTACATACGAATTATATACAAAACGAAAGGGCAAATGCCGAATGCATTACCTTTTCGTTTCAGTTCATTTACTTTATTACAAGGAGGGAGCTACCGGCTCGTGGCTCCCTCCTTGTAATATGTGAAAATAGAAGCGGCAGGGAGCACTGCAACCCGCCACTTCCTAACTCCCCCCATGACCCCCGTCATTCTATGAGGGCCAATATTACCCCCATATTAGCATATAAATCTCCAAAATGCCCCTACTCGCTATCCCACCTATTGTCTTCCCCGCCTATAGCCCCCACCCATGAGCAGCAGGTGGGGGGCCCTAAGTATCAATAGGGGGGACCTATTGTCTCCCCCCTTCAGTCCCCACCCATGAGCGGTGGGTGGGGGCCCTAAGTAACAAATGGGGAAGGACCTATTTTCTCCTCCCCCCTCATCCTCAACCATGAGGGTAGGCACCCTAATTAAAGGGTGGGACCTAATGTCCCCCCTAGTCCCCACCCATGAGCAATAAACAAACACCCTGTTGCTTGGCACCCCGACCGGGTACCTCCGTCAATCGCTGCTTCCTAGTACTTGCGAGTACCATAAGCACTGCACTGGAACACCATAACCACCGTAAACCCCATGAAACTGCCGCAGCTTGGTTGGGGTCTCGCTGTCCTCCACCCACCCTGGACCCAAAACCAGGATCCAGCTTCCAGTGGGTAGACCTCTCCTAGTCCAGAGAGCGTAGCAGGAATAGCTCTTATAAGAGCTAGTGATTATACTCAGGAGAGTATTGTGATATAGCAATACCCAGCGTGTATGTAGTTCTCTAATCCCCTAAACATGAGCCAAGACTTCATGAAAGAGTAAAGCATTCTGTTTAATGGCAGCCACCACTGGCCTTATATACAAGTCCCCATGCAAGGGGCACTCCCACCTGGACCTTGTGGGGAACTGCAGCACAACGTCACAGACCAATAACAACAATGGTTAAATGTATGACACTCCCATATACAAACACACAATCCCTCCCCTCTGCCTTGGAGATAATTGAATCAGGATCTGTACTAATTTAATCCAATTTTCTCCAAGCGCAGGAAAAAAAAATACTTTTTTAAAACACCCCAAAAGTACCCTAAAAATACATAAAACCCCACATCCCCTGATAGCCCTGATCTGGGTGACTAACATATCAAAAAAACACTCAGATCAGTTCAGGGGTTCAGGAATTTCATGGAAGTCTTATTTTTGACCCACGTGCACATGTCCCATGCCCAAAACCGTTCCAGAGAATTAGGGCTAACGGTTGGTCTCTCTGTCTGGAGTACAAAAGTACATACGTCACATGAACAGAGCCTTTTAACATGCATTGGGCAAGGTATATTGCAGAACCCACAATCCTTATTAAAAGAAGACAACCTAAGGTATTAAACTTAGGGTATCTTTTCATGCAACCATTTTACCACCAATCTATGCCAAAAAAATTTTTTTTTAAATAACAATGGGTGGGGACCTGGGGGGGACATTAGGTACCCCCTTTATTTAATTATGGTCTCCACCTGCCGTTCATGGGTGGGGACATGGGGGGGGACATTAGGTGTCCCCTCCACTTTATTTAATTATGGTCCCAACCTGTGGGTCATGGTAGGGCCTTGGGGGGGATGCTAGGTCCCCCCGGTTATATTAATAGCCCCCACCGTGGGTCACGGGTGGGGGTGCGGGGGACACTATGTCCCCCCCCATTTTAGTTATTTGTGTTCCCCACCATGGTCTCTGGTCAGCAGCTTTTGCAAACCCTCCCCTTCTTACCCCGCCCAGACTTTCTATAGCTGTCCAATCACAGACTTCCCAATGCAGCTCAAAGGGAAGTGTTTGCAAGGCAGGTGTTCTGAGCAATTGTTACCTTTTGAGTTTAGATCCACTGAGCTAACCAAACGAGGAAGTAACATGAAAAAACTGGGTTTGTGAAGGATCCAGCAAAACAATTGGATATTCCATAGATAGCAGCTATTAAGAATCATGCGAGATGATGCCTGGAAAATAATATCCAACTCAGAGTTTTTAAAAAACATTTACATTGCCATGAGTCAAAGTGGTCCATACTTTGTCTCATGTGTATTTTGTGATTGTTTTGGAAGAAAGAGTATATAAAATTTCAAAGGTGACAGAGTTGCTTTAAGATTTTATGCTTTCCTACTTCACAAATTTACACCAACTAGAAGGAATTACAAATATATATATTTTGGCCTACACATGTCACTTATAAAGGTTCTAGTTTCCTTGGTGGTAGCGTCAAATACATATATCGTTATTTCAAGTTAATACAAGCATTTTAAATAGCCAGCTAAATGCTAGATCTGCTTGTTGCTCTAAAACAAAAATACCTTTAAAGGACTTAAAATAGCCTAGATGGTCCCTTGGCAAATGTGTCGTGATGTCTGATAAATTCTTGGATAAACAGCATGATTGCAGAAGCACAGTAAAAATAGATGTCAACCTTTGATAAATCTAGGCCAATGTGTCACTCTGGTATCTTGCTTTTACTTACTTATTTATTCTTAGGAAAGACAGCATCTTTTTTGGGATGATTCTAAAAACTGTCTATGCAGGCAGTAAAAAAAAATCTTGTGACACCAAAAAAATATATATATAATTATAAGGCTGAATTGGCACTGTTACCTGAAAATATATATCCATTAAATCAACAATACTGCAGCTTGATTAACTAATATTTTTATTTAAATGAGCTATATAAAGTTTAGCTAGAATTATGTCTTGAAAATCTGTCTCAGTGTGGTAGCGGCCATCTTGGAATTCAATATCAATTTTCCTGCCCTCATTGAAAGTTGCTCAAAATGAAAACAAAGTTGCAAAGAATATATAATATCAGCAGCCAATGAAACCCTGATTTGCACTGTAGGTCCATGATTTCACACCGTGTGGCATAAAAATCCAAATTCCTATGTGTAAGGACATTTAAGGTCCTTAAAATGTAAGGATTTTCTTTCTTTTTTTTTTTTAATATTAGTCTTTATTTGGATTTTCTACAGGATTCTAAAACACATACAACAAAATTTATAAGATGTACAGCATAACATACAAAACATATAACAATAAGTAGTTATAATAGTATTCAATAATAAATATTAGTACGAAAGGCAGTTATCTCCAGAAAGATGATTAAATTAGTCATCAGTAAGTCATGAATAGGCTGAAAAATCACAACTAATCATTTAACTTGAGGATATATCAATATCTATATTATAAGTACATCTAGGAATGTATCGAGACAAAAAAATATTTAAGGATTTTCTACGGTGCTAAATAAATGTTTTCGGATGCTTTGGTGAGCAAGTTTCAGCGTTTTCTGTGTCACTTTTCGTTTACCTGTGAATCCTAGGATGAAAATGTTCAATGCATCATCCCCAGAAAAAAATGGCAGCTACACATGATATATTTAGGTACCATTAGTTATCTATAATAACATTACCCCACCCTCCTTATCAGCCTTACTAGAACTCTCTAGAATGTCTTTTAAAATGTACGTCAAATAAATTGGTATATCTTGATGAAAGCAGGAACAATCTAGAAAGCACAGAATAAGTCTACTGATATACTCATTATGATTGTTGATTGGTAGCAAAAACTGATCTTCTCAGGAGAAATCTGTAATCGCTCTGTAATCCAAAGCCAGATAGCCAGATAGCCGAGGAAGGAATGCCTGATAAACTATCCCCAGATGAACATATTGAAAATTCTGGCCTACATTCAGGCTTAGAGAGCCAAGGAGAAATATTTAAGGTATGTCTTTTGTTACAAAACGCCTTTTCATCCTGTGCCATTAAAACAGATACAATGCATCTCTTAACACAACCTTCTAAAATGGGGCCTGTGTGAGGCCAAAGATAGACAATGTGTAGTTCTCCAGCTGTTGTGTATTATCGCTCCTTTGATGCTTGGTCATCCAAGACAGTTGCTGCCTCTGCTGGTGTCCCTAAAGGTTTTTCACGGGGACTTCTCACACTAAGTAAGAGCTCTAGTGAGGTTTTCTTGTTTTGCGTCACTACAGTGGCTTTCCTGGTTTTCCAATTTATTTATTTTTAAACACGGTATTATGAGCCAGTTTATATATTTTTTTTCTACTGATATTAGATAAAGCGTTAGTATTTTTTCAGAGCAGAATTTCTAATTTGCACCTATTGAAATACACCATGCATGCAGGGACGCATTAGCTGCGAGGCAAACAAGGCATTTGCCTTGGGCGGCATTTTTCAGGGGGCGGCAAAAAAGCCGCCCCCAAATGCCCAGGGCAAATGCCTAGTTAGCCTCACGGCTAACAGACATGCTGAGCGTGCAGCGCTGGGCGGGCGGGCGGCGCAGGGCGGCCGGCGAGGGAGCTCTTCCCCTGAGCGTTCTGCTCAGCTCCCTCGCGCGCCGCAGAGTGAGGCTGGGAGCCGGGTTGATGACGTCATATTCCGGCTCCCAGCCTCACTCTGCTGGCGACGCGCGAGGGAGCTGAGCAGAGCGCTCAGGGGAAGAGCTCCCTCGCCGGCCGCCCTGCGCCGCCCGCCCAGCAGCCACTGGACCCCAGGACCCCAGGGAGAGGAAGAACCCCCCCAGCATTCCCAAAGGTAAGGAGGCTGGGGGGGTTAAATAAAAAAAAAAAACACAAGTGAGTGTGTTAGTGTGTGTGTGTATGTTAGTGTGTGTGTGTGTGTGTTGGTGTGTGTGTTAGTGTGTGTGTGTGTTAGTGTGTGTGTGTTAGTGTGTGTGTGTGTATGTTAGTGTGTGTGTGTGTTAGTGTGTGTTAGTGTGTGTGTTAGTGTGTGTGTCTGTTAGTGTGTGTCTGTTAGTGTGTGTGTCTGTTAGTGTGTGTGTGTCTGTTAGTGTGTGTGTGTCTGTTAGTGTGTGTGTGTGTTAGTGTGTGTGTATGTTAGTGTGTGTGAGTCTGTTAGTGTGTGTGAGTCTGTTAGTGTGTGTCTGTTAGTGTGTGTCTGTTAGTGTGTGTTTGCCTGTTAGTGTGTGTGTGTGTTTGCCTGTTAGTGTGTGTCTGTCAGTGTGTTTGCCTGTTAGTGAGTGTGTGCGTGTGTCTGTTAGTGTGTGTTTGCCTGTGAGTGTGTGTGTCTGTTAGTGAGTGTGTGTGTCTGTTAGTGAGTGAGTGAGTGTGTGTCTGTTAGTGAGTGAGTGTGTGTCTGTTAGTGAGTGTGTGTTTCTGTTAGCTAGTGAATGCGTATCTGTCAGTGAATGTGTGTGTGTGTGTATTTAGAAGGCGGAGCAGGGGGGAAGGGTTGGGTGGCGGTTGCGCGGGTGGGGGAGCGCGGGGGGGTGCCTGAGTTTTGTCCTGCCTAGGGCAGCACAAAACCAGGATACACCACTGCATGCATGGCTAGCATAAATGTAGGACAGAACAGCAATTTGACAAATAGATTGCTGTTCTGGGACTTTACAGAATAAAATTATGTCAATTTTTGAAAGTTCAATTTCCAATAAATTTCTCTGCCTTTGCAGATAAATGGGAGGGTGTGTGTGTGTTTATGTGTATATATATGTTATGGTGGGGAAAAATTGTGATTGAAAACCCCTTCCACTTTGTATTAAGAGATATATATATATATATATATATATATATATATATTTTTTTTTATATATTGGGGAGGAGGGCTATATAGTATTAAACATTATTCAGTATCCATGGTTTTGCAATTCTTCTTAAAGGCCTGAAGTGTAGAAACATCAAGCATGGTCTATGAGCAAGTTGTGTATACCTCCAACAGTATAATGCCCACACGTTGTATATAGAAAAAAGTTAATTCACTATAGTGTGAAATGTCGAGAACTGAATTTGAATTGCTAATTTAAATTTTTTTCCCCCAATTTTCAACTGAACTATTTACAGCTAAAATTTGACATTCACTTTAAATGTTCACCAATTTACATTTTATTGAATAACCCTGACTGAAGTGAAAGAAAATGGGGTTTGCTGGAATACATTTTACTCTGTAATCCAATGCTAAAAAAGTATGTGTTGTTCTACAGATTGTTGGTTAACAAGGGGTTTGTAATGCCTTGCTTAGGCAGGAACTTATACATATGCAACAATTATTTGATAAATCAGTCTATTATGCATTAATGTCATTTGCCATGCCGTTAGCCAGTGCCATTTACATTGTCGGTAACACTGTATTTCTGTGTGAAAGCTGGTGACTAGTTTGTTCATCCAGCACAGGCTATTACTGCTCATCTGCAGAACAGAACAGGAGAAACTCTTTATTTCCCATGGGTCATTGCCAATTTTCTGTCTGTGGGATCCCACCTGTATATATGACATATTGTGTCCACTGTGTCAAGTAAAACTAACAAATTGCATGCTCTTGAGGCGATCAATAAGACAGTGTAATTCTGTGGAGACAGGAGTGTCAATCACTCTAAAGTAAAAGTGTCAAATGCAACTCAAAGAACTACGATCTGTGTGGAGTACAAGGAACTCCCCAAATAAAATAACATCAGCCACTAACACTGTATCACTGAATATCCTTTAAGAACTATCCTGATTACCAGTCTGTCTTTCCATCTATCACAACAACACGTGTATTTAGAACCTTACAGAACCTTACATTACCGTACCTGTTTATGTATGTAATGAGATATATTCCATGAGTACAATAGTTATACAGACATGATATGCAGATTGCTATACACATTGATACTTTCGGCTAGTTTACAATATATTCGGCATACTTATACAATAAGGAAGAAAGGGCAAAGTCCAATCTGAAAGTTCTAAAAGTCCAATAAATATCATAAAATCTATTTCGTTTTTACTTAAACATGTTATTGTAATTATTAATTAGTAATGTTGTCTTAAGGTTCTGGAAGATTGACTCATGGTAAATATTATTTTGTGCAAGAGCATTCAAAAGGGAGAAGGTTTTTAGTCTAAGTCCAATAGTGTATAGTAATGTAGCAAAGAGAAGCCTGTTGAGGACAGAGGACAGGGGATACAGGTAGATGGCATAGATACAAAATGAGATGGTTAATGAGTGATAGACACTGTTGAAGGTATGAAGATTTTGAGATAAATGTATTTCTGATTTGAAAAGCGTTTTAATGCCTTTACTTGTGTTAAAATCACTGCAAGCCATTTTTTTTCCATACCTCTCTATGTATAATGTCATACTAAACACTACACTTCAGCTCCCCCGCTTAGCTAAAAAATAAATATAAAATAAAGTTAATACTTGCCAGGAATCCATTATCAGATGAAGCCCTGAGCGCCACATCCCACGCCTCTTTGTGAAGTCAGGGCAGCCTGCTTGAGGTCCAATCACGGGCTTCTCATAGAGCTCTGAGACAGGTGAATGGAGAGAGTGGTGAGAAGAAGGGAGGGAGGAGTTTAAAAAAAAACAACATATTCTGTAGATAGAGCGAGAGCATGGTAGGGAGGGAGTGATGGAGGGAGGAGAGGGCTAGCTATGCCTGCAAGGGAGTAGATTTTACTGTCTGTTGCAATGCCCTGTGTGTGCAGACGACAGATGTAAAATATGTACAGAATTGACACTTGGCAGCCTGGTGCAGAGTTCTTGGCTGCCTATGCCACATGTGCCGGGCGTACAACAAAAGTGCAGATTTCTTGATGTGTGGAGTGTTTCTTACCACCATGACCACTTCAAGTCACTAACATGCTTATGGTGGTTGGAGTAACCCATTAAGGTTTTGTGCTGGACAATAGGCATGGCAGTATTTTATAGGGTGAGCAGAGAATGAATTAAAGAAAGTATAGTAATCAGGAAAACTGTTTAGTAAGTCATTGCGGCAGTAAAGGCAGCAAAGGATATCTGAATTGTATTGCTATAGGTATAGGTGTGCTGAGTTTCGCAGTGTGATGCAACAACAAACCACAAGTATTCATTATTAGAATAATAAAGTTAGGGATTGAGTTTAGAGTTGCCATAGACTAGGCTATTGTTACAGGGTAGTTACTTATTTACAGTTAAAGTTAACACTTCAAGTACCATAACAACTATACCACTCCAGAGTGGTTGTGACAATTGGAGTACCCTGGCACTTCCTCAATGAAAGTAGTCAAACCATTTGCTAGCCGTTTGACTTCTTACCTGGCATTCTTTGACAATCTCTCTACTCCCAACACACAAACGCTTCCCTCAAATGACCTTTTAATCTAGCTTCCTTTGATATAGACACGCAATTCAGAATATTTTCCAAAAAACTGAAAAATAAAATGAAACTTGTTTTAGTTATCTTTATATAGTGTTTACACCATGAATCACAGCGTAGGTATTATTTATAACATTTTAGAAATCATTACCTACTTTGAGTGTTTGTGTAGTTAAGCCTGCTTATTTGTCCGTTCGGTGCTATTGTTAAGGAGCAATACATAGAAATTATAATTGTCTTGGTGGGGTGGTAGGAGGTCAATATCTAACTATAAGCTTGCAGTCTTTCTTCTTTCCTGGTGCTCTTGTTGTATGTTATTACCAGGAAACTCAACAAACAGCTAAAAAAAAACACATATATATATAAAAAAACATTTTCTGACAAATTGAGTTCCAATAAACCCCAGCATTCTCTGAATGAAAAATAAACCAGGAAATAATTGGCTAACATTCTGTAGCTAGCATATTTTGGGTAAAGGCCCTCTAAAGATTTAGAAAGAATGACTACATAATACAGAATAATATTGTTTTATGTAATTGCAAAAAATAATTAGTAGCTTAGGAACTGCATAGATGCTTATTCACAATATGAGTTTCCCAAAAATATTTTGAAAAACTCAAGGACATGGTTAAATAAATGGGTCATCAAGTAGAAGGAATCTGTTTCTTAAAGTAAGTTAAAATTCTTCAAAAACATATGAAATGGCTATCATAGCAAAAGACTACAAATTTCATAAATTGAACTCAAAAGTAAAGACAAATAAGTCAATGGGACCTGATGGAATTCACCCAAAGCTATTAAAAGAGCTTAGTGGTGTACTAGCAAAACCATTAACAGATTTATTTAACCAATCATTGTTAACAGGGGTAGTCCCAGAAGATTGGAAGTTAGCGAATGTTGTGCCCATTTACAAGAAAGGTAATAGGGAGGAGTCGGGCAACTATAGGCCAGTAAGCCTTACTTCAGTAGTGGGGAAAGTGATGGAAACCATGTTAAAGGATAGGATTGATGAACATCTAAAAACACATGGATTTCAAGATCAGAGACAACATGGGTTTACTTCAGGGAGATCATGCCAAACTAATCTTATTGATTTTTTTGATTGGGTAACTAAAATTATAGATCAGGGTGGTGCAGTAGACATTGCTTACCTAGATTTCAGTAAGGCTTTTGACACTGTTGCACATAGAAGGCTTATCAATAAACTGCAATCTTTAAGTTTGGATTCATATATTGTTGAATGGGTAAGGCAGTGGCTGAGTGACAGGCAACAGAGGGTTGTAGTTAATGGAATATATTCGAAGCTTGGACTTGTCACCAGTGGGGTACCTCAGGGATCTGTACTTGGACCCATTCTCTTTAATATTTTTATTAGTGATATTGCAGAAGGTCTTGATGGTAAGGTATGTCTTTTTGCTGATGATACTAAGATATGTAACAGGGTTGATGTTCCAGGAGGGATAAGCCAAATGACTAATGATTTAGGTAAACTAGAAAAATGGTCAGAATTGTGGCAACTGACATTTAATGTGGATAAGTGCAAGATAATGCATGCTTGGACGTAAAAACTCAAGGGCAGAGTACAGAATATTTGATAGAGTCCTAACCTCAATATATGAGGAAAGGGATTTAGGGGTGATTATTTCTGATGACTTAGGCAGACAATGTAATAGAGCAGCAGGAAATGCTAGCAGAATGCTTGGTTGTATAGGGAGAGGTATTAGCAGTAGAAAGAGGGAAGTGATCATGCCATTGTACAGAACACTGGTGAGACCTCACTTGGAGTATTGTACGCAGTACTGGAGACCGTATCTTCAGAAGGATATTGATACCTTAGAGAGGGTACAGAGAAGGGCTACTAAACTGGTTCATGGATTGTGGGATAAAACTTACCAGGAAAGGTTAAAGGATCTTAACATGTATAGCTTGGAGGAAAGACGAGACAGGGGGGATATGATAGAAACATTTAAATATATAAAGGGAATCAACACAGTAAAGGAGGAGACTATATTTAAAAGAAGAAACACTACCACAACAAGAGGACATAGTCTTAAATTAGAGGGACAAAAGTTTAAAAATAATATCAGGAAGTATTACTTTACTGAGAGGGTAGTGGATGCATGCAATAGCCTTCCAGCTGAAGTGGTAGAGGTTAACACAGTAAAGGGGTTTAAGCATGCGTGGGATAGGCATAAGGCTATCCTAACTATAAGATAAGGCTAGGGACTAATGAAAGTATTTAGAAAATTGGGCAGACTAGATGGGCCGAATGGTTCTTATCTGCCGTCACATTCTATGTTTCTATGTTTCTATAAATTAAAAATAGGTTTAGTAAAAATATTCTACTGTTACACCCTTAGCTATTTGAGGTTAATAATTCTCTTTAATATCTTATTGATTCACTTTTAATTGCCAATAGATAGTTTGTCATGGAAATTTCAGCCTCACCTATGAAATATTATTTCTAAAATGATAATATTTTACAGTGCCATACAATGGGTGAGCAAAACATAAAAATGATTGTGTCAAAACATATATTATTATTATTGTAAAATATTGTCTCACTCTATTTAACCCCTTAAGAACATATGCAATTGCCCAAGTTCTGAACCAAAACAAAACCTAGAATTTGTGCTATGTTTTTGCTCCATCATAATTTAAAGGATGCTCTTTAAGTGCACCCATACATATTATATATTGCTTTTTTAAAGAACAGAAATTGCATAATTTTACAATCCTATATGTACACCAAATGCAACATTAAGTATGAATAAGATGTTCAAAATGGGGGTTGGGGGAGGGAAATATAATTTTTTTAGTTTGTGTCTAGTAATGTTTATATATCAAGTGAAACTAAAGAAATCAAAATAGATTCAAATATCAGTCCTGATTTTTAAAAATCTTACTTACCTTAACCTTATCCCTGACCTTAACCTTATGCTATATTTAACCCAGCATTAACTCTTATCTACACTAACGCTAAACATAACCCTACCTCTAGCCTAACTTTACTCTAACAGTATCGCTAACCCGACCATAGAACTATGCCAACATCAACCCTAACGCTAACCGTAAATCAGAGGGATTCCCTCTGCTGACATCAGTCTGTGAACATTCTCTACTGAGTGACTTCAACATGAGAAGGAGATCTCCCTGACATGCTGCAGCTCCTGCACGCTGTCCCTGCTGATCACATAGTGATTTGTACTAGGCAGCTGGCACAGCTCAATACTGATCACCGTTGGCAGGATGCCATGATGCAATGAGGCCCTATTATGGTCTTTTCATATCCTGCAGGTCACTCTATGTCTGGGGGCAGGGCCGGTGCTTGGATTTTTAGGTACATAGGCGAAGATGCATTTTTCCGCCCCCCCCCAAATCTTCACCTATGTGCCTCTTAACCAGCCCCTCTCCCCTCCCCGACCATTAGTGGTCCCTTCTGTTCCCTGTCCCTTAGTGTTCTTCTCCCCTCCCCCCTTTCCCCCTCCCCCCTTTTTTCCCTGTCTCTTGGTGTTTCTCTCCCATTCCCTCCCTGTCCCTTGGTGCACCCCCCACCCCTTTAGTGGTCACACTTCCTGGTGTGTGCCTCCTACCTCTATTGTTGCATTGCAGAGCGGAGCAGATCCCCTAAAGGAGCTTCAGTTTTCTGTACCCGGACGGACTGACAGGGAGTGCTCTCTCTGTGAGCACCTCCTGTCAGTCTGGCCAGGTACAGGAAACAGAAGCTCCTGTACCGCGCCCTGCTCCACTACACTCTGTACACACTGACAGTCACACACTCAATGACAAACACACAGACGTCGCTAACAGACACAGACTCATTGATCTGACACACTCATTCATTGACACTGACAGACCCACACTGATTGACACTCATTGACAGACACACTGATAGTCACACACAGACTCAATGACCAACATACTCTCACTGATTTGACAGACACACTCATACACTGACAAACACACTCATCATACACTGACAGACACACTCATACACTCACATGCACACACACTCATACAATCACTCACAGACACACAGACAGTCACTCACTCACAAACGCACACAGTCACTCACAGACACACACCGAAGCACACAGTCACTCACAGACACACACACACACACACACACTGTCACTCACAGACACACGCTCAGTCACTCAGACACACACACTCATACAATCACTCACTCACACACACACACTCACTCAGACACACATGCTGTCACTCACAGACACACATGCTGTCACTCACAGACACACATGCTGTCACTCACAGACACACATGCTGTCACTCACAGACACACACAGTCACTCATAGACACACGCTCAGTCACTTAGACACACACACTCATACAATCACTCACACACACACTGTCACTCACAGACACACGCTCAGTCACTCAGACACACACATGCACACACACTCATACAATCACATGCACACACACTCATACAATCACACACACACACTGTCACTCACAGACACACATGCTGTCACTCACAGACACACACAGAGACGCACACAGTCATTCATGGACACACACTGTCACTCACAAACACACACACACACAGACACACACACACACTGTCACTCACAGACACACACACAGACACACATCACATACATTCACTAATAATTTTATAAATAAACATTTTCCACACAGCCTCCCTACCTGGAGAGCTGGTGTGGATGCTGGATCGGTCCCTGGGGTTGCTGGGCGGCGTGCAGCAGTGCTGTGATCAGGCGCGCGAGGGAGCTCTAATCTCCACCCTCTGCTCCCTCGCGCGCTGCCTACTGATGACGTCATGTTCCGGCTCCCGCGGCATCAGTAGGCAGCGCGCGAGGGAGCAGAGGGTGGAGATTAGAGCTCCCTCGCGCGCCTGATCACAGCACTGCCGCGCGCTGCGCCGGGGGTCGAGATGGTGGCCGGGCAGGAGGGAGAGCTTCCCTCCTGCCGGTCACTGAAATATTGCGCCCCCAGAGCCCGTGCGCCCTAAGGCGGCCGCCTGTGCCGCCTTATGGACGCGCCGGCCCTGAGGACAGGAGCTGAGATAGCTACTGTGGGCTGCTCTACTCCAGTGCAAATTCCCATTCACAAGTGCTGGGAAGACGTGGTCTGAGATCTATTCCTCTAAGTGCGGCAATGCATAATTGAGGATTGTCCCTCACCACCTTCAATAACCACTTGGTTTCAGCTAGCAGATATCTGGAGTCCCACTAGGACTTCTGATAGGCCATTGCCGATTTGTCTCTGGCAGCCTTGAGTGCCATGCAAAGGCACCTTGCGCGGTCTAAACTAAATTTTCTGTGTGTCTTTGCAAACTGGCAATTGCCCTACTGAGCCACCAGTTGGACAAATTCAGTCAGGGTTAGGTTAAGTCTGTTAGGCAGTGAGGTCAGAAATATGACAGGGCCTAGCACTTTAGGAGTCAGGATAGGGCCTTACTGCAGTATATGAATAGCAATTATAATGGGAATGATAAGATCTATTTGGGGGGAAGGGGTTAATTGGAAGAGTAAAGTGACCACATATTTGGAGGAGGACGTTTTTTGATTGGCAAGTGAATGTGTCTATCTAAATTAGGAAGATAGATTATAGGTCAGCAGGCAAAAGTGAAAAATCTAATTTGGGAAAAGAGTGGATTCATAGGCAGGATAATGTGTCAAAATCTAATTTAGGCAGAAAGATGGTTAGTTGTCAAGGAAATGTGTCAATCTAAATTAGGAAGTAGATGGTAAACTGGAATGGGAATGTTTAGCAATGTGACCATAGAGTAGATTTTTTTGGCAGTAGCAAGTTGGGACATTTTGGGGAGATTAAGTGTTAATTGTTTGGAGTGGTAGGGTGCCCAAAACAAATCTTGAACCAGAGTCATCCGTTTATTAGTTCTGCTACTGAATCATTCAA
>OW240914.1:55478792-55526292 GCA_933207985.1 Pelobates cultripes
CACACACACTGTCACTCACAGACACACACACACAGACACACACACTGTCACTCACAGACACACACACACTCACTCACAGACGCACACACAGACAAACACACTGTCACTCACAGACACACACACACAGACACACACACTGTCACTCACAGACACACACACACAGACACACACACTGTCACTCACAGACACACACACTGTCACTCACAGCCACACACACACACACAGACACACACACACATCACATACATTCACTAATAATTTTATAAATAAACATTTTCCACCCAGCCTCCCTACCTGGAGAGCTGGTGTGGATGCTGGATCGGTCCCTGAGGGCTGGGGCTGCTGAGAGGCGCGCGGCAGTGCTGTAATCAGACGCGCGGCAGTGCTGTGATCAGGCGCGCGAGGGAGCTCTAATCTCCACCCTCTGCTCCCTCGCGGGCTGCCTGATGACGTCATATTCCGGCTCCCGCGGCATCAGTAGGCAGCGCGCGAGGGAGCAGAGGGTGGAGATTAGAGCTCCCTCGCACCTGATCACAGCACTGCCGCGCGCTGCGCCGGGGGTCGAGATGGTGGCCTGGCAGGAGGGAGAGCTTCCCTCCTGCCAGTCACTGAAATATTGCGCCCCCAGAGCCCGTGCGCCCTAAGGCGGCCGCCTGTGCCGCCTTATGGACGCGCCGGCCCTGATCATATCAGAAAATGGCAACTTGATTCTTCTATTAATCTTTTGCATCAGGTTTCTCAACCCTTTGCATGCCTGCACTTTATGTAAAAATGACTGTGCGCCTCCCCTTCATGACATTGTCAAAAAGGGGCATAGCATGAATGTAATTACAATTATGCCCCCACCCCCCGAAATAATTTCTGGGGACGCCTATGATTAGGGATCTACAAAAGACTACATTTGGTTTGCAAATGACTAAAAGGGAATGTAGAGGAAATATTGATAATTTTACCTAATTTTACTCCCTTTTTCTTAACTTTGGACACTTCCTTGTTTAAATGTAAACATAATAATTATGTGATCTACTTTTTCCTTCCTATTGCTCAACCTTAATGGCTTAATAGAGGAAATTTTACATTGAGCAACATTAGCAAACTGTCAACAAGTTCCACCTAGCCTACACCCGGTTTCAAATTAGAGTTTCTTGTATGTTTTCTTTTTTGGTTCATGTCTTTGTTCAATTGTAACCATTCAGAAAATGAGATTTTTAACTGAACTGAAGATTTACATTTTTCAGGGACCTCATTCTGTTTGCCCCTGTTTGAGAGTAACATTTGTAAAACAACATACAAGTAATTGTTGCAATGGTTTATCACTGTCTACAATTTTGTATTTGAAACCTTCATTAAAAATTTTTACATTTACAGTATTATGTAAAATATTACTGAAATGAGCATAGTTTTTTGAAGGGATCCATTTTTTGAACATTGTTCCAGGTACAATTATTTTTGCAGCTTGTTTCTTGGTGTTCCCCACATTCATTCACACACACAATTTAGAAGAAATACATGATCGATAATATTAGTAATCCAATATTGTTTTTGTTTTTTGGGGGGTTTGGGCACTGTAAATATTTGTAACAATTCATCATGTTTACAATAGACCTAGAAGGACATATCAGGGAAGCAGTTAGGGGAGGACAAAAAACACATTTTGTTTGTTTTATGTGTGTCATGACACTATAAGCTCCATGTTGACCATAGTATTTTCATTTCACTTTAAACAGTACTTTAGATCTTTTTTGCCGACTCTTACAGAATATCTCTTCTTTATGTTGCTTGTTTAAGAGTTGCACATAATATCATAAGCACACATTGAAATCTTTTATCTTTTATTTAAAAAAAAAGGAATATACCATCCGACTTTTTTCAGAGGTTCCACATATAAATCTTAGAATTTAAATATGTGAATATTAAAATATATTGTATTGGATTTTATTTATGCTAAACATGGTATGAAATGTCCTTAAAATTTAGTTACAGAATATATGAAATAAATTAAGTTTTCTTGTCTCCACCTCCTGCTAGGCTTATTTGGATTCTTCCACAGGTATAAAACGAGAGGAACTTATCTTCTTCTTTCAGCCTCAACAAGTTGGAAAAGGTAAGGAGCTTTGGGCTACATATATTCCTTAAACTTCTTTTATATTTGCCTTTTTTAAAGTTCAAGAAAATATAAATTGCATTAACTTTTTAACTACAAAGAGGCTTCCAGGTGGATAGGTGCTACATACAACTCAGGTAATTGAGTTCCAATGACATATTTGAGACATTGCATTTCATTTAGAATGGGGCTTATCTTTTATAATTTAGCCCTTAATGCATGTCACAATGATAATTGTTTTCTGTTTAATGCTTCTGATAAAACAACCGTTGAATAGAACATCATTAGCAATATGATATGAGTGATGTATAGAAAAAAACTAAATCATGGTTGGATTCAAATATTTGAGATAAGCATACAACTCATTAAACTACCATTGAACTCTGTCTGTACTGGTACATTGTCTGTTAATGATTACAGTATCTAGTCTAAGGATAGCAGGAAATAAAGATGGTTTAAATACCAGATGTACAAGCAATTCTAACATCCAAAAAGAAAATTAGAAAATTAAGAATTACTAATATGCGGATATATATTTATATATACATATTAGTTTATAAATACATATCCATTGTATAGTGCTACAAAATTTGCTGGCACTATATAAACAATAAAATAATAATATTAATAATAATATACATAGTAACATTATTTTCCCAGAAAACTAAGCAGTTGCTCTATTTTTTAGCAACCTTTAGATGCAGAACTAGTAGTCTTTTATTTTATATTGTTTGATTTGGTGAGGGGTTAGTAACTATGGGAGAGCTGCAAAGTGCTTGCACCCCCAGTTCTGATGTGTGACTGTCTATATAATTTGCTGGGCATAGGGGAATCCCTAAATTATCTGATCATAATACTGTGCAGCTTATAGTTATTCATACCTATAACTTAGTTGTAAAAGTATTGAACCCTCAAGGAGCCATATGACCAGTGGCAAGTCCATTGTGATCTAAATACATCATATATCAGATAACCATTCTGCTCTTCAAACCATTTTTAAAATATATATATATATACACACACACAAACACACATATATACACACACTGCTGTGTGTGTGTGTGTGCTGTTAGTGTGATATGTGTGTGACGGTGCTGGTAGTGTGCTATGTGGGTGAGGGTGTTTGTGTGTGTGAGGGTGCTGTTTGTGTGTGCACTTGTGAGGGTGCTGTTTGTGTGTGAGGGTACTGGTAGTGTGCTGTGTGTGTTTGTTAATGTCCTGTTTGTGTTTGTGAGGGTACTGTTAGTGTGCTGTGTGTTTGTGAGGGTACTGTTAGTGTGCTGTGTGTGTGAGGGTGCTGTGTGTGTTTGTGAGGGTGCTGTATGTGTGTGTGGGTGCTGTATGTGTGTGGGTGCTGTGTATGTCTGTGGGTGCTGTGTGTGTCTGTGGGCGCTGTGTGTGTGTGTGGGCGCTGTTTGTGTGTGGGCGCTGTTTGTGTGTGTGTTTGGTGTGGGCGCTGCTGTATGTCTGTGGGTGCTGTATGTCTGTGGGTGCTGTTTGTGTGTGGGTGCTGTGTGTCTGTGGGTGCTGTGTGTGTCTGTGGGTTGCTGTGTATGTCTGTTGGTTATGTGTGTGTATGTGGGTGGCAGTGTGTGTGTTGGGTGCTGTGTATGTGTGCTGCTGTGTGTGTGTGTGGGTGCTGTATGTGTGTGGGTGCTGTATGTGTGTGGGTGCTGCTGTGTATGTCTGTGTATGTCTGTGGGTTCTTATGTCTGTGGGTTCTGTATGTCTGTGGGTGCTGTGTGTGTGGGTGGTGTGTGTATGTGTGGGTGGTGTGTATGTGTATGTGTGTGCTGTATGTGTGTTGGTGCTGTGTATGTCTGTTGGTGCTGGTGTGTGGGTTGCTGTGTATGTGTGTGGGTGCTGTGTTGGTGCTGTGTATGTGTGCTGTATGTGTGTGGGTGCTATATGTGTGTGGGTGCTATATGTGTGTGGGTGCTATATGTGTGTGGGTGCTGTGTATGTCTGTGGGTGCTGTGTATGTCTGTGGGTGCTGTGTATGTCTGTGGGTGCTGTGTATGTCTGTGGGTGCTGTGGGTGCTGTGTCTGTGCTGTGTATGTGTGTGGGTGCTGTGTATGTGTGTGGGTGCTGTGTATGTGTGTGGGTGCTGTATGTCTGTGGGTGCTGTGTATGTGTGTGGGTGCTGTGTATGTGTGTGTGTGCTGTATGTCTGTGTGTGCTGTATGTGCTGTATGTGGGTGGGTGATTGTGGGGGTGGAGGTGGATTACTTGCTATCCCCCCTCCCTTCTTACCTTTTGTAGGGAGGGGGGGATCGTGCTGCTTCCATCCCTGGTGGTCCAGTGTAGAGTGAACTCTAGCCCCTGTGGGCTACAGAGGAACCCGGCGGAGCTGCTGGCAATAGCTCCGCCGGGTCCTCTCCTGCCTCCCTCCCTGCCTGTGGGTCGGTAGGGAGGGAGGCTGAGAGCAGAGCCGGCGCTCGGATAGCGCCGGCTCTGCCTGAGCCGACAGGGGAGATCCTGAGATCTCCCCTGCCGGTCTCAATATACATAGCCGTGCCGCGGGGATTAGGGTGTGCCCAGGCACACCCGGCACACCCCGTGCACACGCCTATGGCATTATTAATTATTTTTGTTAGAAAACAGATGCTGTCTGGGAGTATAACTAACACTAATTTAGGGTAGGTTGAGTTCTGCCATGAGATTAGACTAACATTTTAAGCTCAATGACCACTACAGCTTGCTCTAGTGCCTTTGCGCTTGTATGGAGTCAAACTGTTTTTGACCATCAGCTAATGGTCTCAATCAGTGATCCAAGTCCTGAAATTCAGTGCTTAGCTCAGGAGAGGTAACTGAAGTTCCTGCTGACGAAATTCTGGCTCTTGGGAGATGATAGTGGAGGCAGGAAGTGGCACCTGTGAACTCAAAGCCAGAAGTCCTCAACAGAAACCTGACAATGCTGATCATTACAGCAGGCTGTAGTGGGTATGGTGCCTGGATTGTTTCTTTAAGTATTATTGCTCTATTACAAGTGTGTTGTGACTTGTAATACATATTGGGAAAGATGTACCAATGTATTATTTTCTAAAAAAAATGGTGTAGATTACTAAAGTGGGACAATCATCATGGAAACCAGTGGAACCAACAGGCAGATTGTAGTTGTGCTCCTATATCCTGAATGGATCGCTCTGCTGGAATTCCCTCTTAGCTTGAAGTAGAGCCTTTCAGTATTTACAGCCCCTTTCCACAGACTTTAGACGACACATAATGCTGGGGAGAATTACAACCTTTATTGAAAGAATGCAGCATGGGTCACCATTCAAAGTAGAGATGATCCCTTCCTAGCATCTCTGTTTCTGGGAGAGGATTGCGACATCCACAGTAATTATCTCCCAGACACAGAGAAGCCCAACACAAAACATCCCCATTCCAGTAGAGGCAAACCTTGGGAGGGAAGAATCTCAACGGGTTTACATTCAGGTTAGTCACTACTTTCATTTAATTTATCCCAAAGGAATGTTCAGGATACAATACAGTTAGAACAGAGTCATATACCTGGCCAATCTCGTTATCTCCCATACTATGTAGCTGCCGCTGAGGAGAAGTGTCAACTACACCTTCTCCCTTAAGTCCTATCAGCCACTGGAGATAATACAAAGTGGCAGGTGTCTCTAAGACAAGATGCTGAGGATCTGGGCCAACTGCCTAGCATCTTGCGATAACACTGGTGGAGACCATAGTCCCCTTAGTAGTTGGGGACAAAGGCCAGTGGATATCTGACCATATGCCAGTGCTTCAGCTGGAGGTGAGCTCCTCATTCTGATGCTAGAGAACCCATTCAAAAACCAATAACAAGTAAAAAAAAAATGCAGCTTTACCGTTTATCCTTAAATAATTACTATTATAAAAAGCTGCACCTTTAAAAGTGCCAACCCAAACAAAAACACTTCCACAAACACAGAAACCCAAAATAAAGGTGCCCTCTGTCTTTAAGACTCAATATTTAAAAGAAATTTATTGTGCAACGAGTGTAAATTGCCTTATTAAAAAGTGCAAACAAACTTAAATAGCACAAAAAAAAAAAAAACCTGGGCAAAAAATGCAAAGAATGAACAGTCAAGTACACGCAGGATAGTTTTATAGGCATGTTTTATAGGCAATACTCTGTTGCAACTTACATGATACCATCTTTATCTTATTTCTCAATCTTGTGTTAAACGAGAAGAACATACAAGAGAAAAAACGAGAATATATAGTGTGATATTGCTAAAAACAATATAAGTGCTATGGTAAAGCACCATATGCAAATTAAAACAATAATTAAAAGATCTCCAAAAATTCTAAAAAATAAAATTATAAAAAGTCAAAATCTACATTGAGTCCATAGGGTTCTAATGTATTAAGTCTATGGACCCACCTCATCTCTTCCTTACCTACATCAATCAAAGAATTGCCTCCCCTCCAGGATTTTTTCACTATCTTGATACCTAAAAACGGTAACCCTTTCAGGTCCTGGTTGTGAAACTTTGTGGTTCTCTTATGTAGAGAGCCCATTCAGCCTCTTAATGGTGCATACTATACTTGGCCACTGGGGAGTGAGGATGTTGACCTCCCCTCCCTGTAGCTCTTTCTGCTGCTAGGGAGATGGGTCGGGCTGAACACTCACGCTGCTGGGAAGATCTGAAAGTGGCTGGGACCCCCGTGCCAGAGGGTTGGGGATGTGGGTCAACTGCCTGGCATGTTGGGATTACACTTTTGAAGACTGTAGTCCCCACCACCAGTACAGGACAAATATTTATCTCTTTTAGTGGTTGGGTGCAGAGATTAGCGCCACACTGTCAAAATAGCCAGGGCTTCAACTGGGGGTGCAGTGAACTCCACATTCTCCTGCTGAGATGATGTCAGAGTGGCTGGGTGTCCCATTCCAGGGGGTTGGGGATCTTGGCCAACTGTCCAGCATCCCTGTGATCCAGGAGTGGAGGCCATGGTTCCATCCACACCTGCCGGGAGTCACCTTTTCAGGCTGCAACTTCAATGGCCTAAACTTGAGCATCCGGTTTCACCAATAGTTGTAGACAGCACTCTGTCACCTCTTCCGCTTGAGTTGCACTCTGCCATTGGGGAGGAAGGCCAACTATCTCTGCTCCCTTTGTTGGGAACAGCCACTGGGGATGGTGATCAACAACCTCCTCTCTCAGGCCCATCATCTGCTAATGGAAAGTTAACAGGGTGACCAGGGTCTCCATGCCAGATGGTTTGGGAGCTTGGCAGGCTGCCCAGAATCCTTTTGATACCTGGCTAAAACACTTCATTAAATCCCCAGTCTCTGGTACCTGCTGCTGTACAGAGTCAAGCAATTGCCTGTAATCAAGTTACAGCTCCCACTCAATGGTGATCAGGTGGGTCAAATCGGGTTCCACGTTGTCTGAGAGATCCAGTAGGTGTTCGTTATTTTCCAGAATGTCCCAGAGTTTAAACTTCTCAGGACCTCCGAATTCAACATTATAATTAAAGGCCTCCCACAATAAGACAGGGCCATCATTGCCCTCACCCTCTGGATGGTCATCATCCGCTAGCAGTGGCTACTGCTGAACCACCCTAAGGCCCGGTAAGAATCATCCAGCCACATATCTCTCTGGACCAACTCCTCTAATATAAACACTCATTCCTCCAGGGGCAGCTCTCCCAAGAATAGCATCTGCAAACCCCCTTGATGCTAAAATTGCTGTATAATGGTAACCAGGGAAATGAAATGAACTTACCTGATCCAAGCATCTCCCCTCAGGTCGTATATGTAACACTGTTCCTTAACTACATGTTTATTATTGAGTTATTGTATTTACTCATAGCAGCCCCACTTAGAGGCCACGTTGTTCACCTATGTTAAGATGCATCTCCATATAGCTCACCATATCTCTTGGGCAAACTTGCCTCTTCCAAACTCCCAACTTTCCCCACCACGGAACAAACTGAGCAGATGCCAGCCTAAGGGGGAGGGGGCTCAAGGCCAGCCAGCCTGCTCTTGAGCACCCCTCCCCCTCAGGACAAGAGGCCCCCGATGGCTTCACAGACAAATTTTATAAAACTTTTACAGCTATTTTATTAAACCCCTTTTCTAAAATCATTCAACTTTATACTGAAATCGTCCTCTTTACCCCCTTCCGCTATGAAAACCACTATGCCTGAGACGAGGCAAAGACCTCACAAAATGTGACAGTGGCCTATCTCTCCTATAAATATTGATCTTAAATTATTTACAAACAAATTTGGCTAACCCAACTTCTGGGACTAGTCCACCCTAATCAATGTGGGTTCATATCTAGTAGAGAAGCAAAAAATAACACTACAAAACACAATCTCATCTACTCCGCTAACCTAGTGTCATAGTTGCCAAAAAGGCATTTGACAGGTTAGATTGGTCCTTGATGCTGACAACACTGGTATTTATGGGGTTTAGCCCACATTGGTTGAGTTGGTCATGAGCTTTGTACTCCGCTCCAACCACCTTCCCCCCTTTTTTTGTTTTAATATATTTTTTACCAGGTATAAGGGATAATCCCTAGATTTGGGATTTCCCCATAAATAGGAAACAATACAAAACATCTGTTTTAGCAGATGACTTACTTTTCACTATCTCCAATGCTTTAACTATACTCCTACACATTTTACATAAAACAAATTGTTACGGTTACCTCTAAGCTAGCTGAATGCTGGACCGCTTGGATGTCCTGGTTTCCGAATGTGGAGAGTGAGGAGCGCTCTTCCATCCAGCAGACCACCAGAGTCCTGTGAATATAAAGCAATCCCACTAGCTCTAGTCTAGCTAGGATACCCTAGTTCCCACAAAACGAGTCGAGGCTGTGATTTGAGGGTCAAACACGAACTGGCTTTAATGGCACAGGGACAGCGTTATTTATGCAAAACCCCAGGTCCAGGGACAGCCCCCTCTGGACCTGATGGGATACCGGGATAATACATACAGTTGACCAATGACAATAGACTGTATCGTTCGAACTAGTCCCCGCCCAGCTTGGAGATAATGATTCCAATGGTTATGGCAATTCAATTATCTCCAAGTGCCCAGAGTCCCACGTGTATTTCCAACATGTAAAAACAGCATAACATTTATATTTATAACAATTTACTAAATACCCCGTACATTCTACCATTCATTAGATAGCTCAGGTCTGTGCGCATCATAAAGACAAATAGCGCTCAGACCTCACGAACGGTTTAGCCAGTCTCTTGTATATAAAAAAGTCTTTTCGTGTTTCTTTGTCCCGAACACGAGATGGCGGCCATCTTTTCTATCCGTGAATAGGCGAGCGGGTCTCGGCTTCAAAACCCCCGGAGCTAAACATGGGTAGCATACTGCACGAATACCGCTCTCTGGCTGGTTGTCCCAACCATTCGTGAACCGAACATAGATCGCCCTGAAGGGGTCAATTAGCCTGTGGTTAACCGCAGCCTCAACATTCTAAGTGCAGACACACGCTGTGGTGTAGGTGGTCCTCGTTCAGAGTTATAATATGGTGAAAATAGTCGACGAACGAGGTCACCCTGAGGCAGTCAATTAAGGTTAATCGCAAACCGCAGCTTCCCGGTGGTCGTCCGTTCGGTTATTTCCGAGGTCAACAGGGTTAAGTGACGGCACACGCCAGGGGCCGGGTGGTCTGAGTTCGCAGGCACGAATATGTAATCCTAATTATTCGTGTAAATGGAGTATAGGTAACAATAATACAGAAGGAACCGACTTCGGTAACTTAACATAGGGTAATCCAATACGGGCCTGTGGGGTGTCCGTAACACAAATCTTTACAATAGACTTTCCAATATCCAAACTAATCTGACTATGCAAGATTTTAGCACTTGACATGGTACACACGACTAATGTTATACTCCAATGTGACTTTCATTTCAAGGATCACACACCACTCCATACGTTAGGTTAGGTAGCATATTAAATGATGACTGAGTCCAATCTCTGATGTCACTCTTACCCAATGCTCTACATACGGCTTGCAATAATTCCAATATACACAACCTACATTGTTTTATACAGTCATTCGATGTAATCCCTGCAGCCTTACAAAACTTACAACATTTTAGACCATTTGTACTAACTCATCTTTAAAGAGAAAGTATCTCTCTGTAATGTACAAATTTCAAAGCTGTACAAAACAAAAAATGGTTTCAGGAACTACAATCATCTCTCTCCCCTGGTGACTGGAAATTTTTTTTTGAAAAAGTGCACAAAACATCTCTTAACCTAAGCACCCAGGAAAGCAACTACAAATGCCTCACATGCTGGCATTACACTCCATTCAAGCTCCACAAACTATATCCAAAGACACTATACAGTTGTTGAAGATGTCACCAAACAGGGGCACACTCATCACATATTTGGTGGTAATGTGCTCCCATTATAGAATCTCCTTTATACTACAAATAATTAGGAAAATTTAAATTTCAGGTACTCCAATGACATTTTTATCCCATAAACCACCTCTCTTGGCACATACAAATCCGAACCACACAACTCCTGACAGCAGCGGTCAGCTTATTCCAGCATTCTGGAATATATCAAAACCTACCACTATTAGGGAATGGATTCAAAGGGTAGAGAGAATCAGAACAATAGAGGAAATTATTTTTTTTCCATTTTCAAAAACTATGCAACATACACACTGATCTGGCAGCCATGGAGTTCCTTTCTCCAAAACCCATTGTAATTTCAACACAATCACTCCTTATGGAGGACTCTTTCTCCAGGTATACTACCTGCTACAGGATTTACTACTATATAAACTTCATCCACTTCAAACCAACAAATATAGTAACCAGACAACACTTCTCCAAATTGACAAAACAACCCTTGCAACATACTTCCCAATATCAAGTGACTCCATTTGACCTCCACAATTAGCAACTACAGCTGATATTTCCCAAGGTAAAACTCATTCCAGATAGGTAGGCACAGGAAATGTGGAATCATCCAATGGCTTTAACTTACTAGTTGCCCTCGACACCTAGCACATTTTGAGCTGGGTGAGACATCACAGGTTATAAAGATTCATAGGTGCCTGGAAAATTCAGAGGGATATAGTTACTGTGGGTTAACAGATAATACATGTATCACCCTCTCTCAAGCTCAATACAAATAAAATGCATTCAGAACCGTACGACATTCATCCACCATGTTCATCTCTTTACTCCAAGGTACAGTACTGTACTATTGTAGAGAGTAAATATTTTTCACCTGTGTATTTCTCTTTATTGAATTGATGATGGTTTGTTTATCTTAACATTCACTGTATAATGTACAGCACAATCTCTCCACAATTGTGCTGCCTTTCTGTGCTAAGATTCTTGGTCATGTGGTGCCACTGTCTTTATACTTATTCACCTTACTGAATACTACTTGTACTCTGATTTTCATAACACCAATAATAAAATATGAAAAAAAAGAAAGAAAATTAGACACAGGACAAGGAGTTCCAAAAGGAACTAGCACACAGTTCTATATTTTGAACTGGGACTAGCCTTTGCTGACTAGTCCTTAAGCATGTGATAAAAATCATAAGAATATAAAACAACATACATAATGTGAAGAACAATCCACTTAATAATGCCTCAAATATATAATATAATTACAACTTTCCAAACTATGGAAAAGCGCAGACATACATATGCAACTGGTCAGTTTTTTGGAAACTCCTAATTCGCATATTATAATTACACAAATCAATTTTCAATTTCACCAACAGAGGGCAATGGAGAGTCATGACATGTCTGAAAGTAAAAATTTCCCTTTAAAACAATGGTTTTAAACTCTCCTTGCAACAATTGCAAACCCTAACCATGGGTGAAAGCAGACTGAATGACCCCCATGTAGCTGCCAGGGCCCATAGTTGATGGAAAGGAGGCTGACCTGCTGTCCTCTCAGAGTACAAAGGTAACAGAGGATTTTGTTACTAGTATTAAAGGAACACAATAGTCACCAAACAACTTTAGCTTAATAAAGCAGTCTTGGTGTACAGATCATGCTCCTGCAATCTAACTACTCAATTATGTGCTATTTAGTAGTTAAAATCACTTTGTTAATACAGCCCTAGTTACAGCCTTTCTAAACACTTCCTGTAAAGAGTAATCTAATGTTTATACTTCCTATACAATTCTGTTTAATTGAAAAATCCCCTGCTCTGTTATTAGCTTGCTAGACCCTACAGCAGCCTCCTGTATGTAATTAAGTTTAATTTAGAAAGCAGATGATACACATTTTTAAAGTACCAACAAAAATACAGTGGGGGCAAAATACAAATGGTAATACTTAGAGTTGTGGGACCTCTTGTTAACTCTGTAAATAACAATAAACAGATGCACATAGCATAATACTGTATGTAAAATACAATTAAGTATAATAATGGTATTGGCTCACTCACACTCTGTAGAGCCTACGGAAGCAGGCTCTAGCTGTATCAGCAATTGAATAATCAGCTTATTCTTGCTATCAGAGCAATTCCAATATTCACCTTTTCAGGTAAAAATCAATGGTCAGAAGGAAGGGTTAAAAAACTGTACTTCCAAAATAAACAAAGTAAAAAACAGTAATATGAACTGTAAAGGAATATAGTAACGTCCAGTTACACTAAATAATGTGTTTCAACAAATAAGGTATTTTTCAAAGTGTATTGAACCTTTCTCTGGGCTTCCGTTTTTATCTGTGTGTTTGGACTTCAATTTTCCCACCATCCAGCATTCTGCAGTATTTATGCATTCTGATGTTATTGCATAAGTGACGTCCGGACGTCATGGTGCAATCTGTGGAGGAGGGATCCGACTTCTCCTAACATATGAGGGTCGGAAGTCCAAAAACGCCATAATTATAACTGGCGTAGTAAATAATAAGCCAGGAAAGCCAAAGCATGTACTGGACACAATGACTAAATAAAAACATTATTAATACCTAATAACAATTTAGAGATACATTTAACAACACATTAGGGTGCAAATAATTTCTATAATAAAAAGGAGAGTATATACCCAACTACAATGGAAAGATAAATATAAAAAAAGGGTTTATTATGTAAAGTATATATATATATATATATATAAAAATGGGAACACATATATATCAATGACATATTTTAAACAAATATAGAATTAAAACTATATGAGGAATAAATATTCCAATAATGATCCAAAACAGAATGGGAAAAGGTTTCAACCCCCTTTTTAAAGGGAAACAAATGCATGGGAAAAATTGGATCAAACCCAGAAATTGAAAAGAATAATCAATTAAAAAATTATTTAAAATAAGTTTAATAAGTGTGGCCATCTCAAAGTCGACATAGAGTCCGCAGGAAGAAAGGGTGTCCAAATTCAAAGTCGACTCAAGATGGCCACCTCTCCAGTGTTTAGTGATCAACTGGATACCAAGAAATTGAAGCCCAGTGGGATCCCCTCCGTGAATAGTTAAAAAAATTGTAGAGAAACATGATGTTTCAAAAAAACCCTCCTTATATTATAGATGTGCTCATGTATCCTTGTTTTTACATTTCTAGAAGTTCTACCCACATATTGTAATCCACAAGGACATGTGAGCAAGTATACCATGTTTTTAGAGTGACATGTGATGAGGGAATCTATTTTAAAAGATGTGGATCCCATCCTAGATTTAAAATTCTCTACTTTTTGAGGTTTATTTTTTAGATTTTTACATCCCATACAGTTGCCATAGTAATGGAATCCTTTGCTGGTGTTTTTATATGAATCCAAGAAATTAGTGTTGATTGGCTTATGTATATAACTAGAAGTGAGTATCTGTTTAAGATTTTTGGCTACTCTAAATATTAGATTGGTTTATCCGTAATAAATGGTAGGATCGCTGGATCCTGTTGTAAGATGTGCCAGTTTTTGTTAAGAATCTTTTTGAGTGGTTTTTAATCTTTACTATAATTGAATATCAAAAGGTATTTGTTCCTCTTTATCTTGTCTTGGTTGTTTAGATTTATACACCAGTAGGGAATCTCTATCCAATTCTTGAATTGATTTGACTTCCTTGTCTAATTGATGTTCATGATAACCACGATCTAAAAATAGTTTTTTCAAAAAATTGGCCTGGTCTTTAAATTAATCCAACTCTGTGCAATTATGTTTTAGTCGGAGAAATTGCCCTCTGGGAATATTTTCCAGCCAGGGTTGGAAGGATAATGAGGCAGGGATAGCAGTATCAGAGGGAGAGAGCCATGTTTCCGTTAGTGCAAATAGATTTAGGGAGTGTGAGAGAAATATGTCATGGATGGAAGTTGATTTAACGGTGCAGCACACAGATCATGCATTCCAGAGGGCAGCTTTAAAGGAAGAATTATAGTGAGAGTTACATGGAATGGATACGAGATTTTCGTGGTTTCTGGTGTTAGCACCAGGCGGCTTAGTAGAGGAGGGACATCACCAGCTGCCAGGAGCAGTAGGATGGAAAGGAAGAGAAGGTGGGAATAAGATTTAAATGTTTTGGATGAGAGCTTGTACTTAGGGGATTTAGGAGGGGTTTGTGGAGAAAGGCTTGTTATATAGGAATAAAGTGCATGTCATGAATACAGAGATGAGGTAAGTAGAGTGAGAGCAAGGAAGATGGTGTCAGCAGGAACAGGTAAATAAAAGGATAGAGAGATTTTAATAATGAGGGAAGTGAGGGAGAAAGTGAAAAATAGAAGGGAGAATATTAGGAGAATATGTGCTGTGAAAATCGTAGTTGAGGTTAGAAGGGTTAAGGGTAAAAAAGGTATTCATTGTGTGAATTAAGCTATTTTAGGTGTGGAGGGCATGATTGGTTTGTCAGGAAAGCCAGGTAATTTGAGCTATCTATAAATGTAATTAGAACCCTGGGGAGGGTGGGTGGAAAATTATCATCCAGAAATGCTACCTCTGCTTAGGGCAAATCCTGCAGGGTTAGGTGCTGTGCATAGCTGTTTCAATGCTATAAGAGATAATCTAGGTTAAGATAAGACCGATTGTGGGTGGGGAAGCGTTGAGATGTTACAAACAAAATCAAGGAAAAAATAGAATTTAAATTTAAGGATATGAATAAATGGCAGAGATCAGAAACATCATAAAGTAACAAGGCTTAGAGTGAAAGAACTAAAGGCATACATGAGCTTGGTCACATGACTCCTGGTCACTATATATTAGTTTGATGACAAAATGTCACCACAGAAGAAATTCAAGAATGTACTTGGTGCATGGGTTATGAACATCTACCTATTTGGATAGAACCCAAACTAGGAAGCATCCTATACTCGATAGTAAGTGGATGAAGTAGAGCATTTCCTGGATTGCAGTATAGTGTTCACTACCACTGGAGAGAAGCCTTTGCTGTTTAACTTTTCCCTTTCAACTTCCACTCCCTCAAATATAGTAATTAAGGACTTGGATGGAATATATGACCCTGATGTAGAAGGGAAGGAATCTGTGGGAGTTCCCATGGAGGCTCCAAGTACAGGCTCTGTAGAATGGGAAACCAAGTTCTGCGTGGAGTTATTAGGATTATACTCACTGCTTCTTGACATAGTCTCATTAGAAATGGGGCTAGAGGAGGAAAATGAGTAAAGGCATATCCCAGAACAAAGTTCCATTCGCTGGATAGGGTGGCTTGTGGGTCAAAGTGTCTCCATACTTTGTTGTTATGCAATTTCCCACTGAATCCACTAAAGGTAGGCCCCATCTGTTCACTATGTCTTGGAATACCTTGTTCAACAGAGACCATTCCCCTAGATCTATCTTTACTCTGATCAGGATTTCGACTACAGATTTGTCTGGACGTGGAGAATTATTTGAAGCCAGGGCATCATAGAGTCTAGAATTCGCATCAAGCTGTGGCTCTTGGTTCCTCCTTGATGGTTTATGTAGGTTAGAATCATAACCGTTGTCTAACCAAACTTTCACCCATCTTTGGTACAGGGAATGATAAAATACCTTGGGAGCTATAAATACTGCTAGCAACTTGAGTACGTTTGATGGAAAGTTTGGGATATCTGGTCCTGTAGATAAGCTGCCTATCCCAAGTGACTGGCATCTGTCATGAGTATGATCCAAAGGACTTCTCCTAGAGAGAATCCCCTGTAAATGTTCATGCTGATCAGCCACCATAGGAAGGAATTATGAACTTTGGAAGGATTCTTGATAGGTTGGAGAAGGCTGCCTGACTTGAATTGTTTTATGAAATTGTCCTGCAAAGGCCTCATCCTCCACTGAGCCCATACTGTCAGCCCTGTGGTGGAAGACATTGACCCCAGAAGACTCATGATGTTCTCTGCTATAGCCACATTGACAGCCAATCTTTGGCTGAACCAGAACTTTTACGAATGCATTATACATCATGTGCCCCTCGTTTGGTCCACACATGAGCAGAAGCATGGACTGAATGCTGAAACTTAGTGCAGATATACAAAAACCTTGAGCGGTTAATAGATAGACCTTAACTCTGAACATCCAGTAGCAATGAATTTGGGTTAATTCAGTGCAAATTCAATGACCTTTTTGTCCTGAATCTGGATAGAAAACTAACCATGAATCATGAAGAAATTTCAAAATTACAATTTAAAAATTATGAATGAAGGAGTTGGGAGGTGAACACTCTAGTCCAAATACAGTCAGAGTGCAGGATGGATTCCAGGCACCACTAGATCACCAGGAAACTCTATAAATATCCAGGCAGGAGGGTGTAGTCCCAGTGTATATATTACTTGCTGCCTCTAGGGTCACAGCAAGTTGTCCCCGAAAACTAAAAGGGCTCCTTCAGGGGAACACTTTTGCACAGGGCCATATCCTGAAGCTTCTTAACCCCTTAAGGACAGATGACAGAAATATTCTGTCATGATTCCCTTTTATTCCAGAAGTTGTGTCCTTAAAGGGTTAAGGAAAAGAGGCTCAACTCCCTTAGGGTAAAGATCAGGGAGTTAAGCCTCTTTTCCTTAACCCTTTAAGGACACAACTTCTGATCTGTGAGTATGCATGTTCTACAACCCCGTGGTAATGCTGTATCTTCCACTTCACAATAATATAATTTACAGTTGCAGAGCTACTAAGCAAGACATTTTACAAACCTTCTTCAGTATAACCGATTGTACTGATTTATAGGCAATTAAAAGTGAAAAGTTACTCTTTAGCAATATCTTGTGGCTTAACTCTGTATAACACAATGTACATGTGACATAGAACGTTTTACCTCACAAGTACATGTCTCAGTACCTTTACTTATGAACGTGAATATCAGCCAACATGGTTTTCTTGCCTTAAAAAATATTTGGACAGTCTAAATATTTTGGAAAAAAAAACAAAACATACAGATTCATATTCCAATTCATGAGTAAAGATTTATGGAAACAGAAGGTGCATAGTAGAATCCCAACATAAAATTTTACCAGATTCCAATTGAGTCTCAGATCTGTAAATACCATTTGCTCCTGGTAGGTTGGGACATATGTTGGAACATAGGTTGGGAGACGTGATATAAATAGATAATTTGCAGAAATACATGTTATAACTCACCAATTACATTTTAAATCCAATCTCGCACAAGTGATAAAAAAAATGTAATTTTTTATTGTTATCTTTTTATTAAAAGGACACTGTAGGCACCCAGACCACTTAAGCAAATTGAAGTGGTCTGGGTACTGTGTCCCTTTTGAACCTAGTGCTGCAATGTTAAACATTGCAGCTCCAGACAAATGCACTGTTTACATTGCAGCTCTAAGTCTGCCCTCAGCGGATATCTATCAGACAGCCACTAGAGGGCTTCTGGAATTGTAACAGACTTTTTGTCCGTCATCTGACGCTGGACGTCCTCACGCTCTGCATGAAGGCCTCCAGCATCAGATTTTTCCACATAGGAAAACATTGGTTCAATGCTTTCCTATAAGGAGGTCTAATGCTAGCGCACCATTTGCAGCACATGCGCATTAGACCCCGCTTGTCGTGGGACGGAGAAGGGGTGGAGCTTCAACCGAGCACCGAGGGACATTGGCGCTGGGAAGAAGTAAGTAAATAAAGGGTTTTTAACCCTTTATTTACCAGAGAGGAAAGGCGCAAGGGAAGGGGGAGGCAGATAGATCGGTAGTACCAGGAATACAGCTTTGTATTCCTGGCACTACAGTATCCCTTTAAAGTGTAAGCGGCTTAAAAGATTTTTACAAGAAAACACCTCCACAAATCTTAATTGTACTTTACAAAGTACTGTTTGTTAGTATGTATTGTTTATCTTTTGTACAGTGCTGTAGAATATTTCATAGCTATCTAATAGTTCTTTACTGGCTATATATTAACCGCTTAAGGACACAACTTCTGGAATAAAAGGTAATCATGATGGAATATTAATGCTGTTAATGCTGCCTAGCCTAACAAAGTGAATTTGTAAAATTAAATACAGAGAGGAGATATATTGAAAAAAGAAAAGAAAACTCTGATTAACAGTATCAATATTTATAAAGAGTAAAAAAAAAAAAAAATTATTCCCAAAGATACACAGCCTCAGAACAACTGCAAATGTTGAATCAAAATATGGCTGAAATCAATTGAATCAGAGAGAGGAACGATCAGCCGAGGCATCTGTTAATATACTCGCCTGTTCAGTCATCCGAAATTATCCCTACAATCATTTATTATTATGTTATTTATATAGCGTCAACAAATTCTGCATTGCTTTACAGTGGGTGGATGAAGAAACATGTAGTTGTAACCAGACAGGTTGGACACACAGGAACAGAGGGGTTGAAGGCCTAAGTCTTCAGCAGAGCGTAAGGCCTAGACGGGACATACTTGTATATTAGGGAGGATAGATAGGTGGGAGCAGCATTATGAAGAGATTTGAAAGCAAGAACCAGAATTTTAAATTGAGCCTTATATCTTACAGCAAGCTAATGTAGGGACTGACAGAAAGGTGAAGCATGGGAGGTGTAGGCAGACAGGAAGATGAGCCTTGCCGCCGCATTCATTATGGACTGTAACGGCGCAAGTTGGGAACACGTAAAACCACTGAGAAGCGGATTACAGTAGTCAAGGCGAGAAAGGACAGTGAAATAGACAAGCACCTTAGTCGCATCTGGTGTTAAGTAGTGTCGGGTGCGGGCAATGTTTTTGAGATGGAAGCGGCAGGATTTGGCGATAGACTGAACATGAGGTCGTGAAGGAGAGGTCGGAGTCAAAGAGAACACCCAGGGGTAGGGTCAAGGTTGGGCTTCTCTACAATTGGGGTTACATTGTGATGGAAATATGCCAGAGGAGAGAGAGAGATTGAGAATTGTAGTGAGAAGTAGAGAAAGAGAAGAAGACGGAGTATGGATGAGATGCGAGGGAAGTGGATCTAGGGAGCATGTGGTGGGGCGGGAGGATTGGAGCAGAGCAGAAACTTCTTCCGCTGTAGCAGGTGCAAATGAACAGCAGAGGGAGTGAGATTGGTGAAGGCGAAATCAAGAGTGTTTCCCGCTGTATGGGTTGCTAAATTGGACCATTGCGTGAGGCCAAAGGAGGAGGTTACAGAGAGCAGATAAGAGACATCTGTGCAGTTGGGGCTGTTGGTTGGGATATTGAAATCCCTAAGTATAAGGGAAGGAGTGCTAGATGAGAGAAAGTGGGGAAGCCACAAGAAAAGTGCTCAATGAATTGCCTAGGATTACCGGGGGGGGTGGCGGGGGGCGGTAGATGATAGTAATTCTTAAAGGAGTATGTGGGTTGAAATAGGTGGACAGTGTGAACTTCAAAAGAAGAAAAGGATAGGGCAGGGAGAGTTCTGATTGGTTGAAAAGGTACATTAAGGGGAGAGAAGGATGCCTACACCACCTCCTTTACAGTTGAGTCTGGGAGTGTGAGAGAATTGTAGCCCACCAAAACATAAAGAAGCAGGAGTAGCGCTATCAGAGGGGGACAGCCAGGTCTCTGTAAGTGCAAGTAGTGTGAGTGAGATTGAGATAAAAAAAAAAAAAATCATGCATGGCTGTTGATTTTAAATTACTGCAGATGGAGCGGATGCTCCAGAGTGCACACTGAATGTTGGTAAGTGAGGGTAAAGGGGAGGGTATTGTGATGAGGTTTGTGGGGTTTCTGATTGTCTTAGTGTGTATAGAGAAGGTGAAGGGCCCTGGATTGGGAAAGACATCACCAGCTGCTAGAAGCAAGAAACATAGAAACATAGAAACATAGAATGTGACGGCAGATAAGAACCATTCGGCCCATCTAGTCTGCCCAATTTTCTAAATACTTTCATTAGTCCGTAGTCTTATCTTATAGTTAGGATAGCCTTATGCCTATCCCACGCATGCTTAAACTCCTTTACTGTGTTAACCTCTACCACTTCAGCTGGAAGGCTATTCCATGCATCCACTACCCTCTCAGTAAAGTAATACTTCCTGATATTATTTTTAAACCTTTGTCCCTCTAATTTAAGACTATGTCCTCTTGTTGTGGTAGTTTTTCTTCTTTTAAATATAGTCTCCTCCTTTACTGTGTTGATTCCCTTTATATATTTAAATGTTTCTATCATATCCCCCCTGTCTCGTCTTTCCTCCAAGCTATACATGTTAAGATCCTTTAACCTTTCCTGGTAAGTTTTATCCCGCAATCCATGAACCAGTTTAGTAGCCCTTCTCTGAACCCTCTCTAAGGTATCAATATCCTTCTGAAGATACGGTCTCCAGTACTGTGTACAATACTCCAATTGAGGTCTCACCAGTGTTCTGTACAATGGCATGAGCACTTCCCTCTTTCTACTGCTAATACCTCTCCCTATACAACCAAGCATTCTGCTAGCATTTCCTGCTGCTCTATTACATTGTCTGCCTACCTTTAAGTCATCAGAAATAATCACCCCTAAATCCCTTTCCTCATATGTTGAGGTTAGGACTCTATCAAATATTCTGTACTCTGCCCACTTGGTTTTACATCCAAGATGCATTATCTTGCACTTATCACATTAGCGTCAGTTATACAATTCTGACCATTTTTCTAGTTTACCTAAATCATTTGCCATTTGGCTTATCCCTCCTGGAATCAACCCTGTTACATATCTTAGTATCATCAGCAAAAAGACATACCTTACCATCAAGACCTTCTGCAATACCACTAATAAAAATATTAAAAAGAATGGGTCCAAGTACAGATCCCTGAGGTACCCCACTGGTGACAAGTCCAAGCTTCGAATATATTCCATTAACTACAACCCTCTGTTGCCTGTCACTCAGCCACTGCCTTACCCATTCAACAATATTTGAATCCAAACTTAAAGATTGCAGTTTATTGATAAGCCTTCTATGTGCAACAGTGTCAAAAGCCTTACTGAAATCTAGGTAAGCAATGTCTACTGCACCACCCTGATCTATAATTTTAGTTACCCAATCAAAAAAATCAATAAGATTAGTTTGGCATGATCTCCCTGAAGTAAACCCATGTTGTCTCTGATCTTGAAATCCATGTGTTTTTAGATGTTCATCAATCCTATCCTTTAACATGGTTTCCATCACTTTCCCCACTACTGAAGTAAGGCTTACTGGCCTATAGTTGCCCGACTCCTCCCTATTACCTTTCTTGTAAATGGGCACAACATTCGCTAACTTCCAATCTTCTGGGACTACTCCTGTTAACAATGATTGGTTAAATAAATCTGTTAATGGTTTTGCTAGTACACCACTAAGCTCTTTTAATAGCTTTGGGTGTATTCCATCAGGTCCCATTGACTTATTTGTCTTTACTTTTGACAGTTGAAATAGAACCTCTTCCTCTGTAAACTCACGTGTAATAAATGACTCATTTATCCTTTTTCTCAACTGAGGTCCCTTTCCTTCATTTTCTTCTGTAAATACAGAACAAAAATATTCATTGAGGCAGTCAGCTAGACCTTTATCCTCTTCTACATACCTTCCTTCTTTTGTTTTTAATCTAACTAATCCTTGTTTTACTTTTCTTTTCTCATTTATGTATCTAAAAAATGTTTTATCCCCCTTTTTTTACTGACTGTGCTATTTTCTCTTCTGTGTGTGATTTGGAAGCTCTTATAACTTGCTTAGCCTCTTTCTGCCTAATCTTATATATCATTTTGTCTTCCTCACTCTGGTTTTTTTTATAATTCCTAAATGCTAACTTTTTGTTTTTAACTATTTTGGCCACATCTGTGGAGTACCACAGTGGTTTCTTGAATTTTTTGCTTTTACTGACAAGCCTAATGCAATTTTCTGTTGCCTTCAATAGTGCAACTTTTAAATAATCCCATTTTTCTTGGACTCCATTTAAATTGCTCCAGTCTGATAATGACTCCTCTACCCATATTCTAATTTTAGAAAAGTCTGTTTTTCTAAAGTCTAAAACTTTTGTTTTTGTGTGGTGTGACTCAGTCACTGTTCTTATATTAAACCACACTGACTGATGATCACTGGATCCTAAACTTTCACCTACAGTAACATCTGATACCAAATCTCCATTTGTTAACACTAAATCTAGTATGGCCTCTTTACGAGTTGGCTCCTCAACAACTTGTTTTAGAGACAATCCCAGTAGGGAGTTTAGAATATGTGTGCTCCTGGCACAAGTAGCTAATTTTGTTTTCCAATTTACATCAGGAAGATTAAAGTCACCCATGATGATAACTTCCCCCTTCATTGTCATTTTAGCTATTTCCTCAACTAGTAGATTATCTAACTCTTCAATTTGTCCTGGGGGCCTATAAATCACACCTACACGAGTTACTGTGTGATTACCAAATTCTAACGTAGCCCAAACGGACTCTATGTTTGCCTCACTAACTTTTATTAGGCTAGATTTTATGCTATCCTTCACATACAAGGCCACCCCTCCCCCTTTCTTGCCTTCCCTATCTTTCCTATATAAAGAGTACCCTGGTATTGCTATGTCCCAGTCATTTTTCTCATTGTACCATGTCTCAGTAACAGCGACTAAATCTACACTATCAGTTGCCATTATTGCCACAAGTTCATGGATCTTATTCCCTAAACTGCGAGCATTTGTAGACATGACTCTAAGCTTATCATTTTTTAACACACTTGCTACAGGCACCTTCTGTCCTTGTTTTGGGGGACAATTGGATTGATGTTTTATCACCCTTTTGTCCCCCCCCTCCTAGTTTAAATACATCCTAGCAAAACCTCTGAACTGCTCACTGAGAACATTTGTTCCCTTTTGAGAAAGATGCAAACCATCTTTTTTGTACAGCTTATCTCCATTCCAAACAGAGCTACCATGAGAAATAAAGCCAAATCCTTGCTCCCGACACCATTCACCAAGCCACAAATTAAAGTCCCTCAAGAGGAGAGAAAGTGACAGGAGGTGTGAATGGGTTTTGTATGCATGGGGTCTCGGGTGAGATCGATTGTGGGTTGGAGTGAGAGAGCAGAAAAATGAGTACAAGGCATGAGACGAGAGAAGGGGGGAGTGTAGCAGAGAGGGGCATATGTAAAAGTTATTGGGGGGGATGAGTGAAGTGGGTGTAAGGAGAGATTTTTATACTGAAGGAGAAGGAGGAAATAATGGAGAGGAGAAGACAGAGCATTGCTAAACTGGGAAAAAGTAAAATAGAAATAATTGGAATATCAAAAACAGGTGAAGGTAGGGTAAAAAAATAAATTTTATGGGTTACAAAAGTGCAGAAGTGTATTAATAAGAGGCAGTGTGTACACCTGTTATTTTTACTTATCTAAAATGGTGTGACAGACAATCTATAAATAATGAGCATGGGGTGGAGTGGGTATCAGACTTTCTTACAGCAGTATCAGGGCTTGATAGTTTTGAAATCAGGCTGTTAAATAAAGATATGTGAGGGTCAGATAGGCTTGCAATAAAGCTGAGGGAGGGTGATATGTATCTAGGCACATAGAGGAAGGGATGGTTATTCATATAAAAACAAACATTTCAATAAAAGAAGGGAGGGGTCAGAGGTCAGTCAGAAATCAGAGGGGAAATAGAGGAATGCATATAGCTGAATAAAACAATTACATACAGGGATAGCAAAACTACACTTTAGCATGACAGACAAGAAATAAAGGCAAGAAAATATAGAATGCACACAGGATATATAAAATAAAATAAATGCACAGGTTGGTTAAATTAAATGATGCTGTGCAGGACAGAGTCTTACTGTGGTCTTCCAGAAGGCTACCTTGCTTATTGCAGATGATCAGCTGATGGACTTTCTTACAGCAGTATTGGGGCTTGATAGTTCTGAAATCAGGCTTTGCTTATTGCAGACAATCAGCTGATGGAGCACTGACTTTCTTACAGCAGTATTGGGGTTTGATAGTTCTGAAATCAGGCTTTGCTTATTGCAGACGATCAGCTGATGAAGCACTGACTTTCTTACAACAGAATAGGGCTTGATAGTTTTGGAATCAGGCTTGCTAATTGCAGACTATTTGTACTGCCAATATGAATGGCACATGAGTTCCACCTAGTGGCCTCATCTATAAATGCATTTCTTTCTAATTAAAGTTGTTACATCTATTTGTTACATTGCAAGAATGTAGAATTATTTGTTTATTGTTCCATGTTATTATTTTGTCATGCTATCTGTCTGTTTACTGAATTGAAGATACATTACTATGCACAAGCAAAATCACCAATTTTGTTTGTTTGTTTTTTCCTACACACACACACACACACACACACACACACAATGCCAGGGGAGAATAAAGTACACTACATTACAGTAAAGCTATTTTGATATGTAGTGTATATTATATTATAAACTAACCCGACTTGCTACCTCTTCTAAAAAGTGATCTGTCTTTATTGCTCAGAATACAGCCTTTTATGTCCAGATGTCCATGGAGTCTCCATTCTTTTACCCATAGATTATGCTTAGGCATCTCTGTGTCTGGGAGATAATTAAGTCAAAGCTTGGTAATTATCTCTTGAATACAGAGAGGCGAATACATAAAACCCCCCAAAACAGTTATGAACCCCCACAAGTCTTATATCCCTGGATAGCTCTCGGTGGAGCACCCAATTAATCCAAATAGTGCTCTGATCGTATCAATCAGAACCCATTAAGACTAATAATTTGTTTGATTTATCTGCCTTACATAGTAATCCTTTGAGGCCAACTCCCTTCTTCATACACAGAGGTTCTTTCACCCATTGACCCAACGCATAGGTAGCACCAAGCTTTTGGTATAGTTGGGTCTCACCAGTCATGCCTGCTCTGTCTTGTATCTCATTACTTGTCACAAGAGGCCACATCCCTGCCTCTATGACAGTGGCTTCCACACCCATGTTCCAAGCACATCGATAGTTAGATCCTCTCTCACCACTTGGCTTTTAGTTAGGTCTCACCTATCACCATCGGATAATGAAATCTTGCCATTCTGCACTAGTATCTGCCAGTTCAAAAAGTTATAATTTACCTCATATGGCTTATACTTCTTTTCACTATTTCTGCTACCTAGAATATCCAACAAATCTATTCAAGGTGATGACCTTTCATTGCCTATTACACAACCCTGGAACGATTTACCCACAGACAGGGAGACTCTGTGAGTCCATGTTCTATAGGATCTTGGACTATCCCGAAGATTATGACTGAGTTAAGACAGGAGAACATAGTTTACCCTGCCACAGCGAGGAAGGCTGTGTTTTTTAAATTGATGAGTACTCATTCTGACATGGCCACACCTGGTCCCAATGACAAGGGAAAATTCCATCGCAATCTGGTTGACCTACATACCATGATAGCTACTATATCTAATTTGATTAATGATATTAAAAATTGGATAGAGGTCTTGGAATTGGCTAATGCAGACGGGCCATCTTCTGTCCCCGATGTCACTCCACCAACCCCCTTTTTAGAGAGTGGTGACCAGGATAATACTTAGACAGCAATTGGTCAGCTGGCAGCCACCACTAGCAGCACTACCAGCTCATTTAGTCCCTTTGACACTGAGGCAAGACATTTTGGAAGAAAATGTTCACATTCCTTTGGTTTGTCTGAATTGATTCCCAAATAAATTTACTGGTATTGAAATTCTGCTGATCTGAACCGACATTCGGCCATAATTTGGGATTCGACCATATCACATATTCTCTTACCATGCACAAGTCTAAATTATATAGACTTGCTATGAGATGTGTACTTAAAACTGTGTTGCCGATTTTATTCTGCATGCTTAATCTCCTCCAGTTATTAAAAAAGCCTGGCTTTTCTAATAAACCCTCAATATCTCCTACTCCCCTCTCTCTGAACCAGGGCCGGATTAACATAGGGGCTGATGGAGCTGCAGCTCCAGGCACATGGAATAGGCCGATTTAAAAAAAAACAATAAACCTTTTTACACACTACTCTTAGGTTTGCCACCTGACTGTATTGCAGTAATACCAGCAATACAAATGCAGGTATTTTTCTCAGAATAAATGGAGATTACTCTGCAATACCAGCACCAACCAGTAGGGGTCACTGCGTGTGGAGAGAGGAAGGGATAGGAAGTTACAGCATATCCCTGCCTCTCTCTACTACTCACTGATCCATGGGGGAGCAGCAACACAGCACAGAGTCCAGACAGCAGCTCTACAGCTCAGGTAAGTGAGGGATGGGGGAAAGGCAGCAGGGACACATGGGACACTGAGACACTGGGGGACATATGGGGACACTGAGACACTGGGGGACACAGACACTAGGGGACAAATGGGGACACAGACACTAGGGGACAAATGGGGACACAGACACTAGGGGACACTGAGACACTAAGACACATGGGGACACAGACACTGGGAGACCCGGGAACACTGAGACACTTGGGGACACTGAGACACTAGGGGACACAGACACTAGGGGACATATGGGTACACTGAGACACTAAGGGACACAGACACTAGGGGACACATGGGGACACAGACACTAGGGGACACTGAGAAACTAGGACACATAGGGACACAGACACTGGGAGACATGGGAACACTGAGACACTTGAGGACACTGGAAAACATGGGACACTGATACACTAGGGGACACTGGGACACATGGGGATGCTGAGACACATGGGGACGCTGTGAGACATAGGGACATTGGGGGGGACAGAGACTCTATGTCCCCATGTCTCCCAGTGTCCCAATGTCCCCCAGCCAGTGTCCCTAGTGTCTCAGTGTCCCCAAGTCTCGCAGTATCTGTGTCCCATGTCTCTTAGTGTGCCTAGTGTCCCAGTGTCCCTATATGCCCCAGTGTCCCCATGTCTACAACTGTCCCCATGTCTCCCAGTGTCCCCAAGTGTCTGTCTCCCAGCCAGTGTCCCCTAGTCTCCCAGTGTCTGTGTTCCCATGTCTCTGTGTCCCTAGTGTCTTAGTGTCCCCAAATGTTTTGGTGTCCCCATGTCTTCCAGTGTCTGTGTTCCTAGTGTCTCAGTGTGCCTAGTGTCCCAGTGTCACCATCTGCTCCCCAGCGTGCAGCTTAATGAGAGCGGGGCCGGAATATGATGTCATATTCCGGCCTTGGTCTCATTTAGCAGTGCGTGAGGGCGGGAGAGCAGAGCCAGCGCAGCTCCCCCAGCGGCCGCTAGTACAAGTCACCCAGCGGCCGCCAGAAGACCTCCCACAGCAGCCGCCAGCACAGACAGCCGTCTGCACTGCACGACCCCCTGGCAGGTAGTAGTAATGTGTGTCAGTATGAGTTTGTCTGTCTGTTATGGTGTGTCTGTCTGTCTGTGTCATGGTGTCTGTCTGTATGGTGTGTGTCTGTCTGTATGGTGTGTGTGTGTTTCTGTCTGTCTGTGTCATGGTGTGTGTGTATCTGTCTGTCATGGTGTGTGTGTGTTTCTGTCTGTGTCATGGTGTGTGTGTGTCTGTCTGTCCGTCATGGTGTGTGTGTCTGTTTCATGGTGTGTGTGTCTGTCTGTCATGGTGTGTGCCCTTGCTTCTGTCACTTTGTTTATTTTTTCTTATATGTTTTCACTCTGGTACTTTTTTGTACATAATAAAGTGAAGTTTTTTTTAGATTGTTTTAGTGTGCATTCTATATTCTATATAAGTGTGTGTCTGTCTGTATCATGGTGTGTGTGTCTGTCTGTTTCATGGTATATGTGTGTGTGTCTGTCTGAGTCATGGTCTGTCTTGGTGTGTGTATGTCTGTCATGGGGTGTGTATCTGTCAGGGTATATGTGTGTTTCTGTGTCTGTCATGGTGTATATGTGTGTTTAAAAATAGTGTTTTTGCTCACCTTTTTTTTTCCCCACGCAGCGTGCTGGTCTCCCCTCGACTGGCCATGCCTCTATGGCTGAAATCATCAAGCTTGATGATCTCAGCCAATCCAATGCTTTGTCATAGGATTGGCTGCAAAACGCTACACCAATCAGCATCTCCTCATAGAGATGCATTGAATCAATGTATCTCTATGGGGAACGTTCAGCACCTACAGAGTGTGGAGGCCCTGAATGTAGGTGCACTGACACTGGAAGCACCTCTAGTGACCGTCTGAGTGACTCTCGCTAGCAGTGTCACTTTGAAGCAATGTAAACACTGCCTTTTCTCTGAAAAGTCAGTGTTTACGTTGAAATACCTGTAGTGACATGCTATAGACACCAGTACCACTACATTAATCTGTGTGTGTGCTTCTGCTAGTGAGTGAGCTTGCTTGCAAGTGTGTGCCTGCTAGTGAGTGAGCTTGTGTTTTTATGTCAATGAGCTGATGTATAACAGTGAGATTGTTTTTCTATGAGGCTGTGTATCAATGAGCTTGTGTGTGTCATTGAGCTGTCAGTGTCTGCATGTGACTATGCTTACTGTATAATTAAATGTTTTACTCTGAAAGGACCAATATTTTATATTAGAAAAATCAATATATATATATATATATATATATATATATTACTCAATCATCTGTCATGGCAAGACATAGCCTTACATATTACACGCGATAATATATGGCGCAATAACTTATGGGGCTGGCATAAAAATGTTTTCCAGGGCTGCTTTGTATCCCCAGTCCGGCCCTGCTTTTGGAAGGTTTGGTCATGTGATTCGTGCCAGTGGCACACCCTTTTACCCCGCCCATTGACTTGCTGCTTCACTGGACACTGCTGTTACGGGTCATGGATTTAATTGAAAGCACACACTGCATACACTAACACAACACACACACACACACTGCATACACTAACACAACACACACACTGCGTACACTAACACAACACACACTGCGTACACTAAGACAACACACACACACACACTGCATACCCTAACACAACACACACACACACACTGCATACACTAACACAACACACACGCTGCATACACTAACACAACACACACACTGCATACACTAAGACAACACACACACACACTGCATACCCTAACACAACACACACACTGCATACACTAACACAACACACACTCTTCATCCACTACACACTAACACACTCTCTGAATCCGCTACACACTAACACACTCTCTGCATCCACTACACAAACATCCTGTATTCACAGTACACACACTACACCCACCACAAACTGAAACACTGTGCATTCACTATACACAGACACTGCGTCTAATACACACACTACATCCACTAAACACATTTTATCTAGTACATACAAACACTACATCCACTACACAAACACACACTACATCACTGTACACACACTACATCCACTACTCAAATACACTCTGCGTTCACTATACACACTGCATCCGCTTCACAAACACACACTCTGCATTCACTGCACAAACAGTATCTAATACACACAAACACTGCATCCATTACACACATTCTAATTCACGTCCACTATACACACCACATTCAGTCCTGCATCATTGTGAGCGGACTACGTAGGGCGTGGGCGGGCCCGGGAGGGAGTGGGGGGGGGGAACCCAGACCTTGTGCTTTGTCATGGGCCCCAAAATTTCTGATGGCGGCCCTGACTGTCAGCACCAGGCCCACTGGGCTCTTAATCTGGCCCTGCTCTGAACAAATGTTAAATTCAATTATATTGATGACTAATGCTTATAAACTGAAGAAAAATCTCATTTAATATATATTGTTAGTCCAATAAAATAGAACCACTTTATACTGCAATACGCATGTTGTTTTGTGATATATATATAAAATTCAAATTTACTTTCTTTTTTTTCTCTTGATAAATAGATTTTTGTAAATCATTTGGATACTGAACATTGTTCTTTCAAGAATTTAATCATGAAGCTGACTGTGTTCGTGGGTCTCCTTATTGGCCTTATTGGATTGGCACAAGGAAAAGTATACGAAAAATGTGAACTATTCAAAGTTATGAAAAAGTTTGGGTTGGTTGGTTACCATGGACACAGTGCTGGTGATTGTAAGTATTCTAAATAAAATGTGCTCATAAAGAATAACACACACAGCTCAATTTGCCAGTGCACGCTACTTCTGTTGCTACTTTGATAAGTGTAAAACAGTTTATTAGCCAGCAGCTGCCTATCACTACTTGCTAAAAGAAGAGGCAGATACTTTAGAAAGCCAGTAGTGGCTGGCTTATAAAAAAGTAGTGACAGGTATGGAGACATGTCAGCCCTATGTCTGCCTAGGTCAGACCTAGGAATTTTAGGCCTATCTGACATATATCATTTCCCTTTCTTATTCTATGTTACTCAACGGGAATTTTTAAGTTCTTACTGAGAGTTTTCTGATTAAATATGAATGCTATTAAATGCCATTTTGACCATTAACTTTATGCTAAAAATTGTTAATGCCAAACAAAACATTTATGGGATTGGGTTAGCTCATAAAAGGTCCATGCACAGTTTCTCATCTGATATTATTCTATTAGGTTATCAATAATAGGACCTTTTATTATCTACTAGAGCTCAGCAATAGCTGGCAATTTCCAGACTGCTGTTGAGTTCCTTCTTCTGTAAATTTAAAAAAAATAATTCTTATTATGTCTCTTTGAGATTAATTTAGGACAGTTTGACAGTTATTTGGTCAACATGAGAAACAGAGAATTCACTGAATATATACTGTTGCATTTTGACCTCTTTTCAGAATTTAACCAAAATTTGACAGCTAAAGCGAGGTGTTTACAATGTCTATTGGTAAGACATAAATTATTACAAGGAATTTTATGATACAAGCAAAGAAATTTAAAAATTGATTTTTTTTACAGCATTCACCTTTATGTAAGTAAATTCAAATGATTATTATTATTAATATAATAATAATAATTCAATAACGTCTACATTTTCCACAGCACAAAATAAATTCTAAATTTAAAATGAAACTGTCAGTTTTTAAAAAGTGGCAATTACACTTTACCTCACCTCAGATAAGTAGAGAAGAGATAAAAAAACTAAATAAAAATAAATAAAATAAACATTAGACTATGCAGCACTTTTATGTCTATGCTGATGACATCCTCCAGTGATCATCCAGGACATAGTAAGGGAAATCTTAATGTAATCCTTCCTGGTAAAATATATTATCAATAAATATATATTCCAGACACTCTCCTGGTTGTGTCAGTATCTGTAGGGAAAAAAATCCAAGCAACATTTCTTCGATAATGCTAAATGCTTGCATTTCATCACGTTAAAAGGAGACTCAAAGTGCCAATACTAATACTACTACCTAATGTAGTGGTTCTGGTGCAAACACCTCAAACTAGCATTTTGATACATGTAAGCATAGATTTTTGTGAGAAATTGCAATATTTACATTTGTCACTAAGGATGCCTCTAGTTGTTGTCAATCAGATAATCACTAGAGGTACTACTTGTTCGTGGTGACTTTCAACAAGTTACAATCTTTGCCATTACATTCAGTTTTGGAATACTTCTCATAGAGAAGCATTGTATTCAAAGCTTTTCTATAAAAAGCATGCAGTTGTCTGAACACAGTTAATGCCGTGCATGCCCAGTAGGTCCCTAAGGCTTCTCATCAAAAGAGGAGTGGCTGCATATAGATTATGCTGGAGATCTGGATAACCAGTAAGCTTGCAAATGGGGTGGGGGGGGGTTAGGGGGGGGGCAGGGATTGAGGTTTAACTTGCATTCAAGAGTTGCCCAGCAAAGCTATTAAAAAAGTAAAAACATTGGCTAAAGCTATTACAACCCTGTGAAAGTCATAATGTGGTAGTTCATGATGGATGGACAGAAAATTTTGAATATAGGTTAAGGGACATTTTAATGCGCAGCCAAATTTTAACACTTGCAGACATCCATTGTTCCAGTCCAACACCCAAAAATCAAAGCGTATCCATAATGCACACAGTGCTACACAACATAGTTGTTTTTTTGTTATGAATAGTAATGATTTTCTGAGTTTAATGAGAACACAGTCTAAAGAGAATTTCTCTCTTCACAATGTAGCTAATAAAATAGCATGATACAAATCGATGAAATTTTCTTTAGTATGTAAAATAATGTAAATTGTGTGGTGGTATACCCAGTGGTGTACTTTGGTTTTGTGCTGCCCTGGGCATGACTGAATTATGGCACCCACTAATTTAAATTTGCCCCCCCCTTTCCTGTCAAGGCCCCACCCCTTCCTGTTTAAGACCAACACACACTTTGGCTGACATACACACGCGCTCACTGTTACACATACACTGATATAAACTCACTAACAGACACACAGTCATTGGCACACACACTGTTTATTCAACACACACTTTCACTGAAAGGCACACACTCTTAGATACACATACTACCACTGATAGACATACACTCTCACTGATTTGACACACATTTACAGACACACTCACTGACAGACACACACACACACACTAATACTGATACTCACACACATGCACTCTACAAGTTATTATTATAATTCTTTATTTTAATGTAAGCCCATCCAGCCTTCCTACCTTTAGGGGGTCTGAAATGGATCCTTTTCCTGGGGTACAGTGGAGCTCCTATGATCCCGGACTGACTCCTGGCATCACAGCATGGTGCATGAGGGAGCAGAGCAAGAAGAGGAGGAAGATTACAGCTCCCTTGCCGTTGCCTCCATTCCTTGGGGCGCCCTAAGTTGGCCAGCAAATGGGCCAGCCATTTGTTAAAGTTTCAGGGCTGTCTGAGCAGTTATTTGGGGACAGTTGGAAAGTGCCGCCCAAGGCAAAGGCCTTGTTAGCCTTGCTGTAGATACAGAGCTGCCTTATACACTACTCCCAACGTCTTCTATTGTTCCTGTTCTTCCTTGCTGGCCTGCATCTGGAGACGTTGCAGTATGTCATATGTCAATTTTACCTGTTTAGCTGCATGTGTAGATGCTTCAACAGCTCTGTGGTTTCCATGGGAAACATTGTCCGTTATTTTCACGTGAGCTGCCACTTTGATAATTCCTACTTGTTTAGGTAACAGGATAGAGTCCATTAGGGCACTCATGGCTTCTGAATTCCTGATAGGTGTACCTGCGAAGTGAGAGAGTCTCTGGCCCTCCAAATGGGCCCAAAATCTTGAGCAATGCCATAGGTGTTGTGGGAATTGGTATAAACATTAGCGGTCTTACCTGAGGCCAATTTACATGCTTCAATGAGAGCCTTCTACTCAGCTTCTTGTGCAGAGCAGTGAGTAACGAGTGTTTATGCTTGAATAACCTTGTGTGCAGAGATTACAGTAAATCTAGTATGGAAGTTACCCTTCTCATCAGCAGACTGAGACCCATCTACAAAATACTCAAAATCTGGATTGATAATGGCATATCAACAACATGAGAAAAAAACTGTAGTTTAATGTGCCATCAGGGCAGCACAGTCATGGGGTACCTGGGCTTTGGCTAATATATCAGAGTTAAAGAGTTCTTAACCCCTTAAGGACACATGACGGAAATATTCCGTCATGATTCCCTTTTATTCTAAAAGTTGTGTCCTTAAGGGGTTAAATAAGTCTTCCCTCTTTTAAATCTAGCGGAAGTAATGTAGATGGATTTAAAACAGTACACCTCTTTAAGATGACAGAGGGCATTAGCAAAGCACATTGCATCCTGAAATGTCTAGCAGTGTGGATATGTTTTGGCTTTCCTTCTGTCAATGTGCTGTTAATTTCATGAGTGGTATAGATTATGATAGGTTTTTCCAATACAATATCAGTTGCTTTATCTAAGAGGGCAGTGACAGCCGCCACTGTCCTAACACATAAGGGCGCCTCTCTTGCTACGGGTTCCAGCCGAACCGAGTAGTAAGCGACAGGTCTTTGTTTCTGGCCTTGGTCTTGTGTGACCAAAGCAGTGGCATATCCTGACTATTCTGTGCAGAACATGGAAAAAGTTTTATTATAGTCAGAATGACCTAAAGCTGGAGCAGATGAAACCAACACCTTTAAAGTGTAAAATGCTTCTTCAGCTTCAGGAGTTAACTGAAATGGGTCAGAGCTTAAACAAACAGTCATACAGAGGCTGCATATAGATGGCAGCAGAGCAGAGCCATGGCCTGCAGTATGAAACAAGACCCAGAAAAGTACATAGTTGGGCGAGACTGCAGGGAAGTGGTATCTGCTGCACAGCAGACTTTCTATCTTTGGTGAGATGTTTAGTACTTTGGGAGGTGCAGTGACCTAGGAAAAGGTTGGCAAAACTGTAATTTAACTTTTATAGCTTCACACCCTGCCTGAGCCAGAAACGTGTTGCCTGCAGGAGTGTTCATAAGGGCAACAGAGAAGCAGGTTATCAACATATTGCAGTAATACAACATTGTCGGCCCATGGCTAAGACTCTAAAATCTGTACCATGGCCATGCTATACATGGTGGGTGAGTTCTGGGCCCATTGGGATAAAACTGTCCATGTATACTGCTTATGTTTGTGTGTAAAGGCAAACAAATAATGGCTGTCTGGGTGTAATCAGACAGAAAAGAAGGCATTGTCCAAGTCAATTACTGTGAACATTTCGGAAGAGGGAGGCTTCTGTGAGAGCAGGGTGTGGGGGTTAGGAACATTTGGGGCTATGAGTTCGGTAACAGCATTCACTGCCATACGGTCATGTACCATGCAATATACAACAGGCATCCCCTGTTCCTGCTTCTTTTTAATGGGGTACAGTGGTGTGTTACATGTGGAAATTGTAGGGACCACTATACCTGCTTGTAGGAACTCATTGAGGCTTTGGCTTATGGCGTCTTCCTGAGCCAGGCTCAGGGGGTATTGTTTCAAGCAAGGAGGTGATGCATATAGTATTAGTTTTACTTGCGCTGGAAAAACAGATAACCTACCTGTATCTGTTTTACCTGTTGCCCATAATGTGGAGGGAACTTCACCTAGCTCTGGCAGTAGAGGTGCAGCAGGAGTTAAAATATTAAGGGAGGTATTTGTCAATGCCTCGGAAAGATGAAACAAACAGTTTAAATGCAAGGCTGAAGCCAAGGAGATTGTACCATCTGGATTTAAACCAGGTTAGCGTTGATTGTTGACAATACATCATTGCCCAAAAGGTTATCTGGGGCAGTGTGACTAATTCACAATCGGGCAACCAATGCTTTGGAGTCATGAAACCTTAATTTTATCTCGTGGGAGAGTGGGACATTCACGGGGGATCCATCTACACCCACACAAGTAAACATTTCATTGGATTTTTTTTAAAGGTAAACACATATTTTTCATGCACAACAGATCTGGCTGCTCCAGTGTCTATCAGAAATGACATAGTCCTGTTGCTGGGTAGAGTAACCATAATAGTTGTAATGGACCCATATAATCAGGTACTTTAAGGTTGTGCACAGTTACCGGGTTACTAATTTCCTATTCTAGAGGGGTCTCATTTGCCGGGGAAGAGGAAGGGCAACTGGGGTTCAGTTAGCCTGCTGTTGTGGTGGGCATCTGCAAGTCTTTTTAGTATGACCCATCCTGCTGCAATTAAAGCAGGTGCGTCCCGATCTTAGGGCACCTGTCTGATAGCCATCTCTTCCCCTACCTCTACTGGTTCATCTCCTCCCCTGGAAGGTCATTATATGGGTGTTCCTTTCTTTCTGATGGTGGTTAGCTTCAACTCCCTTTGCCACCTTTACCAAATCTCCATAAAGGTGACTACGTCATTCAGGTTGTGCTGATTTTACACCTGCAGCTAGGAAGGGCAGCAATCCCTCCATAAAGCAATTACAGAGCAGGTGTTGTCATTATATCCCAGGTTCTTCCACCCCAGATGTAATCTGACAAAGAATCTTTCTATGGATTCTTGGGTTAGGTTTGTGAGCTAGAGAGATCATTGATCCTATCCTTTGCCCATTTCTCCAGAGCAGTTATATAGTGGGAATCTGAGGCACCATCTTGCTGGAACCATTGGCCAGTGGCCGTGACAGCATTAGTCTGCTAAAGGAAAATGAGAGAAAATGAGCTTCTGGTCAGAGGGATAAGTATGAGCAGTATTCATTTCTATAACACCAACCTATTTAATACTATATTGATCAATATATCAATATATATCAAGATACAAATTTTATCTGTTTTTTACATTGATCAATAGGCCAATACATCCATTACTATTTGAAACACTCAAACATTAAGAATTAATAATAACAACTAGACATTGCAAACATTTTTGATTTGGTTCATTCAAATTAAATTCCTTTTAATCCACACCCAAATGAATTGATCATCTGAGATTGACCTGTGGATTCTTCAATAAATAAGACTCCACAGATAAATCCTTGATGGATCAAAATTTTGAGTGTAGATTAAAAGGAAAATGATTTGAAAGAACCAGCTCAAACTAATTTTTGCACAAGTATAGAACAACTGCTTGTGTTTGTAAACTACTTAAAGAATGACAACAATTCCTTGTGGACTTATTGTCTTTGTGTTTATTTTAAAATATATTTTCTTGATTGTGAGGTTTGTTTTTTTCAATCAGGGCTGTGCCTTGCCAAGTATGAAAGTGACTACAATACTAAAGCAATAAACGACAATGGCCCAAGTCGTGATTATGGAATCTTTCAGATCAACAGTAAATGGTGGTGTGACGATGGAAAGACATCAGGGAGCAAAAACGCATGTCGTATAAGTTGTAAAAGTGGGTATTCTGATATCTTATATACCATATTTAATTTTAAATTGAGAATACGATTAATTTCAATGAGCAGTATTTTTATTACATTTGGATTACAGTATTATGTTTACTATGTCTCCCTCTATGAACCATATGATTATACACATGTGGAAATGTATGTTTAGAATCTTTTTATTTTGTTTTTAGATGAATTTGCAGTCTTGGATTACTTTTCAGTCTTCCTATTATCTTACTAAAATTGATTAGCGTATTTGTATATACGCTCTCTTATTATGTTAATCTACTAGGCAGGGGAGTTGTAAGGGGGCTGATAATGACTCAGATTGACCTTCTCCCCACATATCCTCATATGGCTCTGGGAAAGGTCACTCCTCGAGCTCTAGGAATGGAGGCATTCCTGCATGGTAGGATTGGAGGAGCAGTTTGTTACAAACATGTATTTGGCTCACTGACCCAGCAGATTCAGTGCTCTGTTAATAAATCACTTAATGAGATTAAGGTCTGCAAACTCTATTTTATTTTCTTACAGTGATGAAAGATTCCTTTTAAGTCTTTATTTTTGTTTTTAAAACAATCAAATATTTTGTTCTATCAACTAGAACTTTTGGATGATAACATCTCTGATGACATTGAATGTGCTAAGAGAGTCGTGAGAGATCCCAGTGGCATATCGGCTTGGTAAGACCTTGTTTTATTCTTGTTCTTTATTTTCAATAAATAAGGTTTTTCAAGAAAAAAAAAAATAGTTACCTCTATTACCACTAAAATTTGTGTCCCTCTTTGTGTATATGATATTGGGAGGACTATTCGTAAAAGGAAATATTTTGATCCAAATTGTGATTCTTTTAATTTTTAGGGTTGCTTGGAGAAATCACTGCAAGGGAAAAGATTTGAGTAAATTTACTGCCGGATGCTAAAGTCAAGGCTGTCAAGAAATTCAAACGAGCATATAATCTGCTTATAATTTACTCATGCTTATTATCATTCACCTTGTAGTTTTCTGGTTGTACCATCCAAAGAAAATAAACATATGGGTACTATGTCCAGAATGACTGGAAAGCCACACAAAGAGCTTCAATTAATGGGTGCTAGCAAAGTTCAGCATTTATTAATAAATAAAACATTTAGCCATAGAAACTCAGAAAAAAAGGTGGTGGGGGGGGAAGAGGGGGTGCAAACATTGCTTATGCCATACAACTGTTTCTTAAACGATTAAGTCAAACACCATAATCACTACAGTGCCCTGGAATCCATCATTGTAAGTAGTTAAACTGTTTTAGAACTGTTTGAGTTCTTAACTACATTGGGTGCTGCTCCCCTCCTCAGCTAGATTGTTTCTGGAAACATTTGCCTACTTGATCATACTCTCTCTCTCTTTTTGCTAAAAATAAAATCAAGCTTTATTACACTTTATCTTGTTATTTTATTTATATATTTTTTCAAGGTCTGGCAACAAAATCATTTCTGTTATATCAGTGCTACAAGAGTGTCTATTACATAAAGAGTTTTATAGGTGTTGTGCTACCTAATTCTTTCACTAAACCCTACATTTACAACGTTATTTAATAGTGTAAGAATTCATAGTGAATTCAAATTGAATGTACTGGTTTCATATAGTTATTAGTACTTGCATGTTTTGCTGGATTTTCACCACAATGCTCCTTCACCATCCAATTATCGAGAGGGCTATTTGAAAACTTGCAGCATTAGGCAGTACTTCACTTTCAGGACTTTCCAGGTACTTGTGTGCAAAGTTTATGTCCTCGTAAATAAAAATCTCAGTTTCTTTGGCCTGCATGTGTTTTGGTTAAACAGACAGCATTACAAAATAGTCAATAGAGGGTTAGCCAGATGACATTGGTGAGCAGTACCCGACAATCAGGTACCACAAACATTCCAAAACGGTCTCTACAATCATAGAAACATGCAATAAAATGACAAGAACTTAAAAACATCTACATTTAAAAATATTAAGACTTTCTCTACACTATTAAACAGAATGAATTCTCACTCAGAATTACCAGATCAGTCTTTAATTACTTTGAAACCTCAGTACTGGGTTCTACAATTAATATTTAGCCTCTTACTACAAAAGCCTAACTTCTGGCCTTAGTCCAGTGATAAACATTGCTAAGAGATTACCTAAACAACACACTCCCTCCTTTGTTAAATGAGTGTTATGTACCGTATATACTCGAGTATAAGTCAACCCGAATATAAGCCGAGGCACCTAATTTTACCACAAAAAACTAAGTATAAGCCTAAGGTGGGAAATGCAGCAGCTACTGGTAAATTTCTAAATAAAATTGGATCCCAATAAAATTACACTAATTGAATATTTATTTACAGTGTGTGTATATAATGAATGCAGTATGTGTGTGTGTTTGTGTGTATGTAGTGTGTGTATATAATGAATGCAGAGTGTGTGTGTTTGTGTGAAGGCAGTGTGTGCAGGGGTCAAGTCCTGGGAAAAAAAGTGTGGGAACTCACCCAAGATCCACTTCCACCCCCACCTCCCAAAACCAAAAAAATATATTTCGCAGAAAATTCAGTGCAACTTTTATTGTAAAGTGCCAGTTTACACAAACAACTGCAAAATTCACATGCAATAAACAAATATATATAGAGCAGTTGAAACGAATTAAATTAGCTATGCAATAAACAAATGAATATAGAACAGTTCTAACACTGTGATAAAGTGAATGGTGTTGTTTGGGAGGGAGTTAACTTGTTAGTCAAACTAACAGAATAATCACCACAATGGGTGATCTTTCCCTTGCAGGGAATTTCTGAAACAAATAGTGTATAAAAACTATTAGAAAATATCCCACAAACTGGAATAACGTTGCCCTTGCTGTGCAAGATTATCAACTTTTTGAGATTTAGTATCATCTGCGCTGCGATGTGTGGTCAGCCATTTTGTGACGTATGGTAAAGGATCCCATAAATGCACAGGAGGCCCAATGAGACTAATAAACAAAAGAGAAGACAGGCGTTCAATGCCAAGCACACTCCTAATGGGTGACAACACCAAATTCATTGAACTGAAGCCCCTTTCACAATCACCAGATGTCACTGGAAGACTGTTAACTGCCGTCACCACTGGTTTTAGATTTTCGGGAATCTCTGCACCACCATTATCAATGTAGTCTCTGAAACCTTCACAGATGGATGCATAGCTGAGACGGAATCTTTTGCACAGCTGCTCCAGCTTTGCTTCACCTTCAAACCACGGACTGTCCACATTGATTGGCCAGCGCTGTGCATTCAGGATGTCAATTTCAGAGACAAGAGTTTCAAATTCACCTGACTGTGATGAAGCTGCAGGTCTGTTGCTCGCAGTTAAAGCAAAGAGTCTGGAGCATAAATTATCCACCAAACTTTGATAAAATTGAGGGAGATTTATCTTCATGTGGCCTTTTGTACCCTCTGGATTGATGGTCACACCTTTGAAATTCCCTTTCTCCAGCGATTCCATGACTTCTTTCAGATGTTTTCCAGGCATGTCTTTCATTTTTTCAACGGCACGAACGGAACGATTAATCAGCTGATAGGCTCGTGGAAGTGTGATGTCATCTCTTTGCAGAGCTTCAGATAACAGTCCCATTTCCTGAACAGCATCCGCAACCCCTGCAAGGTTTAACAAATAATCTACTGATGTCAAGACCTTGTTAAGGCCACTAAATACAGATTTCTGCTTACTGTTATTAGCTGAACTTAAGCTTGCTTTCATGAAATGACTGTAGGGCAGGATATGACTCCCAAACTGCTCGTATAGCTCTCTGGCATGACGCAACCCATCTAACTGAAAAAACTTTTCCAATTTTAAGAATTTGTACTTCTAATTCTTTTGCACATTCTGAGAGCTCTGCCAGACTTTTTGGTGACTGATGATACACAGCATACAACTCCAAAAAATGATATTACATGATGAATCAATTGTATCTGAAATGCACAATTCAAGCCTATGACACAAGCAGTGCCATTTCACAATCTTTGGATATTTTTGACTGAGTCGTTCCAGAGCACCCGACTTTCTTCCAAGCATTACACTTGCACCATCACTGCAAGCCCCAATCCAGTTCTCGGCAAGAAAGCCATTACTGAACCCAAATTTAGAAAGACAAGCTAGAAGTGTGGCTTCAATAGACTGTGCATCTGCTTTAGGAAAATCAAGCAAATCGAGAAAGAAAGTGACTGGGTCTTTTCCGTTAACAGAGGCACGAATATAAACTATTAACACTGAATGCGTAGAAACTGTTGTAGACTCATCAATATAAACAGAAATTTTTGGAGCCTGCTCAACAATTGCTTTGCAAAGCTTTTTTCTCATTTCACTAGCAATGCAATCTATTATTTGTGCTGCTGTGTACTCACTATGGAGAATACATCCTAAGTCAGCTCCATTTGCAACCTGCAAGCTGATAAGATCTCTGAAGTCTGTGAAAGGGCGATTTTTTTTTTCCCGCATAAAAGTAGGCAGTGCGAAATATCTTAGTAGTGGACGCAAACTTATACTTCTGCTTTTCAGCAATATTGGATTGCAGAATCTCCTTTCTGGATACTGCTTGGATATCTCCTGCCTTTACATGTGCTTCTGAAATCTTATGTATGTGGATTTTTTTTACATAGTGAGGTCAGCGTTTCTTTTTTTGTTTTGCCGTATGGTGTAATTGTACCAGTGCTCCATTCTTTAGAAATGGATACACCCTGTGAAACAAACACTCCAAGGTGTTTAACGTCGCAACATACTTTGCACCCTAAAAGACCATTGTCTACAAACAACCAAGGGTACTTTTTTAAAAATTCTAGCCACTGATTATGGTCCCAACATTGTGGAAGAATGTTATCACTGACATCGGCATCTTCAGCCACATTGGTAACCATGTCCACTACAGCCGATTCACTGACTGGTGTAGTCTCTGCAGCAGACACCACCTGCTGAAGAAAAGGCTCAGACTGAGTGGAGCAACTTGCAGAATCATGTGATTTTTTTATTGGATGCCTTTGTGAAGAAATCCGTAATGCTGCTTTTTCATTTGCTCATTTCAGTACAAATAAAAACAAATTTTTTAAAAATGGTGTAAAATCATTTTCTGATTAAAAAATAAAATTCTGATAAAAAGACCTCTTTAAGTAAAGAATTCACCATTGTTCTGTTATTACCTCTTATTGTGCACCTACACTTATTATAGATCATTTTATTCAGGGGAAACAGGGCTTTTCATTAAACATCAAATATTTAGGTATGAAACATAATTTAATATGAATAAAATATAAAAAAATTGGAAAAAAATAAGAATTTTAAAACAAATCTTAGTTCTACGTGACATTTTAACTGTGTCATAATACTGTTTGCTTTTACTGCAATAAAATACACATTTGTATTCAGCGATGTCTCACATGTAAAACAGTACCCCCGTGTACAGGTTTTATGGTGTTTTGGGAAGTTACAGGGTCAAATATAGCATGTTAAATTTTTCAGTTTTTTCACTTTGAAATTCACAAGATTGGTTATGTTGCCTTAGAGACTGTATGGTAGCCCAGGAATAAGAATTACCCCCATGGTGGCATACCATTTGCAAAAGTAGACAACCCAAGGTATTGCAATGGGGTATGTCCAGTCTTTTTTAGTAACTGTGACTAAGTGGCTACTAAATAAGTTTGAACATACAACATACCTAGGGTTGTCTACTATTGCAAATGGTATGCCATCATGGGGGTAATTTTCATTCCTGGGCTACCGTACAGTCTCAAAAGGCAACATAACCAACCTGGCTAATTTCAACTAAAAAAAAAACTGAAATGCAAGCCTTATATTTAACTCTGTAACTTTTGAAAACCCCATAAAATCTGTACATGAGTGGTACTGTTATACACGGGAGACTTCGATGAACACAAATATTAGTGTTTCAAAACAGTAAAATGTATTACAACAATATCGTCCGTGTAAGTGCCATTTGTATGTGAAAAATGCAAAAAATGTCACTTTCACTAACTATATCATCGCTGTAATACATTTTACTGTTTTGAAACACTAATATATAATGTTCAGCAAAGTTTTCTGAGTAAAACAGTACCCCCCATGTACAGGTTTTAGGGTGTCTTGGAAAGTTACAGGGTTAAATATAGTGCTAGCAAATTAAATTCCCTGGACTTTCCTGGGTTGTCCGGCAGGTCCCACAAATAGTAATTAATAAAAATACCTAAATATGTAAAATTATTACCCAAATATACACGTTGAATTACTATATATATATATATATATATATATATATATATATATATATATATATATATATATATATATATATATATATATATATATATATATATATATATATATATATATATGTGTTATATATATATATATATATATTTGTGTTCGGGGCATTCTCATATGATATAGAATAAGATGGGTTGTAGAGATGTAGCTTTAGGAATAATCGGTTGAGGTGTGCCGAAACCGACGTATGCTGTAGGCCGGTAAAAAGTGGGCTTACATAGAGGAAATATGAACAATGGGAGTGGAGGGTGGGGCTATTCATCTGACCAACAAAGGTAAGTAGGGAAAGGGGGGGAGTCCCTTTTATAGGTCTATAGCCCCTCCCACAACTTCAGGCCATGCCTTCCAATTTGTGTTCGGGGCATTCTCATATGATATAGAATAAGATGGGTTGTAGAGATGTAGCTTTAGGAATAATCGGTTGAGGTGTGCCGAAACCGACGTATGCTGTAGGCCGGTAAAAAGTGGGCAAAAAGACATATTAATGCAAAACATTATACAGGATCGTAGTGCATTTGTTAACCATCAGTTAGACATTTTAATGAAAGCTTCCTAATTCCTGAATCGGCTGTGGTATGTAAATCGCATAAGCCTATGATTCCCAACGGCCCCGTGTCTTAACGTGTGCGGGTATGTCTTGGCTATAGGCTGTGTAAGCTGCTCCTATCCTAAAGTAGTCGCTAGGGTTTAGTTCGAGCCCGGTGAATGAGTAGGTGGACATAGTGCATGAACTGTGGTAAGGACAGTATCGTACAGCGACAGTAATGGTTCAGTGGTGTGTATGGTGGCGTGCCCAAGAACGTAATCAGTACCTTAACCGGGCACCCAGCATTGCTTGTAAGGTAGTAGGTTATATGCACTGGCTCGGCCCTCTGACTCATCTTAGTTTTAGGAAGGGACCGGACATAGTGGTCTGTGTGTTTTAGAAGATAAGAGGTCAACAGGCACTCTTGTTTATGATGTTGGCCGCTGATAGTGAGTTATTGTTTTGGCCTGAGAAAGCCGTTAAAGGCTAGATAGGTAGCAGTTTTGATAACTGCATTGGTGTGTGGCTCGGAAGTGCATGATCGAGTGGTTCTGACATGGTTTGAAAATTGTATGTCTATGGCCAGTATTTAGTGTTTGCGGGAACGTCCGCTTGGCCATGTCTCTAAGTAAGGTATGGATGGGGTAGGAGGATAGCAACCCTTGTTGTTTGGGAAAGAGAAATACGTATAGTGTTGAATGCCCGTGAGATAAAGTTTAACCGTGTTGTGCGAGAATTATTAATTTAAGGTGGCAAAAATAGGCGAAGGCCATACGTGGTGAAACCTCAAACCAGCTATCTAAGTGATAGTCCGACATGAAACATATTGTATAAGTGGAAAACCCTGTAGCAAGCGTGTTGAGTGCTGGTGGACAAGGCCAGTTTAGTCATAGCCCGGCTATGTTGGCGAGGTTCATGTAATCCATGACCTTGACCATAAATGACCCCCCTGTCATGGCGGCTGCCACGGCAGCTGCCACAATAGTTTGCCATTACGTGTGGTTAAGAAAGTCCACCATATGTGTAGGTCTGCCATGGCTTGGTTGTCTAGGGACAGCCCCTGATCATCATTCGGGAGGGAGGAAAAAGCAGAGTGGTCTGAGATGAAAGCGCGGCCTGCGGTATGATGCGCATGGCAAATTTTAAGGAACCTGGTAGGGATTGTAGTTCCATGTGGTTGCAAGTACCAAGCAGGAGGTGGTAATTGGTGTTGTTGCGACCGTTCCTATTTCTCACGTGGTAACTTGTTGGCATGGATGCCGAGTCAAGTTGTTTGCCCAGGAATGTAACGGTAGTGTCTGGGTCTTCTGTGACCTTATGGAATACTGGGACACCCAAGTGTTCAGACATACTAATGGCTTCCTTGAAGCTTCTAGAGGGAAAGGCATTCCCTTTGACCAACAAGAAATCATCTCAGGAGTGTATGACTGTGGGGCATCTGGATATGTTTAACCACAACCAGTAAAGAGTACAACAAATATATTGAAGATTGTGGGCTGCTCTTGACCCGAAAGTTAAGCGGGATAAGAAATATATAACTGCTGCCCATAAATGCCCTGTAAGTGCCAGTGCAGGGTGGATGGTAGCAGTCTGAAATGCGTTTGTGATATCAGTTTTACTTAACCAGGCTTCCCCTCCCTGCTTGAGTGATAGTTGTAATGGTATGAACAATGGTGGCATACTGTAATGAAAACTCCTCGGAGGGTATGAGGGACTATGGGGGTAGCCGAGGCGTGAGGTGCAGATAAGTCTATGATCAGTTACAGTGTGAGGGAAGATTCCCTGTGACAATCCCAATGGGATTGCGCCACACTGTAAATGGTGTAGATCGGAGAGGCCCAGGTAGAAATCTTTCTGCCATTTCTTGGGCCATGAGTGTAATGCCAGCTGTTGGATGCTGCTGTGATGACTGCAAGTTAGGGCATTCTAGATTCCCCCAAAAGTATATGGCAATACCTGAACAGAAGGCCTTTAAAATCGGAGATTAGGAAATAAACTAAATGTCTGGAAGGGTGATGAGTTAGAAAGTACTGGAAATGCATAATGTTTACAGACGTGAAGTAAGGTTCAGGGTACATTTATTGGGACACATGGTTTTGCTTGTGCACTGACACATTGGGAACATATCTGCAACAGTCTGCATGCACTGAAACTACATGTGCCAACATGGAAATTGTAGCAAATCTGGGATTTGCCAAAGAGAATGAGACGACCCAATTTGTCTCTGGTAGTTCTCTATGTACTACCAGAGGTGCTAGAGCCTGGAGCCTGAAACGTGATCGTCCGCTGTGTTAGGACAAAGTTGTCCTGTGGGACTAGCAACATCTCCAAGTGAAAGTGTGTTGACTCTAGCTGGAGTGTTAGGTAGAGATAAATCCTTACCACCTGCTTGATACATACTGAAAACATGAAGATAGCCATTATTATATGAACCCACAGTGTGCTAGTACTGGCTTGCTAGCTAAAGCCGCATGGCGAAACAATTAATCCTTTGTTTGGTGACAGGTGAGGCCCTGCTAGTTGCCAAGTGGCTTGAGAGGCTCTATCTATGCAATGGCGCGAGGGGATTTTTGTGGCCACCAAACGTAGTGGCAGGATGTTGGCCTCTCGGTGACTGTAATCATAAAAAAGGGGAAGGGAGTGACAGGTGAACCCTCTCTATATACCATGCGAGGCGGCTAGCTCACGAGTGGCCCGATGGGTGTTTGCCTCCGAGCGTTGAGGCGGGGTGTTGGCCTCGCGGGACCACTATACGACAGGCGTAGATGCCAAGAAAGGAAAATACCTATTGGAAACCTATAGTCCCTAATTGCCAGTACGCTAAGGATATACCCAGGGGGAAGCAGAAAATGTATGTATATACCACATGAGCAGGTGTATGTACCTGGTAGTATGATTAGATACCCTTACTGGTCGAAAGGGTTATTAATACCTGCATTCCGGACGGGTAAAACAATTTATGAAAATTGAATATATAGACATTTAAAAGCACATACCCATATGTGTGTTATGCAAGTTTAATAGAGCAAAGTGCTGCGTCCCAATGTTTATTGTATGCTTGCAATGCCCCTGTTTGAAGGAGATTAACTTGTCGGGAGTGTTATATCATGTGTGATATGGAATACAACTGTATCCCGAAACATGAGTGCAGGGAACCATGACTGGCAGCTGAATAACCTAATATGTGAAAATACATAATTGGAAGGACTTATATTTTAAAGGTGCAAACATGCAAATATTCCATATTAGACTCTGGAATCCTGCATAGTGCTTTAAATAGTATGTGCATTCTTGGGTAAATGTATGCGTATTGTCAGTAAATGTAACTAAATGCCTATGTAGGCAGGTATGATTATATCACAGCAAGCATGATTTGTAAGGAAGTGTTATTGTGTAATTAAAATTATAGTGGGAATGTTATGAGGGGAATAACCATATGTCTGAAAAGCCTGTAGTATACTGTTTTACAAATAGGAGTCAGTATAAAAGCCAAAATGCTGTAGTTAGTTTGTTTGCTTATGAAGTGAAATAAAGTCTAAGAAGCCTGTAGTATACCGATTGACCGGTAGGGGTCAGCATGTAGGTGAAAATGCCGTGGTTCGTTTGTTTGTACATGAAATGCAATAATGTCTAAAAATGCCTGTAGAACACTGAATGACCGGTAGGGGTCAGTGTCT
>OW240914.1:55531292-55583882 GCA_933207985.1 Pelobates cultripes
CACCTGTCTGCCGTCGTTTTCTTTTGACGCCATTAATCCTCGGAGGGAAAGGGACGTGTGCGGAAAATGTTCTTGCGGCACAAAGTTTTTTTTAAAGTGCATTTCAATCAATACATGCCTTTCACCTGACGCATACGTTATTTGATTACTGAAAAAATAGGGATGGCACTTATACAAGGACAGAAAAAAGTGGCTAAAATGCACAATTCATCACAAAATATATACCCGTATATACTCGAGTATAAGTTGACCCGAATATAAGTCGAGGCCCCTAATTTTACCCCCAAAAACTGGGAAAACATATTGACTTGAGTATAAGCCTAGGGTGGGAAATGCAGCAGCTACTGGTAAATTTCTAAATAAAATTAGATTAATTGAATATTTATTTACAGTGTGTGTATATAATGAATGCAGTGTGTGTGTTTGTGTAGCGTGTGTATATAATGAATGCAGAATGTGTGTATGCAGTGTGTGTGTGTATATAATGCAGAGTATAGGTTTGTATGAAGGCAGTGTGTGTGTATAATGCAGAGTGTGTGTATATAATGCAGAGTGTGTTTGAATATAATGCAGAGTGTGTGTGTATAGAATGCAGTGTGTGTTTATATGATGCAGTGTGTGTGTTTGTGTAGTGTGTGTAAACTGGGTGGGGGGAGGGCATTTTTATCATTCAGATTTTTTATTTTATTATTATTATTTTAATACTTTTTTTTTTTTTACTTGTTATTTTTTTGTCCCCCCTCCCTGCTTGTTACCTGGCCAGGGAGGGGGGATATGGCAGTTTTATTATTTTAATGTAATAATATTTTTATTATTTTAATTATTTAATTGTTTAATTTTTTTTTTTTTGTCCCCCCTACCTGCTTGTTACCTGGCCAGGAAGGGGGGCTATATTATTCCCTGGTGATCCAGTGGCATGGGCTGTGCAGGGGGCACCGGCAGCAAGCTGTTGCTTACCTTTACAGCAGCTCCAGTCACCTCCGTTCAGCTCTCCCGTTCAGCTCACAGTGTAAATCTCGCGGTCTGCGTGCCGCGCGGAGTGTTGCCATGGTAACCCGTGGCAACGCTCTGACGGACGCGAGTCTCGCGAGACTTACACTGTGAGCTGAACGGGGGAGCTGAACGGAGGTGACCGGAGCTGCTGTAAATACTTTTTTAGACTAGTGCCATTTTTTTTATGTATGGCGAACCTTTGAGCTGAGTGGTCAGGTTGTATGTCCAAGGGCCATATGAATGCAGATTTGACCGCTGTCTGTGATTTTCTGATCCAATTAAGGCCCTGAGACTAGAGTTGAGCGAACATGAACATTACGTTTTTTGGACCCCGGACCCGAAAACGGACATATCACTGTATGTTTGGGTTGGAGTTCGGTGTTCGGCGATTTAATGGCGCGTTTTCAAAGGCTTCAGGGCAGCCAATCAACAAGCGTTTGACTCGTGTGCCCTTAGAAGCCATCACAGCCATGCCTACTAATGTCATGGCTGTGATTGGCCAGTGCAGCATGTGACCCAGCCTCTATATATAAGCTGGAGTCACGTAGCGCCGCACGCACATGCGGCCTTATTAGTGTAGGGATAGGATGCTGCCGCTGATACGGACAGCTTAGGAAACAATTCTGCAAACTAGTACATTGGTGGGGTGGGGTGCACTTCATATCTGAGAATCAAACAGAAGCTTCAAATACCGCGGTTACTTTAGAGTTTTTAAAAAAAGGGTTTTTTTGATGCTAAATAGTGCATTAGTGGGGTAGTACATTAGTGGGGTGCACTTCATATCTGAGAGTCAAATAGAATCGTCAAATACTGCTGTCACATTGCAGTTTTAAAACGTAAAAATTATTTGTGTCCTAAACTGCTAAATAGTATTTTAGTGGGGTGCACTTCATATCTGAGAGTCAAATAGAAGCGTCTAATAGGGTGCTTACAGCGCAGTGGTAAACATTCTTATTTTCTGGGTGCTAATCTGCTAAATAGTACATTTGCGGACTTCACGTCATATCTGAGAGTCAAATAAAAGCGACAAATACTGCGGTTACACCACAATTGTAAACATTCTAATTGTTTTGGTGCTAAACTGCTAAATAGTAAATTTTGTGGCCTGCTCTTCATTTCTGAGAGTCAAATAGAAGCGTCTAATAGTGTGCTTACAGTGCAGTGGTAAACATTCTTATTTTCTGGGTGTTAATCTGCTAAATAGTAAATTTAGTGGCCTGTTCTTCATATCTAAGAGTCAAATAGAAGCATCAAATACTGCGGTAATAGCGCAATTGTAAACATTCTAATTGTTTTGGTGCTAAATTGCAAAATAGTACATGTTGTGACCTGCTCTTCATATCTGAGAGTCAAATAGAAGCGTCAAATAATGCGTTTACAGCACAGTAGTAAACATTCTTATTTTCTGGGTGCTAATCTGCTAAATAGTAAATTTTGGGGCGTGCACTTCATATCTGAGAGTCAAATAGAAGCGTCGAATAGTGTGGTTACAGCGCAATTGTAAATATTCTAATTGTTTTGGTGCTAAACTGCTAAATAGTACATTTATGGCCTGGTCTTCATATCTGAGAGTCAAATAGAAGCATCTAATAGTGTGGTTACAGCGCAATTGTAAACATTCTTATTTTCTGGGTGCTAATCTGCTAAATAGTACATTTTGGGGCGTGCACTTCATATCAGAGAGTCAAATAGAAGCGTCTGATAGTGTGCTTATAGCACAGTTGTAAAAATTCTTATTTTCTGGGTGCTAATCCGTTAAATAGTACATTTTGCAGACTGCACTTAATATCTGAGAGTCAGATAGAAGCGTCTAGTAGTGCGGTTACAGCGCAATTGTAAACATTCTAATTGTTTTGGTGCTAAACTGCTAAATAGTACATTTTGGGGCCTGGTCTTCATATCTGAGAGTCAAATAGAAGCGTCAAATACTGCGTTTACAGCGCAGTGGTAAACATTCTTATTTTCTGGGTGCTAATCTGCTAAATAGTACATTTTGGGGCGTGCACTTCATATCAGAGAGTCAAATAGAAGCGTCTGATAGTGTGCTTATAGCACAGTTGTAAAAATTCTTATTTTCTGGGTGCTAATCCGTTAAATAGTACATTTGCGGACTGCACTTCATATCTGAGAGTCAAATAGAAGTGTCTAATAGTGCGGTTACAGGGCACTTGTAAAAATTCTAATTTTTTCTGTGCTAAATAGTACATTTGCGGCCTACGGTACATTTCTTGCAGTCCAATAAACTTAAAAAAAAAAAATTGTTGTCTGTTGGCGGTTACATTGTCGCCTGATATAAAACATCTGTTAGTTTGGTGAGTGAACGCAAAGAATGAGGAGAGCATCAAATAAGGGACGTGGCCCTGGTCGTGGTGCTTCTGGTGTTGGTGGAATTCCTGTTGCAAGGAGAGGACGTGGTCGATCTGTGCCAGCTACACGCACAAGCGAAACACCTTCCTCATGTGCCAGTACGCGACAGAACCTTCAGCGTTATTTGGTAGGCCCGAATACCGCTTTACGAATGGTGAGGCCAGAACAAGTACAGGCGATAGTAGATTGGATGGCTGGCAGTGCCTCCAGTTCCTGCACATTGTCTCCCACCCGGTCCCCTACTGAAAGCTCAGAGTTGGAACCTGCAGCCCATGGCCATCTGTCTATCACCTCACCCCCTTGCAAATCACCCAAGCAGTCTGAGCCACAAGTCATGCAGCAGTCTCTTATGCTTTTTAATGACTCTGCTGGTGGGGTTTCCATGGGCCATCCACCTAGCCCTGCCCCAGAAGTGGAAGGGATGGAGTGCACTGATGCACAACCACTTATGTGTGCACATGCAAGGACCACTGCAGCACATCTCTGATGATGATGAAACACAACTGCTGTGGCTTTCGGCAGTGTGCGGACCGGCAAGGAGGGCAGGGTTGAGGAGTGGGTGGAAGATGATGTGGAGGATGATGAGGTCCTAGACCCCACATGGAATCAAGGTCATGCGAGTGACTTGTCCAGTTTGGAGGAAGAGGAGGTGGTCGCACAGAGGCACCAGCACAGCATAAGAGGGAGCAGGGTGCAACAGCGGAGCAGCCGTCCCCTAGACAGTACACCTGTTACTGCCCACTGCACCCAGGGACCGAGCACACCAAAGCCAGCTCCAACGAGTTCCCTGCCATGGCAGTTCTTCAGACAATGTGCTGACGACAAGACACGAGTGGTTTGCGCCTAAGGCGAGGCATAAATGTGCTAAACCTGAGCACAACCTGCATGACCAGGCAGCTAAATGCAAAGCACGAGCTGCAGTGGAGTAAGCGCATCAAAAATCAAGAAAAGTCTCAGGCTCCTCCTGCTCCCTCTTCTGCTGCTGTCTCGGCCTCTTCCTCCACCTCTGGAGTGACAGTGGCACCTGCCACCCCGCAAACAAAGGATGTGGCAGCAACGCCAGTACGTCTTCCACTGTCCCCAAGCATCTCCACACTGTCCCATGGAAGTGTTCATCTGTCCCTCTCTCAAACACTGGAGAGAAAGAGGAAGTACGCCCGTGATCCCTGGCCCTGGATGCCAGCATTTCAAAATTTGTGGCATTTGAAATGCTGTCATTCCATGTGGTGGAGATGGACAGTTTTAAAAACCTTATGGCGATGGTTGTCCACAGTACGTGGTTCCCAGCCTCCACTACTTCACCAGGCGAGCCATCCCTTCCCTGCAAAACCAACTGGCGGACAAAATCAGGTGTGCATTGCGCAACTCCATTAGAGGCAAGGTCCACATAACCACAGATATGTGGGCCAGTAAGCACGGGCAGGGATGCTATATCTCCCTAACTGCACACTGGGCAAATGTAGTGGCGGCTGGGCCTGATGTGGATAGCAGTTTGGCGCATGTCCTTCCGCCACTGAGGATTGCAGGGCATTTCTCTTTGCCTCCTGTCGCCTCCTCCTCCTACTCCGCTTCCTCCTCCTCTACCACCACCTCATCTGGACAGCGTAACAACTACACCACCAACTTCAGCACAGCCAGGGGGAAACGACAGCAAGATGTTTTAAAACTGATATGTTTGGGGAAAAAACCCACACCACGCAGGAGCTGTGGACAGGCATGGAACAACAGACCAATGAGTGGTTGCTGCCACTGAGCCTCAAGCCCGGCCTGGTGGTGTGCGATAATGGGTTTGCCGCACATGCCTTATCTGGCGCATGTGCTGAATTTGGTGGTTCAGAAATTCCTGAAAAACTACCCAGATATATCAGAGCTGCTGCAAAAAGTGCGGGCCGTCTGCTGCTGCTCACCTGTCTGTGCTGCAGCATAACTTCGGCCTTCCCGCTCACCGCCTCGCCCACAAGGTGAAACTCCACCTTGCACATGCTGGAGAGACCGTGCAAGCAGCAGCAGGCGATAGTGGAATTTCAGATGCAGCATGCATGGGTCAGTCGCTCTGTGGAACAGGACCACTTCACCACCAATGAGTGGGGCTCCATGCGAGACCTGTGTGCTATTTTGCACTGTTTTGAGTACTCCACCAACATGGCCAGCGCCGATGACGCTGTTCTCAGCCTTACTATCCCGCTTCTATGTCTCCTTGAAAAAACGCTGCGGACGATGATAGAAGAGGATGTGGCACAGGAGGAAGAGGAGGAGGAGAAGGGGTCATTTCCACGGTTATCAGGCCAGTCATTCACAAGTGGCTTGGAGAGTGGGTTCCTGCACCAGCATAGGGCACAGTTCTGGAGGATGAGGAGAAGGATGATGAGGATGAGGAGGAGGAACCGTGTTCACAGCGGGGTGGCACCCAACGCAGCTCGTGGGCATCACTGGAGCGTGGCTGGGGGGATACAGAGGACACAGACAATACACCTCCCACAGAGGACAGCTTGTCCTTGCCTCTGGGCAGCCTGGCACACATGAGCGACTTCATGCTGCAGTGCCTGTGCAACGACTGCCGAGTTGCCCACACTCTAACTTGTTCTGATTACTGGGTGGCCACCCTGCTGGATCCCTGTTACAAGGACAACGTGCCGTCCTTAATTCCCTAACTGGAGCGTGATCGGAAGATGCGCAACTACAAGCTGCTGAGGGCATTCCCAACTGACATCAGGGGCTCAGTGGAAGCACAAGGCAAAGGCAGAGGAGGAGGAAGAGGTTGCCAATGCAGCTGAGGCTCCGCTAGCACCTCAGAAGGCAGGGTTAGCATGGCCGAAATGTGAAAAAGCTTTGTCAGCACGCGACAACAACCAGCACCACCATCTGATACGGAACGTCTTAGCAGGAGGCGGCATTTCAGCAACATGGTGGAACAGTACGTGTGCACACGCCTACACGTACTGACTGATGGGTCTGCCCCATTCAACTTCTGGGTCTCTAAATTGGGAACATGTACTGAGCTTGCCCTTTATGCCTTGGAGGTGCTGGCCTGCCTTGCAGCCAGTGTATTGTCAGAACATGTGTTTAGCACGGCAGGGGGCGTTATCACAGACAAGCCCAGCCGCCTGTCCACAGCCAACGTGGACAAGCTCACATTTATTAAAATGAACCAGGCATGGATCCCACCAGACTTGTCTGTACCTTGCGCAGAATCGACATTTATACCGGCCTCACCCAGCCATTGTTATACTCAAGTGCACTTATTCTTTGTTTTCTTTTTTTATAAGTCCCAATATTTTGGGGGCAACCCCAATTAAAAAAAAAAAAAAAAAAAAAAACAATGGGTCACTTAGTATAAACTAGGTGCACAATAGCAGAGGCTTGTGAAGGCCTTTTCTCCATGCATCAGGAGTTGAGCTCAGTTTAAACAACGAAAGAGAATACCCTGCACTCCAACCCTCTCTCAAATGGATAATTCTGTTGATCCTCCTGACAGCCACGCTTTAGATTTTGATTTATGTTCTTCCAAAGCTAAATTCAAATATTCCATCTAGTGCTATTTTATGGCTCAGTTGTATTTTTAATTTTTATGTTATTTTAAGTTATTTCCCTATCCACATTTGTTTGCAGGGCACTTGTCCTACTCTTCTCCCCATTTTACTTCCTTTTGCAGCTCTCTAGCCCTTTCCAGGAGTTTTTTAGAGGCATTTTTGTGGCCAAAAGTTGGTTTCCCATTGACTGAATGGGGTTTGGGGTCAAGTTCGAACCCGGACTCGTTTTCAAAGTTCCGCAGGACCCAAACATCCAGGTGTCCGCTCAACTCTACCTGAGACCAAAACCTCAGAGCCAATGCACATTGAGTGTACAGTTGTGGTCACAAGGAATAAAAATCTCAGCATTCCTCCAGTATCGCATTATAATTCAAAAGTTTAGCCCGCAACAATGCACAAGAAAGGGAATCCAACCTCAGGCCTTCTCATGATATCTGGTATTTTCAGAGTACAGAGACCCTGTTAAAGCCAGTATCGGGTGGGGTAGGCCTAGGCTGTCTTGGGGTCTGACACTGGCAGATTACCTGACCAACCTTGCCACATTTGTAGCAAATTGGTGGTTCTCTGCTGTGTCCACTTAATTGTGGACATAGTTGTTTCCAATTCACTATATTATTACAGTACCAACATACCCTTGGGGCTGTGCCATTAGGCACAGGCTTACTGGACACTGAGACAGCTTTAAATACCTTGGGGGGAGCGGCCATCCATTCTGCATTCTGCAGACTAGGAGGAAACATTCCTCTCTCCAGCACTTACGAAACCTTCTGGCAAAAGTACTGTGACCCTTACCTGGCTTTTGTTTGCAAGCCAGGGCTGGTGTCATGCTTTGCTTGTCACCATTTTCTCCACAAAAAAAATAATCTTGAAAGGCCTTCCACTTATCCGCAAGGTCCATACTACTTAGTATATGGTCCTTGAGTGAGACTTTCTGACTGGGATCTAATAAATTCTTGGTTACAGTTTTTCAATCTGTATCATTAGTACTCATAATAAGGTTCGGCAACATTATATAGTCAGAGGTACATATCCTGCAGAGGTACATATCCTTGAGATATGTAATGGCTGTTGTGGACTGTTTGAGTGGGCAAACTCTAGCCCGAGTTGTCATCTGATTCATATACATAGAGAAATAGCTAGTGTAAAAATGCACTCACAAGCATAAATTTAAAGTAGGCAGAATATGAAAATATCGGTAGAACTTCTTTCTTCTCTACTTCCAAACCTCTGTGCTTGTTAGGAGAGAAGAAACAAAACACATAGTGCAACACTGTATAACACCAAAAAGAAAACTTTATTTTATGCACTCAAAAGATAATCAAAAAGTGTGTATACAACCTCCAGGACCCAGAAATCTGTTGTAAAGGCAATCAGTAAAACAAAGGGAAAATGGTGTTCTTTCACCCTATGCATTTCATCTATAAATAGACTTCTTTAGGGGTATTCAGCATGTGTCTGACAGTTCTACCAAGTCCTGGGTTTAAAAACCCTGGTTTGCTCCTCCCAAATTGCCTCACAGCCAATCGAGACGGAGCCTGTCCACTTGATGTTGATAATCCTCATTTGCGGGTCATGCCTCATTGTGAATCCTTCTGGTTTCAAAACGTCCATTAAACCAACATGCCCAATGTGGCAGATGTCTTTCTATACTGTAGTGGAAAGCATATACATTCCATCTTCATGTAAGTTCAAAACCACTCAAAAATCTCTTCACAAAGTTAATTCTCCAAGTACATAAATAAGAAAATGTAACATGCATGAAAAAGGTATTAATAAAATCTGATATGAATATTTTAAAAAGGATATCTGTGCTGGTTATTCTCTTCCCTATCCCTTTATAAATATGTTATTATGCTATTATAATTTCCTGTATATTTTGTGACGTGTTTTGTTTATTTTAATTTTATTATGTTTTTCACAGCAATCTAATTGTAATGATCATTTGGGTTAGTCACAAGTAAAATAAAGTATTGGATGATAGTTGCATTTGGAATTTGGTGTACTGTGTGGATTTCCCAGAAATCCCAATGAAAGAGTCTTTGGAGCTGTTGGCTGGCTGCATGTTCCATCTAGCCCTAGAATAAATCAAGTGAGCTAGGCCCTAGAGCCTTAAGATCCTTTGTAAAGGCAATAGCAAACACTGTAAGCAGAGCTACAGAGGAGTAGGCAGAGGGGACGGAAGGAGAGCTGCAGCCTGGTCGGGGGCAAGAGACACGAAGAGACCTCAGTCATGCTTCAGCGACTGGGGATGAAGCATTCCAGGGTTCCTGCAAGCTGCTTGGAAGCAGACTGGGCAGAGGTACTCAGTTGGATTACAGGAATTCGGTCAAAACCCTTATCCCATGCTGGATCGAGTCCATACCATGGCCGTTCTGTTAATACCTATTTCCTAAGCATATGAAATGAGCATTATACATGCCCCTTATTGGATAACCAAATAGGATACTAACACATATGTCTTTAAAGAAGCTTAAAGGAAATAGCGGGAGTAGAGAGACACACATTCTTGTGATTTAAAGGATATAGAGGGGAGGTAAAAAAAAGTACTAAAAGATAGGCACTGCCATACAAAGGGTGTGTGTGTGGGTGGGTGAATGATTGTGAGTGTGACTAATGTATAGAAATGTGCAGCCAATGCCCTGTCTTCAGTGAACAGAACATAGCTTGTTAGTCTAGGGTTAGCTTATTCATGAACATGTTTAAAATCAAGGAGCATAAAAATAATCACTTTCTATCGGCCTGCCTACCGCAAGAGTACATTTGGACATTTTCGCGTCAGGAGCCGGTATGATCGAAGATGAAAAACTTACCAGCGGAGGTTCTCCTCGGTAGCGATTTGAGTCAATTAACCTCTGCCTTTGGGTTCAAGCACCTAGTAACTTAATCCAGTAACCACCACTTTGATGTTTTTGGTACATACCAATCTGGGATATAGTTTAAATTTCATTTTAGTAGGCAGAGGGGACAATACCTACCTGGATGGAGATCTTCAGTCTGGTCAGGTGGAAAAGCTCTAGAGAGACCCCAGTCAAGTCTCAGTGACTGGGGCAGAAGTGTTCCAGCCTCGCTCCCTTCCTAATGGCTAGGAAGTGGATTGGGTGGAGGTACTCAGTCGGAGTACAGAAGATCTATCACATAAAGTATTGAATGTCAGTTTCAACTGGAACCCTGTGTCCTGCGTGGATGTTCAGTGATCCCAGTAATAAAGTCCTCGGACCTGTTGCCTGAGAGCCTCAATTGCCTTTGTAAAACCAATATCTATGATTACGGTGACAGAAGCCCTCACAAGTTCTTAGAAGCTCTCAGGCCATGACCTTTTGGAGAGGCAAGTAACCTTTTTTAGACATTTTTGCATTACCTGCAGACTATGGACCTGGTCCCAAGAATCCCTGAAAGAGGTGTGTGACAGCAGTAATCAGTGTACAAACTATTCATTGTTACTGGATAACTCTGATGTGCCCTCTGCTGACTGTCTAGAAGTGTGTATAAAGTATAAAGTAACCCATAAGGTTACACATCCATGAACTGCTAATTAAATTGAGGGATAATGCTTAGATCAAAAAGTTATCATCCTCCTTGTCCATGATTGTAACCAAAAGATAAAATAGGAAAAATGCAAAAATGTCTAAAAAAGGTTACTTGAAAACTATTAAACTAATATAGAACTAGAAATATATACAATTATTTAGATATTTAGAGAAAGAGACATATAACATAAACCCATTAAAAAAGAGCCACATAGAAATAAAGGCTCTGTATAATAACCAGTAGGGGGAAACTCTATAGTAGACTGGATGGGATATAGCTGAGGATGATAGGGGTGGGGGTTAGAAATCCTGATTAAATTTGTATATCAACTACAGTAAACCTCATGTGGCAAAAGGAAATAGAGAGCTCTATAGAAAAACACCGCTATTATGAATAAACTGTATTGACACAAATACAGTTGCAAGAAAAAGTATGTAAACCCTTTGGAGTGATATGGATTTCTGCACAAATTGTTAATAAAATGTGATCTGATCATCATCTAAGTCACAACAATAAACAATCACAGTCTGCTTAAACTAATAACACACAAAGAATGAAATGTTGCCATGTTTTTATTGAACACACCATGTAAACATTCACAGTGCAGGTGGAAAAAGTATGTGAACCCCTAAACTAATGACATCTCCAAGAGCTAATTTGAGTGAGATGTCAGCCAACTGGAGTCCAATCAATGAGATGAGATTGGAGATGTTGGTTACAGCTGCCCTGCCCTATAAAAAACACACACCAGTTCTGGGTTTGCCTTTCCCAAGAAGCATTGCCTGATGTGAATGATGCCTCGCACAAAAGAGCTCTCAGAAGACCTACGATTAAGAATTGTTGACTTGCATAAAGCTGGAAAGGGTTATAAAAGTATCTCCAAAAGCCTTGCTGTTCATCAGTCCATGGTAAGACAAATTGTCTATGGATGGAGAAAGTTCAGCACTGCTTTTACTCTCCCTAGGAGTGGCCATCCTGTAAAGATGACTGCAAGAGCACAGCACAGACTGCTCAGTGAGGTGAAGAAGAATCCTAGAGTGTCAGCTAAAGACTTAGAAAAGTCACTGGCAAATGCTAACATCCCTGTTAGCGAATCTACAATACGTTAAAAACACTAAACAAGAATGGATTTCATGGGAGGATACCACAGAGGAACCCACTGCTGTCCAAACAAAACATTACTGCACTTTTATAGTTTGCACAAGAGCAACTGGATGTTCCACAGCAGTACTGGCAAGATATTCTGTGGACAGATAAAACCAAAGTTGAGTTGTTTGGAAGAAATACACAACACTATGTGTGGCAAAAAAAAGGCACAGCACACCAACATCAAAACCTCATCCCAACTGCAAAGTATGGTGGTGGGGCATCATGGTTTGGGGCTGGTTTGGGGCTGCTTTGCTGCGTCAGGGCCTGGATGGATTGCTATCATTGAAGGAAAAATGAATTCCCAAGTTTATCAAGACATTTTGCAGAAGAACTTAAGGCCATCTGTATACCAGCTGAAGCTCAACATAAGATGAGTGTTGCAACAGGCAATGACCAAAAGCATAGAAGTAAATCAACATCAGAATGGCTTAAACAGAAGAAAATACGCCTTCTGAAGTGGCCCAGTCAGAATCCTGACCGCAACCCGATTGAGATGCTGTGGCATGACCTCAAGAAAGCGATTCACACCAGACATCCTAAGAATATTGCTGAACTGAAACAGTTCTGTAAAGAGGAATGGTCAAGAACTACTCCTGACCGTTGTGCACGTCTGATCTGCAACTACAGGAAACGTTTGGTTAAAGTTATTGCTGCCAAAGGAGGTTCAACCAGTTATTAAATCCAAGGGTTCACATACTTTTCCACCTGCACTGTGAATGTTTACTTGGTGTGTTCAATAAAAACATGACAACATTTCATTTTTTGTGTGTTATTAGTTTAAGCAGACTGTGATTGAGACTTAGATGATGATCAGATCACATTTTATGACCAATTTGAAATCCATATCATTCCAAAGGGTTCACATACTTTTTATTGCAACTGTGTATCCAGTGTAATAGTGTATCCACACTAATTGCTACTGGAAAGTATGTTGCAAAGAATGAGGATAAATCTCAGCTGCAGTGAATCACTTGTGGCTATGATAAAGAGCAATAAAAAAACTTTATAGATATCTCAGCAAAATTCCTTAGCAGAAAAGAAGGCTTAATGCTGCAAATATCCAGACCTAGTTACTGTTACAAAATGCCTTTTGTAACTGTTCCTTTAAATGACAAATTGACCTTCTCCCCTGGATTATGGAGGAGCCTATTTGCCAGCCTCCTCCCCCATGACTATGGACCAGGTGTGTAGGGCCACTTAAGACAGTCGGTGGGCATATTGGGGCTTATGGACTTTTTATGGGACTGGTGTTGGCCCATTAAGCACCTTTTTGGGGCATAGGGAAAATTGGGACACTGCCCCTTTAAGACGGTGTCCCCAGACTTGTTTGGGATACTGCCCCGTTAAGCCTGTGTCTCCAGTGTCCCCAGACTTGGTTAAAACCCTTTGTTCCTGGCTATTTCCCACTTGGTTCAGTAAATGGGGCTTACTGAACCAAGTACCACACAGGCGGACCACCCAGAAGTGGAGGTGTGCAGGTAAATTACCTCCTAGGCTGGGAGCCTGCTGTAGGTAAATTGCTGAATGCTGGGTGGCCGCTGTTCGCGCAAACGAACACGTGGCGGCGCCATCTGTGTTCATTCAAATACGGTCAGCGGTGTGTGCAGCCAAATTCATGGAACTAAAATCGGTTGCACATTTCCGCAAACACCGCTGGGCCTTACCTACTTCCCCAATGATTTTGCAGCTGTAGAGACTAAGTCCCATTCAGCGATGGGACTTAGTCATTTTTTCAGCCTGAAATAGACTGACCACACAGCCCAAATCTATGGAACTGTTAAGGGCTGAAACGCGCGTCGGTTTATTGCTTTTAAATTTAGCACATCACGTTTTCGGCATGATGGTTATTAGTTAGTTTATTTTTAAACTTAACCCCTTCAGCACCAGTATCAGGTCTGGAGTTATCTTCAGGCCTTTTTTCTGTATAAACCACAGAATCAACCTTAGTACTGTGGGGATTGATGGAATTTACTTCAGTTGATTTTTTTTTCTCTTTATCTTTTCCAGCTTTGCAACTAATTATAGCCACAGGATTTTCCTACATAAACAAGAGTCTTTTAATTACATCCACTTACTCAATTTAACCCCTGGGAGTTTGAGTACTTCCCAACAGAATTTCTTTGTAGACCTGTGGCTGTTTGTGGCTACCGTAGAGGTGGATTGATTTAAATCTGTAGTGCTTCTCCCTTCTAATACTATATCCCATTCACTTGAATTTGATACTTTGATGTTTTTGATACATACCAATCTGGGATATAGTTTAAATTTCATTTTAGTAGCTCACACTGTTTCTATTTTTTACTACAATTGACACTGAGCTATGTAGGTTTCCTCTCCTTTTTAATTGATAGTGAATATCACTTTTCACTTTTTGTTGCACCTATTTTGTATGCCAATTTATATTAAAGTTTATTACCTATAAGATGACTTTTTAATCTAGAGGTAATTCCGGTGGGGTACAGCGACTCCCTTTTTCTGGGGAGCCATCTGACCTCATTAGTTTTATTCTTAATCATTGTGCAAAGTTTGACTGGGCTGTGGCTAGCCTCCGATCCGATGTAGAGTTCCAGGCTGCCGCCATGTATGTGCAAGTCAGAAGCAGGAAGTCTCTCAAGCCCTGTGAAAATAGTCTCCCCCTAGATCTCAGTGTTGATTTATGGCTCCACACTTCCTCTACCTCACCTCCAATTAGTGCTCTGTGGCATGTTACATAGTTACACAGTTACATAGCTGAAAAGAGACTTCATCAAGTTCAGCCTTCCTCACAAATGTTTTTGCTGTTGATCCAAAAGAAGGCAAAAAACCTAGTCTGAAGCGCTTCCAATTTTGCAAACTAGGAAAAAATCCTTCTTGACCCCAAAATGTCTCCTTGGACCAAGTAGCTATTACCCCACTAATTAGAAATTATATCCCTGTATGTTATGTTTTTGCAAGTATTTATCCAATTGCAGTTTAAACATCTGAATAGACTCCGACAAAACCACCTCTTCAGGCAGAGAATTCCATATCCTTATTGCTCTTACTGTAAAAAAAAACCTTTTCTTTGCCTTAGATAAAATCTCCTTTCTTCCAGCCTAAATGTGTGACCTTGTGTCCTATGTATAGCCCTGTTTATGAATAGATTTCCAGATAAAGGTTTGTACTGGCCCCAAAATTATTTGTATAATGTTATCATATCCCCCTCTTTTTCCAAACTAAACAGATTTAAATTTTTTAACCTTTCTTCGTAACTAAAATGCTCCATTCCTTTTATCAATTTTGTAGCTCGTCTATGCACTTTTTCTAGTGCCATGATATCTTTCTTTAGAACAGGTGCCCAAAATTGCACAGCATATTCAAGGTGTGGTCTTACCAGCGATTTATAAAGAGGCAAAATTATATTTTCATCCTGAGAATTTATGCCCCTATTTATACATGACAAAATCTAACTGGCCTTAGCAACTGCAGATTGACATTGCATATTGCTGCCTAATTTGTTGTCTATAACAATTCCCAAATCCTTCTCGTGTGTGGTTATCCCTAGTTCACTACCATTTAGTGTGTAAATTGATTGTGCATTCTTAACCCCAAAGTGCATAACTTTGCATTTCTCTACATTAAATTTCATCTGCCATTTTAGTGCCCAGTCCCCCAATCTATCCAAATCCCTCTGCAGCAAAGCAATATCCTGCTCATGTTTTATTACTTTACAAAGTTTTGTGTCATCTGCCAACACTGATAGATGACTTTCAATGCCTATTTCAAGATCATTTATAAATATGTTAAATAAAAGCAGGCCCAAAACAGAACCCTGAAGGACACCACTTACCACTTTTGTCCAGCCTGAAAATTTGTCATTAATGACAATTCATTGTACTCTATCCTTAAGCCAATGTTCTATCGAAGAACAAGAATATTCATCTAGACCAATTTCTTTTAGTTTGAAGACTAACCTATTGTGAGGAACCGTAATAAAATGCCTTGGCAAAATCCAAGTAGATCACATCCACTGCAACACCCTGATCTATACTTCTACTTACTTCTTCGTAGAATGCAATTAGGTTAGTTTGACATGACCTATGATTCATAAAACCATGCTGATTATTGCTAATAACAAAGTTCTTCCCAATTAATTCCTGAGTATTATCCCTCAATAGCCCTTTAAATATTTTCCCAGTCACAGAAGTTTTTTGTTTTTTCAGAATTGATGTACTTGAAAAACTTTTTGGGGTTGGTTTTGCATTCTTTGGCTATCAATTTCTCATTTTCTAGTTTAGCCACTTTAATTGCTTTTTTGCAAGCATTATTGGCTCCTTTATATCTTATATAGGATGCCTCTGATTTGTCCGATTTAAATGCTTTAAATGCCCTTTTCTTATTTTTAATCTCTTGTTTTACTTCTCTACTAAGCCAGATTGGTTTTAATTTGTTTCTTTTATATTTATTACCCAATGGTACATACCGAGAAATGTACCTTTCTAATATTTGTTTGAATAGTTTTCATTTATTCTCAGTGTTTTTATCACTAAGGAGTTTATGCCAGTCGATATGTTGTAGAGCTGACCCGAACTTATTGAAATTGGCTTTTTTTTAAATTATATGTTTTAGTATACCCCACGTGCTTTTGCTTTTTTGAGTTTATTTTAAAAATTACCATATTGTGATCACTATTTCTTAAATGCTCCCTTACTTGAATGTTGGTTAAAAGATCAACATTGTTTGTTATAACGAGATCCAGACAAGCATCCTTTCTAGTTGGTGCTTGTAGCAGTTGTGACATAAAAGTGTCATTTAACACATTCAAAAACCTGATTCCCCTTGCTGAAGTACTAGTCACTCTATCCCAATTTATGTTCGGGTAATTAAAATCACTAATAATTAACGTTACCCCGATTTGCAGCTTTTCCAATTTGCTCTAACAGCTGTTCTTCTTCATTAATATTTACATTAGGTGGTTTATAACATATCCAACCAATGATTGATTTCCCTTTGTTTGCCCCAAGCAGATATCTACCCATGTGATGCAAATTGTACTGAGCCGTGGCATTGGCTCTATCCTAGCTAGAGTTAACATTCTGCTCGTTGGACTATGGGTGTATGAATCATGCATGCGAGATCCCAGGGGTTGGTATCAGAGCACTTTGCTGCCCTGAAGGTGCTGGTACAGGAGGGAAAGCAAAGTGTGAGGGTGATTGTAAGCTCCCTTTGGGGAAGTTTTCCTTGAGTCACGCACCGGTTGTCAGTGTGACCAGACTAGACTCTGTCACACACACAAACCAACAATTTTTATACATAACTTCCATTATATTCATCGGGCCTCAGGAAATTGTCCACAATTAGCACAATTAGTTTATTGCAGTAGTAGCACTTTCTCCCCAAAGTAATAGGGCAGACAACACTTTAGACATTGGAAAGAGTTTAAAGGACCACTCTAGGCACCCAGACCACTTCAGCTTAATGAAGTGGTCTGGGTGCCAGGTACCTCTAGGATTAACCCTTTTATTTATAAACATAGCAGTTTTAGAGAAACTGCTATGTTTATACTGAGGGTTAATCCAGCCTCCAGAGCCTCTAGTGGCTGTCTCATTGACAGCCGCTAGAGGCGCTTGCGTGCTTCACACTGTGAAAATCACAGTGAGAGCACGCAAGCGTCCATAGGAAAGCATTGTAAATGCTTTCCTATGCGACCGGCTGAATGCGAGCGCGGCTCCTGCCGTGTATGCGCATTCAGCCGATGACGTCACGAGCAAGGAGGAGAGGAGGAGTACAGCTCCCCGTCCGGCGCTGGAGAAAGGTAAGTGTTTAACCCCTTCCTCTCTCCAGAGCCCGACGGGAGGGGGACGAGTATGTTTTCCTGGCACTATAGTGGTCCTTTAATGAAGATTATACACAAAAAAAATTTGTAATATGTTATATCAAAATTGAAGAATGAGTAATTGAGATAATTTTATGACTGAAGTGTGGGTCACAAAGGCAATGTTAAGTACTTAACACCTTAAGGACACATGACAAAATATGCCATCATGATTCCCTTTTATTTCTGAAATTGTGTTAATCTAGGGGGGGTTAATCTAGGTCAATAAGAAAAAAAAAAGGTTACAAACCCATACTAAAAACATACTGAAAGATCAGTGAACAAAACAAATTAGTGTTCAGTTATAGTTTTAATGCGAAAGAGGTGTGATTGACCACAAGATTTCTTGTCAAGGTCATTTGGGTATCATAGATATTTTGTTCCCCTAAATACAGGGTTCAACAACTATTTTCTTTTTTTAAATCACTTATGGTGATTACATTCAAAGATACACGCTCGCATGAGCTAGTAAATGTATCTTGCTCATAGTTCAAGGTAGCGCTACTAACATTTAAAAGAATGAAACACACATAAAGATGCAAGCAATATGGGTATATATGTATGGTCATTCGATAAGGATCTAACGTTCACATGTTGCATTTCATTCTCTAAACAGAAAACTTTTGAAAATTTAGCAAATTGTAACACCATTTTTAATGGCAGTAAAGTATCTAGCACAAATGAGAGACTCATTCATAGCTGACGGAGATAATGGAACGAGGAAAGGACAACTTTGGTGGCAACTCAAAAGGTAGAATGGCCCACAGCATCTGCTTTGCAAAAATATCTCAATGTGCTTCTCAATGAAAATTCTGTGATTGAACAGCCGTAGAACATCTCTGGGGAAGATGGAGGAGACTTGAAATAGCAGCTGCAGGTAATGTAAGACAAGATTACATAATATCCAAAGAAACATGCAGACCAGTTGCATGCATATTTTCTTTAGGGATATATATATTAAATGTATTTTTTTTTAAAGCAAAACAGTTTATTCTCTTTGAATTAAACATACAAAGTCACCAAGACACTGCTATCTGTTGCATCATTTACAACACAAAACTGATTGCAATCTATTTTGCAGAACAAGCTTTTCATATAATTACTACTTAGCCGGGCTAATAATGGATCTGCCTGTGAATCTTTCATATTTGATCTTTCCCTTTAAAGACAGCTTAGTAAATTCTCCTCTAATTATCCAGTAATTATCCATTTACCTCATAAATATGGGTAATCAGAGAGATATTGTGTGTAGACTATCTAGAAATCTATTCCACAAATGGGAATGAGTTGAGAATAATCGATTTGTAGAAGTGCTATCGATGGACTCTTTGATATCCTTGTGAATGTAGGATTGGGATACCTGCATGTGTGTTTGAGCTGCTGCTTTATATTTATATTATCACTAAGCGCCTATTTGCACAGAGCACTATTCTTTTTGTATTCTTTGATATCCTTGAATTGGGTTTCGAAGATGGGTTTGAGAAGGTTGGAGACTTCTTTTGCTGTTTCTGAAGCTTGTTGTGAAATAAAGGTAGCTTTGGTAAGCTGCTGTGATGGACCCTCATTTTCATCTGAATCTCCTGGGGAGAAGTCACAAGAAGAGGCAATTGTAGATTCTTTAACCCCTAACCCAGACTGGTTTTTAATTTTCTTACCGATAAGGACCAGGGCTGTTTTGACATTTCTGCTGTGTTTTTGTTTAGCATTAATTTTCCTCTTGCTCATTTATTGTACCCAAACATATTCTAAACAGTTTTTTCACACCAAATGGTCTTTCTGAAGATGCCATTAATTTCATCATATCATATAATTTACTATAAAAAAATTACAAAATAAGATGAAAAAATTAAAAAAACATGCTTTTTCTAACTTTGACCCCCAAAATCTGTTACGCATCTACAACCGCCAAAAAACACTCATCCTAAATAGTTTCAAAATTTTATCATGAATTTAGAAATACCCAATGTTAACATGTTCTTAGGTTGTTTTTTTTGCAAGTTATAAGGCTATAAGTACAAGCAGGACATTTCAAACTATATATTTTTAAAATGTATCAATAGTGACATTATAATACTGTTATCTGTCATAAATCTCTGAATCACACCTCACATGTACATATTTTTTAAAGTAGACAACCCAGGGTATTCAATTTGAGGTATGTCCACTCTTTTTAGTAGCCACTAAAGTGTCACAAACACTGGCCAAAGTAAGCATTTATATTTGTTTGTGTGTTTAAAATGCAAAAAACATTTACGAACGCTAACTTTGGCCAGTGTTTGTGACTAAGTGGCTACTAAAAAAGACTGAACATACCCCATTTGCAATACCTTGGGTTGTCTTCTTTTGCAAATGGTATGCCATCATGGGGGTAGTTCTCATTCCTGGGCTACCATACGCTCTCAAAGGCAACATAACCAATCTTGCAAATTTCAGTGTGAAGAAATGGAAAATCAAGACTTATATTTGGCCCCGCAACTTTCAAAAATACTATAAAACCTGTACATGGGGGCAGTGGCGTAGACATGACCCATGGGGCCCCGGTGCAAAAATTGATCCGCGGGCCCCCTCCCCCCCCCCACGCGCTTACTCTGCGCGGGTCGGGGCCGCAACACATGGCGGCGGGCACCTGGTCGCAAGGCTGCGACCCCGCGAATGCGGTATACTGCACACACACCTAAAGGACCACTACAGACACCCAGATCACATCAGCTCAATGAAGTGGTCTGGGTGCCAGGTCCCTCTAGTTTTAAAGGACCACTATAGTGCCAGGAAAACATGCTTTTTTTCCTAGCACTATAGTGCCCTGAGGGTGCCCCACCCTCAGGGACCCCCTCCCGCCCGGCTCTGGAAGGGGGAAAGGGGTTAAAACTTACCTTTTTCCAGCGCTGGGCGGAGAGCTCTCCTCCTCCAATCCTCCTTCTCTCCTCCCCGTCGGCTGGCTGCGCGCGCATTCAGCCGGTCACATAGGAAAGCATTCATAATGCTTTCCTATGGACGCTGGCGTGCTCTCACTGTGAAAATCACAGTGAGAAGCACGCAAGCGCCTCTAGTGGCTGTCAATGAGACAGCCACTAGAGGAATAGGGGGAAGGCTTAACCCATTCATAAACATAGCAGTTTCTCTGAAACTGCTATGTTTATGAAAAAATGGGTTAACCCTAGCTGGACCTGGCACCCAGACCACTTCATTAAGCTGAAGTGGTCTGGGTGCCTAGAGTGGTCCTTTAACCCTGCAGCTGAAAACATAGCTGTTTCAGAGAAACGGCTATGTTTCACTGAGGGTTAATCCAGCCTCTGGTGGCTGTCTCATTGACAGCCGCTAGAGGAGATTCCATGATTCTCACTGTGAAAATCACAGTGAGAAGACACTGAACGTCCATAGGAAAGCATTGAGTAATGCTTTCCTATGGGCGGTTTAAATGCGCGCGCGCGCGCCTCTTGCCGCGCATGTTCATTCGGAGCTGAGAGGCGGCGGGATCCCCAGCGCCAAGGAAGTCCGGCGCTGGAGAAAGGTAAATGCTGAAGACACACACTCTCACGAACAGACGCATACACACTAGCTAACAGACACACACATTTACTGACAGAGACACACTCAGCGACAGTCATACATACACACTCACTTACAAAACATACACTTTCACTGACAAACACACACTCACTAACAGACATCAGACACTCAGTAACAGACACACTAACACTTACACACACACTAACACACACACACTAACACTAACACACACACTAACACACACACACTAACACTAACACACACACTAACACTAACACACACTAACACATGTTTTTTTTTAAATTGAATCCCCCCAGCCTCCTTACCTTTTGGGGTGCTGGGGGGATTCCCTGGGGTCCAGTGGTGCTGCTGCTGGGCTGCTGGGCTCCTGGGCGGGCGGGCGGCTGTTTGGGTTGCTGGCGCGTGAGGGAGCACTTTCCCCTCAGTGCTTCCTCTTCTGGTCCCTCGCGCGCCGCGTAGGGATGCCGGAGCCGGAAGATGACGTCATCTTCTGGCTCCGGTATCAGTGCGACGCGCGAGGGAGCGGAAGAGGAAGCACTGAGGGGAAAGTGCTCCCTTGCGCGCCAGCCACCCAAACAGCCCGCCCGCTGGGGTCAGCAGGGCCAGCCTCGGGGGCCCTGAGGTGGCGGGCCCCTGGGCCCCCAGGAGAAGAGGCTGGCCCTGTGGCGACCCCTGCGACCCTGATATGTACGCCACTGCATGGGGGTACTGTTATACTGGGGAAACTACACAAATATTAGTGTTTCAAAACAGTAAAATGTATCACAATGATAATATCATCAGTAAAAGTGCCTTTTGTGTGTGAAAAATGGAAAAAAAGTCACTTTCACTCACAATATCATCAATATGCTATGATTTACTGTTTTGAAACACTAATATTTGTGTTCAGTGAAGTCTCCCGAGTAAAACAGTACTCCCCATGTACAGGTTTGAGGGTGTCATGAAAAGTTACAGGGTTAAAGTATTTAGAAAATTGGGCAAACTAGATGGGCCAAATGGTTCTTATCTGCCATCACATTCTATGTTTTTATGTTTCTAAATATAGTGCTAGCAAATTAAATCCTCTGGACTTTCGATCTGGGTTGTCAGGTGGGTCCCTCAAATTGCCATCAATAAAATTACTTAATTATGTAAAAATATTACATACATATGCACGTAGAATTTAAATATATATACACATTTATATATTTGAAGTCTTTGTGTATATTTATGAAATGATTTATGTAATTATGCATTTGAATATATATATATATATATATTTGTGTAAGGGGCAAAATAGCCGTATATGGAGTAAGGATCCAGCATAAGCTTAGGATAGTGTAAAGGGAGCAAGTCGGTTGTGGTGTGCCGATACCGACGATACGGTAGGCCTGTAAATAAAGAGGGCCCACCAAGGATTAAGAAAGTAAAGTAAATGGAAAGAAAAGAGAAAGTGTTGAAATGAGGAGTGGGTGGGAGGGTCATTCTGATGCTGACCTCAAGCGATATGAGTCAGGTAAGGGGTGTCCCTTATATAGGGGAGTGAATTAATTTAAGCCCCTCCCACAAATACAGGCAAAACTGCCTTAATACTTGTGTAAGGGGCAAAATAGCCGTATATGGAGTAAGGATCCAGCATAAGCTTAGGATAGTGTAAAGGGAGCAAGTCGGTTGTGGTGTGCCGATACCGACGATACGGTAGGCCTGTAAATAAAGAGGGCAAAAATGAATAATCAAAGATTTAATACAGTCAACAAATATATACAAATTAACCAGACATTTCCTTAAATGCATTACAGTATTTAATTCCTGAAAGGATTTTGAAGGTAGGAATCTAGGACCGAAAGTGGGCACCATTTGTTGTGGGTAGGATAGTATGTTATCTCTACTGTTGGTGCATGTTGACTCATTTCGGAATGTGGTAGAGCCAATAGGTAATGATGTATGTGTTTACGTACATGGGATCGTTGAAGACAATGATCTGTCTGAGTGGTGGTGATGGTAGTGGATTCTCTGGCCTGAGAAAGGCATAAAAGGCAATGTGCATGGCTGGTAATGGCCGACTTGGTAGTATAATTGAATAGTTGTAGATCTTATAGGTCCGATAAGGATGAACAGTTGGATGGCTATTGGTAATCTCTGAGAGGAACGTGGGGGAATGGATTCCTGAAAACCTCTGAGTATATTCTTTTCTGGTATGATAGCATGAATTTTATGGTAGTTTTGGCCATAGGTTATCATGTGTTGTTGAATGCCTGTAAAATATATAATTAATGGTGTATGAGATAGTTTAAGGTGGCAAAAATAAGCAAAACTTAGGAGAAATTTTGTGACACAGGTTGAGCTATGTCGTGTTCCAATGAGATTCTTTAAGCCAGGTGAAAAGCTGTGTTATGCGTTCTACAAGTATGGGACGAAAGTGCTAGGTGGGATAGTGCATGCTATGCTGCATGATTATGTCTAATCCATGATTTTGTCTCTGGAACGAAAGAGTGGACGTGACTGTATGGGCGGCTGTAGGAAGCGTATGATGAACATGCCTGGAATATAAATGAGACAGTTGTCGGCAGGGATGTATACCCCCGTCTGGTACATGAAAGTGAAATGTGATAAGTGGCCAACCAAGTGAGTTCCCCAGAAACATCATGAACTTATGGATGAGTAGTGGCGTTTGTTGATGATATGATATGTGCTTAGTTGTCTGAGTAACAACGGATTGATGACCCTGACCATGATTTACCCCATGCCACAGCAGCTGCTACAATGGGGTAGATCTCCCAAAGGGGCTGAAGTGGTGGAAAAATTTCCAAACCTGGATGCCATGGCCAACAGCCCCAAAGCAATTGTTCCCGGTAGATCGCTGCCAAACCCGTGGTATACGCTGCGTCTGACCATCTGGTTGGAGAAGTGTCAGACAATCCTGGAAGGAACATACTTTTACCATGCCAAGTGGTTAAGAAATCCCCCCCCCCATGTGCAGGTCTGCTGTTGCTGAGGTGTCTAGACACCTCCTCTGATCGTCATGTTGGAAGTGTGGAAAAAAGTGGAAAGTACTCTGGATGTGAAAGCGTGGTCTTGTGGTATGATTGGCATGGCAAAATTAAGGAACCTGGTAGGGATTGTAGTTCCTTGTAGTTGTAAGTACTAAGCAGGAGGTAGTGATTGATTTAGTTGAGAATGTTCCCTATTTGTCTTGTGGTAACTTGCGTGTATGGATGCCGACTCAAGTCATATGCCCAGTAATGTGATGATAGTGTCTGCGCCTTCTGTTTCTTATGGGGTACTGGGACGCCCAAGTGGTCAACCAGACTAAGCTGCCATGAGGCTTCTAGTGAAAAATATGCTTTCTTTGAGCAACAAGAAGTCTTCTAGATAGTGTATGACTGTAATGCCTCTGGATATGTTATCATAACCAGCACAGAGTATCTGCGAATATCGATAGTAGGTTAATCTGTAGCTCGAAAGTTGAGCAGGGAAAGGATTGCCCAATTTATGCCATGTAAGTGCCAGTGTGTAGGGCACATGGTAGCTGTTTACTGCGTTGATGATATTGGTCTTACTTAATCAAGCTTTAACCCATGCTTGAGTGATAGCTGTAAAGGTAGATCAATGGTGTTGTATATGTAAGAAAAATCCTTGGAGGGTATGAGGGAGTTGAGACTTGGAGTAGCGGAGGTGTGTGGTGCCAATAAGTCTATGGTTAGTCTTTGTTTAAGGGAAGATTCCTTGTGACAATACCAATGTGTTTGTGTTTGGTGCCATGCTGTAAATGGTGGAGATTGGAAGACCCCTCTGCAAATCTTGGCTATGAGTGTGTTTTCAGCCAATGGTTTTGTTGTGCTGACTGTAAGTGAGGGCATGCTATATTCCTTGAAGGTGTGTTTATGATACCTGTATGGGAGCCCTTTGAAGCTCCAGAGCTTTAGTAAATCTACTACAAGTCTGGAAGGGTGATGAGTCAGTAGTGTTGAAAATGCATTGGTGTGTACAGATGGTAAGTACGTTATTTGTAAGTTGTATTGGGCCACATGGTTTGTCATGTGCCCTGAACCATTTGAACATCTATGCAACAGTCTATATGCAATGCAACTACTCATATCAATGATCTCTGGTAGTTCAGAGGTGCTGGTACCTGGAGCCTGAGAGTGCTCGTCCATTTGTTTGGGACAGAATCCCTTCTGTATGGGTACCTGCACAAATAAACATTTCTACATATTCCAAATACAACCCATCCAAGAGATGGTCAGTTCCCGATTTACCTGGAATCCCTGAATCTGACCATCACAGATACATCATCATACATATCATCATACATATATATGCCTTGCTTCCCCAATGTGCTGGGATCATACGTGCAGGGTTAACATCTTGTGTGTCATAATAATTGATTGTACCAGGTAACCGAGTTTCGGTTGGTGCTGGTTGTACAGTAACGTGAGGCCCAGCCTTGTGAGGGCTGTGGTGACCAACTCGAGATTGCCAGTCTGTCATAAAATTTTTTGTCTCATGAGTTTATGAGTGAGGCTAGCATAGCCTGGGTGTCACCTGAGTTGATGTAGCTGGGCCTTCCCCTGCCTCTGTGTTGTCCGTTGATGTATGGAGGAGTTTGAATAACTCTGCTTTCCTTGCTGTAGCAGGGTAGGGGATTTATCACCTCCTTAGGTCGGTGGTAATGTGTGGGATCGTCCAGGATCTGATTGCTGCAGGACTAGCAACATCTCCTCTGCTTGAAGGTGTATCAATTCTAGCCGGGGTGCTAGGAAGAGGTGATTCTTCACCATCTTTTGGAGAAATACTTAAATAACAATAAAGATTGCAATTATTTGTACCCAGGGTTCTTGTACTGGCTTGCTAGCTAAGCCGTAAGGCGAAACGATTAGGCTTGGTGTTTTTTGGTGACTGGTGAGGCCCTGCTAGTTGCCAAGTGGCTTGAGAGGCTCTATCTATGCTTGGCGCGAGGGGATTTTGTGTGGCCACCGAACATTGTGGCAGGATGTTGGCCTCTCGGTGACAGTAACCAGAAAATAGGAAGGGGAGTGACAGGTGAGGCCCTCTCTATGATACAATGCGAGGCGGCTAGCTCACGAGTGGCCCGAGGGGTGTATGCCTCCGAGTGTGAGGCGGGGTGTTGGCCTCGCGGGACCACTAACCGAAGCATAATGCAGAGAAAAAGGGGGTAATACCTATTGGGCCCTAGAACCCTAATTGCCAGTACACTATTACTATTCCAGGGAAGGTAAGAGATGGATAACTACGTGAGCAGGTGTATGTACCTGGTAGTATGGTATTGAACCTGACAATCCGTATAGGTTTTTTAGTAGTAACTGTAACCTGAATGGATAAAACCGTATGGCATAAGGAAATATGGCATAGACCAAGCTTATCTTAATACGTACAGTATATGTGAAAAGTAAAGTGACGTGATGTGTAAATATTAAACATCGTAGCCATACTGGTTAAATATGTATCAATCTTAACCCATTAAGTGCTGTATGTACAAGTGAAAATGTGGTCTGTCCCCACCTTGTATGTTGTATGTCCCCTTGCTAGGGGAAAGTCTGTTGTGTGACCAGCGTGCGGTGAAAAATGTATGTGAAACATATTACCAGTTACGTATATACAGATGCGTGTGCTGCTGTGTAATAATATGTGTATTTATACCTGATGTTGATATAGTGCTTGCTATGTGAATTGTTGTATGTCTTATTGAATGGTAGCGGTCAGTGAACATGGTGTTGCAAAATGCAAGTGCACTGGAGATCTGCCGAGTGCCCTATAGGTGGCAGTGTAGTTGGATACTGATTGGTATGTGAAATGTTGTTTGTCTGTTGACCTATAGGGGTCAGTGTTTTGGTGTTTGTAAAACCCCATGAAAATTGTCAATGTACTTGACAGACCTGTAGGTGGCAGTGTTGATAGAACCACTGTTGGTCTTGATGTGAAATGTAAATTATTGTGAATTAAACCTGAATTTGAGCCCGTGCTGGAGTTTCATTTATGGTTTATGGTTATGTTTAACCCCGTAAGGACCAAACTTCTGGAATAAAAGGGAATCATGACACGTCACACATGTCTTGTGTCCTTAAGGGGTTAAAACAATCTTATGTGTAATTTATATTGGCTGGTAAATTGTATATGACATGTGAAGACAGTTTTGCTGTTGACCAGTAGGGGTCATAAATGCTGATTGTATGGTAAAAATACCCTTTAACCCCTTAAGGACCAAACTTCTGGAATAAAAGGGAATCATGACATGTCACACATGTCATGTGTCCCTAAGGGGTTAATCCTACCGTTTGACAGATAGGAGTCAGTATAAAAGCGAAAATGCTGTAGTTAGTTTGTTTGCTTATGAAGTGAAATAAAGTCTAAGAAGACTGTAGTATACCGATTGACCGGTAGGGGTCAGCATGTAGGCGAAAATGCCGTGGTTCGTTGGTTTGTACATGAAATGCAATAATGTCTGAGAAGCCTGTAGTACACTGAATGACCGGTAGGTGTAAGTGTATAGGTAAAAATGCAGTGGTTTATTGTTTTGTACACGAAAAGCAATAATGTCTAAGAAGCCTGTAGTACACCGAATGACTGATAGGGGTCAGTATGTATGTGAAAAATGCAGTGGTTTGTTGGTTTGTACATAAAATGCAATAATGTCTGAGAAGCCTGTAGTACACCGAATGACTGATAGGGGTCAGTGTGTAGGTGAAAAATTAAGTGGTTTGTTGGTTTGTACATGAAATGCAATAATGTCGGAGAAGCCTGTAGTACACAGAATGACCGGTAGGGGTCAGTGTGTAGGCGCAAATGCAGTGGTTCGTTGATTTGTACATGAAATGCGATAATGTCTAAGAAGCCTGTAGTACACCGAATGACCAATAGGGGTCAGTGTGTAGGTGAAAAATGCAGTGGTTCGTTGGTTTGTACATGAAATGCAATAATGTCTAAGAAGCCTGTAGTACACCGAATGACCAGTAGGGGTCAGTGTGTAGGCAAAGATGCAGTGGTTCGTTGGTTTGTACATGAAATGCAATAATGTCTGAGAAGCCTGTAGTACACCGAATGACCGGTAGGGGTCAGTGTGTAGGCAAAGATGCAGTGGTTCGTTGGTTTGTACATGAAATGCGATAATGTCTAAGAAGCCTGTAGTACACCCAAAGACCAGTAGGGGGTTTAAACGAATGATATGCATGAACATGCAATGGTTTTAGAACAGACTTAGACAAAATGCAGCAGTAAAGTGAGGACCTGACCCTTGCATGGTGCCGTGGGACTGATGCCTGGCGTAACGGGTAGGTCAACTTACGGTTTGTGAGTCACTTGGACACCATCCACAGCGATAGATTGAAGAAAGAAGGTGGTAGGCCGGAAAAGCCTGTGGCTGGATTCCTGACACAGCTCAGCTTAGAAAACCTCATGGAGTAATCAGGTAAAATGGCGTCTGGATGACCCGGAAGTGGAAATCATTCTGATGCTGACCTCAAGCGATATGAGTCAGGTAAGGGGTGTCCCTTATATAGGGGAGTGAATTAATTTAAGCCCCTCCCACAAATACAGGCAAAACTGCCTTAATACATATATTTCCTATTATTTTTATTTATTTATAGATACATATATATAATTTAATTCTAAGTGTAATTTAAAGGGCCATTATAGTCACCAGAACCATCTAAAGCTGGATGTAGTGGTTCTGGTGTCCATAGCCTGTCCCTGCAGGCTTTTTAATGTAAACACACTGCCTTTTTAGAGACATGACACTGTGTGCAGCACTGGCGTTGGCGTTGGCTCATATGGCAGATCATATGGGTGGGGCATTGTAATGGGGAGGGGAGGGCGGCAAATCTTTGTTTGCCTTGGGTGACAAAAATCCTTGCACCGGTCCTGCACAGATCGGGAACAACACCGATCGCAGCGGGGGAAAATCAGCGATAGGGTAAGTAATATATTTACTGCGGACGTACTAGGTACCTCCGCGGTCCTTAAAGACCATTTTTGTCGGACATACCTTGTAAGTCCGCAATCCTTAAGGGGTTAAGACGCAGCTTCTTAGCCGGTCTCTGTGGTTTACCTTATGTTTGTTTTGAAGGAGTTTCGTCGATAAATTTGTCCATGATGGTGGAGCAAAGGGGGAAGTAAATAGCAAATGCCAGACTAAAGAAAGAATTTTGGAGTATGTAAAGCATGTCAAACCTGCGGCCTACAAGGAATATATTTACCGCCTGCCTGACCTGGGGACGCTGTGGCTGCGACCAGCCGCAAGGCAGGAAAGATCTTTCCTGCCTGATCCTTGTCTTCTCTTCCATGGCCACAAGAAGGCAGAGTGGCTATCTGTCTGCAGAGCAGGCCTACCACTCCCCCTTCCCACCTGCTCGCAGTGCCAGAGGGTAGTCTGACCTGCTTACAGAGAGAAGTAGGGCTGGAACTGGAGGACAGCTGGCTCATCTTAAGGTAGGGGAAGAGGGGCTTGGGGGGACCTTCCTTCACACAGAAGAGAAAATAGCACAGTCAGTAAAAAAGGGGGATAAAACATTTTTGGATACATAAATGAGAAAAGGAAAGTAAAACAAGGATTAGTTAGATTAAAAACAAAAGAAGGAAGGCATGTAGAAGAGGATAAAGGTCTAGCTGACTGCCTCAGAATATTTTTCTTCAGTATATACAGATGAAAATGAAGGAGAGGGACTTCAGTTAAGAAAAATGACAAATGGGTAATTTGTTACATGTGAGTTTTCAGAGGAAGAGGTTCTATTTCAACTGTCAAAGGTAAATAAGTCGATGGGACCTGATGGAATACACCCAAAGTTATTAAAAGAACTTAGTGGTGTACTAGCAAAAGCATTAATGGATTTATTTAACCAATCATTGTTAACAGGAGTAGTCCCAGAAGATTGGAAATTAGTGAATGTTGTACCCATTCACAAGAAAGGTAGTAGGGAGGAATTGGGCAACTATAGGCCAGTAAGCCCTACTTCAGTAGTGGGGATGGAAACCATGGTAAAGCATAGGATTGTTGAACATCTAAAATCACATGGATTTCAATGTCATAGACAACATGGGTTTACTTCAGGGAGATCATGCCAAACTAATCTTATTGATTTGTTTGATTGGGTAACTAAAATAATAGATCAGGGTCGTGCAGTAGACAATGCTTACCTAGATTCCATTAAGGCTTTTGACACTGTTACACATAGAAGGCTCATCAACAAACTGCAATCTTTAAAGGGACACAATAGTCATCCAGACCACTTCAGCTCAATGAGGTGGTCTGGGTGCCAGGTCCCTCAGGTTTTAACCCTGGAGCTGTAAACATTGCAGTTTCAGAGAATCCAGCCTCTAGTGACTGTCTCACATTACGCAGAGCATCCATTGAGAAATGCTTTCCTATGGACTGTTGGAATGCGTGGCGACATCAGTCCGGAGCTGATGACGACGGGGGAGGAGAGGTCACCAGCGCCGAGGGAGCCGGGCGCTGGATAAAGGTAAGCTGCTGAAGGGGTTTTAACCCCTTCAGCACCACGAGAGGGGGACCCTGAGGGTGGGGGCACCCTCAGGGCACTATAGTGTCAGGAAAACCGCTTTGTTTTACTGACACTATAGTGATCCTTTAAGTTTGGATTCCAATATTGTTGAACTTTTAATTAGCTTAAATTAAAATATATATATCCCTACATATAATTTAACAATACAAGTAAAGGGGGAGGGAGGGGGGAAGAAGAGAAAACTAAAAACAAAAGAAGATATATGCTTAAAAGGTGCTACCCTTATCTAGTAATAGCACCTGTGGCACAGGGATTTAAAATAAATAGATAATATGAAAATCGTAGTTTTAATCTTCCAAGAAACTCAATAGTGGTAACTCCTATCACCCAGTGCCAACATGACAGCATAATCTCCTTCTCCCCCTCATGAACGATTTAGCTAGAACTACCTATTCGCTACAATCTTCTCTTAAAATAATTACGTAGGGTGGCTAATCTGGGAAGTAAGTTAAGGTTGCAGCTACATCCCCTGTCTCCCTGCCTCCCTCTGCTACTGAAGTCCCAACGCGCGTTACGCAAAATATTGGCTCTTCCAAGGGAACCGGCTCTAGATAAAGTGGTAGTTTAAATACCCCACCCTCCATGCTGATTGGGTAAAATTACCACCAGCCTGATTGGAGGGAAGGGAGAGTGACGTGTAGAAACAAAAAATGAACCCCTTGTAAGCGGGTGAAACGTAAATAAAACTAATACAAGAATAATTCACTATACTGTATGATTATTATTAAACTAAATTAAACACTGGGCAAGCGACAGTGCAGGGCTATATTAGCCTTTTACAAACCTTTTTAGGCAATAAAGTGACGGGTGTCTCTTCTATTTTACCGAGAGGAGATTAGTCTGGAATGTTATAGAACGTATTCATAGTGACTTGTAGTAACTTATAACGAGAAATGTTGCAGTATGCTCTCACTGTCAACTGTAATTAATGCAAAGAGAATATGTGACAATATTAACTGGCAGGAGATTTAGGTCTATGAATAAATGTATCCAAATAGCTTCACCTAAGGGTAAGGTTGCTAAATGATGACTGAGCTGTATACCTACAGGTCAATTATAGTAACCAAAGATGTCCTATATATAGATTTCTATTGAGATGATTAAACCAATAAACAAGTTGTGATTTCCTTAGATCACTTACCGCCTTAATTTAACAAAATCACTTGTTTACTGAGGAACATTGTTAGTGAGGAACTGTAAGTCCATATGTCTATACTGTTTTTTTTCTTTTATTTTCATTAATAAAGCATGTGAACGGAAAACTAGAAAAATGGTCAGAGCTGTGGTAACTGACATTTAATATGGATAAGTGCAAGATAATGCATCTTGGACGTTAAAACCCAAGGGCAGAGTATAGAATAATTGGTACACTACTAATCTCAACATCTCAGGAAAGGAATTTGGGCGTAATTATTTCAGGTTAATTGTAGGCAGACAATGTAATAGAGCAGCAGGAAATGCTAGCAGAATGCTTGGTTGTATAGGGAGAGGTATTAGCAGTAGAAAGAGGGAAGTGCTCATGCCATTGTACAGAACACTGGTGAGACCTCACTTGGAGTATTGTACGCAGTAGTGGAGACCGTATCTTCAGAAGGATATTGATACCTTAGAGAGGGTTTAGAGAAGGGCTACTAAACTGGCTCATGGATTGCAGGATAAAACTTACCAGGAAAGGTTAAAGGATTTTAACATGTATAGCTTGGAGGAAAGCGAGACAGGGGGGATATGATAGAAACATTTAAATATATAAAGGGAATAAACACAGTTAAGGAGGAGACTATATTTAAAAGAACAAATACTACCACAAATTAGAGGGGCAAAGGTTTAAAAATAATATCAGGAAGTATTACTTTACTGAGAGGGTAGTGGATGTTCTTCCAGCTAAAGTGGTAGAGGTTAACACAGTGAGGGAGCTTAAACATGTGTGGGATAGACATAAGGCTGTCCTAGACTTAAAAAAGGCCAGGGACTAATTAAAGTATTTAGAAAATTGGGCAGACTAGATGGGCCAAATGGTTCTTATCTGCTGCCACGTTCTCTGTTTCTAATATTACACTTTAGTTTTTTCCCTTTTTTTAATTTCTCTATTTTTATCTTTTATGTCCAATTTTCACTCCTAAACTAAACATGAGGGGTAAGTTATTTGTTTTTTTAGCACTGCACTCATACCTGGGAAATCATGTGTGGGGTCTTATCACCCAGATAGTTTTTCTAAAAAAAAATGTGATTATATAAAACAGCCCAGGAGGATCAGGAGATGCTTGCAACCAAGGAGGATGAACTAAAGTGCCACACTTAATTCTTCCTCACCATGCTGGATGGTGTATCACAAATACACCAAACTGAGTTACAGGAATTAATGTGCCTTTATCCTCCTCCATGGACCATTGTGTTTAGAACCTTAGAATGTTGCAACCTCCCTCACCCACAGCAACCTGTAATGCCACCGCCGATGTGATCAACAATGCCACTATCAATGCTGCCTCATGATAGCCATCTTCATGAAAACAATTATTTGAAAGCTTTAACCTCTTAAGGACCAAAACTATTTTCAAATGCAACACATCTGTGACCAAGACCTTTTTGGCACTTTGTTAATTCTACCACAATTTCACCCTTTTTGTGTAAGTGCACCCATACGTGTTATATATAATTTGTTAAAAGGAGAAATAGGGCTTTATTTTGATACCATATATATATATACATAACACAATACTGAATAGGAATAAAATATAAATAAAAAAAATATATATTTTTTTTCTCAGTTTTACACTTAATTATTTCTACACCATGCATAAATAAAGAAAACAAACTCAAAATAGATTCTAATTTTTAAAATGTCTATAATTTTAATTATATTTTAGAAGTCAAACAAAAATTATTGCAAGGAGTGAATTAAGTTTTTAAAGGTAAAACTTTGCAAAATGTGTCATGTTGAAATTGCAACAATTACACTTCTCTTTGAGAGCTTTTATCAGTCAGGAAATACCAGTAGCAATTGGTAAGATGTTCTACTTTAAAAACTGTAGCTAGTCACTAACATAAGCAAAAGTCATTTTAATGATTAGTGGCTTGTCGGTAACAATTAAAGAAAATATATATTTTTTAAAAGCTCTAAAAGTGCAGGATAGCATGTCACACTCTAATGATTTCTTGTTTAATGATAGGTTTTAGGACACTAAGTACTAGCATTCCTGTACAAAGTCATTTCAACAGGAATTCAGAGAACTACAAAGATTCCTGTACAAAGTCGTTTCAACAGGAATTCAGAGAACTACAAAGATTCCTGTACAAAGTCGTTTCAACAGGAATTCAGAGAACTACAACTATTCTGTTAATGCTAACACAGTATAAGTATGTTTATCTGATTATGCTTTAATCTCTTTGAGATGTGCTATCATGGGATTCTCCTCCCATTCAGGTAAGCCAGATAATGCGATATTGGTGTTGTCATCAATGGGCCATCCCCATGCCTTGAAGAATGGAACCAAGTTTTTATTTACAGCTTCAGAGAACTTCACCGCCCACAGATTCATCTTGTCCTTGTTATTGTTACTAATACCTGACATAGTCTGGTACTCCGCAAATAAATGTTTGAAAGGTTCCCAGCCAAACCCTTCTTGCAGCTGAAAGTAAACAAAATACATATGAAAACTACTGAAAAGTAAATGTGTGCTTCTTGGTTAAATGTATTTATGTTATAAACTATATTATAAACATGCGTTGCATGACTCAGTCATCTTGTAAAAAACAAACAGAATTCTATTGCCTTTGAAATCATATATATATATATATATATATATATATATATATATATACACACAGTTGCAAGAAAAAGTATGTGATCCCTTTGGAGTGATATGGCTTTCTGCACAAATTGGTCATAAAATGTGATCTGATCATCATCTAAGTCACAACAATAGACAATCACAGTCTGCTTAAACTAATAACACACAAAGAATTAAATGTTGCCATGTTTTTATTGAACACACCATGTAAACATTCACAGTCTATTGTTGTGACTTAGATGATGATCAGATCACATTTTATGACCAATTTGTGCAGAAATCCATATCATTCCAAAGGGTTCACATACTTTTTCTTGCAACTGTATATATAAACTAGTACAGTCATCGGGCAGTATCATGATAAAGACCAAGCGATACCTAGGAGCCAGGTGGAGTACCCTTTCTCCACGCCACAAACAGCTAATTTTAGTAACAGTCTAGCCGTGGCAGCCTGGAATTAAGTGCTGGATGATGATGTAGCCTCAATCTGGTCAAACTTCCTTTAATGATTTCTCTGGCTAGGCACATCGCATTCGGATGCTTTTTGAACACTTTACTTGGGGAACGAGATCTGAAAGGGACCTATTGGGAATATATTATTTATATGTTTATGTTATGTTTAAGTTTTGTTTCTTTACTAAAAGTATACCCAGTGGAGCACTAAAAGATATTTCTATCCACACTTACCCTCCTAAATACAAAGAGGGTTGTATTATTATCACAATATACCTTAAAAAGGAAAAATAGCAAAATATGGTTTAGTATTTCAAGACTTTAAAGTGGTGTATATCTACATATAAACTGCACTCACTTGGTACAGATCCCTACAAGGATAGGCTAAAATCTTGTTGGCACGGGTATAACGGGTAATACCAGAACCTCGTCTTACTCTTGGCTCAAAGACTCTCAAAAAAGGGAAAAAGAAAAGACAAGAAAGGAATCAAATGCTTCTAGGTTGATACCATAAATATAAAGTGCAAGTGCAAGTGGCTGCTCACCTTTCTTAGAGCCAATTGTACTAGGCTCTCAGTATAATGGTGTGTGTGCCTTTAAGGGAGCACAGCCCTTCTTTTATTGTGATAATAATACATCCCTCTTTTTAGTTAGGATGGTAAGTGTATCTTATGTATATCTTATAGTGCTCCACTCGGTTCACTTTTCGTGGATAAATTGCACTGGGTTCAATCTATTTTTATAAAACTGTGTGTTTAGTTTAAGGTATCAACACATGTTGCTATATTATCTACTGGTGTTAAATTTGTTACATTAGTGCCTCTATTGCACAGTGCACTTTCTCTTTTCATACTATGTTTTTATATTATTTTATTATTCTGGTGCCCTGGAGCCTGAGGACTTAATACAATTAACATTCAATAATTAATTTATCTTCCAACTCAGAGACTCCAGAATGGTAACCCATTGTTCTTGATGTTGTGCCTATATAAACCTGTTATTCTCCTGTACACTAAGTGTCATCTAGTGCTTGGGGAGATGGGCTATAAAGACTTGAGAGACCTTTCTTCCAGCTAGAGGGATACTTTAGCAGAGATACTTGACAGTTTATTGGAGCTCCGCTATAACCAACTTTAGCATGACTTGAAGTAATAATTTTCTACATGACTTTATCAGTCTCTCACATCATTGTGGTGGAATTTTGGCCCACTCTTGTTGCCTGAGTTAATTGAGGTTTGCTTGCATTTATTAATACACAGTTCTCTTAAGGTCCCACCACAGCATTGCAATTGGGTCCTGACTTTGACTAGGGCATTGCGACACATTGATTCTTTTCTTTTTCAGTCATTTTGTTACAGATTTCCTGCCATTTGTAGATTGTTCAGCTGCATGACCCAATTTGGGCAAGCTTTTACATGTCGAACCATTGACCTCACATTGGATTCTTGAATACTTTGGTACACAACAGAGTTCTTGGTTTACTCAATGACTGCAAGTTTCCCAGGTCCAGTGGCTGCAAAATAAGCCCAAATCATCATCCCTCCACCACCATGCTTGACAGTTGGTATGAGGTGTTTATGCTGATATGCTGTGTATGGTTTTTGCCAAACGTGGAGCTATGCATTACGGCCAAACATCTTCACTTTGGTCTCATCTGCCTGAAGGATATTGTTCCAGAACTCTTGTGATATGTTCAGATGCAACTTTGCAAACCTAAACCGTGCTGCTATGTTCGTTTTAGAGAGAAGAGGCTTTTTGCTGGCATCCCCTTCTAAACAAACCATACTTGTTCAGTCTTTTACTAATTGTGCTGTCATGAACTTTAAAATTTATAAATCTAACTGAGGCCTGTAGAGTCTGAGAGGGTAACTCTTTGGTGTTTGCAATTTCTCTGAGCATTGCATGGTCTGACCTTAAGGTGAATTTACTGGGACGTCCACTCGTTAAAAGATTGGCAATTGTGTTAATTTTTTTCCACTTTCGAATAATCTTTCTCATTGTAGATTGGTGGACTTTAAATTCTTTGGAAATGACCTTACAATATTTAACAGTTTGATGGGCAGCAACACTTGCTTCTTTAAGAACATTGCTTACAATGTCTTTCCTCCTAGGAATTGTGTTAACACACACCTGAATGCTCCATTGAATAAGTGATTATAGAGGTGATCATGATGATCACTTATTCAATGGAATAATATTAGCAGCACCTGTCTCTTAATTATTTTGGAAGCAGTAAGGCTGTGTTAATTTTTCATACATGACTTCTCCGTTTTGGCTTTATTTTTGTTAAATACATTATGACACATTGTAACATGTGTTGTTGTTCATCTTAGGTTGTATTTACCTAATTTTAAGATCTTATAAGGACCAGAAGATTGTTATTATGTCCTGTTATTTATAACCATTTAATTAAATGAGGGTGTATTTTCTTTTTCACATGATGGTATACACATATAAATACTGTGTGGTAAAACAGAACTATCACAATCAAAATGTTGACAATTTCTCTTTCTTTTTGTTTTGTTTCTATATTATGGCCAATAATATATTGAAATTTAGCCAAATTAATTAAAATTACTTGTTCATGCGTCTTTCTATTACCTGTAAATAAGTCTCTAACGCTGTCCATACACTCCAATTCTCTAGTTTGGCTTTACTTTTTAAATATGTTTCAATTGCACTCTTCCTGGTTTCTGGCTGTAATGATTCATGAGCTATGTTACGTGGAATTTTCAAAACGTTTTCATGAACATACACACTCCATAAGTTGCAAGTGGCCTCTGTGGTATGTGAGGGGAACTCCCAATAACTTTTCTGTTGATTGTGACCAAGCTCATGTATGGGTCCCCAAAAACCAATTTTCTTTATATGCTGAATGTCTACCAGAGCTGGTGTTGATGCAAAGTGACACATAATTGGGTATCCAGCATGCATCCAACCTAAAAAAAAGAAGAGAGAGATGAATCTGTCAAACATTCCAATGACAAAGATCTTGTTTTAAAGGGACCCTCTATGCCTAAAAACAGCTTTAGCTTAATGGAGTGGTTTTGGTGTGAAGAAATACCCCTGTATTACTGCTTAGTTATCTGCCATTAGGAGTTATTCACTTCCAGTGTGTTTAACCTAGAATTTGTTCTCTCATGCTCTATCATTAGCCTTGTGTGTGTGATTAAAGTCCAATTGCCAGATCAGGAGACAATAACTTCTAAAGTAAGCACACTGTGCTGTAAGTTTCATGGAGACTCTGAAAGTTGATATGAGAATATTTAATTTCATTTTAAATTAAATTTTCAAATTGTGAAATATGAGGCCTTAGTCCAATATGCTTGTAAATCCAAAGACAAAGGGAAGTATGGAAGTACTAAATGCAAAATAAATCTGGAATTTCAAAAAATATTAATATTTTTTTAATATGTTTTTGCAGTTTTAATAATTTAGTACCAGTAATCAAAATCAGAGGTTGGGAATATTTTAGTATGTTGGTGTATATTTTTAATTAATATTATTGTCCAATTTAAATTTACAATGCAGATTTTGTTCTCTGTTTATCATAATAGTGTAACTATATTAAAGTAAAAAAAAAAATTAAACTTATTTCTGAGTACATGAAGAGTGGAGGAAATACTGTGGGGTTCGTGAATTAATTATATTGACATACATTATGGTTGTGCAGTCATCATGAACAGTATAGTTTAATATGTCAGAAGTACTTAAAAATAATCTCAACATTAGCTGTTATTGCATAGTAGAATTTTTTTAATGTTTCTTATTTGAGGTTTATTTTAGGGATAGCACGAAATTTCTCAATTAGCTCTACAAACCAGCTGAAATTTGTACGTCTGTAACAATCCTCTCCGGCCTTGGAAATTTCTTTGGAATTGCTGCTAGCTCAGCAACTGCCTCCATGACTGTGTCCCACAGAGTCAGTAACTCTTCCGGGTCATCTAGGGAGTGAATTGCACTTGAGGGCACAGTCAGTATGATGTTCTCTGTAACTAGCTCTGCCCATGGAGCTGGAAGAGTACGGAGGTTTTCCACCCAGGATGAGACACTGGTCTTCCCTAAATAAAATTAAAAAAAACAGATGGAGTAAACTGAATATTTTATTATTATTATTCTGTTTTCAAACATGTTGTATAATTGTTGTCCCTGTAAGGAATTAATGAGTAATGTTAAATACAGTGTATGCTGTCCTTTTAATTAATTACACCAAAGATCCAATGTGACCTGCTGTGATTAGATGTTTTTTTCAGCTATGCAGATAAAATAAATTGATTTTTTTTTTATTTTTATTGATGGGGAGAGGGAAAAGGCGAAAAAAGAATATAAAAAACAAAGAGAACAAAGAAGATAAGGGGAAAAGCAAAAGGAAGGGAAAGATAAAGAATAAAAAAAAGGGAAGATAATAAAGGGTAGAGGAAAGGAATGAAGAGAAAAAAAGGGAAGGGGGAAGGGGGAAGGGGGAAGCATAGGATAAAAAGAAAAGGAAAAGGAAAAAAAAGAGGAAAAATAAAAGGGAAAGGGAAGGGAAAACTGAAGAAAAAAGGGGGGAAGAAAAAGATGGAAAAAACAAAAAGGAAAAGAAAAAAGTTAAAGGGAGAGGGAAGGAAAAAGAAGAAAAAAGGAGAAATATATGGATCCTTTCCCCTTTATGTTTATGTTAATTTAAGGGTTATTCTAGCAATGTGATGCTTTCCTCCCTTGAATGGGAGTTAGCTTTGTCTACATATAATGAACCCAGAGAATATAACTAGCTGGCAATAGATTAGAAGAATATATAATAATAATAATAATAATAGTAGGCTGGCTAAAACAAAATAAGACAGATTTAATTTATAGGGGAAGATTATATTATGTTTTACCTAATTGCCTCAAGGAAACAGATGGTATTACCAAAGAGTCCAACAGTGGGAATCTAGGACCCATAATGAAATGGTCAGATGCGATAACCACAAATACAGATGTACATATTTTAATTTTTTTTGTCTGCTTATAGTTTATTTTTTTATATGTATTTCTTCTTTTCTTTCTGTTTTGTATCCTGCTATGAATTAATAGTTTTTGGCAATAACTATAATATTGGTGTAAGAGTATATAAATTAAGAACGATGGTACGATGCAATCTTAGGGAGGTAATGCAGAAAGACACAACATTAATTATAACTTTTTATGATGTAAGAAACCCAAATAGAGATAATACATAATTAATGACTTTAAATATATTATCTATTAATGCGCGCAGACTTAACGCTCCGCATAAACGTAGACTACTACTGGCAACAGCAGAGGAATATGAAGTCTCCCAATTTGCAAAAAGGAGAAGGCCCTTATTTTAAAAATTAAACATTTTCACTCATTAAATAGGTCCAAAAATGTAGCACAACAATGATCTTAAAAAAAATATACATTCTCAGATTTTATCTAATTTTGAAGACCCTTCTGCTCACTTTAATATTGTTTAATATACTATTAATGGAGGAGATTTAATAATAGTGAATGTTTATTTACCACCACAAAGATTATTTGTTTGTTAATCGACTCTATCTTTATAATTTGAAAAGTATAACAATAGGACCAATAACATGGTCTGACCAGAGCCCAATTTTGCTAAAATTATCATTGACATTAAGACACTTTGTAAATTGGAATATGAATTGTAGAATACTTCAATGGTCAGAGACTAAAGATTTTATAGATTCTGCATTGAATGAATATTTTACTATGAATGATACTCCTGATATAAATTTGGAGTGCATGTGCTAAACTCACAATGCAGTAATTAGAGGTAAATTCAGATCTCATGCGCCATATGTAGCTAAACAAAAACAGAATGAGCTGATAGATTTAACCCCTTGAGGACACGACATGTGTGACATGTCATGATTCCCTTTTATTCCAGAAGTTTGCTCCTTAAGGGGTTAAAGTTAAATTAGTAGAACTTGAAAGAGCACATAAAATTATACATTTTTGAAAGCCTAATATTAAAAATACAATCAATAAAAACATAGATCAACAAGATCTGAAAAAAAGAATATTATATAAGACACCTAAAGTGACAATTCTATACAAATGAAAACAAAACTAGTCGTCTCTTAGCAAATAAATTAAAGGATCACTATAGTGTAAGGAAAACAAACTCCTTAGGAACCCCCCACCCTCAGTGTACCCCTCCCTAGGTGCTGAAGAGGTTAAAACACCTTCAGCTACTTAGCTTTATCCAGCGCCGGACTCCCTAAGGAAATTTCTAATTATCTTCTAATTATCTTTCTAATATCCAAATTCCTAGTATTGATAAAAGTTAGGCTTAAGCTTAAGCCTATAACAGAAGAAGAGCTATTAAAACTATGCCACAGGGAAAATCACCCGACCAGATGGGTTCAGAGCTTTATATTATGAACAGCATCTTAAGAGTTTAAAATCTAACTTGTTATTGCTTTTTAACTCATGTGTGTCTACGGGGAAAAATCCAAAGGAGATGTTGGCAGCGCACATTGTCGCACTGCCAAAACCAGGGAAATCCCCCAAGCAGCACAGCGATCTGCAGCCGATTTTGCTTTTAACCCCTTAAGGACACATGACATGTGTGACATGTCATGATTTCCTTTTATTCCAGAAGTTTGGTCCTTAAGGGGTTAAATATAAGATCTATGGAAAAATTATGGCAGCTAGAATTTCCCCTTTGCTGCCCTATTTGATAAAACATTAACAAGTTGGATTCATAGGGGGACAGATGGGAGATGCCACAAAGGGTAGCTGAGAATGACAAGATCAGATCCAGAAAAAGAAGCAAGTAACTGTATTGTGCATAGCTTGGGCCCCTTACATATGAAGGTGCTGTACCCCTAGTGGTGACACATATATATAATTATATATAAGACCCTGAGGAGTCAGGCAAGGAGTCGACAGAACTGGGACATGTGAGAGTGAGGGGAGTGTATAGTAAGAAATATTAAGGAGGTCTTAGAATGGTGGGTGTAGATTTAGGGCAAAGGGGTGTTTCCAGTATAAACTGGAGGGCATTTTGCAGGCCAAGCAGCCATCTTAATTACCCAGATTGATAACAGCTTACATGGCTCTTGCCAACCAGGGATTGGACCAGCGGTCTGTGGAAAGATGTATGGTCGGGATGATCCCTCCCTTAACCTCGGGTACAGGTATGGATAACAGACGTGCCCACTGAGCCAATGATCGACTAGTGGTTAGCATTACGATAATGGAAGGTCCAAGAAAGGCTTTGGTGCTGGTTGGGACAAAAGGGGGAGGGCAGTTGCCCAAGTGATTGTGTTTGGTTGGAAATGTGGTTTCTCAGCTACGTTTAATTTTGCTGAGAGAGTTATATTATGTTACTATGTTATAAAGTTGATGTTGAAAAAATATATATATAATATATAATAAAGCTGTGACCTATTTTCACCAAGTAAGTTTTTGGGTTGGTTATTTCAGGAAGTAAAGTGATGGGGGGAACAGTAAGGTGTTCCCCTTTTGGTATTACCATACACAATACCCTCTACCTACGCATAAGTATATGCATATACACACATACATACACACTCGAGGGTACTAAGATGATTTGTGACAATGGAATTAGAGTAGAATGTATGAAGTAATATATATACTAATATATTCAGCATTTTTTTTATCTTTTGAAAAAACTAATTGTTCCAGTTTAGATTTTCATGAATAATTGTTTAGTTATATGTTTTCAAGAGGTGGAATCAGGTTGTGTGTACAAAAGAAGGACCAGATTTTTTAAAAGCTGTTTTTGACCCAGTTATATTGAGGATTCCTATGCTTATGGCAGACTCTATATTACAGTCAGGGTCATTGTCCATCTGCACTGTGAAGCACCGTCCAATGAGTTTTGAAGCACTTGGCTGAATATGAGCAGATATTATTGCCCGAAACACTTCAGAATTCATCCTGCTGCTCTTGTCAGCACTCACATCATCAATAAATACAAGAGAACCAGTGCGCTTCATAGTGCAGATGGACAATGACCCAAAGCAACCAAAGAGTTTTTTAAGGGAAAGAAGTGGAATGTTATGCAATGGTCAAGTCAATCACCTGACCTGAATCTGATTGAGCATGCATTTCACTTGATGAAGACAAAACTGAAGGGAAAATGTCCCAAGAACAAGAAGGAACTGAAGACAGTTGCAGTAGAGGCCTGGCAGAGCATCACCAGGGATGAAACCCAGTGTCTGGTGATGTCTATGCATTCCAGACTTCAGGCTGTAATTGACTGCAAAGGATTTGCAACCATGTATTAATAAGTGAAAGTTTGATTTATGACTGTTAATCTGTCCCATTACTTTTGGTCCCTTAAAAAGTGGGGGCACATATACAAATTGTTGTAATTCCTACACCGTTCACCTGATTTTGATGTAAATATCCTCAAATTAAAGCTGAAAGTCTGCAGTTAAAGCACATCTTGTTTGTTTCATTTCAAACCCATTGTGATGGTGTACAGAGCCCAAAAGATTAGAATTGTGTTGATGTCCCAATATTTATGGACCTGACTGTATATCATTAAATGTAATTTAGTGGTTAATATCTAGAATGTTTAGCGTAAGTGTTCTAAACTAACCACCATATAGAGAAAAATGTTGCTAAATTATGCCTACTATTATTATTTGTCTTTATGTGAAGGTCAAAATTCTATTTGGGGGTGTAGGAGGTGGTAGTTAATACATATATATCTATATATATATACACACACACACACACACACACACACATATATATATATACACAAGCACATTTGCCAAATATTTCTCCCTTTTGGCATATCTAGCTTGTGACATAGAAGAAGCCTATGGATTACCCATTGCATGCTCCCATAAGTATATCATGACACTTAAAGAAACAATATGCCAGTATATGTCATACCTTGGTGGTCTACATCATTAAGCAATGTTTGGTCTAAACACTGAAAGTGGTCTGTTCTATATATTTTTCAAATAGGTATAGTCATACAATATCCAGGTACCCAGTGACTTGTAATTGGAGGGGCAAGAACCTGTATTTAGGTAGACTATATCTGACAACTTCTTTAAGGTTTATATAACCTAAACACCAACCATGTTAAACAATTTATTTCATTTTATTATTTTGTATTGTAGAACTGACGGGATGACATATCGGAAAGGTTATAAGTAGGGGGAAAATTACTTTAAAATACTAAAAAACAACCTACCTTTTATGTAGATCGGTGCTGGTTCTGCCCCATAAATCGTAACTGAGATGGTTCCTAAGTGGCTGTTTTTCGGCACAATGATGTATATGAGTCCACCCCAAACATAGGATATTAACACCTTCTCACCAGGGACAGAGGTTTTGTTTACGACAACTGGGGCTCGACACAATGACTCTTGAGGTGATAGGTCATCTGACTGACAGCCAACTTGAACCTGTGATACACATTCATATGATTATTACAAGTCTGTATTAAGCTGAATGATTTGTGTTTAACATTACCCTACATAGCTACCAATGAAAGGAGTCCATGACATGAATTCTGACATTTCTTATAAAATGGAGGTAAACTTGCCACTGGGACCCCAAGGTAGCTGTACTTGCACCTGTATTCTGCATGGCACCCTTAAACAGACCAAAGGGTACACCAGGACAAGTTTAATTGCAATTCCAGAAGCCATGTGGATACATTTAATAGATACATGTAGATATTAGGTGTAGATGGCCTACACAATGGGTTATTACTGGTACTTGTTTGAAAAAAATGCTTATAAATATGATACTTGATCAAACAAGCAGACAATTTACCCCTTTTATTCTTCCTCTGCAAGGTAATTATTGACAGCTGTTGAACTTCAGAATTCTAAAAGGAGTAGTCTCATCAAATTATTTCCATTGTATGAGTGACCTATTTTAAGATACTGCATACTCTTGGTAGATAATGGAATTGTAGAATTGCCAGATCCACATATGAATTAGGGACATCGATAAAATACATACTTCATCTCTTTATAGGTTTTTATTATAGCCAAGAAGTATGTGTGTTTTTTTAGGTTTTCCTAAACTAGACCATGCTCTAGCAACTCTACTTTGAGACATTTTATACTCTGCTCATACTTTAACAACTTTCAGTCAATCACAAGGAAACATTTGCAGATAACACTGGCTCATGTTTTTCAGAACAGCTCAGAGTTTCCCTCAGATGCCTAATAATGTTGGTATCAGTCTATTTAAGAAATACAACAACTTAGTTGAAAATTTTGATTTAAAAAAACAAACCATGAGTATAAGAAGCATGCATTTGTAGACATTTTGGATTGTTACCTGCAGATGTTTCCCAACCGCAGACTCTGGAAAAACAAGTGCTGCTGTTTTTCCAGGAGGCAGGTAAAGCCCAGTGCTTCTCCATGCATCTTCACCTGGGACAAAATACAACATTTAACATGTGAGTCAGCTATGGTAACAGTGGGCCTTGAAGATCTTTGGTCATAATCTGAGGTTTAACATGTTCATAATCTTATAAATATTATACAATTATTTTGTCAGTAATCAGTGGTGACTCTAAAAACAATATATAGAGAGGGCACATAAGATATCACAGTCAAAACTCAGGTGGGGGCACTAATTATTTCCACCATTAAATCATACCACTGGAAAAAATGACAAATTTCCATAAATATACACACAAACACAGACAGGGGTGGCAAATGCCATATCTATAGTTTACAAATCAGAGTAAAAATGGTACTATGGGGGTGTTCAAAAAGTGCCAGTGTTTGCCAAAGGTGCATTAAATTATGCCCACATCATGACACATTGTCCTCATGCCACACTGCTTACATATATTTCAGTTTACTTCCATTTTATAATGCCCACATGCCACATTGCCTACATATATTTCAATTTGCCTCCATTTTATTATGTCTACTTTCCACATTGCCCACATGCCATGATGCCTTCATGTATTTTAGTTTACTTCCATTTTATTATGCCCACATTTTCACATTGTCCACAATACATGCCACATTGCCTAAAGTTCATACCCACACTATAATCTCAATAACTGTAGTATATGATCCCAGTGTAATTGAATAACTTGTGATTTGTGTATGTATATTGGATTATAGAAGCTACAAGCTAAATGTCTATAAAATATTTTAAAGTCAGATCCTTATAACAGGGTAGGTAACAGGAGTATGATACCTTTTTGATTATGTGAAATAGATTTACCACTGGATTTTTTTTTGTGGTTAATTTGGTGTGGATGTGAGTAAACCTCTAAAGCTCTGCAAAGTGTCTCTGCTAATGATTTCTTTTTAAATTTTGGCAACTATATAATCCAGTGATAAAGAACAGCTCATGTAAGAAGGTTTTCATCTGCAGCTCTCTTACAGTAGGTTATCATCTTCAACATGTGCACAGGTGGTGGCTGGGAGATGATGCCTGGGGACAGCACTGGAAGCAGCCTCTGCTTGGGTGTGATGGTTCACCCTTCCACAACCCCACTTGTCCCTTCCTGCAGGTCTGTCCTCTGCTTTGCACTAACATTGCTGCTCAATGTAACGGACCGTTTTGCACAAAAGGGGAAAAAACCGCTTAGACGATAATCCCCTTTTTAGAGACAGGCACAGCTACTGTAGAATCACCAAAACTCACGAACTGGATACAAAATAGCACTCCAACTCCCGAACTGGAACCTCCCAAATAGCTGCTAGCAGACGAACAGGAAAAGCAGACGAACAGCTTACACTCCTGGCAATCAGTCTCTAACAGCATACAGTGAATCCCCCCAAGAACGAGACAAGGCTCCGTGTTGAGGGTCAAGCAGTGGTCTGTTTAATGAGGGCTACCTGCCCAGCTTTTATGCAGGTCTCCCACCTGGTGGACACTCCCCTAGGGGACCAAATGGGAGACTGTGACAAGGGACAGACAAGTATACAAAAAGGACACACAGTCACAGTATATTCCCACAATGCATCCTGGCTTCCTCCCCTCTGCCCTGGGAGATAATTGGGAAGTAACTCAATTATCTCCCAAGACAAAGGCAAAACTCCATTACACACGTGGGAACACAAAACCAGCATAACACTTTAAAATGCACAAAGTAACATTTACTACATAAACCACAGACATGTAACATATCCCCAGATAGCTCAGGTCTGAGTGCACATTATTAGGTGAATGGCACTCAGACTACACGAATACAGTTCAATCGCCATGGAGCCAAAGTCTTTACAGTCAGTTTCATACGAATGGGCTCCATGGGATTCCTATCTGGGGTATAAGACATTCACACAAAAATACCGAACACCGGGTCATTCGTGTGCTTTCACCGAACAAGAAGGGAGGTCGGCGGCTTCAGCGGTGTTCGCGCAAAACTGTGTCCGATTTTAGTTCCATAAAAATAGAGGCGAACACCGCTGTTCATTCGTATGGTTTAAAATGGCCGCGACCTCGTGTTCGGGATACGAACGGCGGCCACCCAGCGTTCATCAATTAAGCTGCGGTTAACCGCAGCTTCAGGGAGGTTAATTACCGGCACACTCCAGCTCCCAGGTGGTCCAGTCATTCGTACGGTTGTTCGGTAGATTGAAACTACCGAACAACCGGCAGAAAAGCATGAATATGGCTTTTCTGCATGGAAAAATAAAGTCTTTTAAAAGGGGGCCATAGACCAAAGGCAGCAGGCGAGCAACCAGGCTTCTCCAATGCAATGTGGCGAGATTGGTCTCGTCACATCTCTCCCCTTTTCCAAACAGACTAACAGGGTATCTGACCTCCTGCCGGTCAGTGCCCTTGTTAGTCCAGCAGCCCACCCACAACAAATAATCAACAGCACAGCCCACCCACAATAAATGGTTACTACACCTGGGTAAAGGGGAAGCTTGTCCATGTCCAGGTGCCTCACCACGGCTGTGCTGGGTACGGGTACGCTGACTTGGTGGGTTGCTGCGTGGGCAGAGACCAGCGGCACTCTGCCCTGTTGCCAGCGCTACTGGGAGGGTAGCCTGGTGGAAGCCTGGTTGTTGGAGGGGGAGACCGACTGTCTCCCCTTTAAATACACCGCTCTGCTGCTGCTGCTGGAGACTGACTGTCTCCCCTTTAGCTGCACAGTCCTGCTGCTGGAAACCGACCGTCTCCCCTTTAGCTGCACAGTCCTGCTGCTGGAGACCGACCGTCTCCCCTTTGGTTACCCATCTCTGCTGCTGGAGGGGGAGACCGACTGTCTCCCCTTTGGCTAAACAGCCCTGTCGCTGGGGGGCAGGACCGACCGTCCCTACCCCCTGTGCTGGCAGTGTAGAGACTACGGTCCCATCTGCACGGTTGTGGGGCTTGCTGTCTCCCCTTTGTACATTAAGCTGCCGCTGGGGAGAGGGGGTAACAAGCTCCTCTCCCATACATACTTCCAGCTGTGGGGGAGGGAGACCGACTGTCTCTGCTCCCAATACAGAGTCCTGCTGCTGGGGAAAGGAGACTGGGCTCTCTATTCCCGGTAGGACACTCTGCCGCTGGGGAATGGAGACTGGGCTCCCTATTCCCTGCATATCACACTGCCGCTGGGGAATGGAGACTGGGCTCCCTATTCCCTGCATATCACACTGCCGCTGGGGAATGGAGACTGGGCTCCCAATTCCCTGCAATTCATTCTGCTGCTGGGGGACAGGAGCAACTATCTCTGTCCCCTGTAACTCAGCCTGCCGCTGGGGAATGGAGCTCAGGCTCCCAATTCCCTGCAATATCTCCCGCTGGGGAATGGAGCTCGGGCTCCCAATTCCCTGCAATTTCTCCCGCTGGGGAATGGAGCTCGGGCTCCCAATTCCCTGCAATTCATTCTGCTGCTGGGGGACAGGAGCGACTATCTCTGTCCCCTGTAACTCAGCCTGCCGCTGGGGAATGGAGCTGGGCTCCCAATTCCCTGCAGGACCGGTGGAGAGACCTCGGTCCCATCTCTACCGGCCACCTGGGGTTCTTCCCAGAAAATATCCACAATGTCTTCCCAGCTGAATGGGTCTGGTTCTGGCTCTGTCACCTTGCTGTCCTGCTGAATCTTCTCAATGGAGTGGAAGAGATCTCGGTAGTCCTGCTCCAGTTCCCACTCCAGGGTTGCTAGGTGAGCCAGGTCTTGCTCAATGTCGTGAGTGTCGTCCCAGTCATACCTGCTCTCCCTCCACTCCAAGAGATCACTGAACCGGGCTTGTGTAGGGCTCCCAAATTCAGGCTCTGAAAAAGCCTCCCATAACAAGCCAGGACCATCAAACTCCTCTCCCTCTGGCTTGTCATGCTCGGCTGTCCAGGGCAGGTACTGTGCCCCATACCACCAAAGCGCCTGGTATGCATCTTCCAGCCAAATCTCCTGCCATACCCGATGCTCCAATTCCTTCACCCATTCATCTAGGGGCTGCTCCCCCAGGAAAGGCATCCGCAGGGCCACTTGCTTCTGCAACCGCTGCTCTTCACTGGGGAGACTCTCACCCCGCTGGTACTGTACATTATCCAGGGCCTGGTACCAGATGCCTTTCCTTAATGCATCCCGGCCATCCAGGTCCTCCTCCTCGTATGACACTGCTGGTTCCATGCTGTTGCTGTCAGGGTCGCTGTACTCAGACATGCGTTGCCCTCAAATTGTAAATCCACGGAATGGTGTCTCCTGTAGCTGTCCTGTAGTCTGTGGGAACGATCCCGCCGCTTGCCACCAATTGTAACGGACCGTTTTGCACAAAAGGGGAAAAAAACGCTTAGACGATAATCCCTTTTTAGAGACAGGCACAGCTACTGTAGAATCACCCAAAACTCACGAATTGAATACAAGTGAATGCACCAAACTCCCGAACTGGAACCTCCCAAATAGCTGGCATAGCAGATCTAACAGGAAAAGCAGGACTAACAGCTTACACTCCTGGCAATCAGTCTCTACCAGATACAGTGAATCTCCCCAAGAATCCAGAGACAAGGCTCCGCGGTTGAGGGTCAAGCAGTGTGGTCTGTTTAATGAGGGCTACCTGCCCAGCTTTTATGCAGGTCTCCCACCTGGTGGACACTCCCCTAGGGGACCAAATGGGAGACTGTGACAAGGGAGAGACAAGTATACAAAAAGGACACACAGTCACAGTATATTCCCACAATGCATCCTGGCTTCCTCCCCTCTGCCCTGGGAGATAATTGGGAAGTAACTCAATTATCTCCCAAGATAAAGGCAAAACTCCATTACACACGTGGGAACACAAAACCAGCATAACACTTTAAAATGCACAAAGTAACATTTACTACATAAACCACAGACATGTAACATATCCCCCGATAGCTCAGGTCTGAGTGCACATTATTAGGTGAATGGTACTCAGACCACACGAATGCAGTTTAATCGCCATGGAGCCAAAGTCCTTACAGTCAGTTTCATACGAATGGGCTCCATGGGATTCCTATCTGGGGTATAAGACATTCACACAAAAATACCGAACACCGGGTCATTCGTGTGTTTTCACCGAACAAGAAGGGAGGTCGGCGGCTTCAGCGGTGTTCGCGCAAAACTGTGTCCGATTTTAGTTCCATAAAAATAGAGGCGAACACCGCTGTTCATTCGTATGGTTTAAAATGGCCGCGACCTCGTGTTCGGGATACGAACGGCGGCCACCCAGCGTTCATCAATTAAGCTGCGGTTAACCGCAGCTTCAGGGAGGTTAATTACCGGCACACTCCAGCTCCCAGGTGGTCCAGTCATTCGTACGGTTGTTCGGTAGATTGAAACTACCGAACAACCGGCAGAAAAGCATGAATATGGCTTTTCTGCATGGAAAAATAAAGTCTTTTAAAAGGGGGCCATAGTCCAAAGGCAGCAGGCGAGCAACCAGGCTTCTCCAATGCAATGTGGCGAGATTGGTCTCGTCACACTCAACTTCCTTATTTGGTGTTCCGCGGGAATACAATTGGGGTTCAGACAAAATTTACAACAAAAAAAAATGGCCACGGTCAGTGAGGGAGCAGAGGGCAGTGATCTCCCTGCTCAGCTCCCTCGTGTACACAGCAGTGATGCTGGAGCTGGAATATGACGTTGCTCCGGCATCACTAAGAGTCACGCGAGGGAGCTGAGCAGGGAGATCACTGCTCCCTTGCTGCCTGTACACCAGCCTCTCAGCAGCCCCACTTGACCACAGGGACATAGAGGCTCCATACCAGCACTCCCAAAGGTAGGGGGGCTGGGTGGAGTAACATTTTAAAAAAATAATAAATTGTATGTGTGTCTATTAGGGAGTTTGTATGTGTTTGTGTGTCTGTCAAAGAGTACATGTGTGTTTGTCAGTGAGAGTATATGTAGTGTATATCAGTGCGTTTGTATGTGTGTATGTCAGTGTGTGTGTGTGTGTGTATCTGAGTGTGTGTCAGTGTGCTTCAATGGAGGTATCCAGTCAGAGGTGCCAGGTGATCCATTACAGTACCCAGCCGGGGTACATGGATCTCCATTACATTGATGGCAAGCGGCGGGATCATACTTCCCAGCAGAAAGGAACATGCATGGTGCCCAGCTACAGTGAGGAAGATTTTGACAAGATTCTAAAGATGCTGCCGGCTTACTATGGGCCCAACCCTGCTGAGAAGTACATACAGCATACAAGGAAAATAGTGGCAGAGTACCTGCAGCGCACAGCAGAACTGGCAAGCAAGAGGGCACAGGGCAGGGGGACACCACCAGCCCAGTGGCAGTGTGCAGGCCAGGGGGAGATGCGTGTTGTCCTTCCTCCCCAGAGGCAGTGTGGGGGCCAGGGAGAAGAGACAGTCGACTCCATTGAAGTCCTTCCTCCCCAGCGGCAGAAAGGGTTACAGGGAGAGAAGCGTGTCGTCCTTCCTCCCCAGCGGCAGTGTGGGGGCCAGGGAGAAGAGACAGTCAGTCTCTCTCCCCAGCGGCAGAGTGGGTTACAGGGAAAGAAGCGTGTCGTCCTTCCTCCCCAGCGGCAGTGTGGGGCCAGGGAGAAGAGACAGTCGGTCTCTCTCCCCTGCAGCAGAGTTTGTTACAGGGAGAGAAGTGCATCTTCCTTCCTCCCCAGCGGCAGTGTGGGGCCAGGGAGAAGAGACAGTCGGTCTCTCTCCCCAGCAACAGAGTGTGTTACAGGGAGAGAAGTGCGTCTTCCTTCATCCCCAGCGGCAGTGTGGGGGCAAGAGAGAAGAGACGGTTTGTCTCTCTCCCTGGAGGCAGAGTGTGTTACAGGGAGAGAAGCGTTTTGTCCTTCCTCCCCAGCAGCAGAGTGAGGTCCAGGGAACGGAGACAACCGGTCTTGTTCCCCAGTGGCAGTATATCATGCAGGGAGAGACAACCGGCAGCCAGAGGTACAGCAGCAGCCAGAGGTATAGAGAAAGGTACTTTTGGGGTGTTTGTGAAATGTGTTTTTTATGCCTGGAGATAATTGAGTTTTGTGCAGTTCCTGTCTCAATTATTTCCCAGGCATAGGGGAGGGATTATCCTTTTTTCTGTGGGAGTGTCATGGGCATGCTTGTCTGTGTTAAAAAATGTATAAAAGCAGCCAGGGGCGGACTGACAACTCACAGGGCCCTCGGGCAATAGGAGATCAAGGGCCCCCTTCTTGGTACAAAGCTTTTTTTTTTGGCTACTACTCCTTCCCCTTCTTTGTGAGGCCCTCATACTTAGATATTATGTGCGTGCTGCCCAGTCATGTGCGTGGGTGCAGGGGCTCTACTTAGTACAGTTCAGGGAGAAATGAAGGCTGTGAAGGGTGCAGGGAGTGGGTCTGTGCAGTATGTAGTGAGGGAAGGGGTCTGTGCAGAATGCAGGGAGGGATGGAGTCTTTGCAGGGTGCAGGCAGGGAGGGGGTCTTTGCAGGGTGCAGGCAGGGAGGGGGTCTTTGCAGGGTGCAGGCAGGAAGCGGGGTCTGTGCAGGGTGCAGGGAGGGAGGGGTCTGTGCAGAGTGTAGGGAGGG
>OW240914.1:55583982-55687020 GCA_933207985.1 Pelobates cultripes
TTAGTAAACACCATGTCTTTGTGCAATTTAAGTGGATATTCTGCTGTTTTGAAAGAACAGCGTTGGTATGTGTCCTATGGGAAATATCTTTACACCCGTTTTCATGTTCAATATTTTCAAATTTCAAAACAATTCTATTTCTCGCTGTGAACAGGATTTGAACCTGAAGTTCACTCCATGCTCATTGAGGAACACATACATTACAGCTCAATTTAGTAGATATGATGCAAGGAATCTGTGGGTGCTTTATCCTGAGGTTTTTGTGAAAAAAATGTTGAGGCACTTTCTCGAAAAGTGAAGGTATCATGCAGCCAACAGCCCATCTTCTCATTTGCTGCTGACCTAATCCATACTAACCTAACCAACTCTAGAATGCAACAATAAGGTGAACACGTCCATAAGTAAAAGCCTACTCTTGCACTCCATAGCAGAATGTTGATGCCAGCTTTAAAACTAGAAATGTAGATTTGAACCTGAAGTTATCCTGAAAAAAATTTTGAGGCAATTTCCCCAAAAGTGAGAGTCTCAAGCATCCAAGAGCCATAGTTAACAACCTAATCTTGCACTCCACAGAAAAGAATGTTGATTCCCGCTTTATAACTAGAAATAGACATTTAAGAAATCATTTATTTCAACGTGCATGTTTTTAGCAATTGTCTCTATAGATACTAACATTACTTTAAACAGTTTCTTAATGTGCAATTTAATCTAGCATGAACATAATCACATTTTCAACTTTAAAAGCATTATTTTCTCTCGCTGTGAACATGATTTGAACCTGTGCAGGGAGACCCCATTGGATTTCGAGTCCAACGCCTTAACCACTCGGCCATCACAGCTTTCCTGCTGCTTAGCTAATGTCCCTTTTTTCCAGCACTATCTTTTTTTTGGACGTAAACGCATGCTCATTGAGGAACACAAACATTACAGCTCAATTTAGTAGATATGATGCAAGGAATCTGTGGGTGCTTTATCCTGAAGTTTTTGTGAAAAAAATGTTGAGGCACTTTCCCAAAAAGTGAAGGTATCATGCAGCCAACAACCCATCTCCTCATTTGCTGCTGACCTACTCCATACTAACCTATCCAACTCTAGAATGCAACAACAACGTGAACATGTCCATAAGTAAAAGCCTACTCTTGCACTCCATAGCAGAATGTTGATGCCAGCTTTAAAACTAGAAATGTAGATGTAAGAAATGATTTATTTCAACATGCACGTTTCTAGTAATTGTCTCTAAATAGATACTAACATCACTTTACGCAGATTCTTAATATCCCAATTTCATCTAGCATTATCACATTTTCAACTTTAAAAACATAAATCTATCTCGCTGTGAACAGGATTTGAACCTGTGCGGGGATACCCCATTGGATTTCAAGTCCAACGCCTTAACCACTCGGCCATCACAGCCTGTTTTCTGCTGTGGTAATGTCACTCTTTTTTTTTTGCGTTGGTGTGTCATTTATTGCCACAGATAGCAGAAGAATGTTTTGTATCAACATTAAGAGGAATAATCACATTTTCAACTTTGAAAATATACTCAATTTAGTAAACACCATGTCTTTGTGCAATTTAAGTGGATATTCTGCTGTTTTGAAAGAACAGCGTTGGTATGTGTCCTATGGTAAATATCTTTACACCCGTTTTCATTTCATGTTGAACATTTTCAAATTTCAAAACAATTCTATTTCTCGCTGTGAACAGGATTTGAACCTGAAGTTCACTCCATGCTCATTGAGGAACACAAACATTACAGCTCAATTTAGTAGATATGATGCAAGGAATCTGTGGGTGCTTTATCCTGAGGTTTTTGTGAAAAAAATGTTGAGGCACTTTCTCGAAAAGTGAAGGTATCATGCAGCCAACAGCCCATCTTCTCATTTGCTGCTGACCTAATCCATACTAACCTATCCAACTCTAGAATGCAACAATAAGGTGAACACGTCCATAAGTAAAAGCCTACTCTTGCACTCCATAGCAGAATGTTGATGACAGCATTAAAACTAGAAATGTAGATTTGAACCTGAAGTTATCCTGAAAAAAATGTTGAGGCAATTTCCCCAAAAGTGAGAGTCTCAAGCATCCAAGAGCCAGAGTTAACAACCTAATCTTGCACTCCACAGAAGAATGTTGATTCCCGCTTTATAACTAGAAATGGACATTTAAGAAATGATTTATTTCAACGTGCATGTTTTTAGCAATTGTCTCTAAATAGATACTAACATCACTTTACGCAGATTCTTAATATCCCAATTTCATCTAGCATTATCACATTTTCAACTTTAAAAGCAGTATTTTCTCTTGCTGTGAACAGGATTTGAACCTGTGCAGGGAGACCCCATTGGATTTCAAGTCCAACGCCTTAACCACTCAGCCATCACAGCTTTTCTGCTGCTTAGCTAATGTCACTTTTTTCCAGCAGTATCTTTTTTTCGGACGTAAACGCATGCTCATTGAGGAACACAAACATTACAGCTCAATTTAGTAGATATGATGCAAGGAAACTGTGGGTGCTTTATCCTGAAGTTTTTGTGAAAAAAATGTTGAGGCACTTTCCCAAAAAGTGAAGGTATCATGCAGCCAACAACCCATCTTCTCATTTGCTGCTGACCTAATCCATACTAACCTATCCAACTCTAGAATGCAACAACAACGTGAACATGTCCATAAGTAAAAGCCTACTCTTGCACTCCATAGCAGAATGTTGATGCCAGCTTTAAAACTAGAAATGTAGATGTAAGAAATGATTTAGTTCAACATGCACGTTTCTAGTAATTGTCTCTAAATAGATACTAACATCACTTTACACAGATTCTTAATATCCCAATTTCATCTAGCATTATCACATTTTCAACTTTAAAAAAAGAAATCTATCTCGCTGTGAACAGGATTTGAACCTGTGCGGGGATACCCCATTGGATTTCAAGTCCAACGCCTTAACCACTCGGCCATCACAGCCAGTTTTCTGCTGTGGTAATGTCACTCTTTTTTTTTGCGTTGGTGTGTCATTTATTGCCACAGATAGCAGAAGAATGTTTTGTATCAACATTAAGAGGAATAATCACATTTTCAACTTTGAAAATATACTCAATTTAGTAAACACCATGTCTTTGTGCAATTTAAGTGGATATTCTGCTGTTTTGAAAGAACAGCGTTGGTATGTGTGCTATGGGAAATATCTTTACACCCGTTTTCATGTTCAATATTTTCAAATTTCAAAACAATTCTATTTCTCGCTGTGAACAGGATTTGAACCTGAAGTTCACTCCATGCTCATTGAGGAACACAAACATTACAGCTCAATTTAGTAGATATGATGCAAGGAATCTGTGGGTGCTTTATCCTGAGGTTTTTGTGAAAAAAATGTTGAGGCACTTTCTCGAAAAGTGAAGGTATCATGCAGCCAACAGCCCATCTTCTCATTTGCTGCTGACCTAATCCATACTAACCTATCCAACTCTAGAATGCAACAATAAGGTGAACACGTCCATAAGTAAAAGCCTACTCTTGCAATCCATAGCAGAATGTTGATGCCAGCTTTAAAACTAGAAATGTAGATTTGAACCTGAAGTTATCCTGAAAAAAATGTTGAGGCAATTTCCCCAAAAGTGAGAGTCTCAAGCATCCAAGAGCCATAGTTAACAACCTAATCTTGCACTCCACAGAAGAATGTTGATTCCCGCTTTATAACTAGAAATGGACATTTAAGAAATCATTTATTTCAACGTGCATGTTTTTAGCAATTGTCTCTAAATAGATACTAACATCACTTTACGCAGATTCTTAATATCCCAATTTCATCTAGCATTATCACATTTTCAACTTTAAAAGCAGTATTTTCTCTCGCTGTGAACAGGATTTGAACCTGTGCAGGGAGACCCCATTGGATTTCGAGTCCAACGCCTTAACCACTCGGCCATCACAGCTTTTCTGCTGCTTAGCTAATGTCACTTTTTTCCAGCAGTATCTTTTTTTCGGACGTAAACGCATGCTCATTGAGGAACACAAACATTACAGCTCAATTTAGTAGATATGATGCAAGGAAACTGTGGGTGCTTTATCCTGAAGTTTTTGTGAAAAAAATGTTGAGGCACTTTCCCAAAAAGTGAAGGTATCATGCAGCCAACAACCCATCTTCTCATTTGCTGCTGACCTAATCCATACTAACCTATCCAACTCTAGAATGCAACAACAACGTGAACATGTCCATAAGTAAAAGCCTACTCTTGCACTCCATAGCAAAATGTTGATGCCAGCTTTAAAACTAGAAATGTAGATGTAAGAAATGATTTATTTCAACATGCACGTTTCTAGTAATTGTCTCTAAATAGATACTAACATCACTTTACGCAGATTCTTAATATCCCAATTTCATCTAGCATTATCACATTTTCAACTTTAAAAACAGAAATCTATCTCGCTGTAAACAGGATTTGAACCTGTGCGGGGAGACCCCATTGGATTTCAAGTCCAACGCCTTAACCACTCGGCCATCACAGCCTGTTTACTGCTGTTGTAATGTCACTTTTTTTTTTTTGCGTTGGTGTGTCATTTATTGCCACAGATAGCAGAAGAATGTTTTGTATCAACATTAAGAGGAATAATCACATTTTCAACTTTGAAAACATACTCAATTTAGTAAACACCATGTCTTTGTGCAATTTAAGTGGATATTCTGCTGTTTTGAAAGAACAGCGTTGGTATGTGTGCTATGGGAAATATCTTTACACCCGTTTTCATGTTCAATATTTTCAAATTTCAAAACAATTCTATTTCTCGCTGTGAACAGGATTTGAACCTGAAGTTCACTCCATGCTCATTGAGGAACACAAACATTACAGCTCAATTTAGTAGATATGATGCAAGGAATCTGTGGGTGCTTTATCCTGAGGTTTTTGTGAAAAAAATGTTGAGGCACTTTCCCGAAAAGTGAAGGTATCATGCAGCCAACAGCCCATCTTCTCATTTGCTGCTGACCTAATCCATACTAACCTATCCAACTCTAGAATGCAACAATAAGGTGAACACGTCCATAAGTAAAAGCCTACTCTTGCACTCCATAGCAGAATGTTGATGCCAGCATTAAAACTAGAAATGTAGATTTGAACCTGAAGTTATCCTGAAAAAAATGTTGAGGCAATTTCCCCAAAAGTGAGAGTCTCAAGCATCCAAGAGCCAGAGTTAACAACCTAATCTTGCACTCCACAGAAGAATGTTGATTCCCGCTTTATAACTAGAAATGACATTTAAGAAATGATTTATTTCAACGTGCATGTTTTTAGCAATTGTCTCTAAATAGATACTAACATTACTTTACGCAGTTTCTTAATGTGCAATTTCATCTAGCATGAACATAATCACATTTTCAACTTTAAAAGCAGTATTTTCTCTTGCTGTGAACAGGATTTGAACCTGTGCAGGGAGACCCCATTGGATTTCGAGTCCAACGCCTTAACCACTCGGCCATCACAGCTTTTCTGCTGCTTAGCTAATGTCACTTTTTTCCAGCAGTATCTTTTTTTCGGACGTAAACGCATGCTCATTGAGGAACACAAACATTACAGCTCAATTTAGTAGATATGATGCAAGGAAACTGTGGGTGCTTTATCCTGAAGTTTTTGTGAAAAAAATGTTGAGGCACTTTCCCAAAAAGTGAAGGTATCATGCAGCCAACAACCCATCTTCTCATTTGCTGCTGACCTAATCCATACTAACCTATCCAACTCTAGAATGCAACAACAACGTGAACATGTCCATAAGTAAAAGCCTACTCTTGCACTCCATAGCAGAATGTTGATGCCAGCTTTAAAACTAGAAATGTAGATGTAAGAAATGATTTATTTCAACATGCACGTTTCTAGTAATTGTCTCTAAATAGATACTAACATCACTTTACGCAGATTCTTAATATCCCAATTTCATCTAGCATTATCACATTTTCAACTTTAAAAACAGAAATCTATCTCGCTGTGAACAGGATTTGAACCTGTGCGGGGATACCCCATTGGATTTCAAGTCCAACGCCTTAACCACTCGGCCATCACAGCCTGTTTTCTGCTGTGGTAATGTCACTCTTTTTTTTTTGCGTTGGTGTGTCATTTATTGCCACAGATAGCAGAAGAATGTTTTGTATCAACATTAAGAGGAATAATCACATTTTCAACTTTGAAAACATACTCAATTTAGTAAACACCATGTCTTTGTGCAATTTAAGTGGATATTCTGCTGTTTTGAAAGAACAGCGTTGGTATGTGTGCTATGGGAAATATCTTTACACCCGTTTTCATGTTCAATATTTTCAAATTTCAAAACAATTCTATTTCTCGCTGTGAACAGGATTTGAACCTGAAGTTCACTCCATGCTCATTGAGGAACACAAACATTACAGCTCAATTTAGTAGATATGATGCAAGGAATCTGTGGGTGCTTTATCCTGAGGTTTTTGTGAAAAAAATGTTGAGGCACTTTCTCGAAAAGTGAAGGTATCATGCAGCCAACAGCCCATCTTCTCATTTGCTGCTGACCTAATCCATACTAACCTATCCAACTCTAGAATGCAACAATAAGGTGAACACGTCCATAAGTAAAAGCCTACTCTTGCACTCCATAGCAGAATGTTGATGCCAGCTTTAAAACTAGAAATGTAGATTTGAACCTGAAGTTATCCTGAAAAAAATGTTGAGGCAATTTCCCCAAAAGTGAGAGTCTCAAGCATCCAAGAGCCATAGTTAACAACCTAATCTTGCACTCCACAGAAGAATGTTGATTCCCGCTTTATAACTAGAAATGGACATTTAAGAAATCATTTATTTCAACGTGCATGTTTTTAGCAATTGTCTCTAAATAGATACTAACATCACTTTACGCAGATTCTTAATATCCCAATTTCATCTAGCATTAATCACATTTTCAACTTTAAAAGCAGTATTTTCTCTCGCTGTGAACAGGATTTGAACCTGTGCAGGGAGACCCCATTGGATTTCGAGTCCAACGCCTTAACCACTCGGCCATCACAGCTTTTCTGCTGCTTAGCTAATGTCACTTTTTTCCAGCAGTATCTTTTTTTCGGACGTAAACGCATGCTCATTGAGGAACACAAACATTACAGCTCAATTTAGTAGATATGATGCAAGGAAACTGTGGGTGCTTTATCCTGAAGTTTTTGTGAAAAAAATGTTGAGGCACTTTCCCAAAAAGTGAAGGTATCATGCAGCCAACAACCCATCTTCTCATTTGCTGCTGACCTAATCCATACTAACCTATCCAACTCTAGAATGCAACAACAACGTGAACATGTCCATAAGTAAAAGCCTACTCTTGCACTCCATAGCAAAATGTTGATGCCAGCTTTAAAACTAGAAATGTAGATGTAAGAAATGATTTATTTCAACATGCACGTTTCTAGTAATTGTCTCTAAATAGATACTAACATCACTTTACGCAGATTCTTAATATCCCAATTTCATCTAGCATTATCACATTTTCAACTTTAAAAACAGAAATCTATCTCGCTGTGAACAGGATTTGAACCTGTGCGGGGAGACCCCATTGGATTTCAAGTCCAACGCCTTAACCACTCGGCCATCACAGCCTGTTTACTGCTGTTGTAATGTCATCTTTTTTTTTTGCGTTGGTGTGTCATTTATTGCCACAGATAGCAGAAGAATGTTTTGTATCAACATTAAGAGGAATAATCACATTTTCAACTTTGAAAACATACTCAATTTAGTAAACACCATGTCTTTGTGCAATTTAAGTGGATATTCTGCTGTTTTGAAAGAACAGCGTTGGTATGTGTGCTATGGGAAATATCTTTACACCCGTTTTCATGTTCAATATTTTCAAATTTCAAAACAATTCTATTTCTCGCTGTGAACAGGATTTGAACCTGAAGTTCACTCCATGCTCATTGAGGAACACAAACATTACAGCTCAATTTAGTAGATATGATGCAAGGAATCTGTGGGTGCTTTATCCTGAGGTTTTTGTGAAAAAAATGTTGAGGCACTTTCTCGAAAAGTGAAGGTATCATGCAGCCAACAGCCCATCTTCTCATTTGCTGCTGACCTAATCCATACTAACCTATCCAACTCTAGAATGCAACAATAAGGTGAACACGTCCATAAGTAAAAGCCTACTCTTGCACTCCATAGCAGAATGTTGATGCCAGCTTTAAAACTAGAAATGTAGATTTGAACCTGAAGTTATCCTGAAAAAAATGTTGAGGCAATTTCCCCAAAAGTGAGAGTCTCAAGCATCCAAGAGCCATAGTTAACAACCTAATCTTGCACTCCACAGAAGAATGTTGATTCCCGCTTTATAACTAGAAATGGACATTTAAGAAATCATTTATTTCAACGTGCATGTTTTTAGCAATTGTCTCTAAATAGATACTAACATTACTTTACACAGTTTCTTAATGTGCAATTTCATCTAGCATGAACATAATCACATTTTCAACTTTAAAAACAGAAATCTATCTCGCTGTGAACAGGATTTGAACCTGTGCGGGGATACCCCATTGGATTTCAAGTCCAACGCCTTAACCACTAGGCCATCACAGCCTGTTTTCTGCTGTGGTAATGTCACTCTTTTTTTTTGCGTTGGTGTGTCATTTATTGCCACAGATAGCAGAAGAATGTTTTGTATCAACATTAAGAGGAATAATCACATTTTCAACTTTGAAAATATACTCAATTTAGTAAACACCATGTCTTTGTGCAATTTAAGTGGATATTCTGCTGTTTTGAAAGAACAGCGTTGGTATGTGTCCTATGGGAAATATCTTTACACCCGTTTTCATGTTCAATATTTTCAAATTTCAAAACAATTCTATTTCTCGCTGTGAACAGGATTTGAACCTGAAGTTCACTCCATGCTCATTGAGGAACACAAACATTACAGCTCAATTTAGTAGATATGATGCAAGGAATCTGTGGGTGCTTTATCCTGAGGTTTTTGTGAAAAAAATGTTGAGGCACTTTCTCGAAAAGTGAAGGTATCATGCAGCCAACAGCCCATCTTCTCATTTGCTGCTGACCTAATCCATACTAACCTATCCAACTCTAGAATGCAACAATAAGGTGAACACGTCCATAAGTAAAAGCCTACTCTTGCACTCCATAGCAGAATGTTGATGCCAGCTTTAAAACTAGAAATGTAGATTTGAACCTGAAGTTATCCTGAAAAAAATGTTGAGGCAATTTCCCCAAAAGTGAGAGTCTCAAGCATCCAAGAGCCATAGTTAACAACCTAATCTTGCACTCCACAGAAGAATGTTGATTCCCGCTTTATAACTAGAAATGGACTTTTAAGAAATCATTTATTTCAACGTGCATGTTTTTAGCAATTGTCTCTAAATAGATACTAACATTACTTTACACAGTTTCTTAATGTGCAATTTCATCTAGCATGAACATAATCACATTTTCAACTTTAAAAGCAGTATTTTCTCTCGCTGTGAACAGGATTTGAACCTGTGCAGGGAGACCCCATTGGATTTCGAGTCCAACGCCTTAACCACTCGGCCATCACAGCTTTCCTGCTGCTTAGCTAATGTCACTTTTTTCCAGCAGTATCTTTTTTTTGGACGTAAACGCATGCTCATTGAGGAACACAAACATTACAGCTCAATTTAGTAGGGATCTGTGGGTGCTTTATCCTGAAGTTTTTGTGAAAAAAATGTTGAGGCACTTTCCCAAAAAGTGAAGGTATCATGCAGCCAACAACCCATCTCCTCATTTGCTGCTGACCTACTCCATACTAACCTATCCAACTCTAGAATGCAACAACAACGTGAACATGTCCATAAGTAAAAGCCTACTCTTGCACTCCATAGCAGAATGTTGATGCCAGCTTTAAAACTAGAAATGTAGATGTAAGAAATGATTTATTTCAACATGCACGTTTCTAGTAATTGTCTCTAAATAGATACTAACATCACTTTACGCAGATTCTTAATATCCCAATTTCATCTAGCATTATCACATTTTCAACTTTAAAAACATAAATCTATCTCGCTGTGAACAGGATTTGAACCTGTGCGGGGATACCCCATTGGATTTCAAGTCCAACGCCTTAACCACTCGGCCATCACAGCCTGTTTTCTGCTGTGGTAATGTCACTCTTTTTTTTTGCGTTGGTGTGTCATTTATTGCCACAGATAGCAGAAGAATGTTTTGTATCAACATTAAGAGGAATAATCACATTTTCAACTTTGAAAATATACTCAATTTAGTAAACACCATGTCTTTGTGCAATTTAAGTGGATATTCTGCTGTTTTGAAAGAACAGCGTTGGTATGTGTGCTATGGGAAATATCTTTACACCCGTTTTCATGTTCAATATTTTCAAATTTCAAAACAATTCTATTTCTCGCTGTGAACAGGATTTGAACCTGAAGTTCACTCCATGCTCATTGAGGAACACAAACATTACAGCTCAATTTAGTAGATATGATGCAAGGAATCTGTGGGTGCTTTATCCTGAGGTTTTTGTGAAAAAAATGTTGAGGCACTTTCCCGAAAAGTGAAGGTATCATGCAGCCAACAGCCCATCTTCTCATTTGCTGCTGACCTAATCCATACTAACCTATCCAACTCTAGAATGCAACAATAAGGTGAACACGTCCATAAGTAAAAGCCTACTCTTGCACTCCATAGCAGAATGTTGATGCCAGCTTTAAAACTAGAAATGTAGATTTGAACCTGAAGTTATCCTGAAAAAAATTTTGAGGCAATTTCCCCAAAAGTGAGAGTCTCAAGCATCCAAGAGCCATAGTTAACAACCTAATCTTGCACTCCACAGAAAAGAATGTTGATTCCCGCTTTATAACTAGAAATAGACATTTAAGAAATCATTTATTTCAACGTGCATGTTTTTAGCAATTGTCTCTAAATAGATACTAACATTACTTTACACAGTTTCTTAATGTGCAATTTCATCTAGCATGAACATAATCACATTTTCAACTTTAAAAGCAGTATTTTCTCTCGCTGTGAACAGGATTTGAACCTGTGCAGGGAGACCCCATTGGATTTCGAGTCCAACGCCTTAACCACTCGGCCATCACAGCTTTCCTGCTGCTTAGCTAATGTCACTTTTTTCCAGCAGTATCTTTTTTTCGGACGTAAACGCATGCTCATTGAGGAACACAAACATTACAGCTCAATTTAGTAGATATGATGCAAGGAATCTGTGGGTGCTTTATCCTGAAGTTTTTGTGAAAAAAATGTTGAGGCACTTTCCCAAAAAGTGAAGGTATCATGCAGCCAACAACCCATCTCCTCATTTGCTGCTGACCTACTCCATACTAACCTATCCAACTCTAGAATGCAACAACAACGTGAACATGTCCATAAGTAAAAGCCTACTCTTGCACTCCATAGCAGAATGTTGATGCCAGCTTTAAAACTAGAAATGTAGATGTAAGAAATGATTTATTTCAACATGCACGTTTCTAGTAATTGTCTCTAAATAGATACTAACATCACTTTACGCAGATTCTTAATATCCCAATTTCATCTAGCATTATCACATTTTCAACTTTAAAAACATAAATCTATCTCGCTGTGAACAGGATTTGAACCTGTGCGGGGATACCCCATTGGATTTCAAGTCCAACGCCTTAACCACTCGGCCATCACAGCCTGTTTTCTGCTGTGGTAATGTCACTCTTTTTTTTTGCGTTGGTGTGTCATTTATTGCCACAGATAGCAGAAGAATGTTTTGTATCAACATTAAGAGGAATAATCACATTTTCAACTTTGAAAATATACTCAATTTAGTAAACACCATGTCTTTGTGCAATTTAAGTGGATATTCTGCTGTTTTGAAAGAACAGCGTTGGTATGTGTCCTATGGGAAATATCTTTACACCCGTTTTCATGTTCAATATTTTCAAATTTCAAAACAATTCTATTTCTCGCTGTGAACAGGATTTGAACCTGAAGTTCACTCCATGCTCATTGAGGAACACAAACATTACAGCTCAATTTAGTAGATATGATGCAAGGAATCTGTGGGTGCTTTATCCTGAGGTTTTTGTGAAAAAAATGTTGAGGCACTTTCTCGAAAAGTGAAGGTATCATGCAGCCAACAGCCCATCTTCTCATTTGCTGCTGACCTAATCCATACTAACCTATCCAACTCTAGAATGCAACAATAAGGTGAACACGTCCATAAGTAAAAGCCTACTCTTGCACTCCATAGCAGAATGTTGATGCCAGCTTTAAAACTAGAAATGTAGATTTGAACCTGAAGTTATCCTGAAAAAAATGTTGAGGCAATTTCCCCAAAAGTGAGAGTCTCAAGCATCCAAGAGCCATAGTTAACAACCTAATCTTGCACTCCACAGAAAAGAATGTTGATTCCCGCTTTATAACTAGAAATAGACATTTAAGAAATCATTTATTTCAACGTGCATGTTTTTAGCAATTGTCTCTAAATAGATACTAACATTACTTTACACAGTTTCTTAATGTGCAATTTCATCTAGCATGAACATAATCACATTTTCAACTTTAAAAGCAGTATTTTCTCTTGCTGTGAACAGGATTTGAACCTGTGCAGGGAGACCCCATTGGATTTCGAGTCCAACACCTTAACCACTCGGCCATCACAGCTTTCCTGCTGCTTAGCTAATGTCACTTTTTTCCAGCAGTATCTTTTTTTTGGACGTAAACGCATGCTCATTGAGGAACACAAACATTACAGCTCAATTTAGTAGATATGATGCAAGGAATCTGTGGGTGCTTTATCCTGAAGTTTTTGTGAAAAAAATGTTGAGGCACTTTCCCAAAAAGTGAAGGTATCATGCAGCCAACAACCCATCTCCTCATTTGCTGCTGACCTACTCCATACTAACCTATCCAACTCTAGAATGCAACAACAACGTGAACATGTCCATAAGTAAAAGCCTACTCTTGCACTCCATAGCAGAATGTTGATGCCAGCTTTAAAACTAGAAATGTAGATGTAAGAAATGATTTATTTCAACATGCATGTTTCTAGTAATTGTCTCTAAATAGATACTAACATCACTTTACGCAGATTCTTAATATCCCAATTTCATCTAGCATTATCACATTTTCAACTTTAAAAACAGAAATCTATCTCGCTGTGAACAGGATTTGAACCTGTGCGGGAATACCCCATTGGATTTCAAGTCCAACGCCTTAACCACTCGGCCATCACAGCCTGTTTTCTGCTGTGGTAATGTCACTCTTTTTTTTTTGCGTTGGTGTGTCATTTATTGCCACAGATAGCAGAAGAATGTTTTGTATCAACATTAAGAGGAATAATCACATTTTCAACTTTGAAAACATACTCAATTTAGTAAACACCATGTCTTTGTGCAATTTAAGTGGATATTCTGCTGTTTTGAAAGAACAGCGTTGGTATGTGTCCTATGGGAAATATCTTTACACCCGTTTTCATGTTCAATATTTTCAAATTTCAAAACAATTCTATTTCTCGCTGTGAACAGGATTTGAACCTGAAGATATCATGGTATGTGTGCTATGGGAAATATCTTTACACTCGTTTTCATGTTGAACATTTTCAAATTTCAAAACAATTCTATTTCTCGCTGTGAACAGGATTTGAACCTGAAGTTCACTCCATGCTCATTGAGGAACACAAACATTACATCTCAATTTAGTAGATATGATGCAAGGAATCTGTGGGTGCTTTATCCTGAGGTTTTTGTGAAAAAAATGTTGAGGCACTTTCCCGAAAAGTGAAGGTATCATGCAGCCAACAGCCCATCTTCTCATTTGCTGCTGACCTAATCCATACTAACCTATCCAACTCTAGAATGCAACAATAAGGTGAACACGTCCATAAGTAAAAGCCTACTCTTGCACTCCATAGCAGAATGTTGATGCCAGCTTTAAAACTAGAAATGTAGATGTAAGAAATGATTTATTTCAACATGCACGTTTCTAGTAATTGTCTCTAAATAGATACTAACATCACTTTACGCAGATTCTTAATATCCCAATTTCATCTAGCATTATCACATTTTCAACTTTAAAAACAGAAATCTATCTCGCTATGAACAGGATTTGAACCTGTGTGCGGATACCCCATTTGATTTCAAGTCCAACGCCTTAACCACTCGGCCATCACAGCCTGTTTTCTGCTGTGTTAATGTCACTCTTTTTTAAGCCAAATGGCTAAAGATTTTGGTAAACTAGAAAAATGGTCAGAATTGTGGCAACTGACATTTAATGTGGATAAGTGCAGGATAATGCATCTTGGACGTAAAAACCAAGGGCAGAGTACAGAATATTTGATAGAGTCCTAACCTCAACCTATGAGAAAAGGGATTTAGGGGTGATTATTTCTGATGACTTAAAGGTAGGCAGACAATGTAATAGAGCAGCAGGAAATGCTAGCAGAATGCTTGGTTGTATAGGGAGAGGTATTAGCAGTAGAAAGAGGGAAGTGCTCATGCCATTGTACAGAACACTGGTGAGACCTCACTTGGAGTATTGTACACAGTACTGGAGACCGTATCTTCAGGAAGATATTGATACCTTAGAGAGGGTTCAGAGAAGGGCTACTAAACTGGTTCATGGATTGCATGATAAAACTTACCAGGAAAGGTTAAAGGATCTTAACATGTATAGCTTGGAGGAAAGACGAGACAGGGGGGATATGATAGAAACATTTAAATACATAAAGGGAATCAACACAGTAAAGGAGGAGACTATATTTAAAGAAGAAAAACTACCACAACAAGAGGACATAGTCTTAAATTAGAGGGACAAAGGTTTAAAAATAATATCAGGAAGTATTACTTTACTGAGAGGGTAGTGGATGCCTGGAATATTTTTCCAGCTGAAGTAGTAGAGGTTAACACAGTTTAAGCATTCGTGGGAAAAACTACCACAACAAGAGGACATAGTCTTAAATTAGAGGGACAAAGGTTTAAAAATAATATCAGGAAGTATTACTTTACTGAGAGGGTAGTGGATGCCTGGAATATTTTTCCAGCTGAAGTAGTAGAGGTTAACACAGTTTAAGCATTCGTGGGATAGGCATAAGGCTATCCTAACTATAAGATAAGGCTAGGGATTAATGAAAGTATTTAGAAAAATGGGCAGACTAGATGGGCCGAATGGTTCTTATCTGCTGTCACATTCTATGTTTCTATGTTATCTAACTTGCTGTGTACAGGATTTGAGACCTATTGGATTTCAAGTCCAACGCCTTAACCACTCGGCCATCACAGCTCTTTTGCTGTCTAGGTAATGTCACTTTTTTCCGACAGTATTTTTTTTTCTGAAGTAAACGCATGCTCATTGAGGAACACAACCATTACAGCTAAATTTTGTAGATATGTTGCAAGGAATCTGTGGGTTCTTTATCCTGAAGTTTTTGTAAAAAAAAATGTTGAAGCACTTTCCCAAAAAGTGAAGGTATCATGCAGTCAATAGCCCATCTTCTCATTTGCTGCCGACCTAATCCATACTAACCTATCCAACTCTAAAATGCAACAATAAAGTGAACAGTGCAGAGTGTTGATGCCCGCTTTAAAACTAGAAAGGTAGATGTAAGAATTCATTTATTTCAGCGCGCATGTTTTCAGGAATTGTCTTTAAATAGATATTAACATCACTTTACGCATATTCTTAATGTTCAATTTCATCTATCATGAATACAATCACATTTTCAACTTGAAAAATTAGGAGTTTTATTAGGCTGGTTAAGAAATGGTTTTTATCTTCGTAAATTGTTTTTTAAACAAATACTACTGGACAAAGGATATCCTGACTTGCCACTAATCTAATGTGGTGTATCTCCTCTGGTGCCCATGTGGATTGCAATACGTGGGAATGACCACTAGGAACCTTAAGACCCGTATTGTGGAACACATAGGGAACATAGAGAGGGGATACACCAAACACAGTCTATCCACCCATTTCTTAGAGCACCATAATAAAGACCCTTCCTTTTTAAGTTTTATGGCTATTTCTAAGAAATCTTTTAATTGGAGAGAGGAGGATTAAACAATTGTGCAAAATTAGCCCCAAAAGGGTTCAATTTAGATTTTGAATTTATCCACTTTTTATAAATCACTTTTGGTTTATATATTTTTATTACTTTCTTTTTACTCTGCACTGTCTCTTTAATTGTTCTTATTAATTGTCCTCTACCCTCCTGGAACAGTTTTGTATTGTTGTGCCTTATTTTCTTTATTGTGTTTGTGTACTCCTTTTTGTGTCCTTTGTTTATATGGTCTTTGGTATACATATGTTATTTAATACATACATTATTTTAACTTATTTATTTATTTTATGTATGTTATACTATATTATTAAGGTTATTATATCCATATTCCCTGCAGACTCTCTTTGCCCTTATGTGATATGGAACTTTGTTTTCCTTTGCCCATTCATGTTGAAATCGGCAAACCGGAAGTGACGCAACTACACATCACACGACAGTAGCCTCATGACATGTACATGTATAAATCACACAGCTGTGCCGGCTTGAAGATCGTTACAGAAGGTCCTTATTGTGACCAGGGAGACAGCATTTCAGCACTGAGGAAGACTCCATCGGGAGTCGAAATGCATCTGCCATTGACTTTTTGTTGGCATTTTGGACTTCTTCATTTCATTGTTGTGTTTTTAGGCTACATGCCTTTTATACTTACCTATAAAATTTTAATTGTCCTTTTTAAAATATATTTCTTTACAATAAACGTCAATCTGTGAGTGTAACCTTGAAACGTGAAGCGAGTGTTTAATGCTAAAACTTTACTACACTATGTTGTATTTTATGTTTGCATTTTAGTGATACAAGCTGGATCCCTGGTCGTTTTGCATTTTATAACATGTACCGTTTGCGCTGTAACCAAAACCCCTTGTAAACTACCATGTGGTATCTTACAGCCACTTCCTGTTTTTGAAACGCCTTGGTCCCACATTGCTATGGACTTCATAGTCGATCTACCTATATCCAGGGGGTATACTACAATATTAACGGTGGTAGATCATTTCTCGAAAATGGTTCATTTAATCCCTCTTTGTAAGTTCCCCACCTAATTTGAATTAGCTCAGATCTTCATTAGGGAGATATACAGGTTACATGGGTTACCTCAAGAAATAGTGTCAGATCGAGGGACTCAATTAATTTCTAGATTTCTCATATCACCCCCAGACCAACGGGGCTACTGAAAGGGTTAACCAGTCAATAGAGGGATTTTTGAGATGTTTAATTTCACACAATCATGGCAACTGGTACGATCTCTTGTCTTATGCTAAATTTGCGCATAACGACGCTACTCATGATTTTTCCCAGCATAGTCCTTTTTACATCACTAGTGGTAGACATCCTCTTGTTGTACCCTTGCAATTTCGTGAGACTAGTTTACCTGCTCTTGATTGCTACCTCCACGATCTTCAAGAGAGGTGGAAGCACGTGCAGCTTGCTTTGTTTTTGGCCTCCTCTCGTCATAAGGTCTATGCTGACAAACGTCGCTCTGTGGCACCTAATTATGTTGTTGGAGATAAGGTTTGGCTTTCCATTTGCAACATCCGGTTGAAAGTTCCGACCATGAAGTCGGCACCCTGGGTCATCGGCCCATATGTGATCTCCAGGAAAATTAATCTGGTGTCTTATGCTTTGGCGCTACCTCTGGCATTGCGTATCCCCAATGTGTTTCATGTATCCCTGCTTAAATCTTTGTTGTGCAATCGCTACACTAGGCGCTCATTCCATCCTTTGCCTCTGTCAGTTCATGGCCAGGAGGAGTATGAGATCCAGGCTATTGTAGACTCCAGATGGTCATGGGGTGTGTTGCATCATTTAATCCATTGGAAGGGTTATGGTCCGGAGGAGCATTCGTGGGTTCCTGCCCTTGACGTTCATGCTGCTTGCTTGCTGCGCGCTTTTCATGCCCGGTTTCCCAATAAGCCGGCCCCTTCCCGTCCGGTGGGCGGTTTTCGGGGAGGGGGTACTGTCACACCGCCCTGAGTGACTGCAAGAGATCCTTCTGCATTCCAACGATACTTAATTGAATGACCCCTAAGTATTCTGGCGGTTAGTGCCAACTGCCTGCGTTCTGCGAGGGAAGAGAACGGGATGTCACTGTAGATAGACACATTGTGGCTCTCAAAGCTCACCGTCCCCAAAGATCTAGATTTGGCCATTATAGCGGTTCTCACTGCAATGTCCCTGTCACGCCGCGTATTGCTACAGTGATATTCACACAAACTAAGGGGAATACTGCCAAACACTCATCAGAGGTGACCTCTCCTCTCTCAGCGGCTGGCTCTGTATCATTAAGGGCGCCGCCCACTGCTGCTGTGAATAATAAAGGGTTTCCTGTTTAACTCTTAAAGAGCCAGATCAATTAATTTAATTTGGGTGTGTTACACACAAGCTTGATCACATGTTTCCCTACAGCCTATCAGGAAATGCCTTTAGCTATTTAAACCTAGTTTGTCCATTTCTCTGTGCCCTGTCGTGGTTTCCAGTTGGTTACCTGAGAGCGCATTCCTTGTATTGATTTCTTGTGTATCTGACCTTGGCTTCCCTTATTGACTATCCAATCTCTGTATTCCTTGACTTTTTGTTTGGCTCCTGACTATTCTGATATCTCCATTCCTCAACCTTTGGCTTGTTCATCGTTTGCGTTATACCTTTGTCTTGGCTTTTCCCTTTCTTTTGTCTTTTGCCTTTTTATGTTAAATCCGGCCATTCTAAGATCCGGTAATACGTCTTAGGTATTTGCTTTACATCTACTTAAGTTCTGCGTGTTGGGCATCTACAGAAATCCTGACAGTCCCTTGTAGTTGCAATAACGTCTCTGGGAGCTCCTGCCAGTGCAGCAGCTGATTTTCTTACTCTAAAAGAGGACAGAATAACTGGAGTATCTGTGTCGCATTCTATACCCATAAATGCAACCATTCTTTTGACAAATGGCAAGACTGTGCCTCCGCTGATCTCTTCAGGAATACCTCGAAGGCATATGTTCTGACAGCGGTGGCGGGATTCATAGAAACATAGAAACATAGAAACATAGAATGTGACGGCAGATAAGAACCATTCGGCCCATCTAGTCTGCCCAATTTTCTAAATACTTTCATTAGTCCCTGGCCTTATCTTATAGTTAGGATAGCCTAATGCCTATCCCACGCATGCTTAAACTCCTTTACTGTGTTAACCTCTACCACTTCAGCTGGAAGGCTATTCCATGCATCCACTACCCTCTCAGTAAAGTAATACTTCCTGATATTATTTTTAAACCTTTGTCCCTCTAATTTAAGACTATGTCCTCTTGTTGTGGTAGTTTTTCTTCTTTTAAATATAGTCTCCTCCTTTACTGTGTTGATTCCCTTTATGTATTTAAATGTTTCTATCATATCCTCCCTGTCTCGTCTTTCCTCCAAGCTATACATGTTAAGATCCTTTAACCTTTCCTGGTAAGTTTTATCCCGCAATCCATGAACCAGTTTAGTAGCCCTTCTCTGAACCCTCTCTAAGGTATCAATATCCTTCTGAAGATACGGTCTCCAGTACTGTGTACAATACTCCAAGTGAGGTCTCACCAGTGTTCTGTACAATGGCATGAGCACTTCCCTCTTTCTACTGCTAATACCTCTCCCTATACAACCAAGCATTCTGCTAGCATTTCCTGCTGCTCTATTACATTGTCTGCCTACCTTTAAGTCATCAGAAATAATCACCCCTAAATCCCTTTCCTCATATGTTGAGGTTAGGACTCTATCAAATATTCTGTACTCTGCCCTTGGGTTTTTACGTCCAAGATGCATTATCCTGCACTTATCCACATTAAATGTCAGTTGCCACAATTCTGACCATTTTTCTAGTTTACCTAAATCATTTGTCATTTGGCTTATCCCTCCTGGAACATCAACCCTGTTACATATCTTAGTATCATCAGCAATAAGACATACCTTACCATCAAGACCTTCTGCAATATCACTAATAAAAATATTAAAGAGAATGGGTCCAAGTACAGATCCCTGAGGTACCCCACTGGTGACAAGTCCAAGCTTCGAATATATTCCATTAACTACAACCCTCTGTTGCCTGTCACTCAGCCACTGCCTTACCCATTCAACAATATTGGAATCCAAACTTAAAGATTGCAGTTTATTGATAAGCCTTCTATGTGCAACAGTGTCAAAAGCCTTACTGAAATCTAGGTAAGCAATGTCTACTGCACCACCCTGATCTATAATTTTAGTTACCCAATCAAAAAAATCAATAAGATTAGTTTGGCATGATCTCCCTGAAGTAAACCCATGTTGTCTCTGATCTTGAAATCCATGTGTTTTTAGATGTTCAACAATCCTATCCTTTAACATGGTTTCCATCACTTTCCCCACTACTGAAGTAAGGCTTACTGGCCTATAGTTGCCCGACTCCTCCCTATTACCTTTCTTGTAAATGGGCACAACATTCGCTAACTTCCAATCTTCTGGGACTACTCCTGTTAACAATGATTGGTTAAATAAATCTGTTAATGGTTTTGCTAGTACACCACTAAGCTCTTTTAATAGCTTTGGGTGTATTCCATCAGGTCCCATTGACTTATTTGTCTTTACTTTTGACAGTTGAAATAGAACCTCTTCCTCTGTAAACTCACGTGTAATAAATGACTCATTTATCCTTTTTCTCAACTGAGGTCCCTTTCCTTCATTTTCTTCTGTAAATACAGAACAAAAATATTCATTGAGGCAGTCAGCCTGACCTTTATCCTCTTCTACATACCTTCCTTCTTTTGTTTTTAATCTAACTAATCCTTGTTTTACTTTTCTTTTCTCATTTATGTATCTAAAAAATGTTTTATCCCCTTTTTTTACTGACTGTGCTATTTTCTCTTCTGTGTGTGATTTGGAAGCTCTTATAACTTGCTTAGCCTCTTTCTGCCTAATCTTATAGATCATTTTGTCTTCCTCACTCTGGGTTTTTTTATAATTCCTAAATGCTAACTTTTTGTTTTTAACTATTTTGGCCACATCTGCGGAGTACCACAGTGGTTTCTTGAATTTTTTGCTTTTACTGACAAGCCTAATGCAATTTTCTGTTGCCTTTAATAGTGCAACTTTTAAATAATCCCATTTCTCTTGGACTCCATTTAAATTGCTCCAGTCTGGTAATGACTCCTCTACCCATATTCTAATTTTAGAAAAGTCTGTTTTTCTAAAGTCTAAAACTTTTGTTTTTGTGTGGTGTGACTCAGTCACTGTTCTTATATTAAACCACACTGACTGATGATCACTGGATCCTAAACTTTCACCTACAGTAATATCTGATACCAAATCTCCATTTGTTAACACTAAATCTAGTATGGCCTCTTTACGAGTTGGCTCCTCAACAACTTGTTTTAGAGACAATCCCAGTAGGGAGTTTAGAATATGTGTGCTCCTGGCACAAGTAGCTAATTTTGTTTTCCAATTTACATCAGAAAGATTAAAGTCACCCATGATGATAACTTCCCCCTTCATTGTCATTTTAGCTATTTCCTCAACTAGTAGATTATCTAACTCTTCAATTTGTCCTGGGGGCCTATAAATCACACCTACACGAGTTACTGTGTGATTACCAAATTCTAACGTAGCCCAAACGGACTCTGTGTTTGCCTCACTAACTTTTATTAGGCTAGATTTTATGCTATCCTTCACATACAAGGCCACCCCTCCCCCTTTCTTGCCTTCCCTATCTTTCCTATATAAAGAGTACCCTGGTATTGCTATGTCCCAGTCATTTTTCTCATTGTACCATGTCTCAGTAACAGCGACTAAATCTACACTATCAGTTGCCATTATTGCCACAAGTTCATGGATCTTATTCCCTAAACTGCGAGCATTTGTAGACATGACTCTAAGCTTATCATTTTTTAACACACTTGCTACAGGCACCTTCTGTCCTTGTTTTGGGGGACAATTGGATTGATGTTTTATCACCCTTTTGCCCCCCCCCTCCTAGTTTAAATACATCCTAGCAAAACCTCTGAACTGCTCACTGAGAACATTTGTTCCCTTTTGAGAAAGATGCAAACCATCTTTTTTGTACAGCTTATCTCCATTTGAAACAGAGCTACCATGAGAAATAAAGCCAAATCCTTGCTCCCGACACCATTCACCAAGCCACAAATTAAAGTCCCTAATACGCAACCGCCTGTCGTTCTGAGTGTTATGCACAGGCAGAACTTCAGAGAATGACAGTGTGGAAGCAACCTACTGTATATCATTGGCAAAAACACTAAAATCTTCCTTAACCTCTGAAACCTCATTGCAAGCCAAGTCATTTGTCCCTAGATGGACAAGTACATCCAATTCCCCTTCCTACTTTGCTTGCTTAACAATATTACAGATACGTCTCTTGTCTCTGTGAGCAGTAGCTCCGGGAAGACACCTCAAAAGACCACCATTGTCCATCTCCACACCTCTTATAATAGAATCCCCCAACAACAACTGCTTTCTATTAGGCCTCACCATAGTCTCCAAGCCGGTCTCCACAACACCACTAGCTTCAGTGCCTCTCTCCACAACACCACTAGCCTCAGTGCCTCTCTCCACAATACCACTAATCTTAGTGCCTCTCTCCACAACACCACTAGCCTCAGTGCCTCTCTCCACAACACCATTACACTCTGAAAGTGCAGAAAATGAATTATGAAGAGCAACAGACTGTGCAAAATGCCTTTTATCCACAACTCTAAGTCTACCAGATCCTACAGTAATCCATCTGCCTTTCCTAGTTTGTCTCTGCGGCAGTGGCTTTGCAGCAGTTCCAGTCTGAGTTTGTTCACCAGATAATTTACAAATCTCAGACTTCAAAAATACAATCTCCTGCCGCAAGATAGAGAACTGTCTACAGATTAGACAACAACCAAACCTCCAAAAAGTGGAACGTGAAACAAATGCATAGCAATTGTTACACTGAACTAAGTCTGCCATTCCAATTAGGAGAATAATTTAAATCTAACAAATCTTAACATTGTATTTATCCTCCTGAATACCTCAGATTACCTCCAGTTTCTCTCCAGAATATCTCCAACTACAAACTTAGAAACAGCACTTAGAAGTAGCACCAAGCTATATTAGACAAGCCTTATATAACTCCTAAAATCACCACCCACTAGGAATGTTTAACACCTGGGTAGGCCTCTGCTTATTTGCAAACAATAGCTAATTAACCAGCAATCAATAGCAAGTAACTAGCTTAATCAAATCAAATGCCTTATAATTACCAACAGGAATTCAAACCTTGTGCAATCAGTAACCTTTTCCTACAGATGAATCTTACCTGTAACAGTAGAAAAGAAAGCTCTTAGCACAACTCTTAGACAGTTGAAGCTTCTGTAAAACTCTCCAGACTATCTCCAACTACACACTTAGAAACAGCACTTAGAAGTAGCACCAAGCTATATTCCAGGGACGTCACCATCTTGTGCAGCTGCTTGATCTGTATGCTAGGGCCCTCTATTTGATGTTTTGTGTTCTGTAATTCACAGTCTTTTGTCTTCTCCCTCTCCTCCACAGCAGACACCTTCTGGTGTAGGATGCCTATTTTGGCTTGAGCCTCTTGTAAGTCTGCCTTCCAGACCTGTCTAAGATCCACAAGCAGTCTCTTGATGTTCCCCTTTGTAGAAGGAGAGTAATCATCATCAGAATCTGTGTTATGATATACTCTACCAGAAGGGGGCGATGTGCTGAGTTCTCCTTCATCCTGTGAGTCATCTGAGGCTTCTGACTCACTCTGGGGCACAGACTCTGGGAGGTAACTGCTGGGCTGGTCTTTCAAATGACAGCCTAATGTCCGGGAGTGCAGGCCTCTCTATATGGTAAGGCTTCTTGTGCTTGCGTCCCATTGTAGCCTCAAAGGATACCATGATTTCCCTCACTGGTAAGGGGGAGGGGGTGTTGGAGAAACTCTGGTGGTCTCCTGAGAGTCTAAGAGCAATGGGAGGTGCCAGCTCCTTCCCGCCAGTGCATAGTAGGCCTCAGTTCTGACTGTGTCAAGGAGTGCCGAGTCCCGTAATTCTTCCCCAATCCGGTGGGAATATCAGCTGCCTGTGGGTCATCGAGGTGTTGGGAGTGATCCGGGTCATTAGCTCTGATTTGTAGTGACAAATCCCCTTTTATTAATTAGGATTGTCTGGAGCTCTCATAAAGTGCGTCTGGCCGGCTCAACGGTTTAGCTCCGCCCCCTATATTATTTATATTTTAAGTGTTGTGGGGTACACTTACACTACACCTTTTTTTTTTATTGGGTAGCACCTACACACCATACTTTTTTATCTGTATCTCTTATCCCTCACCCGGGGTGGGCTGCACTATTGTAATATGGTGTTTGATAACCGTAAGAACTGGCAAAATCAGGTTATTCATAAATTCTTTGTAGAAACTGAATCTGAACATACTAAGGAGGATGATTTTGATTTAACTTGCAATAAGCTAGAAAAAATATTAATGAAAGAAACAGAAATTAAGTGGGAGCTATGCACTCTGGAGAAATATTTAGAGGAAAATATAACTCCAAGAGGACTTTTAAAACTCACACTTTTGATAGGGATGGCTCAGAATTCATGGAAATCTGAAATTCAGCCCTTGAATCATTCTCTTTTCGAGTGATGAAAAGCATCATTTAACAAAGAAAATGTAATTTACAAGAAATAGATAAAAAAAAATTATGAAATTCAAGATCTATTGAAACCTGTTGCTAATTGCACAGAAATGGTAAATTCCTTAGAATTTGTTAAAAATAATGATGAGAAATTTGAACAAGATAGCCTGGGAATAAAGAAAATGAAATATCTTAGAGATAAGAACAACTATGCCCATAATCAAGTCAGATTTTCTAAAATTTTCTAAATTTCCCCCATGTTTTAAATCTATGCAGGATAATTACAAAAATAGAATCCCATTTAACGAACTGAAAAGGAGAGGCCCAAGAATGCAGGAGAAAAAAAAGAGAACCTAGTTTCAATAACAACCTTTTAACTAACAAATCAGGTACTTCTTCACTAGGCTAGAAACAAGTAAAATCTGGGAAACCAAAACCTACCCAATCCAGACCTACATTTGAACATATTAATAGGTTCAAAATCCTCTCTACCCACTCCCCAAGAAATGTAAATCACAGCTCTAGTCCATCTCCATCTTCTGGTCCCATTACTTTTATAGATCGGGACCCCGCTTCACCGGGCCCACAAGACCTCCTTAAAGCGAGTGTGGGCCCGGGGAGAAGAGGAACTCGAGCTGGACAACTGCTTGGAGAAAAGGAAGAGAGGAAAAACCACTCCATAGGAGTATTACAATTTGTCAGATACTGTATTAACAAAGGACCAAATAGATGTTTTAAAAAGGGGTTTAAAATTTGCCCACACATGTTTTAATGATCCTTTTAATACTTTTATTGATCTTATCAAATTTATCCATAAATTAAGTCTAATTTTTTTTTTTAACATACATTCTCATAAACTTACTATAGAAAATAAGTTATCTGATGTTTTAAACATACAGATGTTAAGAATAATTCTAAATTCTTCCCCAGAAATGAAGTACCGTATATACTCGAGTATAAGTTGACCCGAATATAAGTCGAGCCTAATTTTACCCCAAAAAACTGGGAAAACTTATTGACTCGCGGATAAGACTAGGGTGGGAAATGCAGCAGCTACTGGTAAATTTCTAAATAAAATGAGATCCCCCAAAAATTATATTAATTGAATATTTATTTACAGTGTGTGTATCTAATGCAGAGTGTGTGTGTGTGTGTGTGTGTGAATGCAGTGTGTGTGTGTATATAATGCAGTGTGTGTGTGTATGAAAGCAGTGTATGTATATAATGCAGTGTGTGTGTGTATGAATGCAGTGTGTGTATATAATGCAGTGTGTGTGTATGAATGCAGTGTATGTATATAATGCAGTGTGTGTGTGTATGAATGCAGTGTGTGTGTGTATATAATGCAGTGTGTGTGTATGAATGCAGTGTGTGTGTGTATATAATGTAGTGTATGTGTATGAATGCAGTGTGTGGGTGTGTATATAATGCAGTGTGTGTGTGTGTATGAATGCAGTGTGTGTATATAATGCAGTGTGTGTGTATGAATGCAGTGTGTGTGTATGAATGCAGTGTGTGTATAATGCAGTGTGTGTGTATGAATGAAGTGTGTGTGTGTATGAATGCAGTGTGTGTATATGATGTAGTGTGTTTATGTATATGATGCAGAGTGTGTTTGTGTATGTGATGCAGAGTGTGTAACCTTGGTGGGAGGTGGGCATTTTTATCATTTATTTTTTTATTATTTTAATATTACATTTTATTTTTATTTTTTAAAATATTATTACATTTTTATTTTATTATAATATTATTAAAATTTTTATTTCTTTTTTTCATCCCCCCTCCCTGCTTGATACATGGCTAGGGAGGGGGGCTATATTATTCCCTGGTGGTCCAGTGGATGGGCTGTGCAGGAGGGGGGCTGGGAGCAAGCTGTTACTTACCTTTACAGCAGCTCCGATCAGCTCCCTTCTAGTCCATGCCATTCAACTCCCAGTGTAAATCTCGCGGTCTGTGTGCCCCGTGGAGCATTGCCACGGTAAACTGTGGCAACACTCTGACGGCCGCGGCTCTCGCGAGACTTACACTGGAGCTGAACGGAACGGAGGAGAAGGGAGCTGACAGGAGCTGCTGTAAAGGTAAGTAAGAGCTTGTTCCCAGTCCCCAACAGGACCGCCGGGCTTGTAATGAGCCTGGCGGTCCTGGTCTGTATTATGGCTCTACATTCTGTGAGTTTTATCCTACATAGGTGCTTATTGTTATACATTATACAATCCTATTGTATTTTGAGTCCTTACTGCGCTTGCTTATTACCCCCACCCACTGTTGGATGACATCGTAGGAGGCGGAGCACTGACCCAGGACTTTGGCCAAAATGTGGCAAATTGACCCCTGGAATCTGGTTTGTACAAAAGACTTTTTTAACCCTTGCAATGCCAGGGGAAGCATGAGGGAAATGGCAGCAGAGGAAACTATACACTTTTGTATTCATTACACTAGAAACATAGAATGTGATGGCAGATAAGAACCATTCGGCCCATCTAGTCTGCCCAATTTTCGAAATACTTTAATTAGTCCTTGGCCTTATCTTAAGTCTAGGACAGCCTTATGCCTATCCCATGCATGATTAATCTTCCTCACTGTGTTAACCTCTACTACTTCAGTTGGAACGCTATTCCATGCGTTATTTTTAAACCATTGCTGTAACGGATCACGTAGCACCCCGACTGGTTACCTCCGTTGAAGGATGCTCCTAGCGCTTCCTGAGGACTCCAAGCACTGCAGCAGACACCACAACCACCGAACCCAAGAAGCATGTGAATGCTCTCAAGCATATGAATGCTGTAAACAGCTGAACAGGAAAAGCATACAATCAGCTTACACTCCTGGCAATCCACAAACATAGTACTGCCCACAGGGTTTTACCGAACAACCAATAACACACGTACATTACAGAAAACACTCCCAGCTATTATACATAAAATCCTCCCCTCTGCCTGTGATCTAATTATGGTACACAATGGGTTAACAATACAGTTTTTATACATGTGCTATAACTTTAAAAATATACGTCCAATCTTCATAAAAATTACATATTCAGAATTTGCATGCTTGAAATATACACATATTCAAAAATCAGGGCAATCGGTTCAGGGATTAAAAAGTTAAGGGAAAGTCCTATTTGACCAAATGAAGCATGGTTTTTCTGCCCAAAACCAGTTCCACAGAGTCTTCTATCCTGGAGATAATTGGGAAGTAATCCAATTATCTCCAAGGACAGAGGCAAAACTCCATTAACCACATGGCAGTAAAAAGACAGTAAATGACATAAAATTACATACTGTCACATTCATCACATAGAACATACACATTCTACCTATTCCCAGATAGCTTAGATCTCAGCGCCCATTACTACCGGGTAGCGCTCAGATCACATGCATACACTTCAATCGCCATGGAGCCAAAGTCTTTCCCATAGTCTTTGGGTATACAAATGGGCTCCATGGCTTAGCTATCTGGGGTATCACTGCTCACATAGGGAAAATAAAAGGCTTTTAATACAGGGCTCCTCCAGTGGCCAAACCAGGCTCCTCCAGTGGCCAGTGGCGAGGTTGGTTCCGCCAATTTCTAATTTATGTCCTCTTGGTGTGGTAGTTTTTCTTCTTTTAAATATAGTCTCCTCCTTTACTGTATTGATTCCCTTTATGTATTTAAATGTTTCTATCATATACCTCGTCTTTCAAGCTATACATGTTAAGATCCTTTAACCTTTCTTGGTAAGTTTTATCCTGCAATCCATGAACTAGTTTAGTAAACCTTCTCTGAACTCTTTTCAAAGTATCAATATTTGTCACTGCCCCCGGCTCGCTGCGAAGTGCGATTGCGCCCGACTGGCACGACCATGCTGAAATACTGAGCTTACCTGCTCAGCTGAGAGTCGGGAGCCACTCCACCGGGTCCTCCTGGCAGCCTGCCCGAAATAAAGATGGCACCGACATGCGGTCGCGGCCATCAATGACTCCGCCCCCAGGGTCATACGAAGGTGCGTGTGACGTCATGACTCCTGCGCACACACACGTTCTGGGGTCAGAGGTCACCCTCTGACCAATTACAGTCTAAGGAGGAATATTTTTTTCTTTTTTTTTTTGAGGGATATTTAAATCCCTGAAGCTTTCCAGTTTTTTGCCCTGTCGTGGTTTCCTGTCCTTGTTCCTGAGAGTGCGTTTTCTATTCCTGTTATTGCTATTCCCGGTATTTTGACCTTGGCTATTCCTGACTACTCTGATTTCTGGTTTCCCTGACTTGGCTTGTTTTACGGTATTGTGTATTTCTGGCTTCCTTGACCTCGGCTATCCCTTGACCATTCTCTGTCTTTAACGTATTAGTCCGGCCATTCTAAGGACTGGTTTCCATTCTGTCCTTTCCGTTCTGTTCTATGCAGATGTTGCATAGTTCTGCCTGCTGGACCACACAAGCAGTCATGACAATATCCTTCTGATATTGATACGGTCTCCAGAACTGCATACAATACTCCAAGTGAGGTCTCACCAGTGTTCTGTACAATGGCATGAGCACTTCCCTCTTTCTACTGCTAATACCTCTCCCTATACAACCAAGCATTCTGCTAGCATTTCCTGCTGCTCTAGTACATTGTCTGCCTACCTTTAAGTCATCAGAAATAATCACCCCTAAATCCCTTTCCTCATATGTTAAAGTTAGTAGGGTATCAAATATTTTGTACTTTGCCCTTGGGTTTTTACAGCCAAGATGCATTACCTTGCACTTATCCACATTAAATGTCAGTTGCCACAGCTCTGACCAGTTTTCTAATTTATGTAAATCATTTGCCATTGGCTTATCCCTCCTGGAACATCAACCCTGTTGCAAATTTTGGTATCATCAGCAGAAAATCCCTTTATGCTGTAATTGTTGTGGTGACTATAGTGTCCCTTTACGATTTATAGTGGGTTTTCATGCTTTGACATTTTTTTAAATTCATAATGAATTTGGCATTGAGAGGTGTAGATATTGAATACCTTTTTTTTTTTTTGTACCTGTGGTACATCTACTCCCTTTCTCGAGCTGATGTATGGTTGTTGGAGCTACGGTTAGATAGTGTGATTTTTTTTTAAATTCTGCATATCCTCTTATCAACATTTTTACACTTTAATTTGCATTTGTTTTCATTTTCTTTTTTTTCATGTAATTATATTTATTTAATAGTTCACTTTGGTCTCTCTGAAGCTGAAAACTCTCTTTATATGTGGTATGTAATTTTTTTGTATATCACTGGGGAATTGTGTGTTATTTCTGGTTTATAGTACTATCCTTGGTTCTCTTTTTGTTCTTTGTTTTGACCTATTAGGAGTTGGATTTGATTGTGGCAGCATTAATTCAGATGTAAAGTGATTCATAAGTCTTAGTCTTCAGATTTTTAAACTCGTAAAAGGACAAATCATGCTGTAGATGACCTATTCTTTTAAATACTTTGCATAGAAACATCAAATGCTGAACATCAATTTCCACAGATGTAACAACAACAACATACACTAAAACAAAACAGGGTAAAAACAACAAATTAATGTGCCTGATTGAAAAAACTCCAGGAAACTAGCTCTGTTCTGATATAAGGTTGAATCCTTTTATTACCGCAAACTAATTAACATGGCACCAATTATTTAATATTGGTCCAAGTGTTTTCTTTTTAAAAACTCCGTTAGAATTTGGATTTGCGGAAAAAAGATCAATAACTCACTCAGTTTTTTTTTCATTTCTTCTTTATAAGTATTACAATGACATAAAACAAAATTTATAAAGGTGCAAATACACCAGGGTAAAGGAAAAATATAAAGTTATCTTATGGATAAGCATAACACAGATGTTTACCTTCTCCCAGTAACAGATCTAACAAACACAATCATGGAAACAGAAAAAACAAAAATGGTTTAAGGGGCTTCTAGTGCCCAAGACTGCTAGTATGTGACCCTGCAATATCCAGTAATGGCCCAGTTATGTTTTTTGATTATGAAACCTGTTTTTATGGGAGTGAGAGATAAACAAGCACAGTAAGACACCTTGATATGATACGCATAATCCCCCAAGTCCCAGATTAACCTTGGCACTCAACTGTCCCTAGACATTAATAGTGTCCTACTTAAGGAAGCATCAGAACAGATTACACACCCTGTGATTGCCAGAAAACTCAGGGGTCACTTTAAAAGGCACTTAGCACTGAGCAGGAGCAGGTGTAAGAAGGAATCTGTGCTGAGGGGACTGCCATTAACGGAGAGACCCCAGCATACACAGTTTCCCTTACATAGGTGAAAAAATAAAGGAGACAAGAATTTGTTATTTTTTTGTATCCTTTAAATTCAAAGTAAATCTTATTAAGAGAGAGCAAAGCCTTGTCTGCTAATTTAGGAAAAGGATTGAAAGATCTTATAAGGTAGAAAAAGACTATCACAGGAGAAGATATCTTTGGAGTAACTGGACAACAAAGATTCACAGCCTTAACCTGCAGACTTGAAAACAGCCTTTACAAATTATAAGATACTTCTGTATTCAGGGAGATATTTTCGACCTTGGAAAGAAGAATCAAGTGATGGGTAATACAAGCAGCTCAACTGTGGATGACCTGCAGGCAGTGGAAATCCACCACTGGTACAAGAAGTTCATGATAGAATGTCCCTCTGGTCAGCTCACACTGCATGAGTTCAAACAGTTTTTTGGCCTACGTGGGCTAAGTGGAGATGCCAACAGCTACATAGAACAAATGTTCCGCACCTTTGACATGAACAAGGTAAGAGAACAAATTATAAACACCGAATGCTGGATAACAATCTTTCCCAGGGGATTGAAAATATCATACAAGGCAGTATATATCCTTCTGTACACAGCTAAAATTTGGTGCCCGTTAACAAGATAGTCATAGGCTACCAGCTAAACTATGGAGTACCTAGATACAAGTAAATCTAGAAATCTAATCCACAGAGTGCCTAGAAACATATCTGAAAATCTACATCACGAGGGAACTAATTATATGTACATCTAGAAATCTAAATATAATAGTGTCTAAATATGTACATTATATATACTAAAAAGTGTTTAGACACATGCATATACACATGTTCATCTAAAGAGCTAAATCATGGAGTGCCTGGGCATGTGCATGTGTAGACACATTTATATCTAGAAATCTAGATGACGGAGTGCCTACACACTTTTCTATCTACAAATCTAAACCATGGAGGGTGCAGATACATGCATTTCTAGAAAGCTAAACAGCACATTTTTTTTTTTTTACAAAATTCCAAAACAAATTGCAAATTCTAAATCAGCGACAGCCCTAAGACAGAAATACATTAATTTGCTGAAATAAAATATAATAGCAAACAACACACCTTCGATATTAGTCCTCCTGTGGTCAAATTAAAACATGAACTGTAGATTGACAAAAGAAAAATGTAAAGAGAATTTAATTACTATGTTGTGGCTTTATAGCGTATTTTGTTTTTACTTTTTGTAGTTATATAAATAAAGGGCCATTTCACATATCTCATTGGTTGAGCTATGAGAATGTTATTTATGTTATAAATAGCTTTTTTTTGTCATGTTGCATGATTGATGGCTGAGATAAACTAGTGGGTACCAATATTTAGCTATGAGAAAAATGGAAGAGGTGTTACAAGTAAAGTTATGTTCTGAAATTATCTTTGAGTGGCTCATGCAGTTAAACAGACCCTATATTTACTTAACAATAAGCTGAAATGATACGCATTGTAAATAATACACCCATGAAGAGATAAACTAATATATACAGAATGTATTATAATTTATAAAAAATTAAGAGATAATGTCTGAATTTGTGGAGAGATTGCAAGATCCTGAACACAAATGTGACTGTGGGATACATGTATGTTTTGGGTTACAACCTGTGGATTATACCTATGGCCTTACAAATAACTAAGCATATGAAAGGAAAATTAACTTAAATCACCTCTTCAAGTGTAGAGCTGTAGTGAATATACAAATATTTAAATTTTCCCAGACCATACTGCAGTAGTTGTGGTTGGAAGATATATATCTCATTGTAGGCTATTAAACCCCAGGATCTGTATTCCAAGTAACAAGATATACCTTCTAACTATTTACCAGTACACTTACAGTCTCTAGGTCTGTTATCTGACAGGATGCTGGCTTAAATAAAAATCCTAACAATTATAGTCCAAAACTAGAAATCGTCAGTTGAAAATATAGCTCAGTGACCAACGTTTTGTTGAATATATATGTACAATGATAATTTCAGCACAGTTTTGAGATTCAAATGTGGAGAATCTCTGCATTCTAATTTGCCTGTGTGCTAAATAAGAAATGTGTCATTCAAATGAATTTCGTAGGTATGAACACATCATAATATCTATCTATCGATCGACCGACCGATCGATCAATAGAAATATAATAATATAAAACCAGAAGTGTTTCACTCACTTGAACATGCATACTTATTAGGGTGCCGCCGGGGCCAATTCATACTACATACAAAATTCAGCGCACTCACTCATTCACTAAACAGCAATTGCAAGTCTCACAGAATGCAATAGTTTTATTTAAAAACACCTCACCAAAAAATTATAAGGGTTTAGTTACAGTATATGATCATACATTGCCTACCACAACGTCAATGTACCCCATTCTTGGATGGTCCTGCTCTAGCATTATATTTCCATCCCCAAATATATATATACATATAAAAACAAGTTGTCCTGTTGTTGACCCTGAGGAAATTCCCAATCGGAGACTGAAACACTGGTCGTTTTTAAATCTTATTTAATAAAGTATTTACATTTTAAGACCGGTGAGCAGCCATTCTATTTTGGATTTATATATATATATATATATATATATATATATATATATTGCTGTTATGCATCACCTTTGGATCTCAAGTTGGAGTTTGAAAAGTCCTCCTTGGACACAGGAACTTTAAAAAAAATCATATCTCTACAACTATCCCAGAGTTGCCAGCTATACATGAACTTGGACAGGCATTGTGTTTCAGAATTTATATTGCATTTCTGCAGATACCCTTAGCAATGGACACCATTTACAGTTTTTCTTTTTAAAGAAAAGTAAGGGTTATGGACAAAAAGGCCAACATGAGCTATGTAGATGATGCAATATATGTTCTGTTTGCACTGTGGGGAGTTTTATCATGTTTGGAATACACACTCATATATGTATATATCAAACAAGATTGTGGAAGGCATTCACAAGGCATTGTGGAGGAATAAATTGGTGGCAGGTTGGTATATAGACATAGCAGACCAATTTCTCTTTTGCCAAAGCAACCTATGGATTTGCCCTGACATTTGACAGTAGCAGGTTTTACATAGTTACATAGTTTTCTTCCAGTTTCAGTTTATGGGTAACAGAATGTCCTTATGACACCGTCTGTGGCATCATTGAGAGAAGGAGAAATGAGAGAATAGTTAGACAGACACACAGATAAGCAAAACCTGAAACTAAACATGTTTATGTTCAATCAGACATGTAGTATTTGATTATGTGATAGAATAACAACATATAGCTTGGCTTTGCCTTTATCACATCTGTCACATATCCCCATAGACATTGGCAGGTGTATAACAGTTCCAAGGATAGTCCTAGAGCAAAAGCATTTACTTATATAACCATGTGTCACTGTCTTTTGCTTTTGGACCACCGTGTTCTGATTAATGTGTCTCTGTGTCACACAGGATGGGTACATTGATTTCATGGAATATGTTGCTGCTCTCAGTCTGGTCCTCCGTGGAAAGATCGAACAAAAGCTGCGCTGGTATTTCAAGCTTTATGATGTGGATGGGAATGGATGTATTGACCGTCATGAATTGCTGAATATCATCAAGGTGAGAATTGAATATTTTAAGATCTATTTCAAAGCAAGTGCAGAGCATTTAGAATAAAGGATACCAAGGAATTCGGACCCAAATGTTAATGTAAAGTTACTTTTCAAATTCGGTGAATAAATTTAATCATCTGCATTATTAAATGAATTATAGAAACATAGAATGTGACAGCAGATAAGAACCATTAATACACTGCTCCACTCCCTCCCCCAATGTAATACAGTGATCCTCTCCCTTGCCCAAATTAATACACTGCCCTCTCCCTCAAATTAACACAGTGCCCACTTCCTTCCCCAATTTAATACATTGGCCTCCTCCATCCCCCAAATTAATACACTGCCCTCTCCCTCCTTCAATTTAATACACTGCCCCTCCTCCCCAATTTAACACACAATATAGAAACATAGAAACATAGAAACATAGAATGTGACTTCAGATAAGAACCATTCGGCCCATCTAGTCTGCCCAATTTTTGAAATACTTTCATTAGTCCCTAGCCTTATCTTATAGCTAGGATAGCCTTATGTTTATCCCACACATGCTTAAATTCCTTTACTGTGTTAACCTCTACCACTTCAGCTGGAATGCTATTCCATGCATCCACTACCCTCTCAGTAAAGTAATACTTCCTGATATTATTTTTAAACCTTTGCCCTCTAATTTAAGAATATGTCCTCTTGTTGTGGTAGTTTTTCTTATTTTAAATATAGTCTCCTCCTTTACTGTATTGATTCCCTTTACGTAGTTAAATGTTTCTATCATATCCCCCCTGTCTCGTCTTTCCTCCAAGCTATACATGTGAAGTTCCTTTAATCTTTCCTGGTAAGTTTTATCCTGCAATCCATGAACCAGTTTAGTAGCCCTTCTCTGAACTCTTTATAAATTATCAATATCCTTCAGGAGATACGGTCTCCAGTACTGCGTACAATACACAAAGTGAGGTCTCACCAGTGTATACAAGATACCATTGTATTGACTCAATTGCTTTGTATATAGAAGCAAAAGGCCCAACCCTCTTTTTCTATGAAAATATATCCTTAATGAACCGCCAACCAATAAGGCTACATTTCAGTCTACATGAAACTTCTTAAGCATTAACATGTGTCATGGAATGTGAACAATCTTCTTATTATATACGTAGAAACTTGTTAAGTCTGATTATGTGACCATCACAATGCTGCCAACCTGTATGTGCTATATGCTTACCGGTATATTGAATAAATCTATTAGACATATTATCTTAGTATTTTAGTGATGTGTCCGATGTTGCACTGTATCTAAACTCTAAACAATCTAAACAATCAAAAATCAGCTATAATTGTATTTTAATAAATATTATTAATACATTATTATTTTGTTATTAATGCTGTTATTCGAACCCTTGTTTGGAAAGCTTTCATTTTGGCATTGTAAACCCCACAATGAAAAAACTGCTGGATATTTTAATTTACATATGGAAGGAAAAGCACAAAATACCAAGATTAAATCTCAATTAAATTTAAGCTTGTTTGTGATTCTAGTGTTTGTTGTTTTCCATCGCAAAGTCTAAAACTTGGCATACCCAGGGCCACTGGTTAAGTAATCTTCTCCCATGGAAGAATCAGTTACTCTCAGACCCACAGCTAGACGTTTCCATGCAAGTGCACTGGCCAAACTCATAACTGACCAGAAAATGCAGAATTCTAAAACTTTTGTAATGAGGCTGGATAGAGCAAACAGAGCTGGCAAACACTGCTACCCAACGGTCCAGCCCTAACTGCAGTCTGAGATGTATAGAGGAACACCTTGGACTTTCAAACACGTCTCTATTTCAGGAATGTCCGGTTAAACAGAGAATGATGAATATGGGCAATGAAAATATTTAGGACTTAGTACTAGATAATTCACAATTCAAGGAACTGAGTAATGGTAACACAACAATATCTCATAGGCTAATTCTAAACAAGTTTTGATTGCAGAATACAAACATAATCCAAATGGAGACACAAAAATCAAGACAGTATAAATCAAAGTTGAGAACTCCAAATAATTATTTACACTGTGTGTATAAATCGTGCAACAAAATATATAACAAACAGAAATACTTGTTCCATTGTTTGTCATATGCTGCACTCACAGAACCCATAAAAAACAAAGGAATTAATTGTGCAAGGAGTCTTAATTAATACAAAGGATTAACTCTTTAGTATTCTACTTACTTTTTTAAATTTTTCTTTTTTTAGAGCAAACTGTTTTTTCAGAGCTCTGTATCGGTTGTACAGCAGCACCAATCAGGTTTCTTTTATTCTGATCTTTGGCTAAAGCTTTGGATTATGAGTTAAATCTCGCAAAGTTGCATGGGGCATGTGGTTAATTGCCCCCACAGCAGTGAAATATACCACTTTTTTTGCAGTGTTACCTATTTAACTGTGCAAATATTGCAGTTGCTTTTAGGGTCAGACAGATGTCAGTTCTAAATATATGTGCAGAAAAAATAGGGATACAGCTGTATAATCGATTAAGAATACATCAACAAAACCTAGTGTAGAAACATAGATGTCAGTGCTCCCTCAGCACCAAATAAACATTAATAAAGGGTTATTTTCTTTAAAAGGTGGTCAGTGACATTTGGAGTTTTTGGGGGTTTTGAGAGAAGTGCCTTTGCTTACATCAAAAATCTCTTACTATTATTCCGACTTATCCGGGAACCCTTTTCACCTTTGCATAACACCGTGATAAAGGGTTAATTTATTTTCCTTTTTTAAAAGTGTTTGGGTGGGAGTGGTGAGAGGTAAAAGAGAAAATACTAGAGAAGACTTTCCTGCTCATGTGTAGGGATTAAATCAGGAAAGACCATAGAGGCTGACTGTCCTTTTTTTTTCGAACACTGTTTGACCCAAGGTGCTTGTATACAGCTGAAGGATCCTGTCATGTAGGGATGAGTGTTTCATCTTTTTTTCTTTTACAAATGCTTCATTTTTTAAAATCTATTTTGTTTCAAAACTTGATGAAAGGGTCATTATATTGAAAAATAGTTTTGAGAAGGCATTGGTCCTTTAACCCCTTAAGGACACATGTCATGTGCGACATGTCATGATTCCCTTCTATTCCAGAAGTTTGGTCCTTAAGGGTCTAAGAAGTTAAGTAAATCCCACAGTCTTATAAACCAACCCAGCTCAATTTTCTAACCCACCACTTCACCAACCTTAGTGAAGCCTTAGTTTTCTATCAAAACCCAGTTTGAATTCTTCCTACCATAGCCTAATTTCTGACCCTTGACTCAGTATAAGTTCTTGAACCAAACCCAGTCGTTTCTCTTTCCCTTTCAATCTTTCCCTTTTAGCTCATCCTGTTCATATTCCCCTATTAATTTTCCCCTTAAACCACATATCCCCTCTTCATTTCCAATTCCACGTCATGTATTTTTTATTTTCTCCTTCATCTATCTCTCTGCACTTATTCTATTCATAATTTTCCCTTTATATCACCCCCCTGCAGTCTTCATTTAATATATTATCCCAAATCTCAGTTCTCTTGGTGTTTTAGTGGCATGGGAGGTGAGCGGGCTCTGTTTCTCTCAGCACAGATGTGCAGTCATTGTCTTCAATGTGCTTGCAACTGACAACAAGTGTGGATAACCTTTTGATAAAACAAACAAGGAGAAGCCCTGCAACCTCCACCAATGGACCCTTCACGCATCCAATCAGCACTTTTCAGAATCTATGAGAGCAGGTCTGCTCTCATGTGATCACACCAATGGCTGACTGAATATATCACCCGATTAGTCTTGGCTCTGGTGGCCAACTAGAAAAGTGCTAGTATTTCGGTAGACCAGATTAAATGGATGTCAGGTGCATAACAAAAGCACTTTTTCTCTCCTTTTATCTACTATCTAAAGACTCAGATGCCGGTGTTTTCATCCTGCTGTGTTGCATGGGCTCTGCATATAAATAATTTATGCCATGTTTGTGCATTGTGCTCCTTTTACACATCAACCATTAGCATTAAATAACTCTAATTCTCACTCAGGTATTTCCTGAGTAAATAGTCTTAAATACTTTAAGCTTGGTTCTTATATTAAACCTGCCCTTTATTAGCTTGGCTCGTTTCCATAAGCTATTCTGAGAATTGATGGAGGGCCTTCAGAAGTCCAGTGGCCTCACAAACCAAGGAGAAAACAATCCATGCCAGTTTTATACCATCCTTTTCTTTGTAGATTCATTCTATCCATTTCAGTATCCAGAGGTTACGGTGGGAGCAAAACTCTGGAGATTAATCAGGGAAAATTTATCCAAATTAATGAATTGAGTTCATGAGTTTACTATCCTTTCTGTTGACCGTGGCAAAGGGAGTCTGCAAAGTTAAGCTCTTATGTAGGTTGAGGGCTATATATAAATAAAACTTCAGGACATATATATCAAACACAGAGTATTAAACTAGATAAATCATCAAAATTTAACACAGTCATCAGGGCATATATTTGATAAAATGATAATAACGTACATATGAAGTATGCAGTCCAAAGTTTTTCTTTTCTTAACCAAACATTAAGACATGCTTCTTATAATATATAAATACTAGTATCATCATGTTAATGCAGAGGTCCCAATGACAATGGCAAAGTACTACTACTGTGCTGCGCTACAACTGTCAAACCCTGCCACACTCCAGAACTTATGTCAACTACAATGTTCACTTTAGGAAGGTGGTGCCATCACTGCTTCCCCACTCAGAACCATCCAAATGACAGCGCAAATCTACCAGTGACAATCCTAGTGATCATTTTAAAGCATTACTGCTGAGCAGCTGCCTAGAAGGCCAAAGGAGCTAAGAAATTAGCATTTGCTTGTTCATTCCCTTAAATCTCTGTGGCATTTTCAATGATTTAAAGATAGTGAATGCAGGAATGTGATGTCATTTCAACATCTGCCATGTTGAAACCATTGTATAACTTTAAAGTGCAGAAACACAGAACCAAAAAAGTAAACTACCAAGGATAAACCTGGTAAACTGAGATTTGCCAAAATACACCTGTAGTGCTGTCAAACAGATAGGCTAGTAAAGCTACTTTGTCCTGGTTTCACTTTCTCCATCTCTACGTGATGCAAATGGTGCTGAAATACAGACATGCTTTATTGCTTTTTAAATTTTTTGGTTATTCTTCAACATCGGGGGTAGTAATCAAAAGCTACTAAGATACTTAAAATATATATAGTTTTTCTTTTACATAATTTTTATTGAGATAAAAATAGATATTTTCTGTTTTTATAGTTAGTATGTTTCTTTTATAGCCTGGTGACTGTAAGAGTGTGTGTCAAAGCATTATGTATACATTGTTGAAAAACCCAAAGCACACCAAGTTAATCTTGCACATAAAAAAGATTTTATTAAGTAGAAATTTGATAGAAATAGTATGAGTAAAGTGCAGCAGGGGTTGCTGTATCTCCTGCTCTGGGTTGGTAAGCCTATTTTATTGTGGGTATGTGGGTTATTTCATTGAGCACTTATCTTTGAATTTGATATGTATAATAGGTATGTTATTCTTTATTTGTATGCATCATATACTGTTTGCACTTTACTTGTACTATTTCTTATCAAATTTCCACTTAATAAAATCTTGTGTGCTTTGGTATGCATGAATCTGGTGGTGGAACAGATTTTCCCATTTGGTACCCAATTTCTTCTTATCGTACCACTACCCTTATTAAGGCGAGCGCTCACTACAAAATTTTATATGCAAAGCATTACTGTATGTCTGAGATATTTTCCAGTATGTGTGTATGTGTCTGTGTTTCTGACAGTGTGTCTGTAAGTGTTGTTTATGAATGTATGTTTTTTTGAAACTATTTGACAGATTTTGAATGCATCCAAGACAATTTATAGGTTTTCAAGAGTAGTCTTCAAGTGTGAGATTGCATAAAACACCATTTGCAGAATTGAGAGTGTTTGTCAGAGTGTCTGTGTCTGTCATTGTCTAATAGTTTGACTATTTGTCATAAGAGATTTTTTTTTCTCTAAAAACATAATGAAAAGTTACCTGTACTTTCATTATGCAATAATAAAAATAATAAGAAATGGTGGGCATCAAACTTAGCTTCCGTGCAGAGGACTTACTAACAGCCCTGGGACCTTATATTTAAAGAGATGTTCCAAGAACTGCCTTGCTGTGTCGCCTACTTAGCTTTCAGTAATGGTTGCCATCCTTGTTCAGATCTGAATGCTTTTTTTATCAGAGCATTTCTATTTACAAGAATTCATGTGCTCTGTCTGGGTGGCATTCTTTTAAAGTTAATTCCCTCAGACACACTGGTTTAATTAAACAGCCAGGAAATACAGACATTCCTGTGCATACCATTAATCATAACCTAATACCCAGATGTTAGATCATATGCATCAGCAAATAGCACTTTCAAGGTGACTATTGAGCTGCCCTGCCGCTTTAACAGGATTTAGAAGCAGTTATGATTAGTCTGTTCCCAATAAGAGCAAGTTAATCTGCTGAAAGATGGAGGGTGGTAATGAGGGGAGGGGGAAGTTAATCAAGCTGTGACCCAATAACCTACTAATTTATTACAGGTATACAAATACAAAATACAGTTCTTCTTTGACTATTACTATAGAGGCGTAATAGGCTTAAGAGTTACAAATTACAGCACACAATACAGATTTGTTAAATAGTATCACCATGAACATGCCATGTAATATGTTGTTTTACAAAATAAGTAGTTTGATATCTTATTAGACAATGCAACAGTGTGGATTCTATAATTGGCTTTGCAAGATATATTTGCATTATTAATATTATATCAAATCCACTTTGACAGTCGGCAAAAATGTCATTTAATTATTTTCTGACAATATATTCAATAGATGTCTGCTGGCACTCCACCAACATATAGATATAAAGTACTGCTTGCCTGGGTGCAAATATCCCTTGTTGAAATATGTAGCATAAAATGAAAAAATAGGATGCACTCAAAGGTCTTAGGTTAAAGGTTTATTTATTGAAAAAAATTCAATAAATAATTTATCATTTCTTTGTACAAAATAACCAACGTTTTGACCCTCTAAGGGTCTTTTTCAAGACCTTTTTCAAGATAAATACAAAAGTCACCTTTAACTCAAGACCTGCGAGTGCATCCTATTTTACACACACACATATATATATATATATATAAAAAGATATATATACAAATATATATACATATACAAATATATATATATATATATATATATATATATATATATATACACACACACATACAAATATATATATACACACATATAAACAAAAATAAAAATCAAAATGCACTCACAGGTCTTCTGGTTAATAGGAAAACTGGTGCTTTAATAAATCATCTGTGATGTACAAAAAAATCAATCGACGTTTCGACCCTGCCGGGTCTTTTTCAAGATCTTGAGTTCTTGAAAAAGACCCGGCAGGGTCGAAACGTCGATTGATTTTTTTGTACATCACAGATGATTTATTAAAGCACCAGTTTTCCTATTAACCAGAAGACCTGTGAGTGCATTTTGATTTTTATTTTTGTTTATATATTTGACGCCAACAATTTGTACCCAGGCATGTGAGTTAAAAATTTATATTTTTTTGGAGGTGAGTGCCAAGCGTTCACCTATACACACATATATATATATATACTTGCAAATCCCTGCACACAAGCTCAAAAGTCGCTTAAATCGCCAGGTGCCAAAAGCCTGGACTCCAAAATGTATACTATGTTAATGAAGGAGGCTTTATTCCGGACTTGTAAAATCCAATGCTTTATTAGAGAAAAAAAAAGTTAAAAGATTAGCGTATTTTTTTTCATAGATGTTATAGATCCATACAGCAGAACCCATACAGCAGTTACTCATAAAGCAAATATTGGAAAGATAAAGGAGGTACAGACACACTTTAATGGTTGTAACACAGCCCTCTCCCCAAGTTGATTCATTTTCTTTTTCATTTATTCATAATATTCTAGCCAAGAGCTTTTTCTTAATTTCACTAAATGCAAACCATTTGTCCTTCTATGACAAATGGTTTGTATATCAGTGCAACAAAATAGACATACTGGACTGGTAACCACTAACATAAACAATATTCACATATGTCACATTCATCATATAGCAATTGTCTTTGAATAATGGACATATTAAATAGTGCAATATGCTCCGGAGCACAGTTATATTTACTTGTTATGATAAATGCAAATGTATTGGCTTGAAATTTTGACTCAGGGAGGACACAGAATATTCTCTATTTGTTAAGCCTACCATGAGATACATTTTGACACATCATTAAAGTGCCTTGCAGATATGTGTTGATTCACCAAAACTTTGAACATGTACTTGAGACTGCATTAAAGAGAGCTTCACATAAATAGTCTAAGGACACATAAAAGACTACTCACAAGATGATAAGCCCTTAGAAAAATGCTAAGGTCAATAGGATATAATGTTAAGTACACGATTGGTTTAGCAGTCATTAAAGGGATTTATCTGATAACTGGAATATCATGTCATGTGATCCCACAGTGCCACATTGTGCAAGGGACAAAACCACCAGAGGTACACGTATAATAGTATTGGTTATTCTTTCTCCTTGTAACCACATAAAATTTTAGATGCACCATAATAGCAGTAGTAAGATGGAATTGTCTGGATCAATGTATCAATTTTGTAGATCTACAACTTCCATAACGACTTGCATTTGTAAAGGTTGGCACAATATCATGATAGTTCTACTTTTATAATATCCTAGAATCTACCAATGTTTGGTCTGCTCTAAATGTTTGAATTCTGCAACATATATTCATCAATACTCAATCAAGTGGTTCAACATGAAGCATAAAATTACCTGTCTGACAAATTTGAAATCTATAAAATTGTGTACTTCATTAAATAAGCAAAATTAATTTAACTCCCAGAGGTCTGATTAGTCAACATTTTTTGCAATGAAGTCTGGAGTTCTTTTAGTTCTATTGATAAATAAAATTAACAAACCTGTTGCTAAGCATTAAAAAAAAAAAAAAAAAAATTTTTTGCAATGAACTGTATCCCACACATAACTGCAATATTTCAGGAATATTATTGCAGAATTTCTATTCCATGCTCTATTCTTTGGTCTAAGATGTTCACTTTGTTAATTGCTCCTTCTGATGGTGCTTCAGGAAGATAAAGATCCAATTCTTTGTAGGGAGGCCCCACCAATATTTTTTATTGTGGCTGAACTAACACTTATTTGTATATTTTCCCTGAATTGTTTCTGTATTTTGGTCACCCAGTGCCTATTATTGGTGCAGAGTATGTTAAATGTATTGCTTGTCTGTGCCTCCCCCCCACTTTTTTCCTGTACTACTGTTTCCCCAGCAGGGCGTTGTCCCAGGGACACTGTCAGACCAGTTTAAACTATCTGCTTTGTCCCTCCTCAATCTCCCATCAGGATCTTGGGATTTAAACCCCTGTTGTATTGTGTTGGAGACCCCATGTAAGGGTCTGTGCGTAAAAGCCACGTGTGATCAAATAAACCTCAGTTGACTCCCAGAACTGTGTGTCATCCAGTTACGGGGGGAATGGGCTATATCTCCTAAACAGTGCTTCCTTTCCAGCTTTAGAGAATCCCAGCAGAAATTTTGGATTTTAGTATTACATCTCCGCTACATTTATAAATGAAGTTCTGGAGTAAGAACTCTGCCTAAGATGCCAATTACTGTCCTCTGTTATATATTATCAGCACTACACATTAACCAGCTATATGGAGGATATTTCTATGAGGCATAACCTGTGTATCAAAAAATATGTATTGCTATATAATGATACTATACTATACTTCTTTTTCAGGCAGTACGTGCAATCAATGGATGTGATCATGATACTACTCCTGAAGAATTCACCAATCGTGTGTTTGACAAAATTGATATCAATGGAGATGGTAAGGGCTAGTCTTATTGCATTAACTATTATCAATTCAAGCAAAGTGGGAAAACAGGGGTTCTTTGATCCAGCATAATTCATGTACTTTAGTATACTTTCTTTCTAAATAGCTCATATTGTAACATTCTTTAAAACAATAGATAATTTCCAGTCTATTACCATTCACAAGGTGTAAACACAATGTTTCTGCTTAATGCATACTTACTTTCAATTCATTATCGACCTAAGGAAGCCATAACTTAAACATTTTTCTTTCACAATGATTTATTTCATTGTCATTCTTATATAGTAAACTCTCTCCCTGTATTTGGCTTTTCTCCATTTCATAGTGAGTTTTATCAAACGTGATTGCTTTCGAGTTAGAAAGATACGTCTCACTTTCATAAGAAGGGAATGTCTATTTAATTATATTACTCTCTGTACTTCTCTGTCTTCATCAGGGGAGCTGTCACTGGAAGAGTTTGTTGAGGGTGCTCGGAAGGATGAAGAATTTATGGATGTTATGATGAAAAGCTTGGACCTGACTCACATAATGACCATGATTAATAATCGGAGGCATAGTGTGTGATATAAAGGTGGCAGCCAGTGCCACTGGGTGTGCAGGCAGAAGAGCAAAAAGGGGTGCGGAGTGTACTTAAGTATGCTTGAGAAGATGTCACCATGGATTATGTATAATAAGGAAACATTTTTCATAACACAAGGAGGACATAGCGGAAGATGGGGAGGAAAGGGAAAACAAGTGATAGAGTTGGAGGAACAAAGACTTACATATTAAGAACTAAGAGAATTCAAGAAATAAAACTGTGGACAGAAGGTGGATTCTAGAAATGATATGCATAGGTAATACATTCACAGCAAATCAAACAAGTATAATCCTTTATGGGTTGCATTACTATGTATGTAATATTATTGATAGTTAATATGTTATTCTTGGCTTAGTGCATATATTACTAGAAGAAACGCTCCTTAAGAGTGCCTAGATAAAGATCCAGTACTTGCAGAAATATGAATAAGGAGAAGTATCGGAACCATGGAGGATGTTTGATGAGTATACCGTTATGTGATGCGGGCTCTCCTGTGATGTAGGGTACATGACATCACATGATGTAACTAAGCCAAGATATATTGTATAATTTGAGTACTAATTGAATGTAATGTAAATATGTATGAAACACAATAAGAATATATATATATATATATATATATATATTCTTTAAAGCATTTTATATAATACGTTTTTTTGAGGCATAGTGTTAGCAGAATATATAGTTCACGGTACGTAGTTAGTGTGAAGCAGTCTGTACAGAGAGATGTAGAATAGCTATTAGACATACATAGTGTAAATAATTGATGTCTATGTAGCAGTATGTAAAAAGTGCTTGGAAAGTAGATATAGATGAACTTTTCTTGGGATGTGAGAAAAATAAATATCAATTTATGAATGGGAGAGATGGTGAGAGCCAACGGCTACTGAAACATAGCTTTCATAATAACCCTTGAAAGCGAGATCAACATGCATTAAAGAAAAGCATCATTTCATGACTCCATGTGTTATAAGTATTGAGAATATGTAGACAACTGTTATACTGTAGGCATTGTCAATTACAGCAACAATCATGGGACTAAACATAACCATCACACAGGATGTAATTAGGAGGCAAAGAATGGTACAGTAATCCTTACAGTGGAACCAGGACTGAGTATAGAACAGTCACCACAGTGTTCAGAGTAAGAATTGGTGGAGGCTTAGTTGTGTACAACCAAGAAATATAAAGGTTTTTTTTTTTTTTTTTTAAATAGTGACTTAAAAGGACAAGGCTCCCACAAGCCCTTATCAGGGTTACACATAAACTACCATCATCAGGCTCACACATATTCAGCCCTTAACAGGCTTACGTATACTCAGCCCTCATCATACCCAGTCCTCATAAAGTCCACATATACACTACTCTCATCAGGCTGACATAAACACTACCCTCATCAGGGTCACACATACACTACCCTCATCGTGCTCACTCATACTCAGCCCTTATCAGGCTCACATATGTACTAACCTCATCAGGCTCACATATAATCAGCCCTCATCAGGCTCACATATACACTAGCCTCATCAGGCTTGCATATACACTAGCCTCATCAGGGTCACATATACACTGCCCTGATAATGTCCACATATACACTACCTTCATAAGGCCTACATATACACTGCCTGCATCATGTCCACACATACACTACCCTCATAGGGCCCACATATATACCGCCCTCATCAGGCCCACATATACACTACCTTCATCAGGCTCATATATCCTTGTCTACACTATCCTCATTGGGTCCTCATCTATTGACTATGATGATGCATTTCCACAACATCAAATATATGCAAACATTGTTGCAGTTTCTGGATCCTGTGAACAGTCTGGACCCTGTGTATCTCCATTTGCACTATCACAATTAGAGGGGGTATGTTAGAAGGTGGGCTCTCTATGTCTTCACACAACATTTTCACAGCTGTTAATGAATTAATTTTTATCATGGTTATTATTTTAATGTCAAATGTAGCCGAACATAAGAAAAATGTGTTTGTTGGAAACTGACAGAGATGCAGTGCTTATAATGAGTATATAGTGTTTTAATGTTACTATGCTGCATTGTGCACCTTGTGTATATTGCACTTGTACATGACTCAGCATTGTGAATCAAATGGAAAAGAACATATGTGGCTTTTTTATGTTTGACAGGCTTGTGCCTTTTTTTGTGAGCTGTAAATAAAATGCTACGTAAACCCTACATACATTTTAAATAAAATGGTATAATATTGATGTGACAGGAGTGATGTGTGTGTACAGTACAGGTCAATATGCAATATGTCCTGTACTGTTAGGGCTGGATACTAACAACCAGGTAAGTAACTGTGAAAATGGTAATGAAGGAGCTGATCGTTAAAAAGCAGCTGAATAGCTCAGACACAGAGAGAGGAAGGGTTGCTGTTTAAAACAGCAGAGAAACCCTGACAGGGATACACCTGTATTCAATATTAGAAAAACACATAATGGTGTAATAGAAGTAAAATACACAATTCGGCACTGATAAACATTGCACTTACAAGTGGTAGGCATATATGAAAAAAATGGGGGTATTCCAGATAGCACAAATGCAGCTCTTTGTTCTTTCTCCAAGATGACTCCTGTTGTGGCCGTGGCTTAAAGCTGAATATTAATCTTTTAATTAATACGTAATAATTAAGCAATAAGTAACAACATTAATATTTGTATAGTTCTTGGTATTATGATCGAATATGTGGATATAAAATGAACAATACATGTATATTTAATATAATAATTATAGCAAGTAGCAGAATGTCAATTTACTACAATAATTATGCAATTCAAAACTACAACATATTACGTACAAAAGGCTATAGCAGATGCTAGATGTAACAATGGACTCGTATGGTACAATATAAAACATCAACAAACTTACACAGACCCTAGTCTGTGAGGCTGGAGCTAACTAGTCAGCTGGTGGTAGTCTACATTCTGCTCAGTCCATAAGAGACAAAGAGGTTGAATCCCTTCTACATCTGGTTTTTATTCAGTGTAATCCTAAAGTAGGCTGGCTTGTGATGTCACTCCCAGAAGCACATGTCTTAAGGAAACCATATCATGGAAATTAATTTACAGATTTTACTATTAACATGACGTAAAGTCATGATTTTATTAATGACACGGAGGCGAGTATTATGCTGCACTCTTTCTTTATTTACCTCAGCGGCAAAGAAAAATAACATTAAATCAGTATAAAAGAAACCAGTAAATAACATGAGGTATATCTTCCTAGCAACAGCAACAGCCAATCAGCATCCTCTTTATAGCATAATAGGCAGTGTCCAGTATACTACTTCCTCTTTCTTGCGATCCTGAACAAGGACAACAAATCCAAATAAAAAGTGGGCTCCAATTAGAGGGTATACAAGCCTTAAACTGGATCTCGAAGTCAAGCTGGAAGAGAAAGGAGAATATGGTAATATCCAAGTATAAAACTGGACTTATGCATAAATTCGCATTACATGGAATATCAGATATATATATATATATATATATATATATATATATACATAACATGAAATTCAGTTTAGTCAAACCTTAAGCTCTTGACAGTCATTAACAAGGATAAAACCCAGTAAACAAAAAAGACTTACCGTCAACTTACCCAGAGAAGACCAAACCTCCGGGGATGGGAGGGAGGGATAATACTCGCCTCCGTGTCATTAATAAAATCATGACTTTACGTCATGTTAATAGTAAAATCTGTAAATTTTATTAAAACACGGAGGCTCCTATTATGATAGTTCAAAGCTGTGAAATGATGTCTCCTGTGAAGTGTTGAATAGGTCTAAAGTAGAAATCATGGAACGTAGACCCCGAAGACCAGCCGCTCTCATAATATCCTCCAAGCGACAACCAATCGAGGAAGCCTTAGAAGCCATTTCCCAATGAACCAAATGAGGCACAGACACATAGGTATCAATACCTGCTAGAGACATAACATATTTGACCCATCAGGCTAGAATAGACACCGGAAGACGTGACTTTTGGAAGGAGATGAAGAGTTCCTGTTTCAAAAGATTCCGTAACGTAGTAGAATGAAGTTCACACACCCATTAGTATGCAACAGGGCAAAGGAGAGATCTATCAGGGAAAACTGGGTATAATTGATTTTGGAGGAGGTTTTTGTCCTCTGTGAAATGTCAAAGAGGACACCTTCTGGAGTAAAGGAACGAGCAACCACCTCAAAAGCTTGTGCATCAGAAAAACCTCTTGCAAGAAAAAAATTCAAGACCATAGAGACGTCCCACAAGACAGAGTATCGTGGTAAGGGTGGATGAGCAAACCATATTCCTCAGAGAAATCAATAAATGACAGGATGTCAACCGACAGGCGTCCAATCGAAACTTTGATGGCCAGCAGAAATCGGTTAGGTGCACAGTGTGATAGTGTGATAGGCTTTACCTTCATCATAGAAGTCAGAAAAATGGAGGACAGACATAAAATGAGCTGATATGGGATTTAAATTTAATTTCATGCACCAACTATGCCATCTGCTCCAAGCAGATTTATAAGCCTCATGTTGGGTGCACCCTTGATAAGTTGGGAAGTTGATTGCGAAACTCCCTTGAGCGACCAAGGTTCCCTGAAATAGACTACACTATGAGATGCAAGAGACCTTGGAGAACAAGGGGATGAGGTACACCGTCTGGATCCTGAAGAAGGCACTCGAGAGATGGAAGGTCGATAACCATCTCCTGAAGAGAAGAGAACTATGGTTGGGACGGTGATAGAGGAGCCACGATCACCAGGTGCCGGACTGGCGATGTAGATGGAAAGGCAACAGGGAATCAGTGCAAAGGGCAGAAAATCGTAATTCCTTGGAGAAAACATTCATAGCCAGTTCTATCGGATCTGGTCTCCAACTGAAAAAAGGGGGAAGTTGAGCATTCAAACGAAAAGCGAAAAGATCTATTTCCAATAGATCAGATGTCTTGGAAGACCATGGAGTCCAAGTGCCAGTCACTGGAATCTCTGAGTTGGCGTGAATACCAGTCCGCCATAGTGTTGGAGAGACCTTGAATATATTCTGCCGTGACTGAAATGCTGTGTCTCAGGCAAAATTGCCAACAATCACGAGGCATGTAGGTCAGAAATTTGTATTTTGTGCCTCCAAGTGATTGATGTAGTGGACTGCTGACACGTTGTCCATCTTCAGAAGGATAGTGCATTGAGCTTGAGTTGAGGAGAAACTGTGGACTGCAAAGGAACTGGCCAGATGTTCCAAACAATTGATGTGGAGTGTCGATTCCAGGTTTGATTATCTGCCCTTGGTGGAAATAGTTGTGCATTGAGCACCCCAACCGTGCAAACGTGCATCGGATTTGATTATCAAATCTGGAGCTGAACAAAATATGGTGCGCTTATTCCAAGCTTCCATGTGAAGAAGCCACCATTGGAGTTCATCCTCCGCTTCTGAGTCCAGAGTTACCATATCTGTATATGATGCGCTGCCCTTGAGATGAAGTTTGTAATCATTGTAGAGCTCGATAGCCAAGAAGACCTGGAGAAATGGCCTGTATAGATGCCGCTAGAAGGCCTAACATTCTCAAAAGTTGATTGAGAGAGAGTTGAGAGGTTGCTAGTGTTTGCCTATCTTCTTTATATTGGCTAATTTTGCCACTGGAGGGTGTAGAGTTTGAAGGGTAGAATCTACAATAATCCAATATAACCCAGAAATTTCATTTGTTGCATTGGAACGATAATGGATTTCTCTCAATTGATCAGGAAGCCTAGGTTCTCTAACAGAGTCAAAGTCCATGCAAGGTATGTCCGGATTAATTGAATAGACTGAGCCAGAATGAAAATGCCGTCTAAATATATTATAAGATGTGAGCTTGGTGAAGCACCATGGAGCGAAGACAGTCCGAATGGGAGGCACCTGAACCTCTATTTACTGCCCTACCATGTAAATTGCAGGAAGTTCTCGATCTTGATGTTGTACTGGGATAGGCACTGTGAGATATGCATCCTGCAGATCCAATTTGGCCATCCAATCTGCTGGTTGGAGAAGATCCCTTAAATAATGCTCTCCTTCCATCTTGGATGTGCTGATATGCTCATAACTATTGAGCAGTCTCAAAGTTATCACTGGACGGATACCTTTGCCTTTTTTGGGAAACAAGAAAAGGTTGCTCACGTAATCCAGGGTATGGGCCAGAATCTCTACGATTGATTGTCCATGGAGACAAGGTCTGCGTCTCATTGGGAAAAAAAAATTTCCCATGGTGGGGAACATTGAACAGGTAGAGAAAGGAAGTTTATGCAATACCCTTTCACAGTGTGAAGAACCTAAGCATCTGATGAAGTGAGGGATCATACATGGGAAGAATGTGTGAGCCTGCACCCCACTATTAGTAAGAAAGAATGGCAATTGTGAAGACTTCTTAGGAGCACCTCTTAGGCCACTAACAATCCAGGGTCGACCACTTTGTGGGAAGGAGGTTGGTATAGTGCATTGTTCAAAGAAATCGGCTCGGCAAGTACAAGAGCCTTGGTTCTGTCTAAAAGAACTTCTGTTTGTTTAGCCGGACAAAGGAGCCCAATTCTTTTACAAAGTTGTCCCCAAAGAGAAAACCTTTTACCTGTGTTATCTGGCTCGTTCAGAGCCATAGTTAAACGTTTGGGCTCAATCTTGAGCAAAATCGATTTGTGGCGTTCTGTGACAACCGCATTGTTGGCATTGCCAACTTAAATCACTTTCTGGATCTAACCACTGAAGATGGCGCAATCTAATTGTAGATCATCCTCCACTGCTTCAAAGATCTTGGCTGCTGAGCCCAAGATGCCCAGGATTTTATCCCGACAGTTTTGCAATGAAAATCTAAGCCTTTAGATGGCTTCCATCCTGTCTTACTCAGGAATTGAATGATCTTAGGATCGACTGATAGCATTTTACATGAGTCATCTGGGACTGTTCGGCGTGGCCATTCAGCCCACAATTTATTTCACTTTGCCTTCTCAGAAGACTTGCGTACTCTGGATGCAATATACTTGGCTACATGGTCTGAGGAGACCACTGGGTGACATAGGTCGTCAGGTTCGAATAGGGGTTCACATTGAGTGTCCAAGATCCTATCGGTGTCCCTGAGTCTGCATAATCTACCTAAATCTTGGTAGGTTTAACAGGACGTGTATCCCAAACGGGATTAGCATCCTCTTCATCAGTAATTTCATAATCAGGATCAGAAATATCCTCTGAATCCTCCATATAGGACTCAGGAACTCCTCCTCAATATCACTGAGCTCAGATTCAGAGTTCAATTGTGCTTTTGCCCTTTTTCAAAGTCTAGTCGATTTTGCCCGACTAGTAGCTCTTTTGCGCGGTGGTAAATTAATAGCGCCATCCATGACAGGTATGGTACTGTCCATCTCTATTGTTTTGGAGGAGTGTTTAGCCTTATATGAGGCCTTGCGGTCAGGCTGAAGCAGAGCAGGTGTGAGTACAGATACACCTCCATATAGAACTCGGGGAACTTCTCCTCAATACCACTGAGCTCGGATTCAGAGTTCAATTGGGCTTTTGCCCTTTTCCAAAGTCTAGTCGATTTTGCCCGACTAGTAGCTCTTTTGCGCGGTGGTAAATTAATCGCAACATCCATGACAGGTATGGTACTGTCCATCTCTATTGTTTTGGAGTAGTGTTTAGCCTTATATGAGGCATTGCGGCCTGACACCAGGACCTTGTCATTGCTTTTGCCATGGAAGTGTCAATTAAAGCCTGCATGTCAGCAGGATCAGTAAAGCAGAAATTCAGCCTCATCTCCAGAGATACCTGGAGAGGCTTCTACATTAATCTGCATGTTTGCTGTAGACCCAGAAGGCACAGAAAGATCCTCTCAGACTGCATCATAAATATACAAACAAACCTAATGGGGTGAATAAAGCAAAATAATACCAAAAGGAAAGGGTTGAGTAACCCTCAAGTAAAAAATAAATAAATAACTAAACAGGGTAAAGAAATGAAAGTACTCACAATAGTGAAAAAATAGCAATTGTAATATAAACAACAAAGGAGCTGCCCGGCTGCTGCTATAACTAAACCCCAACTTGGATTTCTGGAAGTTGGTGGCAGAGTAGCAGCCAGACAGATAAATGGAGGGAAAAAACAGCACAATGGCACTATTCAGGGGAAAAAGTTCCTCAAAGACGTCCCTGACCACCAATTGATGGTAATCTTGGGGCCAGGGAGGTCAGAGGGGAAATACATTATCAAAGGATATACAATAAAGCATATAACAGACGCAAATGAAGTAAATAAATCAAATTAAGTTAAAATGAAGTAACTAAATATATTTATAAACATGAAAATATTATATTAATGTAATAACTATAATAACTATATTAACCACAGTAATGATATGAATAAAGTAAAGTAAAAGATCCCACAGTTAAGAACCGTGGGACCCAGTGTCACTTAACTGAGGGAGCAGCAAAGAAAGAGGAAGTAGTATACTGGACACTGCCTATTATGCTATAAAGAGGATGCTGATTGGCTGTTCCTGTTGCTAGGAAGATATACCTCATGTTATTTACTGGTTTCTTTTATACTGATGTTATTTTTCTTTGCTGCTGAGGTAAATAAAGAAAGAGTGCAGCATAATAGGAGCCTCCGTGTCTTAATAAAATCCTACACACTGCCTCTAGTGGTGCCTCTAAAGCATTAACTTCATTATGCTTTATTTTATGTCACAAATCATTCTTTAATATCATTACACTCTCGTTAGGAGTGCTTGAAAGTAGGGACTTTAACAGATGTTAATATTAAGAGTTAATATTAAAATATTAAAATAATATTTATTAACCCCTTAAGGTCGATGGGTGTGCTATGCCATCCTAAAGCAGGAGGTTTACAAAATGCCGCCAGGTGACAAAGCATATGCTCTCCATTCTTAGTTCTTACCTGACCGCCATCGCTGGCGATCACACTGGGTGGACTTGTCTGAAATTCCAGGCCATACCCTGTAACAAATACGGCCCTCCCGGGCTTTATATAGCGATGATGTCGTGATCACATGGCCGGAATAGCAGGCTGCATCACCTCCTGCAGGGAGACTGCCTGGGATGTCAGGGAGTCGCCCAAATTGTAATAAAGTGAAAAAAAACAAACATTTGTTACACACTTTACTATTAAAAAATGACTTAGATCAGTGCTTTAAAAACGTTCCATGTTGGTGACATACTGTTTAGACACGATAAATCAGTTTTATTAGCAAACTATTAATAACCCCTGATAAGAGATATGGACACATACATAAATTGGAATAACGAAATAATATTAATAATAAACATAATTATCAAAGTATTATGCTCACATTGAGCTCCTCATGGTTTTGACTGCGAGTGATATTTGTGATGGTTATTTAATTCAGATTAAGATAAAAAAATGCATGTAGGAATGCAGATGTGTAATTTTGATATATCACATGCCCATAGTCCCACAGTCAGATGCACACAGTAATACATATATATATATTTTCAAATACAGGCACATAGTCACTCACACACAGTCACATATACACAGTTACAGGCAGACGGTAACACACAGTCACAGATAGTCAGACACACACAGTTACAGGCAGATAGTCAAACACACAGTCACACACACACGACAGTTACAGGCAGACAGTCACACATACACAGTTACATACAGACACTCTTTCTCACTTACAGACAGCATGGGCTGGAGGGGGAGCAGGGGCGCTGCAATCTCACTGTCACAAACACACATAGACAAGCAAGCTCATACTCACAAGCTCTCTGACACACATAAACTGACTACACACAATTTCATTACAGCCAATTTCACATATGCACTCACTCACAAGCTCACTACAGACGAGCACACTACACAAGCTCACAGGCATACACATGCAGACAAAAACTCACTGTGACACACTTCAGCTTACTTTAGACAAGCTCACACTAACTTACATCCTAGCTCACTATAGACAAGCCCACACTGAACTACATACCTGCTCACTATAGACAAACCCACACTGACCTACAGACAAGCTCACTATAGGCAAGCTCACACTGACTTACATACACCCTCACTACAGACAAGCTCACACTGACCTACAGACAAGCTTACTTTAGACAAGCTCACACTGACCCACACCCAAGCTCACTATAGACAAGCTCACACTGACCTACAGACAAGCTCACTATAGACAATCTCATCTCAATAAACAAGTTCACACTGACCTACTATAGTGCTCAAAGGTTTGCATACCCTGGCAGAAATTGTGAAGTTCTGGTGTTTATTTTGAAAATATGACTGTTCATTCAAAAAAATGTGTTGTATTGAAGGATAGTGATCATGTGAAGCCATTTATTATCACATTTTTGGTTTCCTTTTTAATTCATAATGATACAGAAATCACCTAAATGGCCCCGATCAAAAGTTTACATGTCCTTGAATGTTTGGCCTTTTTACAGACACAAGGTGACACACTTAGGTTAAAATTGCAATTAAAGGTTTATTTCCAACACCTGTGGCTTTGTATATTGCAATTAGTGCCTGTGTATAAACAGTCAATGAGTTTGTTATCTCTCACGTGGATGCACTGAGTCATGGGGAGCAGAAAAGAACATCGAAGGATTTACATAACAAGGTAATGGAACTTTATAAAGATGGAAAATTATATAAAAAGCTATCCAAAGCCTTGAAAATACCGATCAGTACTATTCAATCACTTATTAAGAAGTGGAAAATTCAGGAATCTCTTGATAACAAGCCAAGGTCAGATAGACCAAGAAAGATTTCATCCACAACTTCCAGAAGAATTGTTCGGGATACAAAGAAAAACTCACAAGTAACCTCAAGAGAAATACAGGCTGCTTTGGAAAAAGATGGCAAGGTTGTTTTAACCCCTTAAGGACACATGACATGAGTGACATGTCATGATTCCCTTTTATTCCAGAAGTTTGGTCCTTAAGGGGTTAAGGAGCACAATATGATAATACTTAAACAAAAATGAGCTGTATGGATGAGTTGCCAGAAAGAAGCATTTACTGCACCAATGCTACAAACAAAAAGCCCTGTTACAATATGCCTGACAACATCTTGAGACAACAAAGATGAACAAAGGCTTTGCATGACCTGGAGTCATATTACCAAGACATATGGTCAGCTATACCACCTGTAAGAATTAGGGGCTTCATCGACAACTATTACAAAATACACAGTATTAAGAACTAAAGGTATGCAGACTTTTAAACAGGGGTAATTAAATTTTTTTGCTTTGTTGAATATGAATCCCATAAGAAATAAAAGAAATGTGTTTTGCCTGATCACTTTCTTTAAAAATAATACATATATTACCAATTATCCAAGGGTATGCAAACTTTTGAGCACAACTGTATATGTTTTTTGTGTGTATATCTGCATGTGAGTGTATATGAATATAAGTACGTTTGAATAAGCATGTCTTTGTATATGAATGTTAGTATGTGTATGTAATTTCCCCAACAAAATAGGGTTGGCATGGGTGAGCTGAACAGTGAGATAAAACATTTAAAAAAAAAAAATCTATAGCTTAGTTTGCGGGGTAGCCAAAATGCATTTCCACCCTTGGTGTCATGTAGGTTTGCTTCTGGCCCTTATTACATATATCTATCTAAAATTTTGATGGAGGGTACATAGATGGATAGACAGGCAGACCTGTTAGCTTTAAAAGGATGCATAAAAGTGAGCGTAGAAGAGGCGCTTGTACTTGTTGTCACACATTTTGCACCCAAGCCAGTGAGATGTGTGAAGTGTAATATAAACCAAAGTTACATAGTTACCTAGTTACATAGCTAAAAAGAGATTTGCGTCCATCAAGTTCAGCCTTCCTCACATATGTTTTTGCTGTTGATCCAAAAGAAGGCAAAAAACCTAGTTTGTAGCGCTTCCAATTTTGCAACAAATTAGGAAAAAATTCCTTCTTGACCCCAGAATGGCAGTCAGATGTCTCCTTGGATCAAGCAGCTATTACCCCACTGATTAGAAATTTTATCCCTCCCTGTATGTTATGTTTTTGCAAGTATTTATCCAATTTCAGTTTAAACATCTCTATGGACTCTGATAAAACCTCCTCTTCATGCAGAGATTTCTATATCTTTATTACTCTTACTCTGTAAAAAACCTTTTCTTTGCCTTAGATGAAATCTCCTTTCTTCCAGCCTAAATGTGTGACCTCATGTCCTACGTATAACCCTGTTTATGAATAGATTTCCAGATAATGGTTTGTACTGGCCCCGAATACATTTGTATAATGTTATCATATCCCCTCTGAGGCACCGTTTTTCCAAACTAAAGAGATTTAAATTTGTTAACCTTTATTCATAACTAAAATGCTCCATTCCTTTTATCAATTTTGTAGCTCGTCTCTTTTTCTAGTGCCACAGCATATTCAAGGTGTGGTCTTACCAGTGATTTATAAAGAGGCAAAATTATATTTTCATCCCGAGAATTTATGTCCCTATTTATACATGACAAAACCTTACTGGCCTTAGCAGCTGCAGATTGACATTGCATATTACTGCCTAATTTGTTGTCTATAACCATTCCCAAATCCTTTTTGTGTGTGGTTATCCCTAATTCACTACCATTAAGGGTGTAAGCTGCTTGTGCATTCTTTTTTTAAATAAATTATTTGTATCAAAGTTTTGTCAATATTTTGGGTGGGGGTACAGAAAAGAAGAGGGAGAGGGTGGGGGTGTCGTTACATTTGCAATGCAGATCATACTGTATTCACAATGGTGAGTACCTGCGAGTGTGTAATCGTAGCCAAGTTTAGGAGTGTTGGTTTGTGGGGTAGGGGTACAGAAACCATAAGAGGGTAAGGGTAGTGTTTCTCGTGTTTGTTCATCTTTCGTAGCTTCGTCACAAGTTTTCATTATGAAATTCTGTTAGGGACCAGGAACCAGACAGAGACAGAACTAGATGCAAAAACACCTTTATTAATAAATAACAAAGAAATAACCAAAAGCAAAGTCCAGGAGGCAAGCAGGGGTCAGTCACCAGAGCGAGTAGTCAGACGAGCCAGGATCAGGAGAAGGGAGAGCAGCGGAGTCAGGAACAAGGCCAGAGTCAGGAACCAGGAACAAACAGGAAACACAGGAACAAGGAGACTTCTGGGGAACAGGAAACCACGCAAGGGCAAGGAGGTTCTGGGATTTGTTGCTTAAATAGGCTGAACTGATTAGCAGCAGGGTTGATTACTATTCTCAGGTGAGTAACCGTGTCAACATACTGAAGGAGCTGATCGTTAATTACAGCTGAAAACTCAGACACTGAAAAAGGAAGGGTGGCTGTTTAAAACAGCAACGAAACCCTGACAGTACCATCCCCCTCTGGTGGGTCCGGGCTTCATGGGGAAGCGGGCATGATAGGAATGAAGGAGGGATGGTGCATGGACATCAGAGGCTGGAACCCAGGAGCGTTCCTCTGGACCCTTTCCAGTGCACCAAGTATTGAATCTGTCCTCTGAAGACTCGTGAGTCAATGATGCTGCGTATTTCATATTCCTCATGATTGTCAACCGGAACAGGACGTGGACGTGGCACTGAGGTGGTGTAACGATTACATACCAACGGTTTCAAGAGGGAAACATGGAATACATTAGAGATGCGCATGTTAGCAGGAAGGTCAAGTGCGTAAGCTACAGGGTTAACCCTTCGAAGTATATGAAGTGGCCCAATGTATCAGGGTGACAGTTTTTGTGAGGGAACACGGAGCCGTAGGTTGCGAAAAGACAACCAGACCCTCTCTCCGACCTGATAAGTAGGTGCAGGAAGGCATCTGCGGTCGGCCTGGAGTTTGTAGTTCTGCATTGCACGTTGCAAAGAGTTCTGAACCTGCACCCAAGTGGAACGGAGTTCCCTTAGATGTTCCTCCAATGCCGGTATCCCCTGTGGCATGAACGTATCAGGCGACATGGATGGTTGAAACCCATAGTTCGCCAAGAACGGGGATAGCCGGGAAGAGGCATTAATCGCACTATTGTGGGCAAACTCCGCCCAGGGTAGCAGATCAGACCAGTTGTTCTGGTGGTCAGAAATGTAGCAACGCAGAAACTGTTCCAGTGTTCGGTTAGCTCGTTCCGCGGCACCATTGGATTGCGGGTGGTAGGCCGAGGAGAAGGAAAGCTGAATTCCCATTTGTGTACAAAAAGCTCTCCAAAATCTGGACATGAACTGGCTACCCCTAATCTGAGATTATCACTTTGGGTAACCCATGCAAACGAAAGACCTCCCAAGCAAAAATTGTTGCAAGTTCCTGAGAAGTTGGTAGTTTTTTCAAGGGAATGCAATGCAACATCTTTGAGAATCGGTCAACAACCATGAGAATGACTGTATTGTCATGGGAGACCGGAAGATCTACGATAAAATCCATGGACAAGTGGGTCCAGGGTCATTCACCATTAGATATGGTTTGCAGGAGACCCACTGGAGGGTGTCGTGGGGTTTTATTTTGAGCGCATACAGGACAGGCAGCTACAAAAGCAGTGTAACGGCCCCCCCAGGCATAAAAGGGTTTAACCACCATTTAGTAGATCTTCCCTTCAAGGGACACAGGCACAGCTACTGCAGAACACCAGTCCACCGAACAGGAAACTATATGAATGCCGTAAACAGCCGAATAGGAAAAACCATACAAATAGGTTTACACTCCTAGCAGTCAAACTGGAACAGCATACAATAAATCCCCCCAAGAACGAGACAAGGCTCCGTTTTGAGGGTCAAGCAGGAACAGTCAGAGCTGTGGGTTTATTGTTCTTATATACACATTAGTACCACCCACAGGGTTTTGGAAAACAACCAATAAACACATACAATACACTCAGACACTCCCACACAAAATCCTCCCCTATGCTTGTGATACAATTACCTTACACAATGGGTAATGTAATTATCACCGGCAGAGAAATACAGTTTTTCCACATTATTCATAACTTGAAATGTATGCATCACATTCACATAAAACATTTTTCAGAATCAGCATATTCCAAATACAAACATATGTCAAAATCATCCAAATTGGTCCATTGGTTCAAAAGATAGATCGAAGTCCTTTGTGACCAAATAAAGCATGGCTTTTCTGACCAAAACCAGTTCCACAGAGTCTTCTATCCTGAGATAATTGGGAAGTAATCCAATTATCTCTAAGGACAGAGGCAAAACTCCATTGAACACATGGCAGCAAAAGACAATAAAACACATACAAATATATAACTGTGCAGCCATTGCACAAAACAGGTACATTCAACATATCCCCGGATAGCTCAGATCTGAGCGCACATTATTACTGAATGGCGCTCAAAGCACACACATACAGTTCAATTGCCATGGAGCCAAAGTCTTTCCCATTGTCTTTCATTATACGAATGGGCTCCATGGCATAGCTATCTGGGGTATCACTGCTCAAACAGGGCCAGCACCCAATGACCCGGCTTTCTTGGCTCCGCAGGGGAAAATCAAGCGTTTCAACATGGGGCCATAGTCTGAAGGCAGCAGGCGGGCAACCAGGCTCCTCCAATGCACAGTGGCGAGATTGGTCTTGTCACAAGCAGTGACATCCGAACGGAGACTAGGCCACCAAAATTGCAGAGAGACGGACCAGATTAACTGGTTTTTGCCTGGATGTCCAGCTGCTTTGGGGTTGTGATATGTACTTAATAATTTAGTACGGAGATGAATAGGTACAAAACAACGCCCATTAGGTTTCTCTGGAGGAGCAATAATTTGTGCAGCCAAAATTTTCTCGCCTAGGGGTGAGGTGAGGTAAGGTTAGTACGGATGGTGGCCAGTATATGGTCCGGAGGAATCACAGGAGTAGGGGTTATCTCCTCTCTAGATGGAGGGGAGAACTGTCGAGACAAGGCATCAGCCTGAATGTTTTTAGTACCGGGCAAGTAAGAAACCACATAATTGAATCTTGATAGCATGCCGGGGGGGAAAGCCGCTTAGCTTCGGAAAGATATGTAAGATTCTTGTGGTCTGTGAGGATGAGAATTGGCACTGAAGTACCCTCAATAAGGTGCCTCTATTCTTTGAGAACTAAAATTATGGCTAGAAGTTCTCTATCACCAATCTGGTAATTGCATTCCGCCGAGTTCAATTTCTTCGAAAAATACCCGCACGGATGCCTGGAGCTCTTTGGGTTAGGACGTTGAGACAGGAGGGCGCCTACTCCTGTAGCAGATGCATCGACTTCAAGAATGAATGGTAAGGCAGGTTTAGGGTGTGCCAGTATAGGAGCAGCAGCAAAGGCAACTTTGAGAGACTAAAAAAGGCAGTAATGGCTTCCTGGTCATATCCGTGAGTGGTTTAACCAAGGAAGAAAAGTTGCGTATGAACTTCCGATAATAATTGGCGAAGCCAAGAAAATGCTGTATAGAGCGAAGACCCGTAGGTCGAGGCCATTTTAGTACAGCAGAAAGTTTCTCTGGATCCATAGAGAATCCAGCATCTGAGATAACATAGCCCAAGAATGTGACCTGTTTGCAATTGAACTCACATTTCTCCAATTTACAGAACAGATTATTTTCTCTAAGTCTCTGTAGAACACTAGAAACGTCTGTGTGATGGTTCTCGAGAGATGTGGAATGGATAAGAATATCGTCAAGATAAACCACCACACTTTGCTGCAGCATATCTCGCAGGACGTCATTTATAAATTCCTGGAAAACCGCTGGAGCATTGCAAAGACCAAAGGGCATTACTAGGTATTCGTAATGCCCGCTCCTGGTGTTAAATGCGGTTTTCCATTCGTGGTCCTCTTTTATCCGGACGAGATTATATTCCCCTCTCAGATCAAGTTTAGTGAAGACCGTTGCTGCCTTGAGGTGGTCAAATAACTCTGTGATCAACGGAATGGGGTAGGCATTCTTAATAGTAATGCGATTGAGACCCCTATAGTCGATACAGGGTCTCAACTCACCACTCTTATTTTGCACAAAGAAAAAGCCGGCCCCAGCAGGAGAAGATGACTTCCGAATGAATCCCTTTGACAATGCATCGGTAACATACTCCTCCGTGGCTCGATTCTCTGCTACAGTCAGCGGGTAAATACGGCCACGGGGAGGAATGGCACCAGGTTGGAGTTCGATACCACAGTCATACTTACGGTGTGGTGGCAGAACGCTAGCTTGACCTTTGTCAAATACATCTTGGAATTTTTGGTACTCAGCGGGTAAGGAAGAGGTAGAAACTGTGCCCAAAACTTTGACCGGTTTCTGGAGACAGGAAAATGTGCATTGCTGGGACCAAGATAATATCTCAGGTTTGCACCAATCAATTGTGGGGTTATGCTTCTGTAGCCAAGGGTATCCCAAAACAACCTGGTAATATGGAGAGGAAATGACCTCGAATTGGATTGTCTCATGATGTAGAGCCCCTACAGCCAGAGATATGGGCACAGTCTCCTGGGTCACGTGGGTTGGCTGTATTGGTCTGCCATCGATGGCTTTGAAAGCTAGTGGAAAGTTGCGAGGCTGTAAGGGTATAGAGTGTTCTGATGCAAATGCACAATCTATAAACAAGCCTGCGGTCCCAGAATCAAGCAATGCCCGGGTTTTAATGGATGAATCAGGCCAGGAGAGGATAATAGGCACCAAGGGTTTGTCCTCATATATATCTGGGTCTGCAGAAAGACCACCCAAGATATGCCCCTGTCAGTATCTTGGGTGCGGGGCCTTGACCGGACGAATCGGGCAAAACTTTAACATGTGCCCGCTCCTGGTGTTAAATGCGGTTTTCCATTCGTGGTCCTCTTTTATCCGGACGAGATTATATTCCCCTCTCAGATCAAGTTTAGTGAAGACCGTTGCTGCCTTGAGGTGGTCAAATAACTCTGTGATCAACGGAATGGGGTAGGCATTCTTAATAGTAATGCGATTGAGACCCCTATAGTCGATACAGGGTCTCAACTCACCACTCTTATTTTGCACAAAGAAAAAGCCGGCCCCAGCAGGAGAAGATGACTTCCGAATGAATCCCTTTGACAATGCATCGGTAACATACTCCTCCGTGGCTCGATTCTCTGCTACAGTCAGCGGGTAAATACGGCCACGGGGAGGAATGGCACCAGGTTGGAGTTCGATACCACAGTCATACTTACGGTGTGGTGGCAGAACGCTAGCTTGACCTTTGTCAAATACATCTTGGAATTTTTGGTACTCAGCGGGTAAGGAAGAGGTAGAAACTGTGCCCAAAACTTTGACCGGTTTCTGGAGACAGGAAAATGTGCATTGCTGGGACCAAGATAATATCTCAGGTTTGCACCAATCAATTGTGGGGTTATGCTTCTGTAGCCAAGGGTATCCCAAAACAACCTGGTAATATGGAGAGGAAATGACCTCGAATTGGATTGTCTCATGATGTAGAGCCCCTACAGCCAGAGATATGGGCACAGTCTCCTGGGTCACGTGGGTTGGCTGTATTGGTCTGCCATCGATGGCTTTGAAAGCTAGTGGAAAGTTGCGAGGCTGTAAGGGTATAGAGTGTTCTGATGCAAATGCACAATCTATAAACAAGCCTGCGGTCCCAGAATCAAGCAATGCCCGGGTTTTAATGGATGAATCAGGCCAGGAGAGGATAATAGGCACCAAGGGTTTGTCCTCATATATATCTGGGTCTGCAGAAAGACCACCCAAGATATGCCCCTGTCAGTATCTTGGGTGCGGGGCCTTGACCGGACGAATCGGGCAAAACTTTAACATGTGACCATGATGTCCGCAGTATAGGCACAGGCCCTCCCTCCTCCTAATCCTCTCTCCTCGACAGAGAGGCGTGAGAAGCCTAACCGCCTCGGCTCCACACTGACAGAGGACTCAGGACCAGGAGGCATGGGAGGTGAGGGATGTTTGGGTGGGCAGGAAAAGCTCAAATATACAGGAGGCCTCCGCAGATGCTCCCTGGATGAGGATCTCTCTCGCAGTCTGATCTCAATGACAATTGACAAATGATATCAGTTCCTCGAGATCTTTAGGTAATTCTCTGGCTGCAATCTTATTTTTAATAACATCGGAGAGCCCCTGTGCAAAGGCAGCCATGAGAGTCTCGTTGTTCCAGCCACCCTCTGCTGCCATGGCACGGAATTCACTGGCATACTCGACAATAGTTTTCGTGCCCTGAGCATTAGACATGAGGTGTTTGGCAGTAGGGGTGGAGTGAGCTGGAATATCAAAAACCCTTTTATAGGACGCAACAAATTCAGGGTAATTGTAAATGTTGGGCCTCTCGGCCTCCCAGAGAGGTTTTGCCCAAGCTAGGGCTTTTTCAGACAGCAAAGAAATCATGAACTGGACTTTGTCGCTGTCTGTAGGAAATGCCTGGGGCAGCATTTCAAGGTATCCTTTAATCTGATTTATAAATTCTTTGCACTGGGTTGCCCTCAAAATACTGAGGGAGCGGGACAGACCCAGTCATTCCTCTAGCCGCAACAGGTTTGGAGGCTACAACCAGTGCTAGAACAGGAAGTGAGGCAGAAGCGGCCGCAATTGCAGGCTGGCCGGGTGTTGGATCCAGATGGGCATACTGGTCCAAATGGTGGTTCTGCTGGTCCCACCGGGTAAATAGGTTAGGTATAGGTGTATTGCCTGTACCATCTGTATTCATGGCCCTTGCGTAATGTTAGGGACCAGGAACAAGACAGAGACAGAACTAGATGCAAAAACACCTTTATTAATAAATAACAAAGAAATAACCAAAGGCAAAGTCCAGGAGGCAAGCAGGGGTCAGTCACCAGAGCGGGTAGTCAGACGAGCCAGGATCAGGAGAACAGAGAGCAGCGGAGTCAGGAACAAGGCCAGTCAGGAACCAGGAGCAAACAGGAACAAGGAGACTTCTGGGGAACAGGAAACCACGCAAGGGCAAGGAGGTTCTGGGATTTGCTTCTTAAATAGGCTGAACTGATTAGCAGCAGGGTTGATTACTATTCTCAGGTGAGTAACCGTGGCAACATACTGATGCTGATCGTTAATTACAGCTGAAAACTCAGACACTGAAAAAGGAAGGGTGGCTGTTTAAAATCGCAACGAAACCGTACCAAATTCTTTATTTTTATGCTAGCATAAAACCTTTATGATGTGTGTGGTGAAGCATGTTTTGCGTTTCCGTTTAACAATGATAGGTGCCGAAGGGAAAATTGGTTAAGTTAGAATATAGAACACATTACGTATAACTGTTGATTCTTGTAGGGCCAGAGGCATTCATGTATCTTAGGGGTGTTGGTTGCTTGTGCATTTTTTGACCCCAAAGTGCATAACTTTGCATTTCTCTACGTTAAATTTCATCTGCCATTTTAGTGCCCAATCCCCCAATCTATCCAAATCCCTCTTGCTCACATTTTATTACTTTACAAAGTTTTGTGTCATCTGCAAACACCAAAACATGGCTTTCAATGCCCATTTCAAGATCATTTATAAATATGTTAAAAAGAAGTGGTCCCAAAACAGAACCCTGAGAGACACCACTTACCACTTTTGACACCACTTACCATTAATGACAACTCGCTGTACTCTATCCTTAATCCAATGTTCTACCCAAGAACAAGAATAATCATCTAGACCAATTTCTTTTAGTTTGAAGACTAACCTATTGTGAGGAACCGTATCAAATGCCCTGGCAAAATCCAAATAGATCACATCCACTGCAACATCCTGATTTATACTACTTCTTCATAGAATGCAATTAGGTTAGTTTGACATGACCTATGTTTCATAAAACCATGCTGATTATTGCTAATAAAGTTCTTCACAATGAATTCCTGAATATTATCCCTTAATAGCCCTTTAAATATGTTCCCAGTCACAGAAGTTAAGCTCACAGGTCTATAATTTCTAGGCAAGGATTTTGAACCATTTTTAAATATAGGAACGACATCTGCCTTCCTCCAGTCCTCCAGTACAATAGCTGAAACAAAAGAATCTTGAAAAATTAAATATAGAGGTTCAATTATTTCCCTACGTAGCTTCTTAAGTACTCGTGGGTGAATACAGTCAGGACCCGGAGCTTTATTTACATTCATTTTCTCTAACAGCTGTAGCACCTTGTCTCCAGTTATCCAATCACAAGTTATCTGCAACTTTTTTGCAGCAATCATTTGCATATCTCTTGCCATAGGATCCTCATTAATATATACTGAAGAAATCTCTGTTTCCAGTGTACCTACACTTTCATTTTTTTTTTTCAGAATTGATGTACTTGAAAAACTTTTTGGGGTTGGTTTTGCATTCTTTGGCTATCAATTTCTCATTTTCTAGTTTAGCCACTTTAATTGCCTTTTTGCAAGCATTATTGGCTTCTTTATATCTTATATAGGATGCCTCTGATTTGTCCGATTTAAATGCTTTAAATGCCCTTTTCTTATTTTTAATCTCTTGTTTTACTTCTCTACTAAGCCACATTGGTTTTAATTTGTTTCTTTTATATTTATTACCCAATGGTACATACCGAGAAATGTACCTTTCTAGTATTTGTTTGAATAGTTTCCACTTATCCTCAGTGTTTTTTTCACTAAGAAGTTTATGCCAGTCGATATGTTGTAGAGCTGCCCTAATCTTATTGAAATGAGCTTTTTAAAATTATACATTTTAGTATACCCCACGTGGTTTTCCTTTTTTAGTTTATTTAAGAAATTACCATATTGTGATCACTATTTCCCCTACTTGAATGTTGGTCAAAAGATCTTGTTGGTGCTTGTACCAGTTGTGACATAAAGGTGTAATTTAACACATTCAAAAACCTGACTCCCTTTGCTGAAGTACTAGTTACTCTATTCCAATTTATGTCTTAAAGAAATTCTGCAAATATTGGAATCTTGTGCTCTGAGAGTAGCTAGGCAGTTCAGGACTGTAACTAAGCTCCTTGAATTATGGCTGGGTACCTCCACCAAGCTCACTTCCTAGCTGGATCTGGGACTGGAACACCCGGAGTGGTTCAGCCCCAGTTGAGGCAGCCTGACTGGGGTCTATCCGGAACTCTCCCACCCTAGAGCAGGGTATTGTGCTATAGTTCCAAAGTGAACTGGCTCTCCTGCAGAGTGTATAGCTGTATAGCTGTCTCCCCCAAACACTAGCTGAAATTTAGTGAAGGGTGAATAAGAACTGATTTTATTGAGAGAACCAGAGGTTTATATACCTAGACCCACAGACAACAGTTAAACCTGCCTTAGTGCCTCTGGGTCTGGGAGATAATTGAGTTGTCTCTTGCAAAGCTAATGAACTCCCAGACACATAGGGTCTAACACAATGATCTCCTGCACACAAGAAAAATCTTAAAACACATACACAATGCACCCTTTAATGAGTTTCTTCACATGGACTCATTTCCACAATTCCATGGCAGGAATAAGCTCAGTGGAGCTCACAGAAGCTCCTTGAAGAAGCTTCTGGCTCTAGGAAAGGAGGCAGTGTGCTCCTAGCAGCACCCAGGTAAGTTGTACTAAATTCTCTCAGGCTTGTAATGCTCTTTTCAGAATGATTTAGGAGAACCTAACACTATTTTATGGCATCACCGCAAAGTTAGGCCAAAATCCATTTTGATCACTGGTGCAACTGAGCCACATCACAATCAATCAATCAATCAATCAATAAAAACAAGAATAACATTTTTAAAAAGGAAAAAAAGAAAGAAAGCTTCATAACCAGCAAAACTGCTTCATTGGAAACCACAGAAACCTGGATGCCTTTAGCTATCCTAATGCAGTATTGGAAGTATAAAAATCTATTTTTGTGGCGACAATGCCTTGCTATTTTTTAATTTTAACACTTTTTCCACCTTGGTTAATGTGGCCTATAAATTGCTATTTTCTGGTCAGTTCCTATGTTAATAAAAAAAAATTAAAATGAAATAATACTGAATAATTGCTAATGTATAGTATTGTGCTGCACTCTAGTGGGCATTCTGCAACTTTGGTTTGTATTACACTTCACAAACCTCACTGGCTTGGTTGCAAAAGTTGTGCCAACAAGTACATGTGCCTCATCTGTGCTCACATTCATGCTTCCTTTTAAAGCTAACAGGTCTGCCTGTCTTTCCATCCATGTACCCTCCATCTAAATTTTAGATAGATATATGTAGCTAGCTCTGCTCAAGTTCAACTACTTTGGCCTCAAATTTAAAATTCACTTTGAATACCTTAACCCCTTAAGACCGGAGGGCGTACTATTACGTCCTCTAATAGGCGGCTCTAAACGCCGCCGGGCGTAATAGTACGCCCTCCGGTCTTTCTGTACTTACCCGGTCGCCGGCGGTCCCACGCCGGCGATCGCGGTGGGGGGGACTCCCAGGGAGCCCCCCGCGGCACGACCGTCCTCCAGGAAGCCCCCCGGCCGTGTGAGAGTGGGGTCCTAGCGAGGACCCCACAATCACATGGCCGGGGATAGCTGGCTTCTGTATTGCCAGCAGGGGGGCTGCCTGTAATGACAGGTGGTCCCCCTGCTGGCTGAAAATAAAAATGAAATAAATAAATAGTGTAAAAAAATAAATAATATATACTTAGATCATATATATATATTATATATATATGATCAAAGTATATATATACACATATACATACACACATGTACACCGTCTAGGTGTATTTTACTATTAATATATATATAATTATATATATATATTAATATCAAATTACACGTACACTGATACTGATTAAATATATATATAATTATTGTTATATATATATTTATATATATTATAAAAAAAATTAAAATGTAAATACGTTAAAAAATAAAATTACAAAAATAATTAAAAATAAATAATTAAAAAATATATAGATGTGTGTTATTTCGTTCTAACTGTATTGTGAAATTAATATATATATATATATATCAAAATACACATAGAACGAAATAATATATATATTTATACACATAAATATATACGTATATATCACTATATATATACCTATATATAAATAAAAATATTTTAAAAAAATTATATAGATATATACATATATATACACATACGTATATATATACATATATTGATTCTACATATATATTTATGTAATATTTTTACATAATTAGGTATCTTAATTAATTACAATTAGCAGGACCTGCATGACAACCCATGCCGAAAGTAAAGGGAATTTAATTTGCTAGCACTATATTTAACCCTATAACTTTCCGAGACACCATAAAACCTGTACATGGGGGGTACTGTTCTACTCGGGAGACTTCGCTGAACACAAATATTAGTGTTTCAAAACAGTAAAATGTATTACAACGATGATATCGCCAGTAAAAGTGACGTTTTTTGCATTTTTCACGCACAAACAGCATTAAACGGACAATATTATTGCTATGATACTTTTTACTGTTTTGAAACACAAATATTTGTGTTCAGTGAAGTCTCCCGAGTACAACAGTACCCCTCATGTACAGGTTTTATGGTGTTTTCAAAAGTTACAGCGTCAAATATAAGGCTTGCGTTTCATTTTTTTCACATTAAAATTCGCCAGATTGGTTACGTTGCCTTTGAGACCCTATGGTAGCCCAAGAATGAAAATTACCCCTATGATGGCATACCATTTGCAATAGTAGACAACCCAAGGTATTGCAAACAGGGTATGTCCAGTCTTTTTTAGTAGCCACTTAGTCACAAACACTGGCCAAAATTGGCGCTTTTTGCATTTTTCACACACAAACAAATACTAACGCTAACTTTGGCCAGTGTTTGTGACCAAATGGCTACTAAAAAAGACTGGACATACCCCATTTGCAATACCTTGGGTTGTCTACTATTGCAAATGGTATGCCATTATGGGTGTAAATTTCATTCCTGGGCTACTATACAGTCTCAAAGGCAACGTAACCAATCTGGCGAATTTCAATTTCAAATGTAACGTGCTATATTTGACCCTGTAACTTCCCAAAACGCCATAAAACCTGTACATAGGGGGTACTGTTTTACACGTGAGACTTTGCTAAATACAAATATGTGTATTTTATTGCAGTAAAAGCAAACAGTATTATGACACTGACCGTTTAAATGTCATGTAGAACTAAAAAAATCCAATAAAATCGTATTTTCTCCCATTTTTTTCATATTAAATTATGTTTCATAGCTAAATATTTGATATTAAATGAAAGCCCTGTTTCCCTGAATAAAATGATATATAATAAGGGTGGGTGCATTTACTATGAAAGAGGTGTATTACGGTTGGACAGACATGTAGCGCAAATGCCAGGTTTTGTTTACATTTTGTTTTGTTCACAACGTGTACATTTGGCTCCGTCCTTAAGGGGTTAATTTTCTCACTTTCATTAATAGTACTGTTTGCGACAGACCGCCTGTACATAGTTCCCAACAACCACCTCCTTCTAAAAGGACTGTTATCATCCACGTTTACCTCTCCAGCACGTACCTTCCAACCCAGCACCCATTCCAGTGACCCGGAGACATCATATATTTTGTTAAGGAATTCACAGAGGCATGGTTAACCTAAGTGGGAGTAACTCATAAACACTCTGGAACTCCTAATCAGATTACAAGGTTGCTGCAATCCTGTAAAACATTTCTCACTTTTATTAATAGAACTGTTTGCGACAGACCGTCCTGTCACCCTGGACTTGTACATAGCTTGTTATCACCCATGTTTACCACTCCAGCACGTACCTTCCAACCCAGCACCCATTCCAGTGACCCAGGAGACATCATATATTTTGTAAAGGAATTCACAGAGGCATGGTTAACCTAAGTGGGAGTAACTCATAAACACTCTGGAACTCCTAATCAGATTTCAAGGTTGCTGCAATCCTGTAAAACTTCCTCAAGGGCGCCTACCATCCCAGAGTCTCCAAACCAGGCAGTATTAAGAAGGGTGAAAGAGAAGGTGGTAAGGCAGTACCAGGGACTTGATAGAGCTTCATGTACAAATGGAAAGCACCATCGATAAAGGTGAGTGGGACTTTCCACCCAGTGTTGTGAAACCCTGCGCCAAATGAGAGGATGCCTGAGACCCAGTCAGAACGTAACATCCATACTGTTCGAGTTAGGCACCTCCAATCCAACAGCATGGGCACTCTGGGAAGAGCTATCCGTGGTGGGACTGGTTTGGTGATACAAGCAAGGGAACTTATATTTTTTATATAAAAATGTTGTTTGGCGCCGAGGTGTCTGGCCATTAATAAAATTATCTGGTCAGAAACAGACACCTAGGTACCAGATATGTTGCAATACCAATTGTTTCCCTGGGGACCCCCTGTTTGGGACCCAGGTATAAAATAAGTGACATTCGGGCAATAAAACATTGTAGTTTCACCCTGGGATTAAGCCTCAGCTAATTATTGTGGATGGGATATAATCACTCTCAGAGCTAATCACAAAGGGGGGATGGGACCTTGGCGGTGACATCCAAGCTATTTGCGGATAGACAGCCACACTGTTAAAGTAAAATGTTTCCTCCATATCATCTATGAAGTGCACATATTGTCCTTATCTGATATTACCTGATATTATTTGACGTGAGGTGTTGAATTTTCATTTATAAATGATGCCATTAGGATGGACTGTTGATTCATGGATGGATGCAGGTAGACATTTTTCAGTTTGGAAATGTGTTAATTTTCACATTTCAGAAGTCCATTATTCCCTAAAGTCACAAAGTTAGCAAGGAAAGTACCAATTTAGGGGGTTATCTGGTAAACTGCTAAAATATCAAAATTAAGAAAAGCCCTTTACTCAGTTTTAATTGTTCAATTGCTTAGAAGATAACTCTTTAATTTGGTCTTCGATTTAATATTTTTGGATAAGCTTTCCAAGTGATTTAATGTTTTTGGATGAATTTTTTTTAAAGAAAATGTTTCTACATGTTAAAATATCAGATGATATATGTCTAATACAAAATCAAATTACTACAAAATTCCAATATTTTTCATAATATTAAATAATTTTAAAAGGTTATCCATAAATATTAAATACTTTCTAAAGCTTATCCAACATTAGTAAATGAGGCCTTGGTATACTTTTGTGGGATTAGATGGGATATTCAAGAATACCAAATTAGGAATCAATCTTTTAAAGAGCTGAAAGATCAAAATTAAAGGGACACTATACTCACCAAAACAACTCTAACTTAATGATGCAGTTTTGGTGTATATATCATGCCTCTGCAGTTTCACTGCTCAATTCTCTACCATTTAGGAGTAAAATCTTTTTGTTTATGCACACTAGTCACACCCCCCAGCCTTCCTAAACACTTCCTGTAAAAAGTCATCTAATATTTTACTTCCTTTATTGCTAATTCTGTTTAGATTTTAGATTTTCATACCTCCTGCTCTGTCAATAGCTTGCTAGACCCTACAGCCTCCTGTATATAATTAAAGTTAAATTTACAGAGCAGGTGATAAAATCTTTTAAGGTAAGTTACATCTGATTGAAAGTGAAACCAGTTTTTTGTCAGTGTCTGTGTCAGTCAGCCAGGGATGGAGTGGCTAGGGCTGCAAAAACAGAAGCAAAGTGATTTAACCCATAAATGGCAGTGAATTGAGCAGGGAACATTCAGAGGCATGGTCTATATACTATATGAAGAGACATTCAAAGTAGGGAGGTCTGCTCTTGCAGAGTCTCCCACTCTGAAGTTAGAGCACCGAAGAGACACAGTAGTGACACAGTAGTGTCTCGGGGCTTAGCCCCTATTTGTCAATAGAATAAAATTGTAGCTCCCACCAGAGAAGGAACTCTGTATGTGGGTGTTACATGGAGAGAGAATAAAGTGTATATACTTTGAATTCAGACACTTCAGCAAATTGTGGTTGGGGTCAGATTTCAAATCCAAAGCTTTTTAGGCTAAGCCTCTGACTATTAGAGTATAAGCGTAGACCCAATTCCCCTATCTTATCAGGCTTTATTATAATATGCCTCTGGAGGGGCGTCGGATACAAGTTAGGCTAGATATAATTGAATGTCAAAAGTACAGGGAGAGGGCGTAATTACAGTTGTTAAATGAATAATGTTGTAAGTAAGTAGAGCTGATACAAAATAATGTATTAGTTCAAGATGTATAGTCACGCTTTTACTGGACTGAGTCAATGTATTTTGGAAGGACCCTAATATAAAGTCTGTTCACAAATTGAATTAAGATAAACTAAATAAGACCTACAATAGTAATTCCAACTTGATAAAAAGTTTTATCAAAGTGTCTCCGGTTTTGAGACTAAGGGTAGGGTAATTAAAAAGCAATAGATTTTAACTTAAAGGCTGTAGTCCCACATATTTGCCTCGTGATAGTTTGAGAACTAAATTCTATATAATTGCTGTATTAGCATTGCAGCTCTAATGTCTTACCAGTCTGCTGTGACTAATCCAAAGAATCATCCAATAGTCATTGATGAGCTGAGATCTAACAAACATGAAAGGCTCATCAATGACTATTAGATAACTCTTTGGATTAGTCACAGCAGACTGGTAAGACATTAGAGCTGCAATGCTAATACAGCAATTTTTTGAAAAGTATGTCAAACTAAAAGAGGACAAGAAATGAGCTTAATATAGCAAAAAACACTCCTTCAAGGGGGTAACCCCGATGATTAGAATTAAATAAAGGAAACATAGAAACATAGAATTTGACATCAGATAAGAACCATTCGGCCCATCTAGTCTTGCCCAATATTTCAAAATACTTTTAATTAGTCCCTGGCCTTATCTTAAGTCTAGGATAACCTTATGCCTATCCCATGCATGCCTTAACTCCCTCACTGTGTTAACCTCTACCACTTCCGTTGGAAGGCTATTCCATGCATCCACTACCCTCTCAGTAAAGTAATACTTCCTGAAATTATTTCTAAAACTTTGCCCCTCTAATTTAAGACTATGTCCTCTTGTTGTGGTAGTTCTGCTTCTTTTAAATATAGTCTCCTCCTTTACTCTGTTGATTGCCTTTATGTATTTAAAGAAAAAGACAGAGTGGAGTGTATTGAACACAGGATACAAGGAAGCTAAAGTATTATTAGAATATTAAAACCTAATTTTAAAATATATTTAAACAATACATACATACAAAAATACAAATAAAGAGGAGAAAGGAGATGAGTCTCTTGAACCTAATATCTTGAGAGCATTAATGATCTGTATGGGAATATATTAAGTCAAATATATCAGTATAATACCTATTGGATAATAACCACAATTAATAGATATTAAAATATAATTGCTCTAAACTCCCAGCACTATAATACAAGCCCTATCTGTGCCTTCAAGGGCACCAAGAAAAAAAGTGAAAAATAAGTGCTCCCTTCCTCCTATCTAAAAATGCTAGCTGAAATAAACAAACAAAAAAAAGAAGAAAAATGATGATCCCATCTGGCAAAGTCCGATAGTTCTGTTAGACAGGGGCGGACTGACCACTCGGGCAGATTGGTCATGCACTGAGGGCCCGAGGCAGTCAGGGGCCCGGCTGGCTGCACTAACATGCTCTGGCTGGGAAGATCAGATCACAGATCTCCCCAGCCAGAATTGTACATCTTCCAGTGATAGGTTGCTCCTGCAACCTATCTCTTTCTGTTTCCCCCCTCTGCCTCCCCTCCACCCCCACCTTCTGAGACCTGGCAGTGATCCTGCGGCTCCTGCAGCTCCTGCAAGGTCTCCTCCATGCAATGTCTGCGGAGCTCATGTGAGGGGAAGAGGCGGGGCCGAAAGAGGGGATGTTACCTCACTTCCTGTCCTGCAGAATTTGCTTTACCTATCCCAGCCCCTGTACCCCTTCACCCATCCAAGCCTCTTAGGGTATCTTTTTACCGAATGCCGGGCCATTCGTGTGTTTTTCCACGAATGGGTGGCGGTATGGAGGTTACTGCGGTGTTCGTGTGGTTGAGTGTCCGATTTGGGTTCCAGACACTCGACTACCAAACACCGCTGGTGCGTTCGTATGGCAAGATGGCCGCCGCCACGCGTTCGCATGTCGAACGGCGCCCACCCAAGGAATACACATTGCGTTCGTATGATTCTCAATCAGGCTGGTGTGAAGAACAATGGGGAGGTAAATTAGAGCCACTTTCCTCTCCGAGGTGGTCTGGTTGTTCAGTAGTTTGTTCGTCTGTTGAACAGAGATATTTAACATTGTAGCCATTGTGTTCCTACCGAACCACCAAATGAATGCTTCAGTGTTTCACTGATTACCTTTTGTCTTGAAAGTAACAAACCATAGGGAAAGGGACAAAATGCTGCAACAATAAATATTATGGACAGCCAAAATTAAGAACGGTGGATAGTAGCCAAACGCAATCCACTACAGTTGCATAACAACAAGATACATTGAATATTGAAATGTAGCAAAGCAAAGATTTGTATAACTTCACTATTTATCTACATATAAATCTATCAAATTATAATGAAACATCTGATACGGAAAACTTCTGATTACCGTGGATATAAGATGGAAAGAGCAAATTATGTTAACAACTATTCACATAAATTACATCTAACTAATTTCAACATATATCCTGTATATAATAGTATGCTGTGAAGGACAAAGATCATATATTTCGATTATATTTTCTAATAATATATTTTCTAATAATATAGCACTAGATGGTTAACTCTTGCGGGCAGCTCCTTTCCTATGGAATAGCCTGCCTACCGCCATCAGACTCTCCCCTAGTCTTCAATCATGTAAGAAGGGACTTAAAACCCATCTCTTCAGGAAAGCTTATGGCCTTCCAGAGTAACCTCTACCTTACATACCTGTCTCTTGCTCTCTCCTATAGGGCAGTGCTTTACTCTCTCCTCCAGCTCTGCTTCACTCCCACCCTATTTGATTGAAATTTCCTATCCTAATGTGTCTTATACCCCACCTCCTATAGACTGTAAGCTCGTTTGAGCAGGGCCCTCTTCAACCTATTGTTCTTGTAAGTTTTCTTGTCATGGTCTTATTTATAGTTACATCCCCCCTCTCACAATATTGTAAAGCGCTACGGAATCTGTTGGTGCTATATAAATGGCAATAATAATAATAATAAATATGTACCATGTATAAAGTGGTATGCTGTGAAGGACGAAAATCGTATATTTAAATTATGGTATTTAAACCTTCAATATTGTTTTGTGTTTATGTGACTATCTTTTACAACAAAAGATATATTTAGCACTGAGAAAATTTGATCATTTTCTATTCTAATAATATAGTGTTAAATGGATAATTTCTCTTTAATTGTAGGGTTTTAGTGCAGTACTGAAATACATAAATAAATACATTATTCTTTGCATATTTAAATTTAGGTCATTGTTGTAAGCACGGTTGAAAACTATCTTGGAAATCGAGAGTGAACAAGTCCTTACATGTAAAATTAACCCTTTTACAGAAAAAAGGGGTGGGGTGGGAAAGGGTTTTCAGAAGATAGTTTTATAATGAATTACCTAAAAATTTATTTCCTACAGACCTTAACACTTAACAGACATTGAATTCTAGTACATATTTTTAGTTAGATGAAATGTAGCCAATACAGGGAGTGCAGAATTATTAGGCAAATGAGTATTTTGACCACATCATCCTCTTTATGCATGTTGTCTTACTCCAAGCTTTATAGGCTCGAAAGCCTACTACCAATTAAGCATATTAGGTGATGTGCATCTCTGTAATGAGAAGGGGTGTGGTCTAATGACATCAACACCCTATATCAGGTGTGCATAATTATTAGGCAACTTCCTTTCCTTTGGTAAAATGGGTCAAAAGAAGGACTTGACAGGCTCAGAAAAGTCAAAAATAGTGAGATATCTTGCAGAGGGATGCAGCACTCTTAAAATTGCAAAGCTTCTGAAGCGTGATCATCGAACAATCAAGCGTTTCATTCAAAATAGTCAACAGGGTCGCAAGAAGCGTGTGGAAAAACCAAGGCACAAAATAACTGCCCATGAACTGAGAAAAGGTGGAGGTGGAGTACTGGTTTGGGCTGGTATCATCAAAGATGAGCTTGTGGGGCCTTTTCAGGTTGAGGATGGAGTCAAGCTCAACTCCCAGTCCTACTGCCAGTTCCTGGAAGACACCTTCTTCAAGCAGTGGTACAGGAAGAAGTCTGCATCCTTCAAGAAAAACATGATTTTCATGCAGGACAATGCTCCATCACACGCGTCCAAGTACTCCACAGCGTGGCTGGCAAGAAAGGGTATAAAGAAGAAAATCTAATGACATGGCCTCCTTGTTCACCTGATCTGAACCCCATTAAGAACCTGTGGTCCATCATCAAATGTGAGATTTACAAGGAGGGAAAACAGTACACCTCTCTGAACAGTGTCTGGGAGGCTGTGGTTGCTGCTGCACGCAATGTTGATGGTGAACAGATCAAAACACTGACAGAATCCATGGATGGCAGGCTTTTGAGTGTCCTTGCAAAGAAAGGTGGCTATATTGGTCACTGATTTGTTTTTGTTTTGTTTTGAATGTCAGAAATGTATATTTGTGAATGTTGAGATGTTATATTGGTTTCACTGGTAATAATAAATAATTTAAATGGGTATATATTTGTTTTTTGTTAAGTTGCCTAATAATTATGCACAGTAATAGTCACCTGCACACACAGATATCCCCCTAACATAGCTAAAACTAAACAAACTAAAAACTACTTCCAAAAATATTCAGCTTTGATATTAATGAGTTTTTTGGGTTCATTGAGAACATGGTTGTTGTTCAATAATAAAATTAATCCTCAAAAATACAACTTGCCTAATAATTCTGCACTCCCTGTATATTGGATTTGTGTCACTAGCAATTATTAGTGCTGGTGGTAGATAAGATTATGTTTCATGTCTACAAATGCTCGCAGTTTAGGGAATAAGATCCATGAACTTGTGTCAATAATGGCAACTGATAATGTGCATTTAGAGACATGATAGAATGAGGAAAATGACTCGGTTACTCTTTATATAAAAAAGACAGGGGAGGCAAGAAAGGGGCAGGGGTGGCCCTGTATGTGAAGGATAGCATAAAATCTAGCCTAATAAAAGTTAGTGAGTCGAACAGAGAGTCCGTTTGGGTTACGTTAGAATTTGGTAATCACACAGTAACTCGTGTAGGTGTGATTTATAGGCCCCCAGGACAAATATAAGAGTTAGATAATCTACTAGTTGAGGAAATAGCTAAAATAACAATAAATCATCATGGGTGACTTTAATCTTCCTTATGTGAATTGGAAAACCAAAATAGCTGCTTGTGCCAGGAGCACACATATTCTAAACTCCCTACTGGGATTGTCTCTAAAACAAGTCATTAAGGAGCCAACTCGTAAGGAGGCTATACTAGATTTAGTGTTAACAAATGGAGATTTGGTATCAGATATTACTGTAGGTGAAAGTTTAGTGATCATCAGTCAGTGTGGTTTAATATAAGAACAGTGACTGAGTCACACCACACAAAAACAAAAGATTTAGACTTTAAAAAAACAAACCTTTCTAAAATTAGAATATGTGTAAAGGGGTCATTATCAGACTGGAGCAATTTAAATGGAGTCCAAGAGAAATGGGATTATTTAAAAGTTGCACTATTGAAGGCAACAGAAAATTGCATTCGACTTGTCAGTAAAAGCAAAAAATTCAAGAAACCACTGTGGTACTCCACAGATGTGGCCAAAATAGTAAAAAACTAAAAGTTAGCATTTAGTAATTATAAAAAACCCCAGAGTGAGGAAGACAGAATGATCTATACGACTAGGCAGAGAGAGGCTAAGCAAGTTATAAGAGCTTCCAAATCACACACAGAAGAAAAAAATAGCACAGTCAGGAAAAAAAAAAGGGGAACAAAACATTGTTTAGATACATAAATGAGAAAAAGAAAGTAAAACAAGGATTAGTTAGATTAAAAACAAAAGAAGGAAGGTATGTAGAAGAGAATAAAGGTCTAGCTGACTGCCTCAATGAATATTTTTGTTCAGTATTTACAGATGAAAATGAAGGAAAGGGACCTCAGTTAGGAAAAAGGACAAATTAGTCATTTGTTACATGTAAGTTTACAGAGGAAGAGGTTCTATTTCAACTGTCAAAAGTAAAGACAAGTCAATGGGAACTGATAGAATACATCTAAAGTTATTAAAAGAGCTTCGTGGTGTACTAGCAAAACCATTAACAGATTTATTTAACCAATCATTGTTAATAGGAGTAGTCCCAGAAGATTGGAAGTTAGCGAATGGTGTTCCCATTCACAAGAAAGGTTGTAGGGAGGAGTCGGGCAACTATAGGCCAGTAAGCCTTACTTCAGTAGTGGGAAAAGTAATGGAAACCATGATAAAGGATAGGATTGTTGAACATTTAAAACACATGGATTTCAAGATCAGAGACAACATGGGTTTACTTCAAGGAGATCATGCCAAACTAATCTTATAGATTTTTTTGATTGGGTAACTTAAATAATAGATCAGGGTGGTGCATTAGACATTGCTTACCTAGATTTCAGTAAGGCTTTTGATACTGTTGCACATAGAAGGCTTATCAATAAACTGCAATCTTTAAGTTTGGATTCTAATATTGTTGAATGGGTAAGACAGTGGCTGAGTGACAGGCAACAGAGGGTTGTAGTCAATGGAGCATATTCGAAGCATGGGCTTGTCACCAGTGGGGTACCTCAGAGATCTGTACTTGGATCCATTCTCTTTAATATTTTTATTAGTGATATTGCAGAATGTCTTGATGGTAAGGTATGTCTTTTTGCGGATGATACTAAGATATGTAACAGGGTTGATGTTCCAGGAGGGATAAACCAAATGGCAAATGATTTAGGTAAACTAAAAAAATGGTCAGAGTTGTGGCAACTGACATTTAATGTGGATAAGTGCAAGATAATGCATCTTGGACGTAAAAACCCAAGGGCAGAGTACAGAATATTTGATAGAGTCCTAACCTCAACATATGAGGAAAGGGATTTAGGGGTGATTATTTCTGATGACTTAAAGGTAGGCAGACAATGTAATAGAGCAGCAGGAAATGCTAGCAGAATGCTTGGTTGTATAGGGAGAGGTATTAGCAGTAGAAAGAGGGAAGTGCTCATGCCATTGTACAGAACACTGGCGAGACCTCAATTGGAGTATTGTATGCAGTACTGGAGACCGTATCTCCAGAAGGATATTGATACTTTAGAGAGATTTCAGAGAAAGGCTACTAAACTGGTTCATGGATTGCAGGATAAAACTTACAAGGAAAGGTTAAAGGAACTTAACATGTATAGCTTGGAAGAAAGACGAGACAGGGGGGATATGATAGAAAAATTTAAATACATAAAGGGAATCAACACAGTAAAGGAGGAGACTATATTTAAAAGAAGGAGAACTACCACAACAAGAGGACAGTCTTAAATTAGAGGGGCAAAGGTTTAAAAATAATATCCAGAAGTATTACTTTACTGAGAGGGTAGTGGATGCATGTAATAGCCTTCCAGCTGAAGTGGTAGAGGTTAACACAGTAAAGGAGTTTAAGCATGCAAGGGATATGCATAAGGCTATCCTAACTATAAGATAAGGCCAGGGACTAATGAAAGTATTTTAAAAAAATTGGGCAGACTAGATGGGCCGAATGGTTCTTATCTGCCGTCACATTCTATGTTTTTATGTTTCTATTACTATAGTAATTTAACAAGTATCTCGTCAGATTTATGCGGTTAAACTTTTATTGATGCTGTTATCATAATAAAGTATTTTGGGGACTTCATCAATGGATAAAAGGTGTAAAATTAAATTGTTCATTGAGTCCCCCAGGGGACAAGTTCTGGAACTGATGGATCCATCTGGATTCTTTTTTTAGTTATATTGTATTAAAGTGACCTTTTCTCGAGTAATCAATTCTAACGCTTGGAAAGAGAGACGTGAGGGATTGCCATCATGAAAGTTTATTATGTGATTGACCACAGGGGAAATGATATTATTATTATTATTAACAGAATTGACATGCTGTAATACTCGACTGCGAAATTGTTGATAAGTCGTACCTACATATTGGAGTCTGCAGCTGTATGTAATTACATAAATTACCCGTGTGGAGCTGCAATTTATAAAATTATTATTTTCAAATATTTGAAATGTCCTAGTGCATTTTATTGTTTTGGAAGGTGTTATAAAACTGCAAGCTTTACACCCTTAGTTCTAGTCAACCACATTTGGGAGCATGTCCTTGTTTTATCATGACTTTCAAAATGGCTATGTACCAAAACGTCTCTTAAATTCTTGGATCTTCTGGCTGTGATGTTAGGATAAGGCATACTATCTGGTTCGATGTCTATGTCATGCATAAGATGGGTCAATTACGAGAGAAAATATCTCTTTTATAGATTGCCATTGTGGTTCCTATACATCATATCATTCGATTTGTAGATTTGGATTTTGTAGTTCGCAGACATGTTGCTCTGTCTAGTGCCATAACTTTTTGAAAGGCCCTCTTAAGAACTTTATTTGGATAGCCTTTGCACCTAAATCTGTTTCTCAGTGCTTTTACCTCCTTTAGAAAAGATTCATCATTGGAGCAGTTCCTTCTAGCCTGTAGATATTGCCCATACAATATGTCAGCTTTCAGTCTAAATGGGTGATAGCTTTTCCAGTCCAGTAAGTTGGTCGAAGCTGTGGTTTTTCTAAATAATTCCGTTTCCACAGATCCATCCATTTCCAGCAGAATTTTTAGATTGAGAAATTCCAAGTTTTCAACATCAATTATATGGATAAATTGTAGTCCAATTGTGTTATCATTAAGATCTTTCACCATGTTTTCAAAAATCTTTAATACTAGGATGTCGTCAATGTATCTAAGCCACTTGTGAATAAAGCAATTATAATTGTTGTATATTCTTTCTTTAAATATGGTCTCTTCCCACCAGCCCAGATATAGATTGGCATAACTGGGGGCACAGGCTGTACCCATTGCTGTGGACCTCAGTTGAAGGAAGTACTTCTCATCAAACGCAAATAAATTATGTGTGAGGATAAATTCCAACAACTGTGATATGAATTCTCTCTGGGCTGGTATAAATCTTTTTTTATTTTTCCAAAAAATAAGAGGTGTCCTTCAGTCCTATATTGTGAGGAATGTTATTGTAAAGGGATACCACATACAAAATTGCCAACAAAGTGTATGACAGATTTTCAAAAGTTAAAAGAGCTTCTTTTGTGTCCTGTAAATAAGAATCAAGATCCGTGACAAAAGGGTGCGATATATTTTTTAAGAACTTACTAGCTTTTTCAGTAATGGAATTTTTACCCCAAATTATGGGTCTCTCGGGGAGGGGACATCAAATTGTCATGAGGATTTTCTATAGGTGGTAGTGATTCTAGTCTCTTCTAGTAATGACAGCATCATTTTAAAATTACCTACATCTTTTTGTGCTATGCCTAATTCTTTGGCCATTTTTATTTATTTTTTTGTGTGTACAGCACTCAGTGCCAGTTTGTGTCCAAATAAATTGGTATCTTTGATCCTATTTGTATCTTTGCAATGGAAAACAAGAGAGATTAATGATCTGATTGTTTTCAGAACTCTGATCATAAATTAATCCCTGAACACCCTGAGTTAAACACTATGTTTTTTTATCTTATTTGTATTTAGCAGACTATCCCCTATTCTATTTGTATGTGTTTGCTGAAGACAATAGGAAGTCTTTGGGGATTTACCTGGATATTTCGCCTAATACAGGGAAGTCTCGGTCGGCTTTAAATTGTATACTTTTCTCACTGGGGTTGTGTTCACATATTTTGTGGAATGTAAAGACACACTGCTTTGTAATCAGAAAACTTGCTAGTGTGAGGTATTTTAAATTAAAATAAAAGAGGATGTAAGCTGAAACGAGTAGATCATGCTACATGCTAAAGAGTCAACAGACTGTAGTGAGACAAGAAGCAGGAGGCTCATAATGGCGGTCAGCCTACCCCATTATAGGTAGAGAACAGTCCCACACAGAGTTGTTCGTCAGGCACAGAGCCCAAGGTATCAGCTGTATTTACTGTGACTGCTCTTGCTCTTGCACTCCATCTCTCCGCACATCACTCTTGCTTGCCTTTGAGATATTCAGGGACCCCGCCCGCCGTCTCGCCTTTCTTCTCCAGGCATACCAACGCGGTCTCTTCCACCTCTGGTGCACTGGTCTTGCAATGTAGTGAGCTGGGCGATACGGGGTGTGTCAGGATGGTCAAGAGGGAGTCTCTATGACCCCAGGAACATGTAAGGTTAGCTTGTTCTGCAGCTTCCTTCAGAAAGCCTCAAAGATCGCGTCCAGGTGGGGAAGTATAGTGGAGGATTCTCCCTAGGAGTTTAGGGTACTCGAGGCATCCGCCATTTTGAAGGTACCTCCTGCAGTAATTGGTGGCATCTGCGGCACATGCACAGATCCCCAATGGGCCTGCTAGGCCACACAAGTAGTTGGCGCCTTGAGGGGCACTGCATACCGTGGGAATCGTTCCCAGACCAGTCAATCAGTTCGTGTAGCAGAATGTATATTGCGGGCTTTGTAGGTATAGCTGGTAAACAAGCACTTGTCAGTGTTTCTTGAGGAGCTCACTGCATACACGTCCAGTCGCCGTGACAGTTGGGCCCCACCCTACCCCAAATCTTTTATTTTAACTATTTCCTCCTGTAAATTCACATTAACTGTTTCAAGATTGACTTCTTCAAGTTTGATCAAAATACATAAGTCTGGTAGAACAATTAATAAGAATACCATTCTTTTTTTTTGTTGTATTTTTGTACATATGTATTGTTTAAATATATTTTAGGACAAATATTTTAAGTTTTAATATTCTAATAATACTTTCACTTCTCTGTTTCCTGTATGTCAAACATTTACAATCAATATAAACTTTACTAGATTGCAATTTTGGGCACACCTTCCCCACCTATAGTAGTTTCAGAAAAGTGCACTTATTATCATTCTTATAGCTCCAACATTTTGTGCATCATTTTACAATTATAAAACTGGGATATTTTACAAGACGCAATTTATATACAGTATATAACAGCGACAAGAGGTTAAGAAGGATGCTCGAAGTTTACAATCTATCATTGCTTATTATTTTTTGATTCGGAACTTGATTTCAACTGAAAATGATGAATTTGGCCAAATTAGTGTGAATTTCTATTGGGGAAAAAAATAATTGCACATAAGTTAATTATAGCTGTAAGTGATTGCCATCTAGTGGACAATAAACAGTATTGTACCTAAATGACGATTGCATTAAAGGGTTAGTTCAACCTTTTCACACAAACTTATTTTTTCCCTTTATAGTGCCCTATTGGGCACTATTTAATAGGTCCCCCTCTTAATACTTAAAAAAACAAAAAGAACAATGAAAACTTAGCTTAAAAATTATATTCAATGCCCCATGTGACGTTAGGCCCTGTCACTATCTTTTTATCAGTGGTCCAATCAAATACATCTGATTTGTTTGTAAGCATTTGATTGGACCATATCTGTGAAAAACCATCATTACCTTAACATAATAATCACATATAATAGCTTCCCTGAAACTATGGCTCTCCCTGCGAGAGAGCTCTAACCGTAACCCATCCGGCACCTTCAGAATGTATGCCAATCAAGGCTAGAGGGGTCTAGTGCTATTTCTATGCCACTTGGTTAAAGTTTTGACCGGCCACGGCTAAGGCCATAAACAATTCCACACCAATGGTCAAAACTTTAACTGAGAGGGGGGCAGAACCAGTTCTCGGCCTGATTAGTCACATACTTGCTGCTTTCCGAAGTTTTAAAGCTGGCTGGACAAGACTGCCTTTATACATGCTTTCAAGGGGAATAATCCCTACTGATTTGAAGACATGGTCCTATCATTCTTTTCTAATCTATCTCGCACTAACCTGCAATGGCAAAAGTCTCTTCAACTGCTAACATCGGCACTAACAGCCAATGGGGTAAAATATCATTAGAGACTATCACGGCACTGACTATAAAGATGGACATTGCTGAGATTATCACTGTCTTGGCAGCTATGGGTCTCATTACTGTGATAGAATGTATCTTGATTCCAATAATTTATAATGATATCCTATAAGCTTCAGCCTTGGAATCAAGATAAATTCTATCACATTACCTCAACTACCACCACAGCCTGGGACCCAGCCAACATTGTCCCGTTTGTTCCCACCTTTAGTAATGCATCGGGGATAAAGACCACCTGAGCCATCTTCCATTATGTTTTTCATGTTTCTCTTTATACTTGTTTGTGTTGGGTTTTACCTTCAGTTTAACTGAAAAATAATACTGCACTGTTTCAGTTTCCCCTCACACTCACAGCATTATCTCGAACACTGCGGTCATCATCAGCCAAATCTGGGAATAACTTGGATATGCTGGCTACACTTTTATCACCTACTCCTGAGCTCCTATATTGCCACTTCATAATTTGCTTATCGTCAGGGAGCTGTTTTTACACTGCAGTAGGTCTCTCATTATACTCTGTACAACTTTGTAGCTTACTGTAGTCTCTGCTATGTGTCAGATCCTACCTACTATACCGTCTCACGTGTTGCCACATGGCCTATAAATGCTGTTTCCTTTTATTTCCACACTACTGGCATATTGGCCATACCTCTTAGGAAGTAATATCTGCGATATGCAAATGCACTTCATACCTCAGTACAGCATTAACTTTCTTTATACTTCAAAAATCTGATGTTATAGCCTGATCCTTACTCTTAATTTAAAAATTGTGCTGTCACTCTATAGGCCATGCAGATAAAGATTATTGTTCTTATTTTGCATGTTATAGCTGTCGTGGCTTTACAAGCATAGTTACATAGTTACATAGTTACATAGCTGAAAAGAGACTTGCGTCCATCAAGTTCAGCCTACCTCACATTTGTTTTTTGCTGTTGATCCAAAAGAAGGCAAAAAAACCCAGTTTGAAGCACAATTTTATCCTTGGATCAAGCAGTTATTACCCTACATTGAAAGATTATATCCTTGAATATTCTGTTCTTGCAAGTATGCATCTAGTAGCCGTTTGAACATCTGTATGGACTCTGATAAAACCACTTCTTCAGCAGAGAATTCCACATCCTGATTGTTCTTACAGTAAAAAAACCTTTCCTTTGCCTAAGACAAAATCTTCTTTCTTCCAGTCTAAACGCATGGCCTCGTGTCCTATGTAAAGTCCGGTTTGTAAATAGATTTCCACACAATGGTTTGTATTGGCCACGAATATATTTGTATAATGTTATCATATCCCCTCTCAGGCGACGTTTTTCTAAACTAAATAGGTTTAAATTTGTTAACCTTTCTTCATAGCCGATATGTTCCATTCCTTTTATTAGTTTTGTAGCCCGCCTCTGCACTTTTTCTAGTGCCATAATATCCTTCTTTAGAACAGGTGCCCAAAATTGCACAGCATATTCAATATGGGGTCTTACCAGTGATTTATAAAGAGGCAAAATTATATTCTTAGAAACAGAAAAGATCTACAGAACAGAAAAATAAAAACTCATAGAGTAGTAAAGCCAAAATACATCAAATCCCTGCTAGTTTGATTACACTCACAGGCATAAATTGATAGTAGGCATATCTCAATAATGGAGCACTGGATAGAAGGGAATCCTCAGTACGAACTCATGGACATGTAGGAGAGAAAATAGACCGCAAATAAGTGTAGATTATAAGTAATATTTACCCTGCACTGTAATCAGTTACACTTACAAGTTAATAATGATATAAAAGCATATCATAAAGTATCCTCCACAGCCATCCTCCTTCAATTGATGATGAATAAACAAAATAGGGGGAATACTGTGACTAAAAAATATTTATTAAATAAAACAATAAACAAACTGTTATAAGTAAGCGGACTAAAAGTTCTCTCTACAAACATCCAACCCTACGCGTTTCGTCCTCTATACACCGGACTTCCTCAGGGGTATCAGGATCTCCCGTGCAGCATCAACCTTTCTTTTCGGCGTGGTTAAATAGCCCGATCAAACTCCCGCCAAAAACCGCCTCCAATCAGCGCTTCCTTGTTCCGGTTGTCTTCACAGCGTTCCAAGCCTCATTTTCATATCACATTCTTATGCGCATGTGCGTAATCGGCAATTTCAAAGAGGTTCACGATCGATCCAAATGTTCATAAAAAGTCCTCCCTTCCTCCATGAATCATCACAAAAAACTCATCGAACGTGATATATGACAAAGAGAGATATTTTGTTACACAATCAGTTCATAAAAACAGTATAACAAAAAGCAACATTTTATTAAAATTGTATTCAAAGGGAGTTCATATTACTGTACATCAAAAAGAAGGAAAGGGAAATGAAGAAAGTCTTTGTGATATTAGAATCCACACCCTTATCCAAAGGCACCACAATAAATTGATTGTATCATATAAGTGAATCCCAAGAGACACTCTAAAAAGATTTTAAATATCATTTGATTAGAAACCTCATATTATTAAGATCACTAAATTAAATAATAACCCTAAAAAACTTTAAAACCCACATAAGAACCCTAAAAAATATATATATATATATATATATATATAATAAAATATATATATAATAAAATAAAGTAAGTACTAAAGAACTACAGACACATCATTTTAAAAAACAAACTAAATCGAAATCAATATTTAAACCTCGGGGTTGCATAGTATTTAATTTATGTATCCAAAAGCCCTCTCTCTTCCTCAATTTAAGCAACAGATCCCCTCCTCTTTCATCAAGACTTACTTGTTCTATTGCTATAAAATTAATATTGTTTTTAAATAAAGGGCATTTGTTACAATGTTCTGGAACTGAATGGGAAATAACCTTCTTCCGAATATTATTATAATGTTCGAGACATCTTACTTTAGCCTTCCTTCCCGTCCTCCCGACGTATTGCGCCCCACACCCACATGTAATGAGGTATACAACATGTGTGGAGGAACACGAAATTCGGCTTTGGATTTTAAACGTTTCTTTCGTTTGAGTACTTTGAAATTCTTTAAAAGATGTGAAAGAATAGCTACACGCCTTACATTTTCCACACGTATAAAATCCAGTGTGAGATTGAATTTCTTTTCTTTTTCCCCTAAACATACTTGGGGCCAAGATATTCTTTAAATTATTACTTTTTTAAAAATCGTTTTAGGGTTGTTAGGAATTTTGGTTCCAAGGACATCATCTTCTAAAAGTAATGCCCAATGTTTCTTTACAATCCTTTGTATATCAAAAGCCTTAGCATTAAATTGGGTATTAAAGGCATATTCATAGCTTTGGTCTCTCTTATTATTTACACGGTTATCTCCCAATAAACTTCTTCTTTCTCTATATCCTATTTTAGCAATCTCTGTATCTAAAAAATCCCGAGAGTAACCCTTTTCTAAAAATCTATCCTTGAGAGTATTGCTCTGAGTAAAGAACATCTCTTTATCAGTACAATTTCTCCGGATACGAGTGAATTGACTCTTGGGTACTCCAGTCAACCATTTCGGATGGTGACTACTATTTTTCTCTATAAAACTATTAGAATCGGTTTCCTTAAAAAAAGTTATTGTTTTTTTTTGATTATTTTCAATATAGAGAGTGAGATCCAAGAAATCAATTTTTTCTTTATTAAAATTAAGAGTAAATTTAAGTGCATGATCATTGTTGTTGATAGACCTAATAAAATCCAATAGAGATGTCTCCGGGCCCTTCCAAATAATTAAAATGTCATCAATGTATCTATTCCAGAGCACCAAGTTCGCGCCAAAAGGATTATTGGTCCAAATATTGTGCCTTTCCCAAAAATCCATAAAGATGTTGGCATAACTCGGCGCGAACTTGGTGCCCATGGCCGTACCATTGATTTGTAAATAAAAATTGTCATCAAAAATAAAAAAATTATGAGTAAGAACAAAATTGATAGATTTCAATAAAAATTCACTAAAAATGGGTTCTACTTCCTCATCATTATCCAAATTAGATTTAACTGCTTGTATCCCTTTCATATGCTCAATAATAGTATAGAGGGAAGTCACATCAAGAGTTGCCCACACAAAACCTTCCTGCCATTCTATAGTTTCCAACTTTTGTATAAGGTGCTTTGTATCTTTCAGATACGACTTCGCCCCTTGTGCATATTTCTGTAAAAAGAAATCAATGAATTCTGAAAGTCTAGAGGTCAAAGAATCAATCCCACTAATTATTGGTCTTCCCGGTGGGTTTATTTTACATTTGTGGACTTTAGGTAAAAAGTAAAATGTGGAAATTCTTGGGAACTCTAAAAATAAAAATTTAAATACATTGTCATCTATCAGTTCTTCCCTTCTCACTTTATTTAAAAGATCTTCCAGTTCTTTTTTAAAGCGAACAGTGGGATTACTACATAATTTCAGGTAGGTAGTCTGGTCATTTAATAATCTATACGATTCTTTCCGATAATAGTCCATAGACATTACCACTACTCCTCCACCCTTATCAGCATTTTTTATAATTATATCTTCTCGTTCTTTTAGATTTTTGAGAGTTGTAAATTCCATCTTAGTTAAATTATTCCATTTAATATTCTTTTGTTGTTTTTTACATAAAACTTCAAAATCTCTATTGAGCATTTTATGAAAAGCTTCTATTTGGGGGCCTTTGTCATGTGGGAAAAAAGTTGATTTAGGTTTAAATTTCGTAATGTACTCTGGTTTTTCTAAATGCTTTAAGCTCTGACCATTGTCAATTCCTTCAATTTCCTTCTTAATAAAAAATCTCTTTAGACATAATTTTCTTATAAATTTATGGGTATCGATATATAATTGAAAAGAGTTAGGTGGTTCACTTGGGGCAAATTTTAATCCTTTATTCAGGATAAAAATTTCTTGCTCAGTAAGGGGACAATTCGAAATATTAAAAACTCCCAACTTCTCAGTATTTATATATCTCCTGTTCCACTCATCCTCCGTCTCTTTCCTGGAGTACGAGGACTTTCTAGTGGGGCAAAGCTGTTCCTGAGGCGGAGTGGTTGTATTCTTGGTTGGAAAAAATCCGTTATTTCCCCTCTCTTTTGGTTTCGCCCCTTCTCTAAAAAATCTCTCCTATTAGTATTACACTCCCTCGAATAGGCACCTTCATTCTCTGTGTTATTAACAAAAGTTCTATTTCTTTGTTCTTTTCTCCCCTCAATCACGGGATGTCTAGTTACTTCTTCGGAATTACATCTATCTAAATTCCTAACATGTCGCTTCTCTCTGTGATATCTTTGATACTCTCCTTGATGTTGGTAGTTTCACATCTTTTAAAGAATTTCAAAGTACTCAAACGAAAGAAACGTTTAAAATCCAAAGCCGAATTTCGTGTTCCTCCACACATGTTGTATACCTCATTACATGTGGGTGTGGGGCGCAATACGTCGGGAGGACGGGAAGGAAGGCTAAAGTAAGATGTCTCGAACATTATAATAATATTCGGAAGAAGGTTATTTCCCATTCAGTTCCAGAACATTGTAACAAATGCCCTTTATTTAAAAACAATATTAATTTTATAGCAATAGAACAAGTAAGTCTTGATGAAAGAGGAGGGGATCTGTTGCTTAAATTGAGGAAGAGAGAGGGCTTTTGGATACATAAATTAAATACTATGCAACCCCGAGGTTTAAATATTGATTTCGATTTAGTTTGTTTTTTAAAATGATGTGTCTGTAGTTCTTTAGTACTTACTTTATTTTATTATATATATATTTTATTATATATATATATATATATATATATATTTTAGGGTTCTTATGTGGGTTTTCAAGTTTTTTAGGGTTATTATTTAATTTAGTGATCTTAATAATATGAGGTTTCTAATCAAATGATATTTAAAATCTTTTTAGAGTGTCTCTTGGGATTCACTTATATGATACAATCAATTTATTGTGGTGCCTTTGGATAAGGGTGTGGATTCTAATATCACAAAGACTTTCTTCATTTCCCTTTCCTTCTTTTTGATGTACAGTAATATGAACTCCCTTTGAATACAATTTTAATAAAATGTTGCTTTTTGTTATACTGTTTTTATGAACTGATTGTGTAACAAAATATCTCTCTTTGTCATATATCACGTTCGATGAGTTTTTTGTGATGATTCATGGAGGAAGGGAGGACTTTTTATGAACATTTGGATCGATCGTGAACCTCTTTGAAATTGCCGATTACGCACATGCGCATAAGAATGTGATATGAAAATGAGGCTTGGAACGCTGTGAAGACAACCGGAACAAGGAAGCGCTGATTGGAGGCGGTTTTTGGCGGGAGTTTGATCGGGCTATTTAACCACGCCGAAAAGAAAGGTTGATGCTGCACGGGAGATCCTGATACCCCTGAGGAAGTCCGGTATATAGAGGACGAAACGCGTAGGGTTGGATGTTTGTAGAGAGAACTTTTAGTCCGCTTACTTATAACTTACTTATAACAGTTTGTTTATTGTTTTATTTAATAAATATTTTTTAGTCACAGTATTCCCCCTATTTTGTTTATTCATCATCAATTGAAGGAGGATGGCTGTGGAGGATACTTTATGATATGCTTTTATATCATTATTAACTTGTAAGTGTAACTGATTACAGTGCAGGGTTAATATTACTTATAATCTACACTTATTTGCGGTCTATTTTCTCTCCTACATGTCCATGAGTTCGTACTGAGGATTCCCTTCTATCCAGTGCTCCATTATTGAGATATGCCTACTATCAATTTATGCCTGTGAGTGTAATCAAACTAGCAGGGATTTGATGTATTTTGGCTTTACTACTCTATGAGTTTTTATTTTTCTGTTCTGTAGATCTTTTCTGTTTCTATTATATTACGAGGACTGGGAGGAGTCCTATTTGTTCTACAGTTTGGAATTAATTAGGTATTTGTATACCTGTTTGTGTGTTTGTTCCTCTAATTGGTGATTAGTGTTTTTTGTATATCTGTTATATTTTTTCCTCCACTTCACCACATTTGTTCTATTTCAACATGTTTCCAGAGCTGAAACAAATGAGAGAGGCTAAATTTAAATCATTATTTGTTAACACTGGGAAAGAACCCCATCGAGATGTGTCAAATAATATGGATGACTATTTCTATAAATTAGAAAAATTGTCATTCAAAGAGACCAAAAAATGGTGGGAAATTTCCTTTTTAGAGTCTTATATCAAAGAAGGTCTAATCCCCAGGGGTTTAAGATTGGATAAAAGACCAGCAAATGGTTTGGAGAAATCCAATCATGCTACCCGCTGGGACTCAGCTCTGGAAAAATGTGCTACAATTTTGATGGAGATCATTATTGATTTTGAAAAAGAGAATTTACAGAATGTTAATTTGGAAATTGGCAATTTAGAGAGTATGCATAATTTTGATGTTAATTCCCCTGAATTTACTAGTAAAGGGAAAATTTTGTCAGAGAGAATTGAAAAATTAGATGATAAAATAGCGGAAACCAAAAATACGAAATATGCAAGAGATAAGGATGATAGGGAAAAAAATCTCCATTCAATCAAAGTGAAAATGAATAAAGAATTTCCTAAGAGAATTCAAAGAAAAGTTTGGAACAAACACAATAAAAGTAACAATTATAATAAAAACTACCAACATCAAGGAGAGTATCAAAGATATCACAGAGAGAAGCGACATGTTAGGAATTTAGATAGATGTAATTCCGAAGAAGTAACTAGACATCCCGTGATTGAGGGGAGAAAAGAACAAAGAAATAGAACTTTTGTTAATAACACAGAGAATGAAGGTGCCTATTCGAGGGAGTGTAATACTAATAGGAGAGATTTTTTAGAGAAGGGGCGAAACCAAAAGAGAGGGGAAATAACGGATTTTTTCCAACCAAGAATACAACCACTCCGCCTCAGGAACAGCTTTGCCCCACTAGAAAGTCCTCGTACTCCAGGAAAGAGACGGAGGATGAGTGGAACAGGAGATATATAAATACTGAGAAGTTGGGAGTTTTTAATATTTCGAATTGTCCCCTTACTGAGCAAGAAATTTTTATCTTGAATAAAGGATTAAAATTTGCCCCAAGTGAACCACCTAACTCTTTTCAATTATATATCGATACCCATAAATTTATAAGAAAATTATGTCTAAAGAGATTTTTTATTAAGAAGGAAATTGAAGGAATTGACAATGGTCAGAGCTTAAAGCATTTAGAAAAACCAGAGTACATTACGAAATTTAAACCTAAATCAACTTTTTTCCCACATGACAAAGGCCCCCAAATAGAAGCTTTTCATAAAATGCTCAATAGAGATTTTGAAGTTTTATGTAAAAAACAACAAAAGAATATTAAATGGAATAATTTAACTAAGATGGAATTTACAACTCTCAAAAATCTAAAAGAACGAGAAGATATAATTATAAAAAATGCTGATAAGGGTGGAGGAGTAGTGGTAATGTCTATGGACTATTATCGGAAAGAATCGTATAGATTATTAAATGACCAGACTACCTACCTGAAATTATGTAGTAATCCCACTGTTCGCTTTAAAAAAGAACTGGAAGATCTTTTAAATAAAGTGAGAAGGGAAGAACTGATAGATGACAATGTATTTAAATTTTTATTTTTAGAGTTCCCAAGAATTTCCACATTTTACTTTTTACCTAAAGTCCACAAATGTAAAATAAACCCACCGGGAAGACCAATAATTAGTGGGATTGATTCTTTGACCTCTAGACTTTCAGAATTCATTGATTTCTTTTTACAGAAATATGCACAAGGGGCGAAGTCGTATCTGAAAGATACAAAGCACCTTATACAAAAGTTGGAAACTATAGAATGGCAGGAAGGTTTTGTGTGGGCAACTCTTGATGTGACTTCCCTCTATACTATTATTGAGCATATGAAAGGGATACAAGCAGTTAAATCTAATTTGGATAATGATGAGGAAGTAGAACCCATTTTTAGTGAATTTTTATTGAAATCTATCAATTTTGTTCTTACTCATAATTTTTTTATTTTTGATGACAATTTTTATTTACAAATCAATGGTACGGCCATGGGCACCAAGTTCGCGCCGAGTTATGCCAACATTTTTATGGATTTTTGGGAAAGGCACAATATTTGGACCAATAATCCTTTTGGCGCGAACTTGGTGCTCTGGAATAGATACATTGATGACATTTTAATTATTTGGAAGGGCCCGGAGACATCTCTATTGGATTTTATTAGGTCTATCAACAACAATGATCATGCACTTAAATTTACTCTTAATTTTAATAAAGAAAAAATTGACTTCTTGGATCTCACTCTCTATATTGAAAATAACCAAATAAAAACAAAAACTTTTTTTAAGGAAACCGATTCTAATAGTTTTATAGAGAAAAATAGTAGTCACCATCCGAAATGGTTGACTGGAGTACCCAAGAGTCAATTCACTCGTATCCGGAGAAATTGTACTGATAAAGAGATGTTCTTTACTCAGAGCAATACTCTTAAGGATAGATTTTTAGAAAAGGGTTACTCTCGGGATTTTTTAGATACAGAGATTGCTAAAATAGGATATAGAGAAAGAAGAAGTTTATTGGGAGATAACCGTGTAAATAAAAAGAGAGACCAAAGCTATGAATATGCCTTCAATACCCAATTTAATGCTAAGGCTTTTGATATACAAAGGATTGTAAAGAAACATTGGGCATTACTTTTAGAAGATGATGTCCTTGGAACCAAAATTCCTAACAACCCTAAAACGATTTTTAAAAAAAGTAATAATTTAAAGAATATCTTGGCCCCAAGTATGTTTAGGGGAAAAAGAAAAGAAATTCAATCTCACACTGGATTTTATACGTGTGGAAAATGTAAGGCGTGTAGCTATTCTTTCACATCTTTTAAAGAATTTCAAAGTACTCAAACGAAAGAAACGTTTAAAATCCAAAGCCGAATTTCGTGTTCCTCCACACATGTTGTATACCTCATTACATGTGGGTGTGGGGCGCAATACGTCGGGAGGACGGGAAGGAAGGCTAAAGTAAGATGTCTCGAACATTATAATAATATTCGGAAGAAGGTTATTTCCCATTCAGTTCCAGAACATTGTAACAAATGCCCTTTATTTAAAAACAATATTAATTTTATAGCAATAGAACAAGTAAGTCTTGATGAAAGAGGAGGGGATCTGTTGCTTAAATTGAGGAAGAGAGAGGGCTTTTGGATACATAAATTAAATACTATGCAACCCCGAGGTTTAAATATTGATTTCGATTTAGTTTGTTTTTTAAAATGACGTGTCTGTAGTTCTTTAGTACTTACTTTATTTTATTATATATATATTTTATTATATATATATATATATATATTTTTTAGGGTTCTTATGTGGGTTTTAAAGTTTTTTAGGGTTATTATTTAATTTAGTGATCTTAATAATATGAGGTTTCTAATCAAATGATATTTAAAATCTTTTTAGAGTGTCTCTTGGGATTCACTTATATGATACAATCAATTTATTGTGGTGCCTTTGGATAAGGGTGTGGATTCTAATATCACAAAGACTTTCTTCATTTCCCTTTCCTTCTTTTTGATGTACAGTAATATGAACTCCCTTTGAATGCAATTTTAATAAAATGTTGCTTTTTGTTATACTGTTTTTATGAACTGATTGTGTAACAAAATATCTCTCTTTGTCATATATCACGTTCGATGAGTTTTTTTTGTGATGATTCATGGAGGAAGGGAGGACTTTTTATGAACATTTGGATCGATCGTGAACCTCTTTGAAATTGCCGATTACGCACATGCGCATAAGAATGTGATATGAAAATGAGGCTTGGAACGCTGTGAAGACAACCGGAACAAGGAAGCGCTGATTGGAGGCGGTTTTTGGCGGGAGTTTGATCGGGCTATTTAACCACGCCGAAAAGAAAGGTTGATGCTGCACGGGAGATCCTGATACCCCTGAGGAAGTCCGGTATATAGAGGACGAAACGCGTAGGGTTGGATGTTTGTAGAGAGAACTTTTAGTCCGCTTACTTATAACAGTTTGTTTATTGTTTTATTTAATAAATATTTTTTAGTCACAGTATTCCCCCTATTTTGTTTATTCATCATCAATTGAAGGAGGATGGCTGTGGAGGATACTTTATGATATGCTTTTATATCATTATTAACTTGTAAGTGTAACTGATTACAGTGCAGGGTTAATATTACTTATAATCTACACTTATTTGCGGTCTATTTTCTCTCCTACATGTCCATGAGTTCGTACTGAGGATTCCCTTCTATCCAGTGCTCCATTATTGAGATATGCCTACTATCAATTTATGCCTGTGAGTGTAATCAAACTAGCAGGGATTTGATGTATTTTGGCTTTACTACTCTATGAGTTTTTATTTTTCTGTTCTGTAGATCTTTTCTGTTTCTATTATATTACGAGGACTGGGAGGAGTCCTATTTGTTCTACAGTTTGGAATTAATTAGGTATTTGTATACCTGTTTGTGTGTTTGTTCCTCTAATTGGTGATTAGTGTTTTTTGTATATCTCTCAATATAAGATTTAGGTAAAAAATATTTAAGTGATAAACAGCTCCCGGATTTTTATCTGTTATGGATTATGTTACCTCTTATTCTTCGTATAGTCCAAAACAGCTGTGCCAAACTTACCGGTAAGTATATAAAAAGGGTAAATGCAAATAATTTGCTGAGCATCAAGGATTATGTATTCAGCTACAGTTAACATGACCAATGCTAGTCTGAAAAACTGGCTGAGCTTTATCGATAGTATAGTTCACAACAATTGACATGGCAAAGGTTAGTCTAGTCCAGGGATAGGCAGCCTTCAGTACTGCAGATGTTTTGGACTACACCTCCCATGCTGCTTTGCCAGAGCATTGTAAGAGCATTGCGGAAGATGTAGTCCACAACATGTGGAGTGCCAAAGGTTGCCTACCCCTAGTTTAGGCCATGGATAAACCAATCTTCGGCACTCCAGATGTGGGCTACATTTCCCAAATGCTTTTACAACCATATTGCCCAGTCATGATTTTGGAAAGGTGTCAGGGCATATGTAGTCCACGACAACTGGAGTGCTGAAGGTTGCCTACTCCTGGTATCATGGGTAATCTAGTCCCCAACAGCTGGAGTGGACAAATGTAGTCAGAATGGAATGCTAAGCATCATGGGTAATATAAGCTTCAGTAATTGAAGTTCCAAAGATTTGGCCAAATATTTGGTTGAGCATCATTAGTAATGTAGTTTACATCAGCTAAGGTGTGAAAAGTAGATCTAGATCATGGGTGACATTGTCCCCAACACATTAAGTTCTATAGGTTTCTCCAAATAAATGGCTGAGCCTCATGAATGTAGTTCACAGCATCTAAAGAGTCAAAGGCTAGCAGACGCCATAACTACCACGTAGAGTGACATTTTGATGGAAAATTATTTGTTTTCATAGTTTAATATTTGCTGATGAGGGTCACTATCTAATTTATGTGCATTTTTATTCCATGGTGTTGCTTTTTTGTAACTATTGTCATTAGCTTTGGTTTTCATAAAACACAAATATTCCCTACATAACTGTCTATAGCAGTCATATTCTATTTATTTATTTTTTTTACATATATATAGTCTTTTCTTGCCGAGAAAGTTGGCCTCAATAACTTAATCCTAGTCAACAAACATTCACGCTTCAGGAAAGGATTAGCAGCCGACGCACAACGTCTCATTAAGTCATCTTTTCATTGGTCAGCTACATCCTATGGATTTAGATGGAGTGAACTGTTGTCTTGGTTCTTTAAGTTAATTTTTGCTCGGTTTTTCTGTTTCTCCATTAAAGGAAGCGTACCTCCGATAACATGGTTTTCTTATATAATGTTACAAGTGATCTTGGTAAATGTAGGTGTTAAGACTTGCTGACTGCAAGGCATTAGGTGTTAAGGCTCTGTGAATACAGTGTAGTAGGCATTGGCATCTGGTGAATGCAGGCTTGTTGAGTGCAGTGTAGAACCGGCCATCCCCCACACAATTAACCCTTGCTGTGTCAGGGAATTATTTCTTGGTCAAATTTTTACATCTTAACACTTTGGTCCCAGATTTTCAGCATTCGATTACATATTTCAGACTCTCGATTGCATCTAGACAGGCTGGTTTCAAGTCGGCATCAATGTCCGTCTGCTGCAAGATTCCGAGCTTTACTAAATCATGTGAACAATTTGGATTTTGCAGTCTGAATTAACCTGGATAGATCTGGACACATTCAAACTTTAATGAATAAACCTCTTGGATTTGGGAAAAAAAATATCAAAATTGGTCACCAGCTTTTAATAATTATTTATCAAAGAATGAAGTTCCCCCACTTGGATAAACAGAGCACACATATGCCATTGTTCTCTCTCAAAAAAAAAGGAAAAAGTACACCAGATGCCTTGCATTTTTTTTATAGGCAAAAGGATGTTTTATGATTATTATTTAATCGAAAAAGAAAGCATGGATTAGCTGAGAGATCTCTGCCAGTTCCTGTTTTCAGGATACATCACTGTGAAGATCCCATTTATTCTTTTTGATTTCTTAATGCAATTTGTAACGCATTATTTAACTATAATTTAGTACAGTGCATTAAAATTGAATGCAAATCCCACCCTGAAATGTCCATTTAAAGGCAAGAACGGGTGCATATTACAACAATAGGAGAAATTAAACCAAAGAAATAGCATTGTTTGTGAAATCCAGTGTATTTGATTCATCTATTTCTATATTCCAGTGTTACCTGGGAACCTCTTGGAGATGGAAAAAAACTGCTCTCCCTGGCTGATAATCACCTTATGATCTGGGATTTACAAGAAAGCTCCACCAAATCTGTGGTAGGGACGTCTAATTGAGTGTTATACTGTATTTTACAAATGCATAATTTCTGTAGAAAGCCGCATGAATTTCATACACAAGAAAACTGCATTTGAAAGTAGTATTCGTAATTAGCTTGAGAACACAACAGGACATATTCCGGTGTTTATTAAGCCATAATTTTATACTAAAATCAGTAGGGAGGCATCGTCTAAATTCATGCAGACCACTACTTCCAGTTTCTTTTTTTGGCTAATGCAGTCTACTATTTTACTTATATCCAAGCCTCTCTGCTTGTCTGATTATAACAATATATATATATATATTTTAAACCAGAAATTATACATTTACTTTTTACTAGATTCCATGTATGTCATGGGATATACTTTTTATAAAAATATGAGCAGTGCTCACTTGGAAAGGTGAAAGGCTGAGCCAGCCCTGTCAATAATTGAACCTGCAACCCAGAGGTTTGGACAGGTATAATATATTGCAGCTGATGTGCCAACCACTGAGCTGGCTAACAAACTTACTTTGCTCTCTATTGCACTCAAAGTCACAACTTTTTCAGTTATTGCTCCCCCTGTCCTGCAGACTTCTTCTTATCTCAACCCAGACAAATCTAAAATTTTCCATAATCCTTCTTAATAACCTTTGGCTACCTTAGGTCAATAGCATCTGCATATTTTTTATACATCCATACTGCCAACCTCATCTTTTTCGACATTATATTGCAAAGAAGTTCTCTTGTACTAAAACCTATAGATAAACATGTCAGTGGAGTAATCTGAAGGAACTATCATATTGATTAAAGCAGTCAGAGGTCTGAGCTGTCTAAATCACATGTGGTGGGGTGCAACTAGCCACCAGCGCAAAAATGCAAATATCTTTAGATGTGCAGCGTTTCAAGCTGAAACGCTGTAGATACAGATTCCTTCCACTATGACCACTTCTAAAAGCAGAAGTGGACATGGTGGTTGCAGTAACCCTTTCAGGCTATGTATTTTTGCTTTGCGACATAGCACATTTTCCTGCTGGAAGTATATATTTGAAGAAGGGTGCAGTGTTGCCCTAAACTAGTTATGCCCATAGTAAGCAACAATATATGCTGTGAAACTATGATAATACTGACAATGATTAAAGGGACACTATAGTGACCAGAACAACTACTGTAAAGCGCTGCGGAATTTGTTGGCGCTATATAAATAATAACATAATAATAATAATGTAGTTTTTCTGGTGAGTATAATAGCTCCCTTCAGGCATTTTCATTTAAACACTGCCATTTCAAAGAAAAGGCAGTGTTTACATTGCCCCTAGGGACACCTCCAAGTGGCCACTCCTTAGATGGCCACTGGAGGGGCTTTCTGGCTCAGGGCTGCACAGTAAGCAGCCTTGCCATTCAGGGTCCCCACGCTCTGCATGGAGACGCTGAATTTTCGTCATAGAGATGCATTGATTCAATGCATCTCTATGAGGAGGTCCCAATTGGCCAAAACAGCATTTGGCCCCGCCCCGTGCCGATTTTAGCCAATCCAACTTTTTACCCTATGGAAAGGGCAAGCCACCTTAATGGTGGGTTTAGCACTATAGGGTCAGGAATACATGTTTGTATTCCTGACCCTATAGTGATCCTTTAAGAGTTTTAGTGGGTTCGAAAAATAAATTTCACCGCTCTTTTACACTAGCACCATCAACTTGTCTAGGCAAGAGGTCCAGGCAAATTCTGACCATCTGCATGTTACAGCAAACTAGTTGACATTTTGTCAATCTTAATTTTTCCCAGGACCTGAATATTTTGTTAGGATATATGGCATCATGGACGTAAATATCAAACCTCTGCCAGGAAGCTTAAAATGGGCCATGGTTGGGTCTTCCAGCAGATTAATGATCCAAGACATATATTAAAACCATGGTCATGCCATGGTCATACCAGTGCCCTAACATGAACCCCATAGAAAACCCCTCACAATTTGAAGAATCTGGAGAGATTCTATATGGAGGAATAGTCTCCGATCCATTGCCATGTATTCTCCAACCTCATCAGGTATTGTAGCACAAAGTATTGACTAAGACGGTGCCAATAATTGTGCCACACATATTTAACAAAGATATTTTTGTATAAACTTGTATTGTGTTTGCAATTGTTTGATATCCATGAGCGAAGAATATTTTTGTATATTTTATGAACAACAAATCAAAAGGTTAAATAATGAAGACAAATCTTCACAGCCTTCTTTTCTCATATTTACCAAGGCTGACAATAATAGTGGATGGCACTGTACATGTAGTTCAGCTGCTGCCTTTAATTAAACTTGGAAACAAGCGGAAGTGAAATGGCTGCAGCAACATTATTGAAGTGGAACCTTCACTAATCTCAGACAAGGACAAGCCCTGTTGTAGCCAAAATTAGGGGCCCTCAAAGAACATAGTGGCAAACCATGTATATTACAGCAAATAGCACAGGTGACATAATCATCCTTAGTACAACGTAGTACAACATCCGTAGTACAACATTCTAAAATCTGATTGAAATAACAGGCAGATCATGTAATATACAGTATATATATTCTGAAGACTCATTGAAGCCATAAATAGTCTTGTGTACAAATGTGTACACTAAATTCTTCTTAAGTGCTCAGTTGGATAAACATGCGCAATGCTTCTCTATGAATTAGAGATGGATGCTACCTCTGACACATATGCAACTCAGGTCCGAATCGCATGCTGATCAATTAATGTTCTTAATATATTGCCTGTTTTAGCATCATGAGATTCATAGTCTGCAGCGGTTACAGAGCCAAAGGGTTATTTTCTATAATTCAATTAAGTTTATCACTTCAATATTATTCCAAGATACCAGCCATCTTCAGACATCCTTTATTCGATCTGCACAATGTCTAAAATTGCATATAGCATGCTCTGTAGCTTTAGGCTTTCTAGAATAAGCAAGTGCATCTCGTAGTCATGAATGCACCAAGTATGGCACTTCTGCAATTTTTTAAATAGAGGACTTCACACATGTTATAGCTCCATGCAGTGCTATTTAAAAGCCATTTTATGTTAAATCGTTGTTATGATTTTATGTTAAAGGTATTCTTCATAATAGCATAGTAACAAGCTAAAATCTGTCCAGATCCGAAGTCAGGCTTCTCCATATCATTACTTTTTACATACTTGCAAGCATTAGCTTGCCCATGTCATATTTACCGTGCTCCATCCATGCCTGCACATGCCATCTCTCTTCAAACTAGAGCTTCAACAACTAATCGATAATAATAGATTATGAAATTGTTAAATTAGCAACACTGCATACAAGTACATGCTTGCATTCACACACACATACCACAACAAGTACATGTGTACATTCAAGCACACAAACACTGCACACACATACAACTATCACCAATGACCAAATGCTAGATCTCCATCTGGCAAAGCTTCATGGGGAGCACAAAATGTTGCACCATGGTCATCTCTTTGGTAGCATTGCCACTGACTGTCAGGGCTGTTATTAGGGATGCTCAGTACTGTGCAAGTGAATAATACTTGTTTCTACCCTCAATAGGAGCATTACTGTCTATATAACACACACACCAACCCATGTACTAGGCCCCTACTAGTTACTCCGGCAGAAGGTCTCCTAACCCTGGAAGCTCTTCAAACATCAATTACTATGTGTCAAAGGCAGATTGTGTCTTGTATTTTATTTATTCAAGAATAATATATAGATATATAATTTAAAGGGACACTATAGTCACCAAAACAACATACTTGCAGGGTCTAGCAAGCTCTTAACAGATCAGGAGATAAGACAATCTAAATTAAACAGAATTTGCAATGAAGGAAGTGTAAACATTAGATGACTCTTTACAGGAAGTGTTTAGGAAGCCTGTGTAAGTTGCATGCAAGGAGGTGTGACGGTGGCTGCATAAACATAGTGATTTAAGTCCAAAATGGAGTAGAATTAAGCAGTGAGAATGTAGGGACATGATCTATACCCCAAAACTGATTCATTAAGCTGAAGTTGTTTTGGTGACTATTGTGTCCCTTTAACCCTTTAGTCTAAACACACACTGTCCTGAAGTCTGACCTAGTGACAGAGGTTTCTCTAGTATGTGATTTCTGTGATCTCAACTTGTTAGCTAACATGGTAGCACTCCAAAGGAAAATTTAGAAAAATGAATGTCTATGAATGTTATAACAAACACTACGTGTGAATAGAAATCAATGACGTAGATTCTCCTTGTTGCATGAGGCTGATTTCTACTATTATTGTAGAGTACACTATAACCTGACATCCTTTTTTTTTAAATTGTGTTTTGGAGAGAGTATTGTGGATTTCCCTAATGTAAAAGGATTGGTGTGACTTTTCTAAACAAAACGCATAAATGTTCCATCTATTCTAGGATTCAGAATAC